>OX638384.1:17152964-17752964 GCA_951813785.1 Criorhina ranunculi
ATGCGAACAAAAAAATAAAAGTGACAACTGACCTTTGACATATGGAAAATTAATTTAAATAAAAATAAATAAATATACATATACATAATTGCCATGGCGAAAAGAATCAGAGTGTTGACAGATATTTTATTCAAACAAAGCGTGTGCTAAATTTTTAAGACTTTGATTTTGACATTTCAAGTGTCAAAGATATTTAAATAATTCAACTGGAGAATTAATGAAACCAACTTAATTTACTGATTGTGGATGATTTAATACTGAAAGATTGTTGAAAAGCGACCTCATTTGCAGAGTGTTGAACAAAATTATGTTGACATTTGGGATCAGACTATGACAGATGTCAAGTCTTGTAAATTTGTAGGCATCATTCAGGGTTTGTCAGGATGATGTTGGTGTACGATATGAGTCGAAAATTTTAAAAGTCATTAGGACGATGTACAGAGCAATGGATTGCTTCCGCCTTTAAAGACGCAAGCCATACCGAGCAATATCTAGTTTTGGCATCCATTTCAAACTCGTTCGTCTGTGCAGGTCGGTAAAGATAAAGACCTCACCGAGTGCTTCAATGTCAAAATTGGATTTAGACAAGACAATGCGCTATTATGCTATTTCTTCAACATCGAAAGAAGAACTTTAACGTCAACACCAGACGCACAATCTTTCAAAAATCCATACAAGGATTGACGATATTGACATAATCGGAAAGTCACAGGGTGATATTATTAGCAATTTGGTGAGTTTTGAGACGAATGCGGTCAACGAGGTCGGGTTTGAGGTTACTAAGTCTTAACAAGCCAAGCTGAGACAAAGATGAAGACCAGCTGCCACGGTGATGTAGATGATATCTACTGCACTGATACTTTTATCTGCTTGGCTAGCTCACACTGCTCAGGATGTTGCTACTGAAACAAAGCTTAGCCTGTTTAAAGTCAATTGAAGAATATTTTGAGATGAATTTAACATTTTCAAGCTAAAAAAAACCGAACTCTGCCTTTCTATGCCAAAATCATGATCTTTTGAGTCAAGCTTAGGTTCTACAAAACCACAACTTAACCTCAATAATTATTAAGCGAAGCTTAGATAGTAGGCAGATCCACAACCAAATTTGTCGTCATGAACAAGTTCTGATTAAGACTAGATGGTCGCGTGTCCTGTTGCATGGACGACGTGGCATCAAAAATGCAATTTTCAACAACAGTTCTAAGATGGTCTACGATTTCGGTGCGGCTCTATTCTTAAAAGCATTGGCTTCAACATTGTAGAACCCTTAGACGGAGGCACAAGCAATTAGAATTACTGGTAAATTTAGAGGCCAAGCTTCTGTTAAATGGTGACTCAACGCAAAAACGAAGCGTTTCTTCTTTCACTTATAGTCAAACCTCTGTAAGAGTCATACCGGGACGACCTAACCGAAATAAGCCGGAATTGCCGAAAGAGTTTAGCTGTGAGGCTATGCGAGCTAAGCTGTACGATCTGTCCAGTATCTTATCGATAAGTTCGATAGACTAGGCTCACATTTTAAATTTCCAAAGTCATTTGCCTACAAAGATGGAATTCAACTTCTCAAAATGGATTTCAGCTACTGAAATCTCGAATAGAAAAAGTTCCGCAGCAAGAAGGCTTGTTGCCAAGCTTCTATCGGACTTTCTCACCGGACAAGTGTCACCTGTGCCTAGAAGATCAACAAATTCCTGAACAGACCGAAGATGATATGTTGTAGTCTTGCTAGACCCCTTTTTCATCTCAAATTGAAGGAGGAACAGGGAACAGTCATAAGACACCCGCTCAAGTGTAAACTAGCAGCGAATAAATTCTACCATCCAAGGCCTTTTTGAAATCCACTCTTATGCATGCCTCGATACAGCCTTGGTTGAAGAGGGTTAGAATTCTAACACAAGGTTTTTTTTTACAAATCAACTACAACAAGCTTAGTACGAAGCCCATTGAGCTATAGTTGACCATAAACATGCGTCTTATGTCGAAATCAATTAGAGTATCGATAGACACGTAACAACCAAACCAACGCAACGTTACTTTCAAAGTCTCTCTGCAATAGGTGTGCACTTTCTGCACTGAATAGCATAGAAATACCGATAAAGGCAGGCAAGGCAATGACACCTCTGAGTGGGCGAACAAACCACATGCTGTTTAATTAATAACGTTCCACTAGTGCAGCGTACACGTATAAGAAACAGAGTTAAGCAATTGGCGTGCGCGCACCCGCTTTTCCATACAGCCTACTACGTTCGGAAAACCCCCAGATACTCGTCCGGCAGCACCAACCAACAAGAGCTTCATCAAATCAGGGCAACACTTGTGGTTGCAGCAGGTTTCGATTTGCATTCAGCTGTCGGCGATTATTAGAATGCGCGCAACTTGCGAAATATGACAAAGCGATTGGAATTGATTGCGTTTCGGATTTTTTTTTTTTCTTTTTTTTATTGCAACTCAAGAGTTTAATTTATGGAAACACATGATTGTCGGGTGAAGTTTTCATTTTTGGCAGGCGGAAGGGTGGGTGCACAGTTCATACTGGTGTTTTTAGTTTTGACGTGGGAATGGAATTCACTTGCATGATAATTTCCGTTGGCATAATGAAATTATTCATGCACTCGAAGTCAATCGCACTTATCAAGTGATTAGTCTATAAATAGCAATCTCTGTCTCTTGACAAACCTCACAGAGCGCCAAATGACTTTATCACACAGTATGACGCATTACTGCGGCTGTAATTACTCCATCTACTCACTTTGCTACTGCTGAGTGCTGCTATACTGCCTCCACAAGATTCTCTGACCGCAATTGATATACTCGTCCAGTTGTTGTGCATTAAATGGAAACCTAATCTATCACTATGCACACACACATAAACGATGAATCCAGGGTCTGAACAGCTGAACAGAACAGCGGTATCCAATTACCTCTTCCAGATTGTTAATTAATAAAAACGTAATAAATTAATTTATCACCCAAAGCAGAGTGAGAGAGAACTACTGTTTGATTACGTAAATTTGATTATACAGGGTGATTCACTTTATATTGGTGTTTCCTGTGGATTTCCCGAAAATGTTTAGAACATGGAACTAAGTTATCAGGGTTCTGGGGAACCCTGTCTTCTTTTTAGATATGAAATGGCTTAGATGCTACGTGGGGGTTTTCTGAAATTAGTAACTTTTTTTGCCAGTCATTCTTGCAAGGAAAACGCTGATACCCTGTCGTCCTTGAGATCAATAAGCACGTAGATGTCATTGTCGATTATAGCTATGAAACGAGGGTCACTACAAATCCATTTGAGCGTTTTAATTTTTATTTTAGGGATATCACAGCAAAAGGCTTATCAAACACTCGAATGATTCGCCAACTGATAGCCGAACGGTTGGAGTTAGAAGAATTCAGACATTTAGGGAAAACTGTTGTTTACTTACTCGTAATTCCCTAAATTAGAATGCTTGTTCCTGCTACCGAGACAAGGAACCCTCGGAACACACCAAAACTAGAGATTTACATCGTTAAAGTCGACGAATTTCGAAAGGAGACATCACGATCTCTATCAGGAACTGTAGCCTCTCTCAGCATTGCTTTGCTTCCTACTTTCCTCATCAGAAATTTCGAAATAAACTTTGTACAGCTCATGTCTGTAACTTTTGTCAGAGGTGGCTTCAGAATTCATAAAAATGTCAAGATTCACAACGTAAGCGCCAAAAAGACTGTAATCCTGGACTATTTCAGGTTTAAAAGTTTTACAGTCGACTCTGTACAGTCCGGATCTGTCAAATTATGCTAAAGAACACATCCTGGGTGCCCAAAGAAGCTAGAAAATCACTTGTGTTTACTTTAATCTTTCTAAAGGGTGTTGTCTTGCGTTAAGTCTAAACTAAGTAAGAACCTGAGGACCTTTCTTTAAGATTGACTGCTGATTGTGAGACATGATGACGGTTTACTATGTCATGGCATAAGCCGAAGATCTCCAAGCGAATTTCTTGCTTTTTGAAGCAAAAGCAAGAACTTTGGCTGATCGGTGATCGCTGTGAACGGTGACTTTTCGCTAGCTCAATGAAAGGGGTTCTTGGCTTTTCAATTTTTAACTGATTATCTCACGAAAAGTTTGGGATTATCAAGCCACTGCTCTAAGTTCCATTTAAAGGCTTTTCTTGGAATTTTTAACAACTTAGCTCTACCTTAGTCAGAGATGGGTACATTGCCGATAAAAAGAGATTGTTCCCCTTGTCTGGCAAATTTATTAGTAAACAGCTTGCTTTTGATGATGAAGGAATCTTTTCTCCCTATAAACAGATTGAAAGAGGACGATCTTACATGCACTCGTCGTTGAAATCACTTAGACCATCTGAGATGCATAAAAACGCACACAAATCGCGCTCAATCTAAGCAGTCTTGGACCCTTCTCGTGGTGTTCCAATTTCTAAACAATCACAATCGTCCGCGAATCTTTTTTTGTTCCCAACTTATATGTTGTGAGCCGTAAAAACTACGGTCTAAAGCTATGAAATAATAAGCAGCTAAAGCAGTGCTAAAATGTTGCCTAAGTCTCGTATTGGAACTACCTATACCTAGAAACAATTGGCGCTCTTCATCGAAAAGTAAGAGTACATACCTAACTATCTAGGCATCTACGACGAGATAAACAACCAATGACAAACGGCAAACATTTGTAACGATCTGTGGGCGCTTGTTTGATCCTAAGAAGGTAGCTGCCTTCCAATTTACTCTTCCTGTAAAAGGTTCAAATCACTCATTTGTGATAGATATTGCACTTTTTGTCCAGGAAGGCTAGGATAGGCATTACAAACCAGTGAATCAACAGGGAATGCATCACTTGAAGGTTGGGAACATTGCCACTCTAAGACTGTTCCAAAGAAAATACAAACTTAGCCTAACTAGGTACCAAAAGTTTCCAGTATGTAAGCGATTGAAAGAAATAGACACCTCATTAGGTATGATGGTACCTACATACTTACTCCCTTCAAATCATTAGCATTCTCCCCCAAACTGATGGGAAGCTTAGCTTCTATAATAGAAATTCATGAAACACAAATTCCCATAAAGTTGATTAATAGGTATTTTTGCGTCGCAAAACTTTTCGCATCCCTTCACTCATTAATCATCTCCTTAATGGCAGTTTTGACAAGTGTTTCGAAAACGTATCGTTTCGATCTCGAAACATCTTTCTCAACCCAATCGCTAAACAGAGCGCAACCTGAGATCATTCCCACTGTCTGCGTCAACTCATCGCCACAGACAAGTTATAGACCATTCACAACCACTTTACTCGCTAGCAAGCTTATAATTAATTCGCTCAGTGTAGTCATAGATTTTTTTTTTCAAATGTTGCGTTTATCTGTGAAGTTGCAACGCGCTTAAATATCTCAAGCACATCCATGCCATTCACTAAAACTCTCGAAACTCCACTCGTTCGCGCTGTGTGTGACCTCTTAAAACTCCCATGAGAGACTTTTCCGACGATGACGTCAAAATTTGAAACCCCGCGTGCCATACCATGACACACAAACTAATGACGACGACGACGACGACGATGACTCCCAGCGTGATACTGAGAAACTTGGCAGAAAAAAACAAGAATCCCCATTCGAATACTGCGGGCTGCGTAACCCAAGGGTCATTACGGTGTGGTTCATGGAATCAACAGATAGACACTCCGCAACGATGATGAGGAATACACACGAAACAAGGCGGAAGGGCGGCGAGGCAAGTGGTGGAATTTATTGGATCAAAACATCCCAGCTACACCCGGCTGGGACTGAGACTGGGGCTGCCTGCTCTTTCTCCACCCCTTCATTGCTGAGTTTAGTATGTATGTTGCCATTCTTCTGCTTCTTCTCATTTTCCTTTTTTTAATTTCGGACGATGACATGTGGCATATACACGCACACCATCCCACTCCATCCCGTGTATTGTCAGTCATCAGAAAAAGCCCAAATAGAATACAACAACAACTCTAAAAAGTTTCTGGTGCGGCGGATTCCAATTCCACGGCAAATTGGAGGCAACAGTGTGTGGTGATTCAATTGGATCGAGAATTGTCGACGTCGTCGTCGTCGTTGTCGTTGTCGAAAGCAGCATGTGGTGTGTTCAGTTCAGAGAAACGAACGAAAAAAAATTAAACTCAGCCACACAATGTAGGAAAATCCGCAGAAAACGAAAAAGAAAAAAAAAACGTTATAATCAAAAGAAGTGGATAAAACGGGCACAATCAACGAAGGAGTGGAAGAGAGGGGTGAGAAAACGTGTTCACCTCTTTCTACGTCGGAGATTCCATCCTCGACTGCACCCCGCAACAACCAAACGAACCCACAAGCAAAGTTAAGTGAACATTTTTCAGGTCTCCGCTTTGGACCGACATTCGTGTCGTTGTCGGCCTCAATGTTGCTGTGCTGCGCTATTGCCAATGTGGTTGTAGAATGAATCGAATGAGAGCGAAGAGACGGTCGCGGTATTTCTATTTGTGTAGTTACGACACACACGCACACAGAGACTGCATGTGGCCTCTTTCTCTGGGATTTTTTTCATCATGTATTGGGTGTAGTATCTGTGTTTGATGTATCTGAACTGAGGTTGTTATGTGTGGTGATGGTGATTGGTTTTTTTTTTGCGTGAGGACAGCAAAGTGTTGCCAATGAACAGAAAATGATACGAATTCGATCGCCAAAGACGGGACAAGTAGGCGTAGTGATTAAATGTCAAAAAAGGAAAAACAGGAACCAAGAGGAATGTTGCATAAGTTTGCTGAAATAAAAGATAAAAAAAAAGTCAAGGTCGACAAAAAGAGAAAGCAAGCTTATAGTTCTGTGTACATCATGGTGACAGAGGACAGGGTGGAAAGAAAAAAGAAGCCCAATGATTAAATGTGCAATTTCCACTCAGGAAAAATGAAAAACGATATGACTTAGGTACCTAGGAAAGGCTCAATGTAGGTTGTATAGGGCAAAAGCTGTAAACGACTGTCGCCCAAAAACGATACATGAACCATGGAACTAAATATTTGGGGGGTTTGACCGGCATTGTTATAGAACAACAACCTCTGCCACTAAAACTGTTTCCACTTCCTTAAAACGTCTTAACTGTCAAGGAAAGGGAAAATATTGGCATCTCTTGCTACTATAAGTAATTAGTCAAGCTGAGTGCAATTAAGGAGACCAACTGCAAGGGAAAATCAAACATATCATGTCACCTTGTTCCTAGAGCGTTGCAGATACAGCATATGTCAGATAAGACTTCGCTGAGATGATAGCATATCACGTGCAAAACAACCGAAGGAAGCTTTTGTTTAAAGCAACTTCGGTAAGTTGGCGACTGTGGGTATCAGGAATCTTCAAAGTTTAATTTAAAGTTATAATTGGTATCAAGATAGGACTGGAGAGTTCCAAGATCCTCCTCGGGATCTATGACAGGCAATACCTACTTTCCACTCAGAGTAGTTTGTCACTAATGACACAATTGGGTTCATTTCTGTTCCGATTGCGAGGTGTCCCGATGATGGGAATCAGTAAAAATAAACAAAACAACTTTTCACTCAATTTTGAACAACTGGGACTACTTCTAGAACTCAATGCTTTGAAGCTTCAAAGGTCTATTTGCCGGCACATCTAAGTTCTAGCCGATTTGGTGGAAATCGATTGAAACCGAAGCCCACCTCAACAATTTCAATAAGATTCAAAGACTTTCGCCATCGTCATAAAAGCCTTTAAATCCACAACGCAAACAGGTTTGGATACGATAATTAACCGTCCGTTACCTGACCTTTTCATTGCAAATAGTGTAGCCAAAGGAGACCTTGGACTCAAGAAATACCACAACTCTGGAATGCTACAAACAAATATCCCCATCTAGAATATAATGGAAAGCTGATATCACTGGTCCTTCACAGACAAATTTAAGGCGGCTTTTTTGCAGATATTTCACTCTGAGACCGTTTAATACAACAAGTGTCCTTCAAGACTTTAGACTGCAGTCTCATTCACAACTCTATCCAACATAATTTTGTCAAACTCTGTTTGTTTCACCGCCGAGTCGAAGGTATCGAACGAGCTGACGAGCTAACGAACTAACAAGGCAGTGATCAGAGCTAAATATGCCGAACTTTTAGACAGAAACACTTTATGGCCAGTTCTGAACAACTTTTTTTAGCCGTAAATAGACTAAACATCCGCCTGATAAAATCAGTACAGACGGCGAGCTATACTTTTACTATTGACAAGGTGGCCAGGAGGTTGCAGTTGTCACATCATGAATTTCGTTAAAGCTATAGTGATGAAGAGGCACAAGCATCTGTAAGACATTTATCTTTTAGAGACGTTGAGCACATGGTTCATTGGTGATCTAGACTCGCGAAGTTCCCACATGTACTCAGATTGATGCTAATTGAACGTTCTTAAAGGCATTGCAATGGGTCTTCTTAAGCCTCCGATTAAAGCCTAATGACATTAGCAGACTAGATACCTTTTGGTTCTGACTAAACTTGGGCATCCTAAACGGACGGTTTCCTAGAAGTTTCCGGAAGTTTTTAATTACTTTCAACAACATTTCGTCTCAATGGTAACTCTCCCAATCTCTATAGACATCCCTACGCATCCACTAGATATGTACCACCTACTCCTACCGAGTTTGGAACACCTTCTGTGGGATAGCTACACTTTTTTTTTTTGTTAAGTCCTTCGCAATCACCTCCACGTTGTATGGCATTAATTAATTTCCGTAGTCTACACGCAGTTATAAAAATACACGTGGAATATAACCGTATAATACCTGTTCCACACGAAATGTCAAAGGATTCAAGAATTCAATGGGGGATTTGTATTCAAAAGAAGCACCTAGCCGTCACAAGTGGTAGCTAAATTACAAGGGATATTGTACAGGAAACCCCCATTATACGGTCTCACTGTAGAAATGTCCTTTGGAACTCATGGTTTGTTTCTTATTCGTAACAGAGAGACCGAATTGTGTCCTGAATCGGTGATAAATTAATTGAAAATCTTTTTTTCGAAAATAATGAATGTCACTCGGTGTTCACCTGTAAGATTTTTGGGACATCAGTATCCCAATGGCATGAGGTTTCATCATGTCGCAACAGAAAATACTGTTCATTTGTGTAGTCTCCGCCTGAGGATAAGCAAGCAGACAACCCACATGTGGTATTCGTATATTCCATGGCTTCACATCCTTCTTCATGCATTTACTTGGTTCGATTTTTTTTTCTTTTTCCTTTTTGTAACGTTCTCTGTTGTTTGAATTTATAGCACACCATCATCTCAAAACAAAACACACACACGAAAAAAATAAATAAAAGGAAAGGAGAAGAAATCGAAGAACCGAAGACGTCAAGTTGGCGCCACACAAATGATCGCACACCGAACAACAAGACACCATAAAACGAACCTAAAAACAGCTCAACAATCGCTGCTTGGCTGCTGCAGGAATATATGTAGATGAGCGGGAATGAGGACGAATCTCTGGTGGCAGAGGAGGCGGACAAGGCACATGCATGTAGATGAGAACTTGAGGATGTTGATGCTGATGATGATTCGTCTACTGCTGTTACGAGGATGAGAACAAAAAAAAAACAAAAACCTACTCGACTCCGGCAGACATTCTTGTTTTTCAAGTCTATTACGAGAATCTCGGATTCTGTTGCTATCGGTCGTGTTGTATTCTTTCAAATTCCTCATTGGATACATATCTGGTACACTCACACAAAGGATTAGCCAAATTCCAATTACACTCTTCCTGGACAACGACGACGACTCTTGCTGGCATGCATCAGAAATGTGGGAATTCCGCCTGAAGCGGCAGCGGCGATACTCTGAATGAGCGTCATTTTCCTGTTTACGAATGCAGAAATTGGTAGAGGGGAAGCACCCAGCCAGCAACAGCAACACAGAATGGAGTTGTACCCGGATATTGCGTGGTCATGGAATCTCTACGTCGTTTGAGTATACCTTCAAGTCAAGTGGTGTTTCCTGAGCGTAGCTCATTTCCCATCGGCAACGGTGTTAGCTTAGCTTGTCCATTCCATTGGCTGGTGTTCATGGAATTATGATTAATGCCGATGGTCTGGCCTGTGTGTGTCTTTTACTTATTTCTTCCATTCGTGTCAGGCATTCCACAACAAAAATATCAATGACACTCGCCCATAGCCTCGTTTACACTCTTGAAACAGCACCACCAGTTGGCTTGCATAGACTGTGTGTATATTTCTCGAAGACGGGACCGATGGCGACGACGACTGACGCTCCATGGTTGCGCTGCGCTCTGTATTTCAGTTAAATTTAAAAATCGATGACATTGTTTTTGAATGTTTGGACCTTGAAATGTATTTTTAGTTTTGTTTTTCTTCGGTTTCCACTCTTCATCCTTGTTTTTGTTGTCATTTGTGTGGGTATTGGTCGGGTCGGTGCATGTAGTTTCCGAGATGGGAAATTTGCGTAATTTTTACTGAAGTGTCACACGGATGGTTCATGTTTTCGGGGTGTTCTACGACAGATACCATATGTTATAGGTATCGGTGGAGAGACGGAATGTTCAAGTTGGAACAATGATTGTATCTACATAGGTAGGTATATTGGATTGATGTGCAGTCGAAAATCCGGATTTTCAAGGTGAATTGTTGAATGCATAAACTAGTTTCAAGGCTAGACCCATTAATAGGGCTTTCAAATCGATTTGACGTCACATTATGGTTACCGAACAGGTTTTACAGGGTGAATTGGTGGGAAGAAATATTATAAATCCAAGAAAATACTTTTAAAAAAAAGTAGGTAAGCGATGGACATGGGTTATGAAAAAAACTTTGTTTAAACTTTTTCACGATGCAAGAATTTAAGACTCTGGGAACACGCTTCTGTGAGGGTAGCTTTAGTTGCTCGAGGAGGTTCCAAAAGCAAAGATTTTGTTGGTAAGACAGGGTTGCTCCAGTAGCTGGATTTTATGCAGTCATAGGTAGCAATATTGTGAGTACTCCACCGACTAGATTCTTTTCGGCAAAACTTTTGTGGTAGAGAGAAATGGAAGAGTGAAGAAGATCTGAAGACGTCAAGACTATCGATTTTCGTCAGTTTTTCAAAGGGAACTGGTGGCAATCCTTAAAGCCTGTCGCAAGATCAATAATCACTAATCGCTTAAACGAAGGACTCTTGTTTCATCGACCATTTCTTCCAAATTGATATCATAGTGTCAAGACGAACTCATAAACCTAGCTAGGTAGGAGGGTTGACGGGGAAGGAAGTCCTTTCCCCGTCACGCTTAGGGGCACTTATGAACCTAGCTAACTCGGTCTTGATCACCTTAATCTGGGTGCCATGCCATGGGAGCATGGAAGGGAATGAGAAGAACTAACGAACTAGACAGACGAGGATCAATCATCTTTGACAACACTTCAGGGAAATGAGTTTAGATTCAAAGGAATGTCAAGGGAAGCCTACTTTCACCCAACAGAGGTGTGACACCGTGATAAAATGCGTCAAATGTGGTTTCATACAATTGTAAAGACTAGGTATACGAATTTATCAAAAGAAACCATGTAGACTTCACATAACTTGTGGTGAATAGAATTGGTCGACTGGCATTGGGAGTAGTCAGACTGTGTGGGTATCCCTTGCAACACACATGGTCGTTGCTGCAAAATCACCAATGAGGCAGCAGCCTTTGATCACTTTATTTGCAAGTGCTCTGCCTTGGGACAAACTGAGCACTAAACATTGGAAAAACCATTTTTCGTCAACCTTAACTCTTTAAATTCAAACTCTGATTAACCTTTGGTCACAAGAGTTATGGTAACAAAACGGGGCTTTTAAGGGGTTATTGGGTCCGAGCTACCTACCGTCTTACATCCTATCTATCTACTTCGTCATTTGAACCGTGCGGAAGCTCAACCTAGCTGTGAGTGTTCTGTTACAATCTTGATGTGAGAAAAAGTATTTGCAGAAGCAAGCCGGCCAACATGAAGAGCGCTTTTGGTTAAGTGCCAGGTTAACCCCGAATTTTAGCGCCACCTAAGTAAACAAGCAAGAAGCAAGCCACACAGTGACGGAAAGCACTGTGGTACCTTACCTTCAGAAAAAAGAGCTCCAATTAGAAGGCAGAAGTTAGTATCGTGGATTGTAAAGGTAAGAAGACGAACGTACAGTCAGTCCGAGAGTCTCTCATGTAGACAAAAAAGCTTAAGCCAAAGTGCTACAAGACAAGTACCATGCAATTTCTCAGAGAGACAGGTTTACAATATTTCGATGTGTCTGCAGTATTTGGAACGTCTTACAGGCGGAAAGTGAGTATTGCCCTTGTAGGCAGGTAACTCAGAAGTTTGACCTTTGAAAAGCGGGTGAGTTCTTCAAATGATACCTACAAAGGGCAAGCGAATAGAAAATATTGATGGATATGCGGCCCTTTGCAGAGTCAGCACGGCAGAGTAGAGAGCTTATACTTGGCTTTTCGAAACTGTTGGTAAAGTGCGAGTTCCTATTTTCTTTGGCCAATACTCTCGGAGAATTGTCATTGACTGCCGAAAGGTGGCGTTGTTCCTGAGATTCTAACCTGAATTCAAATTGCTCGGTTCTGCGAAGGAACCACTTGTTAGATGGTAACTGTCTTAAAGACAAAATAATGGACTTCGGTTATGAAAGAATAACAGCGATGTGTCAATTCACCATATCTACTCTCGGACCTATAAAGCAATGTCGCCAATGAATTCCAAAATTTTGACAGTCTAACATGGACTTTCGTTCCAATTCCGATGTGAATAAGAGGATATTCATCCGACGGGATGATAGGGATGAGTGTGACTCAACGTGCTTCAAATGACCAAAGCACGGCAGACCAGTTGGTGCCCCGTACAACAATCAACTTTTCATGTATGAATCAGCCTTCAGTTCGTCCCCTGGGTGATGTTTAAACGAATACCATCATCAGTATTGTAACTAAACTTTTCAATAAGCAACAGCACTGTTTAATTTTTTGCAAGTATCTGCGCAAGTGCGAGCTTAGAAGTTTTCCACGGAGACGTTTTTTGGTTTTCCCGCCCCTAATTATGTACACTTGACTGGCAATGATTCAGTGTGGGATCAACCTTATTGCACACAAAACCAACTTAAATGTTAACTTGGCTCCAAGTGTCTGGGACATCGAAAAAATTCCAGCAAAACTCGCTTCGCAAAGTAGACACCAGCCAACAACCAAACAAGCAAGCATGCATCATCATACCTTCTATGCTCACGAACTCAAAAAAAAAAAAACAAAATCACCATCAACAAAGGAGAACCACTTCAGATTACCTCAACGCAAAAGATACAAAAAAAAAAGAACGAAACAAGTATCTTCAGGGTGTCAGCACACGCAGCACATACTCGGTTCACTCGGGGAGGTCGGAGGAGTACAAAACGAAGGTGATGTTGATGATAATGACAAAGAAGCACACCAAATGGTGCACAGGCTTTTGAAAAAACACCGCTCGCTCTAGTGAGGTGCTGTCGATTTTTCTTCTTCTGGGTACACTGTTGCCGACATCGACATCGCCGCCGCCACCGCCGTCGTAGTCGTCGTCGCCTGGCTGACTGCATTTTTATTTTATGCGATGCCAATGGAAGAAGGTACCTGTTATTATCATGTTGCAGGTAAAATAAACCTGAAGTGCTGTTTGTCTGAGCGCGTATTTCTCATCCAGATTGCCCCGTTCCAGCACAGTCGCCACGTCTGGGCTCTGCTGCTATCAATCTCCGATATGCGATGGCAATGAATTGATTCTTTTCACCTTGTTATGGTTGACTTTTTCCTTTTGGGCTCTTCTCGTCTCTTTGTTTTGTTTTGTCTGCCTTGCTCTTTGCTTTCTTATTTTTAACTTTGTTATTCTTATCCGTTTTTTTTTTCCATCTTTTGGTCGCCCCCTTTTTTTTAGTTCTGGTGAGTAACCGAGTAAAGATGAACCAATTGAGGACCCGAGTATGGGATATGCATCGAATGCACTGAATCACCTTTGAATACGAAGCTACAGGTATGAGACGATAAATTTTGTAGGGAAGATCGTAGAAAAAAAAAAGTTGGTCTCACATACCGCAAACACCTCGCTCTGTTGTGGAGGCATACAGAGTCAAGAGGCAGCCTACCATCACCATCACCAGCACAAGGTGCCTGTTGATAATGTTCAGTTAATACGAAGAATCAATATCAACGATACGAGGATGATAGACCGAAATACCTGGAATCAATTCAGTTATTCTGCGAAATGAGTGTCGAGCTACAGAAGCAGGCAGGTACGTACATATGTCGCATTGAGGCATGTGTGTACGATGTTGGTCGGCTTCCATGTGTTGGTCATTTTTTCTGCGAATTTCTACTTGAACTACTCATTATAGCGTCATCACGTTAATAATAGGAAGCAGTTGGTACGAGAAGAGGAAGTTGTTATCGAACTTAAGCGGTTTTTTTTTATTTTTTATGGAGTTCCTCAGGGAAGTCATTTGGGACCTGTATTAATTGAACGTTTTTCTTAGAAACTCTTTTGCATATTTCAAAAATGTTACGACACTAGTTAGAAAAGGTACAAGGCATACTCGATAGTCAGTTGAAACTTGAGTCATGTTGGACAAGGAAATAGAGTTGTCAAAACTATAATGACACACTTAGCTTTAGAAAGAAGACTGAATCAGTTGCTAAGATACATTTTCAACTTGATCTAACACCGAAGGGATAACATCAGAAGGATTGTCAGGTTCCTTCCCGGTCACAAAGATATCACTTACATAAAATAAATGTCCACTTTGTCTACATCTAGGTAGAGGTGGCGGTTCAATATGAACCCAAGTAACACTGAGTGTGCCGTTGTGATAGTCTAGACCTAGAGGAAGACGAATCAACGAAACACGTACTGCGTTAGTGCGTGGCTACTTTCTGTATACTGCATCAGGAGACGCTTTTTCACCAAGAAAATCCTGACACTTGAAGACATTAGGAATGCCACAAGCATCACCTAGTTTGACTAGCTCCCGGCACAATACATCTTACATAAAGGTCGCAGTGCCTCTTGTGTCAGTCACAGAGCCAATTTCATAATAATAATGCCACCGATCTGGGCTTAATTTAAAGCGGTTACATGAGGACTTCTATTGAAAATAGTCACAGTCGTCTAGACGACATTGCTTTGCGTAGCTAGACTCTACACCTGAAAAGAATGGGTGATGATATCTTTAGACAATGTGTGGAGGATGTGGAATCGGTGGTTCTACACTTATATTTTGAGCTTCTTGCAACCATTTATGTTGTACGTGTCATATTTTACAGTTTTTATTGCCGACTTCGAACTGCAAATTGAGAAGTACATGACACTCTTGAAGATCAGTCATTACCTGTCAAGAGGTGATGCTGCGAAAAACGTTTAGCAGTCCAACGCTACCGTGTCCACACAGACGGTGTTACCCATACTGTAGCATTGGCTTCCTAGCTTTAGCAGCAACCAGAAGAAAAGATAGACACAGGATATCGCTTTATGAAAATCCGGAACCAAATATAATTTCAACAAATGTTATTCGTAACATGAGGAATCGAGATCAGTTGAATAGTTACATTCAGAAGGTCTACTAAGATGAAAATGTCTCCCTAGACACAATAACATTACCGTCTCTCCTTCAAAAGAACAAAACAACACCCTTCACAACTACTATCTCTTTATCAACAATGTTAACTAGATCAACTTCTCTTTGCGTTCGTAGAGGCTTAATTTATATAATAAGGGTTTACTACCAAAATCTAGAAGAGGCTTGTTAGCTATTGCTTTACTACCTGGGACACTACTTCACTAGATAATATTTGTGGTCACAAGGAAAAACAACATAAGTGGACTTGTGTTGTGTGTGACTTATGCTGTTTCCTTGTGGCCACAGATATAGTACATTAATTCCAGTTCGGATGCACACCACATCGAGAACAAGGCGGACACTTAAAAGGTTTTAGCCTTTGGAAAAGTACACGAAACTGCTCACACAGATACGTAAAGCTAAAAAAAATTTAGGTTAAGGGTATTTTTGAAGAACGCAATGGAAGTTTACGTCTTTCCACCTGGCTTCCAACTATGTAGATACATCGGACAACATTCCCAAACTATTTAAAAGCCTTTAGAAATTCTGTAAAGCGTGAAAAGGCAGACATCAATGGACCTTTTAAAGCCCCTAGAGCTGTGGAAGACAAGGGCCAAGTCCGGGATAAAAAAAAAAAAAAAACAGCCAAACATCGAATCAGTGAACCGTGTTTGAGCCTTTGAATTCAATCTTTTTAATCTTAAACGACACAAGGAAAGCCGAAGCCTTTAAGATGCCAAAAAACTTTGTATAGTGAGGGTGGATGCAGCTTTTACAAGACTTAGGAGTTATTAATTCTAAATGAATTAGAAGCCCGTTCGGCGAGTTAAAAAGAAAAACAGACTTGTGGACATTACTGAAGGCAATGGATTCAAATCTTCTTAACCAACTGGATGTCGTTGAACGGATTTTATAACTTTTTTTTGTTATAGAGGGTGCCTTTCGACCAGACTCCATCAATACAAGTCCCGCTTCCGTAAGTGGTGACTTGCGGACTCTAAAATTCGACCGTCATTTTTCTCTATTAGGATTTTGTTCGCGGGCCTTGGTTGAAAAGCTCATAGAATCCTCTAGTTTTTTCCGTGTTATCAGGCTTTCAGTTCAAGCTTGATATTCACGAAGTCATGCCTAAGTTTAGTAGTCACTGTAGGATACGTCACAGTTATTCAAGCTTCCAGATCCATCCTATTGAAATCTCAGATGACAGTGACATTATCGATGCGATGCGATCTGTTTAAGTTATAAATATTCCACGTGAGGATCTGAAGCTCGTCAAAACATATCATAAGGGATGGTGTGCCTTATGGCGTCTGAATACATCAACAAACGTCATTTGTAAAATCTGTCACATGACACACAGCGTTGACATTCCTAAAAAAAAAATTTGATGCTGTCTGAGCTACTACAAATCTCTTTTTAAATGTGTTTCCCACTTGTTTACTGCAAAATTGTCCACTCGTAAACCATTTTAAATTGGTTAAAAAAAATTCCTTAAAATAGGGAAACGAATTTAGAAAAACTTTATGCGACGAAATAATACCGTGGAGCAGTTGGAAAAATTTATATGTAAATTTAGTTGACGTTTGTCGTTGACCGAGAATATTTCTCAGAATTTTGGATTTATTCCAATTGGCCGACCGACCGACAACAGCGCGTTTGGTCGTACCTACATACATATACAGTACATATTTTTAAAAACAAAAAATTTCGGTTTCAATATTCGTGCAAAATTCTATTTTTAAAGATTTTTGAGAAATTTTCCTTTTTTTTTTTCTACGATTCGAAGAAATTCTTTGGTCAAGTGGTGGACGTAGAGTGATTGAATAATTAGATGCATTTTATTTTATTCATCCATCGCATTGGAATGCCGGTTAATTGGTTTTATATCGTTTCAATGATTTGTACAATTTTGCTGGCAATGAAAGTTTTGAAAGTTAATTGTGAATTAGAGGTCAATCTTTGGATTATTTTGATGATTTACATGTTGTGGGAGGAGATGTTATTTATTTTGTTTGAATGTTTGATGACGAAAATATTGTTTAAGTGCGTATTCTTAGATGACGACATTTGAGGATCTCAAGGTTCATAGAGTTCAGTGCTAAACCGCTTCTTTAAACGCTTAAACTGACGTTTTTAAATTATGAACTTATTAACGATTTCACCCCGCATGCACAATGCATGATAAAGAAACTAGTACATTCGTGTACTTTTTGTACTGAACGCTGCCTAATGTCAAACTTGACATATTGGGTCAAAATCACAGAAGTCCGCAAATTGACAGAAGAGTTCACTCGAAATAAAATATGTGTGGTGGCAGACACGTAGATGCTTCGCCGGAAAATCTTCGAATCCACCCCGAGGAATAGTGCAGTAAAGGAAATCCGCGTCTTAGATGTCGTACGCAAGTGTAAGGGGACCTCAACCAACTTAGCATGCGAAACTGGAGACAGCTAGTTAAAGACCAATCTAGCTGGGGAGCTTGTTGGTTGATATCAATGTCCACCCTGGACTGTATAGCCACCTCAAGCAAGTAGGGAGTCAGACGTGTGTGGTCATCGTAACTCAGTGTTTAAAACATTGGACTGCTAAGCAAGCTGGCTTAGGTTGAAGGCGCAGAACCTATTTTTTTGCTAGACATGTTGTACCAGTTGTCCACCTAAAATGTGTTCCCTCCTCTCGACAGTTTCCAGCTTGAATTTAGGTTTGCATGTAGCGGTCGGTATATCCAAAGAGACTTTATCTGGTAGAATGGATGTAGTTGGTTCCTATACAGACATGCCCAGGCACCCAACAAAAGGGTGTTCAATAAGATGCGAATATCTATGGCGGATATCACTGGCTTCAATGCTTTTGAAGGCGGAAAGAGAGGCTGAGGTTAAGACTATCAGAGAAAACACCTCCACCTACCCTGTCATTGGTATCCGTCAGTGTTAAAGTGGATCGACCTGGACGGAATTGTAACTAGGTCTAGGTTTAGTTTAAATATAGCTTGGATGTGGTGTAGTCTGTGTGAATGGTAGCGTGACCAAAACCGTTACTTGACTACTGTATGCCAAAGATACAGAGCGGTGCTAGATGAAACAGAATGGCCAGTGCTGCGGAGGGTTTCGTACAAAGTGCTCCGCTTATGCCCGAACAAACTGACTTTGCTTTGATTATCTCGGTTTATGGCTTTAATCAGTTCACCAGACCCTGAGCATCGGTCTTAACATACCTACGTCGAAAAGAATAGACGCCTTGAGACGGTTTGATGAAACGAAAGATTTTGAAAGAGATTTTATTATGTCCATTCTAGCGACAACGATACTCAAAGTACGCAGTCTTATCTAAAGGTAGTGGTCCTAAATGATTCCCATGTAATCCATATGGTGATCTTGGAATCACAGGCCTCAGGTTCGGGACGTCAAAAAAGTCCGAACCTTCGTTATAAGGATCCATCTTTCGAGGATATCAGGATGCCTGACAAATTGACATCAACATGCACGGGATCGAAGAGCATGGAAGTCTGCGATATCTCAAGCAGAGACTCTTCAAGGGACGGGAACTCCTTCAGTAAGTTAATCGCGCTGTTCTAATGCTAAAACTCCTCCCCAAGTAGTGAGTTGGAAAATCTGAGAAAATAGTCTTAAAACACGACCAAGTCGTAAAACACTTAACAAGTTCTATAGCAGATCACCTACTCCTTCCGACACCTATAATTAGTTTACAAAAGTGTGACAAAAACCAGATTAACAAGGCAAGTAATGGCATATATGTATAACTTCCAATAGAACAAGTTCCAATACAACACACCAAAAAAGGATAATGTCAAGAGAAAATAAATTACGTGTCACGGGTCTCCGCTGATAGCTTCAAACAAAACCACAGCACCCCCCACCCACCTTATATTAACATTCAACCTAAACTCAGCATCCCATCTATCACCTGTGTAATCAAACAGAGAAATGTCACTCTGTCACAATGATTTACCATGCGGACACTGCGCGGTGGACAAACTAAAAGCAAGGGACAGAGGTTACATCCTTCTAGAGAATTATGCATCTACGAATAGGTATAGGTAGCTAGTAACTCTTTCTCCAATTCATCCCGGACACACACAGACAGACAGAGAAGATTCCTGGTTCGTACGATGGAATTAATTACGAGCCGACTACGTGACGGACCTCAATCCGGTAGATGAATGAACGAAACGGCTTCTTTTTTACTCGTAATTCACTGTATGAGGACTCTTGGCTCGGTGCTCGACCCTTTAGTACACATCGGCACCAATCTGTTCTCTCTTGCGCTACGGAGAACGACAACGAAGAACAAACTTCACATGAATCAATCCGTTTCTACTTTGGAGAAGTGAAAAACGGGAGGAATAAGAGTTTTATAATTATAGTCCTTCCTTGGATTTAAGATCCATCGTACCGCTCCGCGTACACAGCATTGAGAACTGCGCTGGCACCATTCTTCCATAGGTGCAAAGTGGGGAAAAAAAAAATATGTATCTCATCGTATCATGGCAGGAAGAAGACAACGCGCTCTGGGTGTACGACTACAACTACGACTACGACACAGAATCAGCTCTATAGAGGAAGAAACAAGATAAACTGGAAATCTATTCAAGTCTCTCGTTGCGCCTGCCACCGATTTCAATTCATGGCCTATGGATGAGGAAAAAGTAAGACACGATGGTGGTACAGCAGAATATCGCGTCCGAATTTAGATCGCACGATGGAATGGCAGACCGACGACCGACTCCTTGTAACGATGATGATGATGACGACGACGCCAGTGGTATTCATTGGATTGGTTTCTTTTTCCTTTAACCTCTCGCTCTTTGCATTAATCATCCCCTATGAGGCACCACATCGTGTAGCCATAGCCATGTTGTGTGTGCAAGAAGGGATTCCCATTTCCATTCCAAGTGATAGCTCTGGGAGCGAAGAACATCAAACACCGTGGAGTCGTTAATGGCGCAGATGGAGTTCAGGCTGTATCCCAGACGGGAAGAGTGTTAAGTGGACAACCAAATGTGGAGATAGTCAGTAAATTGGTTCCAATACAGAGACAGACAAAGGTGTACCGATACGTAATACATTGTGTGAGGTTTGTTGCATGGTCTTCCTGCAAAAAAAAAAAAAAAAGGAAAAGTTTTGCCAATGTGCCTCCTGGAGGTATGGCAGATGTTGGATGCACTTTGGAGCCACGTTTTTTTTTTCTCCTTCTTAATTTCCGTTTACGCTTGATCGAATTTTTAGGTTCCACAACCGCTTGTCCCTATGTCCCGGTCCCCATGTCTGATTTTGAATTTGTTTTATGGCTATTTGGGGTTAAATTTCAGATGATTCTCGATGACGTATTTTTTTTTTTTGCTTTTTTATTGGTTTATGCGAGTACATTTCATATTTTAGTGACGTTGCGTGAAGAGAGGATTTTATGACTTTTGATTTTATATTTTATGCGCTATACGTTGTTTGCATAGTGATGAGTTTGCTTCAAAAAAAAAAAAGTTTGGCGCGGTATTAGGGTGGATTTAAACTATAAAATCTTGAGAAGATTTAACAACCTAAACGAGACAAATGCCAATGCGAGAGATTCAAGGATTTATGGAATGCTAAATACCTTGGGTGCGTGTAAGACCGCAAGTTGAGATGGAAAGAAACAAAAGAACCCCAAGACCGGTCATAATCAACTGGATATCATGGATATCAATTCAAACTTATGGATATCTGGTCTGGTAGGCAGCTGCGTAAAAAGCTAATGACACAAAAATCCTGCGATTAGCATGCACCAGTAGATACAACCAACGCCATAGGACCGACCCCGATAGCAGTCCTCTAAGCGATACTTTCACTTATACTGCGCGAGCTACCTATACACCAAAGAAATGGTAGCAAAGATCGGCCTTAAACTGCAAGCATACAACTTTTGGAAGAAGGGTCAAATACATAGGTCGCACTAGTATCACTCGATGGGCGAAGCTGGAAACAAGACCTTATTATATAGCGACATACCCTTACTTCGCCTTAAATTTCCACTCTCTTTCCATCACGAGAAAGTTGGGACGGAGCCAGAGTCATTAAACTCGACAACACTTCCAGATAGACTCCGAAATTTGCTCAATGGGATTCAGGTCTTCTCGGAAGGCCTTAACTCTCATTCAGTGTTCCTTATCACTGTGGTGCCTTTCAAGCCGAAGTCATGGCTATAAGTCAGGTCGCCGCTTGGCTGAAGATTAACCCAGTTTAACACCGAAATTATGGCTATTAGTCAGGTCGCCGCTTGGCTGAAGATTAACCCACCTTCACGTACAGAGATTGTGATTTGTATCGACAGCCAAGCTGCGATCATATCTTTAGTACATAGGTACCTACCTATCCAACATAAGAAAATCTCTCACTCTGTTGAGTCCTAGCCGCAAGTCACAGCGATATCCCATAGAGTAAGCCAGACAAGGCTTTCAAGGTACAGACAGTAGGAAGGTCGAACCATGTCAAAGCGTTTTACACCGATACTCTGTCCTCGATCCTAAGAGATTGAAAATGTTAATTCGACTTGAAAGACACCAGCTCTCGAAACTAACGTTCTAACAGGACTCTGTATTGTTTGCAATGATTTCTGTAGGAGCTGCAGAGACAAGGAAGAGAAAAAATCTATTGTGCAATTCCTCTGCAGCTTAGGCGAATTCTCCATCAATTACCTAAATGATCGGAACACCGCCAGTACGGCCGATATAAACTGCTACCTACGTAAGGAAATCTAAATGGTTTCAGAAGTAGTTTAGGGTTCAACCCTAAGACCTTCTTTTGGTCTAAGTCGACTTCTTCTGAGCACCTCAAGTTAAACGGACTACAAGGTTGCATATTAGCACAACTGCTGTCCTTAGATGATTCAGGCAAAAGTTGGATACGTAAAATAGGTTACAAGACTGCATACTTGCACCACTGATGTTCTTAGAGAATTCAGGTCAAAGCTAGACAAGCTTAACGGACTTCAAGGTTGCATAGGTACCAGCACCTAGAGGATTCATACAGAAGCTGAACAAGTTGCTGGACAGAAGGTAGTCAAAAGTGACAACTTTCTTAATTTAGGAAGCCGACGACAGTATACCTACTTAGTTCTTGTAGTGAGAGTAGTGAGTTCTTGTTTGTAGCTACGATTGGTATCCCTGTTTGTTTGAATCGAAGGTCAAGACAACTTCTTTCTCATTGCCAAGATCCAGAAACTACCTAACAAGCACTTTTTTTTCTACTAAAATAAATGAGAACTTCACGTGTGCCTTGGCAAGGCCTTAGTTGTTTGTGCTGTTTAACAAATGGTTTTTGGATGATTGGGCTTCAAACCAAGCGAGGATCTTAACTAAACTAAGAGTATCCGACAGTAGAGCTTCCAGGATCAAGTGAACGAATTATTCAATCTATTGTGGGCTGGAATCTAATACTGACCGACGAAGGACTTTTCTAGCTAGATTGAAGTGCACACTGTAGTAGTTGAGCTGTGTCAAAGGTTTTAAGAGGCAGACTACTCAGTCGGAGAAAATAGTGGGTTCCTTTCCCCTCTAGAATATTTTTCGATAGAAATGCAAATTGAATGGAACTCCCCCGCCTTAAATCACACTCAGTCTGTGGCAAATCATTGAATTATTCTTCCAATTGTTTAATGCTGTCCAACAGACTAGTCTGTCACAGATCATTGGTTCCAAAAGCATTGTAGACACGTGAATATCCATCACCATATAGTGAGCGAAATTATATTCATCAGTCCTCCTTCCTCCCCGTCAATTAAACTCCAAAGAGACGCAATAAAACTGTGAAATCATAACCTTGTAGACGACGGCGCTCCTGGTTTTCACCCTCCACAATCGACAGCAAAACAAACTTTTTTTTACCAGCAACAGTGTGCCAGTGCCAGCACAACTGTCCTAAACAACGCAACAACAAAACAAGGGATAAAAATGGCATTCAACTGAAAAAAAAAAAAAATAGAAAACCAAGAGAGAGGACCAAAAAGCCATTAATGGGAGCCATGCGTGGCGGACATCGAGGCGACACAATCATCATCATCATGCGCCTTCCACAACGTAATCATCAAGTTATAGTCTGGGTGATCCCAAAGGCGAGGGCGTGTTGGAGGCACCAACAAAAAAAAAAAAAAAAGACGAAAAAACATAAAACCAACAAATCGAAAATGTATCTCATGGATACGCGCAAACGAAATTCTTCGTAATTCTTCTGTTTGTATGTTGCTTGTTGCTATCGTTCCCCTTAATTCCCTCTTTCGCTGGCATTTCCTCTCTTCTGTTTACTGGTTTGGTTTGTCATCATCGTCAACATCATATTCCTCTACCATCGCCAACCATCCAGTCGCCGCCGCCGCCGACATCTGCTGTTCATTCGAATGAAACTTGTTGATTAAGTCTGCGCCGGGTCGGTCGATTATGGGCGACTCATTGAATATTCATAAAGAGGTACCTACTACTCTTCCCCTTGGTTCGACATCGTGGTCAACCATGATGAAGTCGAAAACGAAGACGAAGACGAATGAAACTGGATTTTTCTTCTTTTTTTTTTATAAATAAGTGCGCGCGGAACTATCCCCAACAAGATCACCTCCTCTTCCTCACCGATGTCGGAGTTTATGAACAATCACCGATGAATAGACACAAATCCACATTCAACAGGTTGAATCACTCGCAATCCCACTGCGAAAAAAAAAAAAGTTTCTAAAACCCGTCTTCGTCATCATCTACAAGCGCAACATCATCCCAAGTCCACCAGAAACGAGTATGCTGGTCGAAGTCGCAGAATAGCCGTTCTCATATCTGTTGAAAGCGTTTCATTAGCAGATGCTTATGCCAACGACGACGACGATGATGAAACACGCGAATCAGGAGAAAATAAATAAAACGAAATCTGAATTCAACGATTCGGTGCGGGGGGTGGAAAGACGACAACGATGAGGGAAACAACAGAGATTCGCCGCTAAGCTTTCCAGGTAAAAAGTTATGATTCACCTGCAAACTGCGATGTGTTATACATGTACAAGTATCTCGTACTCGTACTCGTAGGTACTCGCGTATCTATAGGATTTTGTTGTCGTATTTCTGCGATTTTTTCTGCTTCACTTTGCTAATTCGCGATAAAACTGTAACAGGGGAATAAGTGTGTGTACTTGGTCGTTGTTGTCGTCGTCGCCATTTGGCTTCGGGTTCCTTTTTGATTAATAAAATGAAATTTTTTAAGATAAGATACTTTGTTGTACCTTTTTTTTTTGGCAAATTTTGTTTGTGATTCCTCATTCGTTAGATGTTTGAGTTTTTTTTCTTTTTTATAATTTATGAAGGAATTTTTGTTGGGATGATTGTGACACTGGAAATATAGGGTTCTATTCATGAAATGGTGGAGAGATGATGAAATGAATCAGTTACGGTTCGTTGGAAAGTTGATGTGTTGCGATATCACAAAATTAGGTATCTAATCAGAAGCAGTGTGGGGTTTCTTAAAAAAACAAAAAGTTTCTTTCGAATCTTGACACACGATTTATTCTATCGCAGAATGTTAAGCAGTGAGTCATTGATTTTAGTAAGTCTAGAAGAATGTCAAAATTATCGTAACTTATTTATAAACAATGTGGTATCGGTGTTGGAGTACTTTGATTAGATTGAGATTGTACCTTAACCAATTTGACTGATAATTTGTGAAATATTAGTAAGTACCTGCCTAATTTTTTTTTTGGTCGATTTGTGGTAATAAAAGTACGTAGTCATCGTGGACACCTTGGCACGAATGTCAATGTCAGATGATTTATTTATGACACCGGCACCATGGTGTCTACATTCAAGAGGTTTTTATTACCTAATGGGCCTTGATTATAGCGCTTACCTACATTTTATGCCCAACTTAAATAGAACTGATTGAGAAAATGCCAAATGCACTTTAACATGTCAGTTAGACGCAAAAGAAGGTTACGACTATGCGGCCTACGTGCTACCATATGATTCGACTAAGGAAGAAAGGCTGCTAAGGGGTGGTTTTACTTGGATTACGAAGTCAACACTTAAATAGGCAACGATCGCTTTGTCAAAAAAGACAACTTACTTGAATACAAGAGTGGTGACGGAATCCTTAGGGTACGAATTTTCAAAGCTAACATCGGTGTGAAGACGTAGATCCACAACAACTCAACGTTTTTCGCGACACCACCTCTTCGCAGGCATGACAAACCTGCAAGAGTATAGGTAATCAGTTATGAAAAAGCTCTTTCATCCTCCGGCGTTCAGAGTCGCCAATAAAACTGTAGGTCCATCCCATTCGTGCGAAAAATATAACACGCACAACAGAAATGGTTATGAGAAGCTAGGCCGTGGCCTAGTTGCAGTACTTGGAACTACACACTTCAAACTTAAGGCAAAAACCAAGATACACAGATCCCTTATGAAAGAAATGACATTGAGGCGATGATACGTTTAAATTTTGATTCCTTGCAAGAGTTTCTAACAGGTTGGAAGTACCACATTTGTGCTGAGAGGTTAGAAAAACAGGTTTGGCGCCCAAAAGTAGGCTTTAAAATATACAAGCGGAGTTCTTATTTTACTCTAGATGGCACTTGAGTGCAGATTAAACATAGACCTGGACTGTCCCTTCTTACAAAAGTCTAGATATCGCGTTTAATCATAAAATCACATTGTGGTGAGCAAGAGTAGAGCATGGAGACGGCTTAGGTACCGGTGAAGAAGACGGCGGCACGCTCGTGGATGCTCGGCGCAACTTGTAGATCCAAGTAGACATCTTCACCAGCACAAACAAAAGAGATTTGAGTCTCCTCAGCATGTGACAAGATTTTTTCTGTCACAAAATTGACACCGCAACCTGCAAAAAAAAAGATGAGAAATTAGAGGACTTGGAACTCTTTCTATCCCACTGTCCGGGTACTGTAAGCCTACGTCATAGATTACTGCGTTGTATGTGGATACCTGTCCAAACGCACCTAGACAGCAAAATTATCGAAAAGATCTAAGAGTTTTCCAAAAAGACGACAAAATTGTTCCGACCTCACATAGAAGCAACAGTCTACCATCCACCATCTCTTTATGGATTTTAAAGCCGCCTATGACAACATTTATAGAGACGAGCTAAGCAGACCTAGGTTTAGATTTGGCATACCCGACAAGCTCCTACGTCTGTGCAGGATGACGATGGAGAACGGTTGATAACGACATCGCCAAGATCTTTGGTGTTAAACAAAAGGATTCAGACATGGCGCGTTGTCATGTGAATTCTCTGACATCATACTTGAAGGGATTGTGTGAAACCACCAATCACCAACGGCATCATTGGTCACCAGTAATACCCCGCTATAGATCGTTCTATGAATGTATCCTTCAACTGCTGATTGAAGCCCAGATTCATCCCAATGGGACAAGAAGAGATTTGCAGTCTTGCGCAAGGAATTATCCTCTTAGATTTATGATGTACAAAGGTAAACACTGAACAATTGGTCACGTTCACCTTTTCGACTTTATCAAAGTTCATGGTTAGTTAACTCCAGATTATGGTTCCCACAAAATTCCTTCATAGGTTTACATATTACAAGGGTTTACGTTCATAATCTAAAGAGTGTCTTGTATATTTAAACCAGTCATACCCAGTTACAACAATGGTATACAATATCAACTGAAAGGATAAACCCTTAGAAATCCCAACCCAAACCCCAGAGTGCTCGACCTTAAAATAAAAACAAGTGGAACTCCACCCAAAAGCAATGGATAACCTCGAAATTTAAACTGACAACGATGACGAAGACGAAAACGACTACAAAAACGATGACAACGACCACGTTACCTATGTCTATGCTGCCCCTCATCTATCTTCTGCACAACCAATAGCTTCATGACTGCCACGTTTTGCGTATTACAGCTTACGTTTGTGTCTAAGTTTCCATTAAAAAAAAAGGGGAGGTTACCCCACCACTGCACCTCCAGCTCCCAACCAGTGGTGGTGGTGGTGGTTTTGCATGGCAGAACATTCCATTATTTCGATCCATAAGAACCCAGGTCATCCGATTTCTGTGCAAAAAAAAACAAAAAACAAGAACGCCTCGCAACAAAAACAAATTCCCAGCCAGCACCTTTTACTCCCACCATCCTTGAGCGCCCAGTTTCATGGTCTGATTTCATTTCCCATTTCCCCATTTCTCTTCGCTTTGTTTCTGTTTCTTTTTGACTTTCGTTTCTCAACGCGCCCCCCCCCCAAAAACACTCACCCCAATGGGAGCAACAAGCGAAATGTTTTAGCACACGGGGGTGGCAGGCAGGCACCAAGCACCAAGCACCAGGCACCAGGCAGAAGGCGGCGTAAAAGAGCTCCCTTGCGATTCTTTTGCAATCCTCTTGGGTTACAGTGTGTTCTCCTTTTTAATGCGGGTGTTGTTGGCATTCCTCCTTTTTCTGTTTGTTATCCTCTTGTGTCCTTGTGAGGCGTTCTCACTCGCTCTCTTTTTCTCTTCGAGGTCCTTTGGCTTCACTATGGATGTATGGAGAGAAAGGACTGTTATGTTTTATATTCGGTCGCCCATTGAATTTTGTGAATGGCTTAGACCGTGCTCTGCTCCCCCACCCACCGTCTATTTCTTTTTGGTTTTCTCATTTTCTTTTGTTTATTTGCCTTTTGCTTGGATTGAAACCTAAAAGGTTATATCCACGTAGAGTGTATCTACAGATTGTATCTCTATCTATAGACAGATACATACTGTATCTATTGCACTTGTTCTTGTTTTCTTTTCGTATTTACATCATTTTTTTTTTTCTCAAAGGGTCTCTCTCTCTCTCTGTCTCTTCCAACGATGTTGGTGGTGTATGAGTGTTTTTGTATACCACACGCATCTAGCACACACTTTCAAGAACTATTCCTCATCATCCTTTGGATAAGAGGGGGTGGGAGCTGCTTCTTCTTTTGTACTGAATTGCTCGGTCGTATTACGTAAGGGAATCCCCAGTCGAGTACGGATGATTGTCTTTCATCCGTGCTAGTTCAAGTGTGTAGATATGTTGAGTTTAGAGTTGAGGTAGTGTTAGTGATGGTAGACGGATACACAAAGTTATAAATACTCTGTTGCATAGTCATCGTCCTTATCCACCACCCCAACGATTGGATAAGAGTTTTGTATAATGTAGAGGTGACTTTGAAAGGTTGGGGTTGTACCTCTTCATTTTGCATTTTTCTAAAAAGAAAAAAACTGAAACAAAGGACTTTTGCAACACAGGAGGATGGTGTAGTGGCATGTAAACTGTCTTTCTACTTATAGACGCAGTCACTGCCATGGTAGTTGGCAGTTGTGTAGCATGTGGGTGCTGGAATCTATCAGTTACAATTACGTTGAGATGTGGTATAGAGATGCTTGGAGAAGAAACCCACGCTGTTGCGATGATTATGGTTTGACAGGAAAGTTTGAAGGAAAATGGAATGGTTGAGCTGACTGCGAAAATATAGCTGATACAGGATGACGTGGGTATATATTAAATTTTCCTTTAAGAAAATGTTTTCCATCATTATGTGATTGAGAGAGTGATGCGGGATATTGTGAAGTCGTGACATGACATGTGGTTTCGAGGGAATTTAAAATGTTTAAAACAAAAGATGTATTGCTCATGTACGAGTAGTTTTTGGATAAATTGTACATTCGACAGCAGTTCGGTAGAGATATATTCGTTTTATGATGGGTGGTTTTATAGCTTGACAAGTTCAAACAAAGGATTCTCTTGTGATTTATGTTTCCTCGACAAACTTTTTCATTTATCCTGATCAGAGTACTTTGTCTTTCATGTTTACGAGTTAGATCCTTCAATACTATGTCTCATACGCCGTTGAATTGTAGGGTAGGGACACATTGTTCATAAAGTACATGAATAGTAGCAAGGAAATCCACAATTCAACTTCCTTATACCGTAGCCTTGCATCAAAGACATTTAGCAAATTCACAAACCCATTGTTTCACACATATTACTCATTCGAGGCCGCTGGTATAAAAGTTCGAGTAACTGGACAAATTTGAGGGAACATATTCGGTCTTCTGTCAGTGAAGGATGTTTTGTTTTTCTGGTGTTCACTGGCGTGTTTATTACGCATGGGATGACCATAAGAAGACGTCAAGCTTGAAATCCGTATAGAAAGGAATAGAAATACCTATCAGAAAGTCCTCCAGTTTATCAAAGAAGTTTCTAACACAAGTATACTTACATAATCTTCTGGTGGTAGGTGCGAGACAGTCACAGAACAGGTGTCGTATGGATTCAGTTTTTACTTCGTGCCTATATCTTCTGCAGAGATCGATGTAGGTTAGCCCAAGGCATTCTGCGTCAATTGGGCGAACAAAAACTCGAAAGATTAAGGATCTCAACTTTGAAATGATGATACAGGCTTGTGGCGGGTCAGTTCACACAAAATTAACCTCAAATAAGTTTTTTTTTTTACCCACGGATCCAGTATTAGTAAAGAACAAGACGAGCAAGATTTGGTCATATGAACTTCTGAACTTTCATTCGCTGATAAGCTACGAATTTCCATTACATCTGGACCACTCCCCGCACTCTTCCAAGGTGTTACTGAAGCAATTATGATCGTATTATCATCAGCATTCGCCTAAAGTGAAGAGAATCTATTTTTCATCACCCTTTTTCTCTGTCTTGTGAAGTGTGAACGAATGACTCCCTTTTACACTTCTTAAAGTCGAATGTTTACCGACACTTTCCAGTTTACCAGGTTAAACCTGGGGCTTGGGATTAGACGTTCTCATGCTCTCTAATCGACAGATTCCTTATCATTGACTGGTGCAGTCAGATGATCTAAGATTCCCAGCGTTCGCTTGTTTCTCTCGGGTATCTCCCTAAGTTTATCTCTACACCAAGCACTCTAATGTGAAATTCGGTGGTAGATTGTCGGCATCAAGCTTCCAACCATGTCGCGGCTCACTGCCTGAGCTACTTGGAGCGTATAGAGGAGTTTGGCTAAAGAGCCTCAAGTTTTTGTTGAAAAAGACTTCACGAATAAAGGACCTCAACATCCCCACCTGAGCATCACAATGGATCTACATTGATCTAAGTGTGGCGTGGAGAGGATTTGTCCCAGAGTCAACCCACTTACCTAACCTAGAAAAGCCCAAATTCGATTGAAATTGAGCAAATGCATCCAAAATGTAACTTCGAGAATTCTATGTTCTTTTAGGTAGATTGCCAGTTTGACAAGTGCGAAGAAGACAAGGAGTCGTCACTTCTTCCATTTCATGATGCTCGGCCATAATTCTGAGGTCAAGCTGGCGTTGTGCTTTACTTCGTATACTTATACCTTCAAACCCCCTCCTAGATGATTTATGATTGAGTTCATTGACACAATGACTCACAATGTATACTTAGTTTCAATTTCAACTTCAGCAAAAGTTCGTGGAAACTTTTTATCAATCCTAAAGTCGGTAGAAGAGTTAAATCCATTGTCTGTTGTTTGGTGACTTTGCGTAGTTGACAGACAGCATTGCTCAAACCAAGGGCACAAATAGAATTAAATTTTTTGTTCCAAAATCAGTCAGGCACGCCCAAGGTCACATCACATACACATGTACTACTTGTGTCAGCAGGAAGCCCTTATACTTCCCACTACGACACACACTGTGTTTCCTTGAAGTAACATCCTTTAGGAACTAGGAATCCGTTCAACATGCAACCCATATAATTACATCGGTTTCTCATTTTTTCTTTTCCAATTTCCTTATGTCACTTCAATCCATTCACTCATAACAACAACTCTCGATCGATTACAAATCAATTGAAATAGAATGTATCTACGAGTCATTGGAGACACTTAAGTACAAAAAAAAAACCATAGAACGCAATCCCCTTGGCGCCTCTTGGTCTTCCTTTCTTACATAAGAACATTCATTGCACATGTTTGCCAAAAAGTCAAACAAACCCACACACACACACCAACGGATAGAGAGAGAGAGAGAGAGAGTCGTACATAATTCAATTATGACAACTAAACGCTGTTTCTATTGTTATTGTTAGTGTAGTTACTATATTGTATCGCTCCTAATGTTCCGACTCTGTGCATAGTGCATGTACTGCACAAAACTAGCCAAACTGCCCAGGAATGTGCACATCTAGTTTCACGATAACTAGAGCTGACGTCGACGAAACGTGAAGAACCTACGTCTGGTGGAAATGTGTTGTTTAGTCTGCACAGGCATATGTCACATACACCAATACACACTTGTATTCAAAAATTCTATACGCAGTTGAATTTTACTCGTGGGTACTCATTTATTCATTACACCCTATTGCGCGTTCTTTGTGTCTACGAGTGTATATCTTTTTTTTTTTTTTTTGTCCCAAAGAGATACAGATACAGATAGAGATACTAGTAGAATAGAAAGAGGAGGAGGAGAAGGTGTACCTAATAAAAACTCAAGGATATCAAAAGACTCCGGTTTACAACCCAATTAGTACAATAGATACTTTTGTATCTATACACACATATAACAAACACATAGCGCTGTCTAATCTACATGGAGTGCCATTTGTACATTTATGACACGATTTTTCTCTCACTCAAGTGGGTATCTTTCGAATAAGTTTCGCAGAAATTCTGCCATTGGGCGCCAGGGGTGCATTTTATGACCGCAATCTGTCATCTTGCATGTCATCGAAAAAAAAAAAAAAAACCGAACAGAACAACCAAAGAAATGCGTTCTATACCCAAATCGATTTCTGTCTGATGGTGGTGGTTCGTTGAAAATGAAAATGTTTTCCACCCTCGTCTCCTTCCTCCCCAAAGCCCCGGCGCGATACACTGTGATAACCTTTAATCTTTGTTTTGTATTTTTTTTTTTTCGTTTAAACAATCGGAATGCGGTCACAAAATACCAACACTAGCGTGACAATTAGTGTTCGGTACTGTTCTGCGGTTCTTTGCTGTGTGCACTGTGATGACGACTCTGGCGAAATGTCAGTCAGTTTTGAGGACTTGATGAATTAATTATTAAAAATTTAATTTTAATTGAAGCAAACTCTTGCTGTGCCAGTATATGAGTGTCGGAGTTCCACCAACTGATAGGACGTTACGCGATTGACGTAAGTGTACAAGTAATGTTGACGAAACTGTATATGATTACTGCCTTTACAGTAAAAGAAAAAAAGGAATATAATCGCGCTCTATAGTGATGACCTTTTGGGGTGTTTTCGGGGGGCTGGTGTTCGTGTATTTCGGGACAAGAAATATTTAGTTGATATCCCCTGTGCGATAAGAGGTTTGTATTCGATCGTCTGTTTCGATTGTTGTGGTCAAACAACAGTTTTTTTTTTGTTGGACGCGTTTGGGCTAATTGGTCTGGAAATGATTCAACACAACGATTAGGTACTGAATCTTGGGCGTTTGTGATTATTTGCTTTGATAATCTGGTGCGTAGTCGTCGTCGTCGTTAAACGATGGTTATTCCAAAATGAAATACCTACTATTGTTTCTGATTGAGACCAATGTCGTACGCACCACGTGATGATTATATCGTTTTCTTGTGCGGTTGCTGGGCATTTTGTTATCGGTAGTGTGGTGAGAGGTTTCCCATAATGTTAAAACTATACGGTTAGATGGAAGTCATACCTTTGGTCGTCAATATTCGCTCAACAAATGCCAGCGACTAGACTAGAATTGAAGGTCCATTGTGATATCACGTACATACCTAGTGTATCAAAATCTGCTCCTTCGCACTATATGCAGAACCGTTTAGACCCACAAGCTTAGCTAGATCCCTGAGATCTTATAGAAGTAATCCCCAAGGTCCGTGGAAGCTGCGTTACTGTTTGTTCCTCTTCTTTGTCTCTTCAGGTTCTGCAGAAATCGTTAAAGGAGACACCCATTCTAGTGGTGTGTCTGTTTATCAAGAAGTCTGTACTCTTCAGGCCATTCTTCTAGCTTCACCATCAAAGCAGCAAAACTTGTCAAGAAGCAGACAGTTGCCTTCTTTCTTCAGAAAAGTTCTGATCTGCTCCATCCTTTGTCAGCTCGTCCGCTTTGCAGTTAGCAGAAACGTCTCTGTTTCCTGTTACCTGGCATCGGAAAACGTTGCATCTGTCAGCAATATCATCCAACGACCTGCGGAATTGGTTTATTAATTTGGATCCTGGAGTGGCCTTTAATAGCGTTAGCCAACGGTGAGGATTTCCTAATGCCTGTTCCTCTCCATAGGTATCAATAGGAAGTAACTGGAGCATTGTTTTCAGCAACAGATGTATAAGTTCTTGAAGCACTCGTTATACAGACACATGATAATCTCTGAATTCCTCCCAGAAGATCAGTGTCAATCTTCTTGTCCAACGCTGCCCACCAGTCTAGTACTCCATACATCAAGATGAGCCTTACTTTTGCTGTGTAAATCCACTGAACAGTATCCTACGACAACAGACGCTTTCTTGGCTTGATTTTTTTATTTTTTTTGTCAAGTATATGACATGTCCTACAAAGGCTCATGAATTGAAAGACCTCGCGCAAGCCTTGCAGTAGAGAATGTCGGTTCTGTTCGTGGAGCTTGCAACAACAAGAGTGACTAGAACAGTCTAGAACTGAATACCTTGTTCAAAATTCAATGTCTGATCCTGCCTTGGTACCTACCTACATATGTATGTCGCCTCAATGTCTTCATTATTTCAAATCATAAACTCTCCCTTTAATTTTGAGCTCTACGTTCAGAAATTGCCAGTCTCTGTGTACCTAAAAGATAAAATCTACTAAAGATTGTCTCATCAGATATACCTTCCTTTCTGAACTTAAAATTGTGTTCTAATGATCTCGCTCAATACCTTTTTACCTACCACAAACCTTAGTTCCGGATTATAAATGAAGAAGGTGCTTTACAGATTAGACTGTTTTAATTCCCAAAATCAAAGTCCACTAATGCTAAAGTTGACCTTTCTCTTTTTGTATATGAAAAAAAAGATGCTTACTCCAAAAAGATTAGACCTATCTAGTATTCTAAAAAAAGACACAAGGAAATCATTATACTCGTACACATATTGAACTTTGGTATCAAATAATTTGACGCAAATTTGTTAAAAATTATTTTGATTTCATATAAAGTGTTGAAGGACTTTGCAGATTTCTATGACGGTGTTGTTTCTCAAAATAAAGACCTTCAGTGGGTTCTTATAAAGAAAAAATACAAATATTTGGAACGAAAGCGAACGGGGAGCCAAAGCATAACTTCTCGCAACCATTCATGTTGTATGTACGTGTTATATTCGCCGCACAAATGGAAGGGATGGCGGATTAAGAAGCTTTTTCACGACAGATTATAGGTACCTCTGGAGGTTTTGTCATGACCTGCCAACAGGTGGTATCGCGAAAAAAAAAACGTTTCATCGTATTGCTGAGGCTCGAACCTGTGTCCTTAACAGTCTGATGAGCCATGTTGACCACTGCCGCAGTAACAGTGCTCCTACAGGCATTGGAATAGAAAGACAGATCTCACAATAACCAGATAATCACGGAACACTGGCCAATTGGAGACCATGCGGCCAAACAAGGTATCCCATACTACCGCCACTGCCGCAGTGGCACTACCGTGTACTAAACCAAACATTCTTTGACGACTTTAACGACATCTCGGATAAAGGGATACGCGATATAATCCACAGGCTGTCTCACATCCTCAACAACACACATCACCAACCAGGTCACACGAGTCGTGGTAACAAAAAGGGACACTTTGTGCTTCTTGGGTTCATTTCGAACCGCCACCTCTACCTACCTAAGACAGATCTCAAATATTTGTAACCAAGTGGTACTCTTAGGCAACTGTTGCGTCAAGTCCGGATTATATGAAGCCACCTATTGAAGTGATCCTCCTCCAAAATCACCTCAAGGCCCGCATGAGCTGTTTTTCGCAAAATTTAACTAGTTCCAGATCATAAGAGATTCTCAAAAATGTTTTGATATCTCTTGGTGTCGAAGAACCTAAAAAGAGACTAAGCCGGAAGGCACATATTCTAGAAAACCAGAGTTAGGCCCTACGGGACCTCTTACCCAACTGGCAGATACCAGTAAAGCACTGAGACCTAAAAGATCTTTTGTGCTGAGCAAAGTTTTTCATCAACATGAAAACATTGTGATCCTAAGCAAGTTCCAAGTCACGGAAGACACTCAGGATTGTGAGCACATTTCCTAGTAATCATACACCTCTAGGCTTCCTATAAGCCCGTGTTCTTAAACCTCGCAGATTTCCAAGCTCCGGCGTCCATAGAAAACTCCAGAAAGTTAAATGAAAAAGGAAAAAATAAATAAAAATATGGTACTCACTTCCCCTTCCGCTGCCTTTTCGTTTCGCCATTGTGTGATCGTAGAATTCTAATCAAAATTCCAATAGTTACACGTTACGTGGTACAAGTCAGTGTTATTGACTTGTTGGTCGTCCTTGAGGAAAATAAATTTTCCTCTGTCAACGTGGAACTGACGAATAATAATAAAAAAAAAAAAATTCCGCTCCTTCTCTTCTCTCAACAGAAGTTGAACAACATTCTTCCTGGGAATCCTTTTCAAAATTTCTTCACAATCACTGTTACGCGCATCCTAAACACATTCTCGTCGTCGTAACATGTGTATCGAAAGGATATAATAAATAAAATCACAACTTGTTTAAATTTACGTATGCATTCATAAACATACGTAATTTACACTTGATTCACACACACTCTTTCCTTCTTTCGTTCAGTCACATCCTTTAAATGAAAAAATTTCACTTTCATTGACTGATAAACGAAAAAATAAAAAATTATTGTTCGATAAAGGATTAACTTTCATTCACTTTCGACTTCCGATGGGTTTAGGCTTCGATTGAGATATCAAATAGAGATACCTTGCCTTGATTTAATATTTTCTAAAGATAAAAATATTCTTCTCGTGTAAAAAATGTCCTTGTTTTCGTTTTTTTTTGTGTAGAGTTGTAGAAAATTGGTTGTATGGTCTGATATGCCAAATTCAAATCTCCACTACTCGAGAACGTATGCTTCCTTGTTCTCATTAGTGTCTAATCGTTCACACACCCTTTATTCCCTTGCTGCCCCGGGGGAGGTGTGGCGAGAATAACAATCTTTCTTTTTTTCTTCTCAGATAAGGATACAAATATCCGTCTTCCCTATTCCAAACTGCAGTCTCTGGTTTGTTTCAAAAAAAAAAAAGGAAATTTTGCAAAATTCCCCCGCACTTTACTGTTCACTTTCACTGTTCATTGGAAAACAATTACGTGTGTAGGTATGTTTCGTGGGGAAACCCCCACTTATCGGACTTCAATGAACTGGGTATCTATTACACTTTGTCCTTGATGGGTGGGTGTTGCCATGGACTGAGTCCTTTCCGATTCAATTTGCCTGTAAAACCGAATGTATAAAATTTAATCGAATCTCAATCAACTAGCACCATAAGCGAACCGATAAAAAAAAAAAACGGTCTAACGGACAAATTTACCACCGCACGACAATGGTAGTAAATTGCTGGTGTAAAGTATTGTAAACACCATGTGAAGGCAACAACATATTGAACGAAAATATCACTGATAAAAGGCAAAACAAACGAAACGAAACGAAAATGATAAACGCACTATCAAATCGAACATTCAATTAAAGGGTAATTGACAACTGAAGAGCAAAAAATCTCTGTACACAGCGAAGAGCTTCTTTCTAATCAACAAAAAAAATTATAAACTATAGACGACGACGGAAAATCGACGCAGTACGTCCTTCGCTGGCGACGACAAGCAAAGATGTCATTTCTCAATTTCTCACATCGACAACGAAATTCACCAAAGAGAGCCAAGCGATATTCTTTACACAAGTCTCTCGGTTTCTGCTTTGGCAATATGTTTAGCCAGTGTTTCCTCGGTGCTAGATTCATGACACACACACACTTTCGCAAATGAGTTGGAAGTGTGTGTTGGATTCGGCTGAAGAGAGGGAACACACACATGCGCATAGAAATACACCTTATTCTTATTTTTTTGAGTTCATTTGTGTGGTGGAGTCGGATCAGAGTGTGCAAACGTCGAGCAAATTAAGGAAACCCCGAACAAAAGGGAATGATAGAGGAGAGCGATAAATAATTCTCAGCCCACTTGAAAGTCATTGGAACCGAAAGAATTAAAAAAAAAAAAAAACAAGAAAAGATGAGAAGATGAAACTGCTCAGACAGTGGTAGTGAGAGAGCGATGCCAATGATTTTGAAAGTGTTATTTCGTAGTAGGTATTGCAGATACTTAGGAGTAGATTGTGGAGATACTTTTGCTTTTGGATAACGAATTCCATTGCACCAATCAGTTTGGAAAGATGAAAGCATGCCCAATCTTCAAGAAGGACGATCATATGTCTTGTAAGAACTACTGCGGCATATCCCAGCTTTACATGCGGTCTCCACTAGCGATAAATCCATAGCATGCTTTCGTTTTCGCAAGTGGAGACCATTATAGCAGCCATATTTTCATAGCAAGCGATAGAAAGTATGCGTTCATCGCATACCATCTATCGCATACTTTATCGCCAATAGAGCTGTCATTTTGCTGTCACGTCCGCCATTTTCATTGCAATTGCACTGAAAAATTATGCGATGAAATACCCACCAAAGAAAATCTGACAGTTCTTCTGCTGTCTGCGTTCTGCGTTAGCTTTTGCTATTGCGATAGATTTATCGCCAGTGAAGACGACGTGATGTAGCCTATAAGATCCTATCCAGTGTAGTGTGTGAACGACTGAAGTCGTTTTGCAACACATTCATCGGCATCTAGGAGGGTGGCTTCCAGCCCGGTAAATTGACGATAGACGAAACTTTCACACTTCGGTAAATCCTGGAAAAGACCAACGAGTTCCAAGTCGATACTCACCACTTCTATTCATCGACTTCAAAGTCGCATGCGACAGCATTTGGCTTGGTTGTGCGCGCCATGCTCGAGAACCCGCAATGCATCGTGTAGGTTGGAAATATAACCTTCAAATTATTAGAAACGTGCACCGGGATTTGGCAAGGAGACGCGCTGTCATGTTATTTTTTAAATCTTGAGCAAATAGTGCGAAAGGCCGGCATAAACACAGAAGGGTATAGTGCCTTTAACAAATCCATCCAGCTGCTGGGGTACGCAGACGATATTGACATCATCGCCCATTCCCAGCGTGTCATTGAAACCAAACGAGTGGATGTTGTGATGACGGGAAAAACCGATCTGTCGAACACCATCCAGGCGTAACTCGACAAGCGATAGCTAACATCTACCTTGGGGCAAATATAAACTCCGCAAAGGATAACCTTAGGTAATCGTTGCTACTTCGGTTTGTCCAAAGAGCTAGGGTTCAAGTTTCGAAATCGAAGGCCCGAAATCATGATCCACAAAATGCTTGCCAGTCGGCCACATCGAGTAAATGAACGAGAACTCTCCAGTTAAGAGGGTCTTCGAATCCCAGTCACCTGGTTCACGAAGAAAAGAGAGATCGAACCTTCGATTTAAAGATCAAGCAATCGCGGATGCTAGAAACCTTGAAAGTAGCATTCCCGGAACCATGAATGATGAAATACCACCTTAGTTCAGCCTCTAACCCTTTAAATATCATTGGATTGTGCGCACTGTTCAGTGTTGTCAACGGAGTTGGAAGGATTAGAATGCAATGACTAAGATGTTTAGGGCTTATACGGCGGATGATCATCAAGTGCTTCTGCTTGAGTCCACCTCGAAGAGGCGACGCAGTAAAGGAAGCCCTTAGTTGTCGCTTATATGTGAATTGGAAACGAACCTTAATCTTCTTGCATGTGTACGCTGCTTGCTAACAATTGAACTAACTAGAAAGGCTTGTTGCTTAAGAACGCAGCTTATTTTGATCTGAACCAAAATCTAAATAAGAAGATCGCAACTTGTACGACATTTTCTAGAAGATATTGGGGAATCAAGTGAAGGGACAGTGGAGATTTATTCTCGAGCAATTAACGCGCTGTGACTTTCTTGTCTTCCCTTCACCCCTCATCTCGCTGATAAGGGTTGAGACTAGAGCTCTCGATTATATGTACGTGTACGCGTGAGCACGGTCTAGACGTGTAATTAAGATTTGCGTCTACTAGCACATGTACACGTGTCTATGGTAGCGTGTTACGTGTATTTAAATACACGGATCGGATCGAGAGCTCTGAGATACTCTTTCCACTTTTGGACGAGTAAAGGCCAACTTTGTGTTAACTTCATATTCAACCCCATGCGATTTCACCATAACCACTCGACACTGATGTTTTATACATGAAACCGATTGAGATTACAAAATGCATCCTAGCTCTACCGAGTCAGGAGTTATACTTCGCAAAAGTTTCCAGCCCCAGTCCGTCCCGCGAATACCATAATTATTTCCACTAGATAAAGAAAAATCTTTGATTCATCTATCATGTGATATATTTTGATTTTCGATATAAACAGTTGTTTTTGAGTTGCAACACGAAAATCTATCCCCTGATGTCGTAACCATCGCATTTTTAAACATATTCACGTCAAAATAACTTAACATACAAATTTAAAAGAAATTCATAGAAACTTTATTTTTCCAGTTTAAAATACTTCATAACCATCGATTTGGCAGCATTGTTCTCTTGTACGAAAGTTTACCTGATACTTTGACAAGTAATTAATAGAATCAGAGTCAGTGATTTGACACCAGTGATGAAAGAACCAGTTAGCATCTACATATTTCAACGAGCAATTCTCGTGCTAAAAAATCGCCAATCAAAGATCTTTTCCAAATCAATTAACCGAAACAATTTGTTAAAATAATTATTTAATTCTGTTTGTGTGTATTTTTATTGAAATTCTGTGCAAGTCTTCTAGTGAAAATCACTACCTACCCCTTGTTAGTGATTCCTTGTTCTTCATTTTCGCATTCCACAATGCAATTCAAATGAAGAGCGTAAAGAGAGTCAGAAGTAAGTCTCTTTTATTTTATTTCAATATCATTGCCAGACACTTTTTTTTCGTGTGACTAACTAATAATACATTTTTAATTTTTTTTTTTAAATGAAAAGCTTTTACTAGTCCGTTGTGGCAATTTTTTAAACGTCTTGGCCCGGGGAATGCCAAATGTTGTATATGCAAAAATATTTTCTCTTATAAATCATCGAATACAAATCTAAAGCGACATCTAATTGCAAGACATTTTCATGTTTTTGATAAAATTTGGGGAAAACATTCTTCAATGGTGAGCATCCAGATGCTGGGGGCTCAAGTCCTCTATTTACAATTTGATTAAATTTCTTATTACAGGAAAATGAGAGAATGCGTGTAAGAAATTTAATTGCAAATGTTAAGATGCATCCATGTCTATGGGATACACGCTGTAATTCATATGGAAATGAACAACTACAGGAGGAAGCATGGAATCAAATAGCTTCTGAACTTTATCCTCAAGAAGAGGCAAGCCAATTTGGTGAGTTAAAAAGGAGATTGAGGATATGTGCAATCATATTTACATTTTTGTTTAACAGTTCAAAAGATATCTGAACAATTTACCACGCTGAAGACTAAATTTCTCACAAATCATCTGTGTAGCTATTCAAATGAATTATCATTTATGGCACCACTCCGTTGTGGAAATATTGAAGACATTTTACTATATACAGATGCGGATAACATGCAGACTGAAGAAGAATCTATTGGGAACAAAGATGGATTACGGTTGGGCAACAAAAAGTGTAGCAAAAGATGGAATAAAAATCAAGGTCGACAATCGAACCGAACCGAATGTAATGTGCAACTTAATAAGGCTGATGGAGACACATTATTTCTTCTTTCATTGGCAGATGAATTCAGAAAGGTTCCGGAAGAATGTCAGATGAATTTCAAAGCAGAATTTCTAATGAAGTTTAACAAACACGTAGAAAAATACAGGAAAATGTCAAAATGAATTTTCACAAGTTTGTGTTTTAATTAAAGAGCTTTTGTATGTAGTGGTTAATGTTTTATTAAGTGTTAAGTGAGATTTACAGTGATTTCGTTTAGACCGGGGTTATAAAACCGCCCTTGGAGAAAGAGATAGAGTAAGGTGTGCTAACGAGGCATTAAAAACGAGATACGGTTTGTAAAATAATAAGTTTCAAGCCCTTCAAAACTGACTAAACAAGAAACCGTGTCATTTAAATGTTGTCCTTACATACACAATTGAAGAGATAAGTCAGTTTATAACGATATTTATCTAGAAAACAACTCTTGACAATTTATGCATGATTTCACAGCACATCTGAGGATTTTAAACAAGTTCTGGCTCTCTCTGCCAGAGCGATGTGAGTGCTGGACTTGATGCCCCAAAAAATCAAAGCAAATTGGGCTTTTCAAAATCTTTTGGCACTTTCGAATCATCGTTTATAACTCTCTTTTAGCTTGTGATTACAATTTTCTATCAATTATTGGGATTCTCTAAAACCTATAACAGATTTCTTATAATAATAAAAAAATAAAAAATTCACTAACTTGGCACCACCGAAAGAACACCACGAATAAACAGTGAATTTGACATTTGACAGTAACTCAGTTGCAGTAGGCATCGCTTGGTGTTACCTTCGTTCACAGTGATTTACCTCCAAAAATATCAAAAAATGAAATGTAATCAGTGATAAATTAGTTGTAGATTTCTTTTTCCAAGTATTTTACGATCAATTAATTTTGTTTACATTATTATTCAGTGGAATGTTCATCGTTATTTAATGACTGCACGAGATTGTCATGAAAATTGTAAACATTTCATGAACAAGAGCAACTAGGTTTATGAAGAGAATCGGTGTACGTACGTTTCTCTTTCGGTTTTGTTATTTTCTTTTGAATCGAATATCGAGTATTGCCAGAATAAAAGAAATAGTAGCTTAAAAATGAATAAAAGAAGACCAACCAGTACCATATGGAACTACTTCAAACGTCTAAATTCAAACATAGCCAAGTGTAATTTATGTAAAAAGCAACTTTCATGTAAGACTACAATTTCAAATCTAAATAAGCATTTACTAAAGACACACAAAGTTAAATTACATTTTGGAACAACGAAGGTTTGAGCAATGTTCGAGACACTTGAAATCAAAGATACCTAACCTACATCAATTGTTTTACAGACCTTAACTAAGTTGGACGAGCAAATTGATCTAAAGGAACTAATCACTTTGGTGAAACAACATCCCTGCCTGTGGGACATTCAATGTGCTTTCTTTGGAAATTCAGAAAAGAAAATCGAATCATGGAATTCAATTGCAAGTATTTTGTGTCCTAAATTGGAAACTTCCTTAGCAGGTGAGATTGAGCTTTAAATTTAATTTCAATCTAATTAGTATGGGTTTCTTTTTTGTAGTGACAAAACTTACAGAAAGATTCGGTAGCCTGAGAGAACTGTTTTTCGACGACAAGGTACGTGCGGAGAACAATTCAAATGCCAAAACATCTATTTATTACGACGATTTGCAATTTTTGGATTCCTCACATGCATCGATTAATATTTCTTCCGATTCATCTGTGGAAGAAGAAACGAAGCAAACGCATATGAATGTCTTTGAAATGAACGAAGTTGATGTAAAAAACGAACCCCTAGTGGAGTCTGACAATGGAGAAGAGTATCGGAAACTCTTAGGAACAGTAAATGCAAATCGTGTTGAAGATAATGATGACCCTCTAAGTGATGTGTCACTCAAAGAAAAAAAGCGTTTCAAAGCTAAACGAGAGCAGATGATGCCACAATGTACTTTACAACTGAACCACGCCGATAAGGATATTCTGTTTCTACTCTCATTGGCTGATGAAATGAGACGTGTTCCCATGGATAAGAAGATGAGTTTTAAAAGTGAACTTATGATGACTTTATCTAGCTTAGTACAGAAATATAAGCAAGGGGATGGTGAAAGTAATATGGGAGGAGATGATTGAAATCAATCAAATAAACTACCTACTAGATATAAAAACAAGTTTTATTTCTTTTGCACACCAAAAAGGTGACAATACTATGAAGATAGACGGCACGATGAACAGAAATGCATACAACGTCCAGTATGCAGTCGGAAACGTAGCCTATCGCTGCTTAATGATCTAGCAACAGCCTTAAATCTCTTGGCATACAAGGTACTTAGCTAGTGGAAAGAAAAACTCTTGCTTAAACTAGACTTCAGCTACGGAGACGTCGTGGAATGCAATCAGTTCAATGCAGCAGTTTTTAATCAGAGTTTCTGGGATGAAACACCAATGTGGGTTATTGATGAGGAAACAATGCCACAATCATAGATCAGGAGTTGAATATTCATTTATGACCTGATCTCTGGCCACATCCTGTTATTTGGAGCCGAGTGAAGATCTTGTGTCCTCCACCACTTAGCATTCTAACTGAAATCGAACTTTAACAACATTTACTTTGCTTCTTAATATCAACTTTCTTCCAAACAGAAAGTGTAATGCCATATTTTTAAATACCACCAACACATTTAGTTCAAATAGAAAACTACTTACCTCAAAGTTTGAGCCATTGGCATCTTAATTTAAAAATAAAAAAAAAACAAATTCACATTTCACAAAATTAAAAAAACCACTTTCGTATGACACTTTTCAAAATCTACTACAAAAACAAGCACTTACAACACCTTACCCATCTGATTTGTAAGAACACCAGTGCCGATTGTACTAAACCACCCTTCTGTTTGCCGGGCTCGTTTTGCCGCTGACGTGTCTGTCATTTCAATTTGTGTGTGCTTGGTTGGGAACTTCTGTGATTTAAAGTAATTTTCTTTCCACCGATTATCACAATTGAAAACACTCAAACCATGTTTAAATTAGGTAAGAATACCAAGTATTTATTGAAAACTATGATTATAGTATAAATTTGATATAAAGTTAATTTTTTCTTTGATTTTCTACCACCGCCGGCATCGTGATCAAATCAGTGGTTGTCGTCGGTTTGGTTCTCTTATCTTGAATAATTAATCAAAACTAATTGTTGCTACTCATATCTTTGTGCTTTTACAGGAATTCTAGTGCTTCTGTTGGGAACACAACTTTGTTTCACAGCTGATGCTCTGCGCACTGTTGCTAGTCACCTGAGTTCGACGGACTTATCACGCCTACAGAAAGTTTTCATCGATGGTTTGACTTCGAATGATCTACAATCGATTTACTACTCGACTGTTAATGTTGAGACAACAAATGAAGAGAACAAATTGGCGCTATGCAAGAGGATTCATGCAGCTTACGGAGAATCGAAACTAAATGTGAGTAGCGAGTGTACCCACCCCTTAATCTATTCTAATATGTCGTTTCGAATAGGAATTTGAAAAGAACTTCTACCTTGTTGGTGCTCATAAGAATGCCAAGTGTACGACTCTGGCTATTCCACAAGCAGTTTTGAGTAAGATTTCAACCTCTTTCAGCAAGGATGTGACCACAGCTCAGGAGATTTTCTACAACTTATTTGCGTCGAAAGCCATGGGTGTGATTATTGATAAAACGACTTCGGAAAAAATCGCCAAGAATCTCCAAAATATCCTGAAAAAGGATGATTCGTTAGGTAGTTTGGGATTTGCGTTCTTTATTGCTTCGGAGGTAGGTGCTCCAGCGGCTTTCGTCGCTGATCGCGTGGAAGATGCTATTGTACAGGCCGATGAAGTTGATGGAAAGATGTTGCAGTTCGAGGGAGGACTAAGTATCACTGCGTTGATTATAAACGGCGCTTTTAAGGTGACCAAAGCACTGGGCAGGCCTGCTCCTATTACCGATGTACAGGCTGTTAAACTAGCCACCTACTTCCTAAGTCGCCGTTCGGTGCAGACTGCAAAGGGTGCCCACATTCTAATCAAAGCCCTGAAGACTCTAAGCGAAGCAGACAAGAAGGTTGCACCGATTTGCATCCAATTAATCGGAAATGGTCAACTCCAGGCAGAGTCCCCTCTGCTCACCATTGAAGTTGTTGATCTCATGGGTAAGCCATTGTCACCTTTCCCCATGAGCATCTCTGGAAAGGTGGTTGTAAAGAAAGGAAACACTGTTCTCGCCGAAAAGGTGCAATTCGTTGCAAAGAGTTCGGACAAGACTACTTTCGCAGCGGATTTAGCTGCGTTCAAGCCTGCTCGAGGCATCTACACGGTTGACATCACCGCTGATAGCTACACACAGTCGTTGAATTTCAAAGTACTTGGCAAAGTGAAGGTCCACTCTCTGGAGGTTGGAGTTGGAGACTCCGATGCCACTTCGGCCATTAAGAAACAATCAGTGGTGTTCCCCAACACGCTAACAGAAACGCTAGCTGCTGATCACACTCAGAAACTTATCCTGAAAGCTGCACTCACTGACGATGGCACGACCAAGGTTATGACCGTCCATCAGGCCTTCGTGCGTCTGGCCAATAAACAAACCGACGAGGAGATCATTTACGTCGCTGAGCAGGATGCCTCCAAAGCATACAAGTTTGACATAGACGTCGGTGCTAGAGGCAGCGATTTTGGATACAAATCTGGTGTCTACAAGTTAGAGTTGATCGTGGGCGATGCATCTCTCTCAAATTCGTTCAAATGGCATGTGGCCAATGTCCAGTTGAAGTTCTCACAGGAAGTTCGAAAGGGTATGTCACACGTTCCTATTCCATTCTATTTCATTACCATATTTCTTTTGCAGACAATCAATCACAATCTGTTCGTGCTCCCCGGCCTGAGATCATCCACCAGTTCCGTGTGCCAGAAAAGCGTCCACCACGCTTGGTCTCTGACATTTTCACGGGACTATGCCTAACTCCTTTGGTGCTTCTGTTCATTTTGTGGGGCAAACTAGGCATCAATGTCTCGAATTTCAGCTTCAGCCTCAGCACCGTTGGATTCCACTTAGGATTCGGAGCCATTCTCGGTCTGTTTGGCTTGTTCTGGTTGAGGCTAGACATGTTTCAGACGATTCGTCTCCTGATTCCTATTGCCGCTGTGACTTTCCTGTGCGGCAATCGGCTGCTGCGGCGAATCGCTGGACAAAAGTCAGCGCAGTAAGATTCTAATTTATTCCGAAAGACAAAATAAGCCAACACGAATACCGTTTCTCATCACCAATGGCACTGTCCAGTGTCTGTCCTAGAGTTCTTTAAATGAAAATCATTAGCTATAGTTTATGTCACACACAAAGTAAAGATAGAGGTTGCTTCGGGAGCAGGAAAGATTATCCGGAGCATACTGAGAGCGTTTATTCTGTTTTTTTTTTTTGACTTAAGTGATCTACCTAGTGCGAGGAGAGCTTCTATTTGAAAGAAGTTTTCCATTGCGCGATCGTTTTTTTTTAGAAAATAAAAAACAAACAACAATTGAAGCTGGTGTTTAATTTTTTTTATTTTTAGAAGAAGACGAAGATACTGTAGTTTACCCTCAAGAGAAGAGTGGGCCAGCGAGAAGGTTATCAACCCGACGAAAATTTCGATTTTCACAGACGGGTCAAAAACCGAGAAAGGAGTAGGCTCTGGAATTTACTCACTAGAGCGCAACATAGAGAGGTCAATAAGACTTCCGAACCACGGAAGTGTGTTCCAAGCGGAAGTCCTAGCCATCGCCGAGGCAGCCCGTGAACTACCAATGAAGCTAGTCTCTAAGAAAACTATCGACATCTACATAGATAGCCAAGCCACTGTAGTTAAGTCAAAAATAGTAAAACGCTGTCGCGAAGAACTCAAAACCCTGACCGCAAACCACAACGTTACACTCTGGTGGATCCCGGGACACAAAGGTATCCACGGGAACGAAATGGCTGATGAACTAGCCAGGAAGGGCTCGGAACAGGACCTATCACTGGTCGACCATTTAGTTCTGCCCCCCCTAGTTCTCGTTAAATCGAGCATTGCACTGGACTTTCACAGACAAGCTGTCAAGCTCTCATCATGCCGCACCTCCAGGAAACTCTGGACAAATATCGACAAGATAAAAACGTGGCACATTCTCGCGCTAAACAGATCAAACTTAGCTCTCTTCATAGGAATCATCACAGGCCACAACCTATTGGCCGCCCACCGCAGAAGAATGCGTCTAAGTACAGACGAACTATACAGAGGCTGCGGTAATACAGACGCGGAAGAGAATACAACCCACTTCCAATGCGAATGTCCCAGCCTATATAGAACAAGCAAGACGGCCCTCGGTGAATATGATTTCAACGACCTGGGCGAGCTGTCCAACAAGCCACCAAAAGCCATTTTAAAATTCACAACGAATTCGGGATGGTTCATGGAGGCCGAACGTTGCTGCACTCATCTAGACCCTTCCTTTCTTTCTTATCATTTCAGAATGGACACTCCACGACAGAGGAACACAATGGATCCATTAGAGATCCGAGTGAAGGCTGCACCACGCGATGCATCCACCTCTTTAACCTACCTACCTACCTACTGTAGTTACTCATACTTACATAGGGTGGCGCTACAGTCCGGGGTGGACATGGGCCTCAACCTACAAGCGTCTCCAGCCAGCTCGATTTTTGGCTAATTGCCTCCGGTTTTGCATGCTAAGTTGGCTGACGTCTCTTTCCACTTGCGTGCTCCACCTAAGTTGAGGTCTGCCTCTACTTCCCCCGTCCATCGTGGGTAGTGTCGAAGATTTTTCGGGCCCGAGCATTGGTATCCATCCGCTCTGCATGACCCAGTTACCTTAGTCGTTGGACCTCCATACTTCTGGGCCCCTTCTCTGTATTGCGATTCTAAAGTTCAGATCGTTCGAAAGCGGACATTTTGTGTGGATTTTATGAATTGCGTTTCAAATTGCACATGCAAAATGTCCCATTTCGAACGATCCGAATTTTAGAATCGGGCCCTGGTTAAGTCAACGTCGCTATACAATCTGTACAATTCGTCATTGTATCTCCTCCACTTACCGTCTATGCAGATGGGACAGAAAATCACCCGAAGAATTATCCTCTCAAAATAAATTGTTGACAGAATGCACGCCTGTGAGGGATAAGGGTCACTTAAATTGTGCGAAAGAGGACTTTGGTATTCATTTGCCTTCTAAGCCCAAAGAAACAGTTGCTATTCTTTATTTGATCTCAGTATTCGTCGCTGCCGGAATTAATAATGGAGCCGAGGTAGACAAATTCCCTGTTCAAAGGGTAGACATGTGCATTTAAGAGCACACAAATGTCCACAGGGTTTCCCAAACCAACCTCTGTCCCGTGAGAACCTCCACGTAGTAAACATTGGATGCCTAGTTCCTCAACTTGAGATTAGGCCTCAATCAGCAACTCCTTTGGAGAATTGTTGGTGGCAGCTAACGAGCGAGGAGAGGCGGTGCTTCAACTAAGGCACTCTCCTTTGGATCCGTGTAGTGTAAAGTATCGCATGCGTCTACGATACGTTGTGCGTGCGGCTCAGGTAGACAGACAAATTCATCGCTTGCATTATTATCGCCGTGTGAACCTCAGTGTGACAAGTGAATTTCGATGTTTCCACGGCAAGGCTCTATCTGAGCCACACGCGCAACGTATCGTAGACGCTTGCGATACTTTACACCACATCCGGACAGCAGCGAAAGAATTCTCTAGATGGAATCAACGGTGGATTCCACAGTTCCAGTTAGATCGAACTTGTTAGTGAACATCTTGTATGAGCTACTAAAACATATTCAAAGCTCAGGCCTGCAAGGAGCGAGATATCCGGCTCCTAATCCAATGAGTAAACAAGTAGGATCCGACCCCTTAGGTTGGGTTTACGAAGCAACAACAAGCCTCGGATATGAACGGATTTATTGTTGACGAGAGGACCTCTCAACCTCTGTAAACAAAACAAGGACGTCGAACCTCGGATCTGTGCGTGGAATGTTAGGTCCCTTAATAGGCCATGTGCTGCCGGACAATTTAGCGGAGGCTATGGCAGATATTACCGCCATCCAAGAAGTGCGATGGGTTGGATTTGCCGGTTAAAAAGAGGATAGAAGCAGCCTATTTGGATGTGCATTCGTTGTTAGACAAGAAGGTTTCAATACGAAGAAGACAAAAGTCAATACATTCCACACATTGTTTAAATATTTATTTTATTTTTAAAATGTCTTTTATATATACTTTTATATGTTTAAATAACACTTTTTTTCTTTTATCAGCTTATGGTCTGTTTCAGTTAAATACACCAAATAGTTTTTATTTTTGTAAGTTTATATACAGCAGAAGTTGTTGTTTTACATTTTTTTTGTTGCAAATGTTTGCTGTGTTGTACTTAAAGTTGTAAGTTAACTTTAATTTTTTTTTAAGTAAATCTCTTAAGGTATACAATTTATACAAGTATTATCTCGATAATCCAGGACATATACAAGTTATGTAATCGATGAATCGATGAATAAAGAAAGAAAATGAACAAGGTCAACACTCGTAGTATGAACCTTGCCCGGATTATCGAGGTCACACTGTACACATGTGATGATTTTATGAAATATAGTTCAAATACATATATTTTTTTAAACTTTTTTTCAAAACAACTTTCTATCCGCTCAATACAATACCGCAGACCGTGTACAAAAAATTCCCTTCTCTTTGGTTACACATAAGACAAGTTCAAGTGAAAATTAAATAAAAAATTAAATAAAACAATTTTTTTTTCTTTGCCATTCTCAATTACACAATACATTTCTCTTTTTATTTTTATTGTCAGATTAATATTTAAAGTTAAAAATATAAAATAAATGGAAACCGTCTACTTAGGATGATTAAAATGTATAAAATTAAGAATTAAATTGAAAAAGAAAAAGGTTTAACATGGTTTTTTCTTTAAACTTTCAAAGATATATAATGTATACATATATATATATATTTTTTTTGATTTTTATTTTAAAAAACATCGACTATCTAGATATAAGTTGAATTGTTCCAATTAAAAATGCCCATTCAAAGTGTACTGAGTTCGAATACAAACACCACATTCAATAATAAATTTGATTTAAAGTTTTCTTTTCACGTTTTTTTTTTTTGTTTTTATTTTTATTCTTATAGGAAAATGTTTGTTGATATTTTAACCGTACAACACAGAGTAAATATATTTATATATATATGTTTTTGTTTTTTAGTTTTTTATTCAATGCCTTATGCATTTTATTCAAAAGTTAGTTTTAGTTTTCGTGCCGATATTTTTGGGCATTTTTTTTTGTTTTTCTTTGGATCCTATTCAGCTGTACAAGTGCTTTTTGGAATAAGCGAACATTATAGTTTCATTGTATGTTTTTTTAACTTTTTGGTTTTTTTTTTACAAAATTGTATAGCTGCCATTTGAGTCATTGTTTATGATGTAAGTTTGTTTGATATACACAATTATTTTTTGTAGTTTATTTAGTATAATTCAATTTAAACATAAAATTTAATGTTTTTGGTTTTTTTGTAAAATGTCTCTAAAAAATATCTTATATCCGTGAAATGGGGGTACAGATACATATTGTGTTAAGGTTTTCTGTTTTTTTATTTATTTATATGTATTTCCAAATGTGAGTTTTAGATTGAACATCTTAGAGTCCGATCTCTCTCATGGCTCGGTTGAGGCATGGATTTTTGAGACATTCCTTGGGTCCAAGTTGTGGACCTGGTGAACCACGAAGGATCATGAGGACTGATCGTGCTGCCGATTGACAATCATTGTTGTGGCCACAGATGGAATCAGCTTCGGCTAGGTATTGGAAATCACAGGCGACTTGTGATGTGCCCTGGAAAAAGGAGACGGTTTATATGAATTTAAAAAACGAGAATTATACAAATTAAGTTTCTAAATTCAACGAAACTGTAGTGGAACAACTTTGTTGTGTTTTTAATCTTTTTGATTGATTAAGCAGTCGAATTTATCATTGGGCATTGCAAGGTTTGATCGCTATGGCTTGGTGGTTTGGCTGTTGGACTGCCCATCGAGAGGACACAGGTTTGAGCCTCAGCAAAACAACCAAACGTTTTTCGCGTCACCACCTCTTGGCAGGCAATAATAAAGAGCAAGAGTATAATCTTTCATGAAAAAGCTTCTCAAACCGCGGTTTGGGGTTGCGAGAAGCTAGATCCTCACTCTCTTGAAGCTGTGACACCAAATATTTGTATTTTTTTGTTGCGGAGCTCCTTGTAGCCGGATTTGCAATATCAATAGATAGACTAACCTCATTTGTCTGTTCGGAAAATAGTGGTAAAGCGCATGCTGCGAATCAAACGCAACGCGACGGTTGATCTTGATTTTGGTTTGAAGTTCAATAAAGATGAGCCTTACTCGGTACTTTTAGAGCTTATATAAACGATTCTTTTACTACATTGCCGAAGGCTAGAACAAAACCAAATCAAGCCAGAAAAGTGCCTGCCGCAATGAGATTGGAAGATCTACTTGTTAGTTAGCTAATCTTCAAGTGTTAGGTCCATAAGCCTAATGAAGAAATGATTACTAGCCCTTCTTGGCTATACCTGTTGCCTGACAAATTACATAATTTTTCTCCTGTACAGATGCTCCGTAAAAGTTGTCATTATGGGTACCGATGTTACAGATTCCAGTGAGAATGCCAGAGATGATTCGGCCTTATCGAAAGGCGATCAGGCAATGATTGATGATTAAAATTGCTTAAGGCTGCCTAAACACACTCAAGCAGTTGGGTTCACGGACACCAGAGCATGCAGGGTAGCGAGGTTGCTGGCCGGAAAAGGAGCTCAACATATTTGTAGGCTGACATCGCTTTTGCTGTTTATCTACCAGTCACAGTATCAGTTCAACTTATAGATAGTGCTTCCAGAAAAGAACTTCTCAAAGTGGAACTTAACTACATAACTTTGACCTTTAAAACAATCACTTTAACAAGCTAGACATAAGTCCCACGGAAATGTGTCGAACTAGCTCGAAAGATCAAGAAGTTGAGGAGCAGCACCATGTCCTGCCACAGCTCGAAGTAGATAAAAACATTTCGGCAGGGTTTTCATCTCCCTAGCAACAATCAACCGTTCATCCGCAAGCACCATCCTGAGCTCCAAGATCTCGATCTTGTTCGGTATTGCAATATTCTTGAGTTGTTGGAGAGCTTTACGCGCCACTTAAGACTAAAGATCGCAGTGCTTTGGGTGATCTCTATCAGGTAGGCAGGAGGCCCCCTAAAATCAAGTTTTGGCATCCCGGAAGGGCTGCGTTCCTAGTCAGCTCGAGAAGATAGCAATTCTTTCATACAAGGAAGGTACTTTTCGTTAATTCTCTTGATTCTCTCTCCGGGAAGAGCCTGAGAAGGGGGTAGTTTCTATTCATTCCTTAAAAGTGTATCCGCTCTTTCATTGCCTGAGTTACTCATACCTAACTCACTACATTGCTAGTCTATATCTTGTTTGGGTAACATTTGCAAAGTTCGATTTGATTGTAGTTGACTACAGAGCCTTAAAGGGTGCCTGACTTTCAATCTACACATCGGTTACATTGCCGACGATGCACCTGACTTTGACTTGAAAGGGAAAGGAATGTCTGATTCTAAAGGTATACACTGGCTTTCTTACCGACCTCTATTTTGGAACTGCCAGAGTAGAGCTTGTGACTTGCCGTCGTGACAATCGTTCCTATAGGAAATTCTGATTGTGAATCTGCTGTCTAAGACTGATGTCGGAGCCATGAAGTCAATTTCAGTTCCCCTACGTGTAGCTCATCATCAGAACAGAATAGAGGCGTAGCTATGGATCACGGTTCGGCTTTTGTTAGTCAGATAGCAGTGTGGACAGCGTGAAGTTGCTAAGCTAATCTCTAACTCTAAACAAACTATTTGTAAAAAGATTAAGGGTGACATGATGAAGTTAAGTGTACTCCAATTTGGGAACTGTAGCCCTTTCCCTCACCGGACGCTTGTGTTTGAAAAACTTTCCGCTTTCCAAGAAAGTTGGGCTGAGAATGACAACAGTTGAGGTGAAGTCTCTGAATCCTTTTATTTCCTAGCTTTCCTTGCCTTCTGTGACGCGAAAAATGTTTTAAAGACTCAAAACAGTCGATTGGGAATCAGGACCTTTAGGAAGCTACATCCAATACTTACACACAAATAGCAAATTTGATGAACTCCACAAATTGGTAAGAGTTCCTGATTGATATCACCGCTCAACAAGTCAACACCTCGACAACGTTCAGCCATAGAATCGATGAGTGGACACTGGCTCGATCCAGGAATATAATTTTTATTTCCCAAATAAGCATCATTTAAGGGTTCATAGTGACCAGCACCGAGTTCTTCTTCAAATTCACTCATTTCATTTGGAAGCTCAGGATAGCGCTGGTATCCATTTCGTTTCTTTTGTTTCTTCTTTTTCTTATCCTCATCATCGTCATCGCCATCAGAAGACATTGAGTTTCCTTCGAGGTCCTTTGATTTTTCGTTGTTTGGAGTGTTGGCTGAATGACTAAAATAGACTTAAAATTAAAGGACTTCCACGCGCATTTTGCTTATACTTACATTCCCTGGAAATCGACCTTTTCCTTCTTCACGGACAAACGTTTCTTGTTCTCAATGTCACTATCGTCATCCTTTGAATCGCTTTCGACGACATTTCGCAACAGATGGTTCTCATTGTCAACGGATTGACGTAATTTTTCTAAAGCACGCCGCATTTTCTCTAAGCTATATGCTGTGGCCAATCGGGAGACAACATGGTCCTTCAAACGGGCAATTTCCTCTGGATCAGCTATGCCTTCAAAAGTCAAAATTGTAAGAACATCAGGTTTTTGATTGTATAGAGAAGTCTGCATACCTTCGTGAGCACCAGTGTACTTGACAGTCTCATCAATGATTAGATCCTCGATGGACTGCAACTTCTTACCCATGCTGTTCAACCTCTCAGGATCAATGTTTTTCTTTTTACGTTTCTCTTCTTCATCTTCGTCCTCATCGTTAGGTGTCCGCTTCTTTGAATCGGAACTGGAAGTCGAAGTGAAAATGACTACTCTGACAAGAGGTATTGAACTACTTACGTATCGTATCCAGATTTCTTTCTCCGGTCAATACCGAAATACTTCGACCATTGGATGGACTTCTTCCTGCGGAAATTGGACAGATCTCCTGGTAAAATTTGATCCTCTTTGACAACTTCCAAATTCGATCGCTTTTGCATACGCCTTTCATTGGTTTCGCGTTTCTTCTTTTGCGCCTCCTCCTCATCCTCAAAGTCATCATGGTCGTGCTCCTCCTCTTCCTCTTCTTCCTCATGTTCTTCGTGTTCCGGTTCACGTTCCTCAGATTCGTCTTCCTCTTCTTCTTGGCTTTCGTGCGAATGATCACTACGTTTACGATGTTTGCGTTCCTTATGCTTATGTCCCCCATGAGGTGGATGTTCTGTTTGTGGTTCAATGCCAGCGGTGGCGTTCTTTTCGCTTTTCTTTTCTATTGGCTCCTCCGTAGCCTGATCATCGGCGGAACGTTTCTTTTTGTCTTCATTAGGCTTACCGAACAGTTCCCGCAACTCCTCGGGAACTCGTTCAGCATTCATTGTAGACGCATCACTGTATGGCATTTTTGGGGATCGCTTTGCCACAGGGAAACGCTTCCGACGAGATATTGGCAGCCATGGAAGGACTGGGTAAGTTCTTTTCTTTTGCATCAGTGGTCCAATGTAGTAGTTCGGTTGGGGTACCGTGCGTTTTTGATCTTCAAAAATATCACTTTCGAGTTCGTTCTCTTGTTGTTGGTACTTCTCCCAGATGCGACGAAGGGCATCCTTGTAACGCTCTTCACGATCAAGTTCGCGTGCCTCTTCGATTTCCTTTAGAAACTGATCGGTCAGTTCAGCATGCTCATAGGGTTGGTTATCTCGTTCACGGAATGGCGAACCAGAGGTATCTGTACGTGGAATAAATGAAAATGAATACAAATTATGGAAATAAAAAATCCTTTTAACCCGACCAAGTAAAGTTTAACATCTGAAATGGCCCCATAACCTTTCAGGCCTAATGCTTTTACCAATAAATCAAGGATTCAATTTACTTAAGTACCGTACTTAGTTCACACATAAACGCATTTGAAAATTCTTCGAATATAAAGTCCTTAATGGTCACGAGGCAATGAAAATCCGAAGCAGTGGCCCGACATTAGTTATGCGCCACATGGGCAACCGGAAGGTGACAGCCACCTCTGGAACACATCAATATGTACATATATGGTGCGATTTTTTCCATTCCATTAGACAGATTTTTATTCGAAACAGGAAAATGCTTTCAAAACACTTGAGCACCGCTGCTCCCTAGATGTCCTGATACTTAATTCTATTGTTCTCTCAGCCATAACTGTCTATCTTTCCCGAAAAAGAAAAAAAAAACACGTAACAATGGGTGCAAAAAAAAGGAAAAAAAAGGAACTCAGCTGGCAGGATAATGACGTGCGTTGATGTAAGGAGATTGTGAAGAAAAAGGAACCCGTGCTAAGTAATAACGTTAAAGGGCACCTACCATCCTTACCATCTCGTTCTCGAAAGAATGATGACCGCTTCTTCTCCTCCTGAAGGTAGTTGTCGTCGTCAAATTCATATCCGTCCCCAGCCCCAAGACCACCACCATTGCGGGCATTATCCTCTTCCCGTGCAAGATATCTGGCAAGGATTCTATTTAACCTATGACGATTGTTGCTGTACGATGATGTGAGTGATGCGGGTCCTGATTCAGAATCTGATTTTATTGTTAAAAAAAATAAAAAAATAAAAAAAAATTGAGATGAATGAAAAGGATTTATATATTTTCCTTCACCCCATAAATCAGATTTACATCACTTCATGTGGGTGTTTGATGTAGAACGACACAGGAATAAGGAGACAAAAAAGAAAGAAAAAAGGATTCAAACTCACCATCATCCCAGTAGTCCTGCTCTTGAGCCGCGGCGGGTGGGATGCCATAACGCGAGGGCATATTGTAATTATCCTTGAGTGCTAATTGTGCCTCCCGCCTATGGAGTGCATCTACGGCTGCTTGTAGAGAGAATGGCGAATGCTGTGCTAATGAACCCTCTAGCCATACGTGAAGTAGGAAGAGAAAAATCAATTTCCTCACCATCTTTACGGGTTTTACCAGTCACTCTAAGGACAAAGCATAAAAAAACAAAAACAAATTAATTGAATCGCACAGAGCTCGATAAAATGGATCCTTAATCCTTTCCCGCTGGCAGTATTTAAATGTCTGGTTGTGGAGTTACAGTTTCGGTTTTGAAAAGTTTAATACGGGTTTCCTGATAGAGGATAACGAAATGTGTTCTTCTGCAATGTCAGACATTATCTTTTCAGTTTGGGGTTTACAACTTTTGCGGAAAAGTTTTAAAATGAAAGGAAAAGGGATTGTCAGCTTTAACTTTGTGCAAGTTGTTTGGCCGCATATGTCAATTTTGAGGTTTTGCGTTGTAAATAAGAGATAACAACTCGACTTGTTGAGTCCTTAGTACAGTTTTGAACAATCATTGTGAACAATGAAAAGAGTTTTTGAACATCCTGAAAGGAAAACTTTGGGTGTTGCCTTTTTTGAAACCTTATTCTACGTATTATTTTGCAACAAACAAATGCTGTGATAGTCTTATCCTCGTCTCTTTAGTCCTTTTCTATGATGCAGAAGCTAGGACTTAGTTATAGTTGGCGAAAAGTTTAAGTTATTCAATAAGTTTTCGAGGATGCTCTTGGAAACCACCTTAGATTTCAACTAATTTGGTGTAGAAATCTTCCAGCTGGAAGCAGTTAGCTTTGGACTGGAATTGCTGAAGAGATTTTGGTTGAGAGCCAGATCAGTTCGGACTGTAATGCCGACTTTTGTTCTTATACATAGTTCATTGATCTTTAAGATATACCTAGACATTTTCCTAATATCGGTTTGGGACTTTCTTTGCTGCTTTTCGTCCAAGATTGGCTATCCATTGCATATTGTTTCAAACTTTGACAACTATCACATCATTGGTGCTACTATAACTCAAGCTCAACCTAAACCTCGAACCATCATCCATGAATGGTACTTGCATCACTGAAACAGAAAGACTTTCGATCCTTTAACCTATATGTCGCTGAAAATGCTGCGAAAGGTTTACGTTTCCTTACATAATGCGAAATCTGGCTTCACTCTATAAGAAGTGCCAAAGTTCGAGAACATCGCTCATATCTGGTTTGGTACATCAAAAAATTGTCCTGCACTAAAAGAATACATTCCCAGCCGTAGTAACACGGAGGAGAATGGGAGAACCAAAGTGGCTCCACCTTTGATGGTTCACTTGCGGAAATAGTCTGCTCTCCGATGAGTCTTATTCTAGCTTTTTTCCTCAATTTCCTGTTCTAGGAGGAACAAAAAACTGTCCCATATCCAGAAAGATAATGCACACGAACAAAAAAAAGGACGCGCGACTTTATCAACAGAACCTGCACCGGGGCAGTAAGAATTGTAGCAATTGGCTCATACGCCGCCAAGTAAGGCATTCCCTTTAACATTCATTGCCGTAGTTGTAATATTACACAAGAAAAGAAATCCCTAATCCATTATCCCTATGACTGCCCGGAACCAGCCAGAACCAGGCATCTCACACTTGACAGAAATATCATTAACTTCCTTAACGTCATAGGATGCATTTAGTCACACCCTTTAACAGCCAGATCACGTGAGTTGTGGTATCAAAAAGCGCACTAACGCTACCTGTGTTTCTGATAGGACATACCACATAGCCAACACTACCTACTTACCTATATACGATAGAAGACGAAATCGCGCATTAAGACCGAGAATTGATAATGACATCGGGATGTTCGAAAGAAATACTGTGAATTATAAGCAACGGCAACAATACCAATAATTATTCACAGTTATTCTGGACACCATCCTTAGAGCTAAGACTGAAACCTAATACTATCTGAGTGTAGAAATCAACACATCAACAATAGCATCGTAAGGGTATTCATAACCTCTTTAGCGCATGTGAATTATTTATTAAAAAAAAAAATTGCATCGGTGATAGGGACGTTGTGAAGTCCCTTGATCACTCGTTTGAACACGGAAGAAAGGTTTCGTGTCTCTCACTGTTTTATCGAGTTTTCCACAAGCATGCTTTGGATGCACATCAGTTTACCTAGTCTTAAGCTTCCTTCCCGACTTTCTGTTAAATACAGGGTTTCTTCCCTAAGTCGTACAATACGAATGTGAAATGATCTAAATAGCTATGTGTTTCCTCATCATTATAACCCTCAAGTTCTCAGTTTCTCCTTTGCCTCCTCTCTAATTTCCCTTACGCCCGTGCTTTAGTTTAAGGGGTACCATTTTTCCTAAGAAATAATAATAATTTGTCGTCTTTGGTTACTTCACGACCAACTCTTTTCACTTTATGCTTCCACAGAAGTTTCTAGATGAGAAAGGTGGTTGCTTTCCATTGAAATTTATTCGCCTTTTTTAGGATCTGTCTAGACTGCCGATCATCTCTTATTGAGATGGCAGTTCAAGCAGTTCAATATTCACCTTTGTTCGGTGCCGGGGCATAGAGATATTCCAGGGAACTGCAAGGCTGATGAACTCGCCAAATATGGAACAACCGTACCCGTGCTCACAGAAAGAGACACCCTGGGTATACCGATCGCTACATGTAAACTCAAGCTCAAGCTGGATGCTACCGAGAAAACAAATTCTAGGTGGACAAATGGTATAACGTGTCTAGCGACAAAGCGGATTTGGCCACGGCTTGATCTGAAACGCTCTAAGAATTTGATTTCTCTCAATAGATCGCATATCAGTTCCATAATAGGTGTCATCACGGGACACTGTCTTATAGGCAAGCATGCAACAAGGCTTGACGTCCATTCAAACGATTTCTGTAGGAGCTGCATGGACGAAGAGGAGGAGAAAACTATTCCCCACCTTCTTTGTTACTGCACAACACTCTCCCGTAAAAGAAGATTCCATTTAGGGGAATTCTACCTTAACGACATAGGCGATTTGATAAACACAGATAACAGAAGCCCCTTTCGCTTCATAAAAAGCTACAATTGGTTTAACGAGTAGGTATGGAGATCTCTTCAGATCCATGTGGTATCACAATGGACCTATCACTGGTTTAAGTGTGCTGGCAATATCTGGCAGCTACTTCAACCTAACCTAACCTAGGATCTGTCTACGTGTGAATGTACAAGTTCTTAAGTCCAATATGTCTCGCAAGCCATTGAATTGTCCTTTTACCAAAACATCCTTCGACTGCCGTGTTTATACTAGTCTTGGAATTCATATTTCTTGGCTGACTCTGACTTAAAATTTTCTGCTAATTCTATTTGTTGATGAAACCGAATAGTCCGTCTAAATAGTTCGAACCGAGATGCTAAGGTTAGGTAAGGGTGGCGGCTGAGCCTCACATAGATCAGTATTCCAAATCCCAAGTCCTGAATAAAATGATCTTGCATATGTCAATTTGTCATAAACTTGGCAAAAATAAAAAGTTGACAGATGAAATTCGATTAGAAAACACATGGTACTTATAGATAAGGAAGATCAAATCCCCAGCTAAGCTTTTGCAAGAAGAAGAACATTGGAAGGCTGTCAAAGAAGGGTAAGAAAGAATTCGTTACGCATTCAGCATCATCGGTAAGTAAGTCTAATTATTGTAACTAATGCGATAAGTCAATCGAAAATGATGCTTAATTGAATAAAAATTCTACTTAAGTGTGACGACAGGATCATTTAGCAACGCTTATCCCCCCCCCCATTCATTGTTGCCAGGATAATTTAATTCTTCTTATTAAATGAAATGTTCTCAATTAGTACGTAAGTCGATTTGATTACGTAATTCAATTTGTGTGACATAAGGCGAGAGTTTCATTTCATAAAAATTAAATCTTCACGTTAATTAAATTTTAATAGGGAAGTCTCATTAACAGGACTTCATCGTAAGAAATTTGATTCATTTCTAAAAAAATCATCTCGATAAATTTACTTCATTTGTCATGGACATGATAAATAATGTCAATTTCCTTGAATTACATTTACATTTTTACATCCCACGTACGAGGACTTGTTTTTAGTTTGTGGGTGCTTTAAGGTTTCAAATGACTTGTAACGTGAAAGGAAATATTTTAATGAAGGCTCTTCAAGCACCTAAATATACACTTATCTTGATAAAAAAAAAAAAGAAAAAAATCCACGATGCCAGCAAAAAAAAATAAATATAAATAATAATCTCCTCTTTTATTTTTTTTAATTTGATAGACAAGCAAAGGTCCTTTTGGGGAATTGCTACTGATTGTGGCACCGATACCATGGTTTAACTCTCAGGGAAACTGAAGGAAAATCGTCTCCATTTTGTTGTTATTCAAGGATCATTAGAGCCAACGTCAGGTGTCATGGTAAAATAAAATCTCTATGAGTCCTACGTTGGTTTTTTTGTTTTTTTTTTTTTACAAAAAAAACTTCATCTCATTTGCAAAGCAATTATGCGAAATTGTGTGCAAATTTCACTGGTATTCCAGGGAGGGTTGGACATTTTATCACGTCTATCAGATAACGAAGAAATAAATCAATAAACTCGAGATTGAAAGGAATTTTAAAGCGATGTAATTGCTATAAACCGGCACCGATGTACATTTTGTGGGTTGAAAGTGAAGTGTGTACCGGAATTTTCAAAAATTCCACGAAAAGAAAATTGTCAGGCAAAAAGTTTTTCTCTTAATTAAATTCTTAAGCATGATCGTATTACATAATAACCTTTTGAATCTCTAGGAATTTTTTTCGTCCTTCTGATTGCACGATATGAGAAGGATACTATTTCTCATTAGTTCATTTGTCTTATTTAAGGAAATTAAATTTAATTGAAATGAAGGAGGTTGCTATAGCACTTAAGAATGAGATTGTTGATGGCATTAATTGAAATTAAAAGGATTAATGCATCTATGGTGAGTAATGTACCTTCAAGGTTATATTTTTTTTTTGTATACATATGGGACACTCAATCATAATAACAAGGATTGTAATCATAAAATTCACTCGGTTTTGCAATTTGGAGACCTTGTCCGATTTTCTAATGTGAGAACTCTGGATGGATTATTCCATGGAGTGTGTTAAATATTTCGACCTACAAAGTCCATTTAAGGTTATTTTATTTCACGAAAGTATTTATGTAACTCCAAAACCGGAGCCAAAGCTCTTGGGCGTAAATTCTTGCTTATGTCGGTTAAGGATCAGCTCAGGTTGCATAGTGCTAAGCCATGTAGCATGATGGTCCCATGCTAGACGGAACAAATTGCCGAATATGTATTGGATCACCTATTATTTATTATTATTATTCTGGTATCGGGAGGATTGTTCACAGTCCTTGGCACTGCGGTTTCTAGCGAATCCTATTGTGCCTTCCCTCTTGTTCTCAGATGAATTGTTTCTCCCCAGAGGATGTCAGGAAGTTAGAGAACTGGGTGGATGGCAGCGAGTTGTTTCGTAGGGATAACTTCGTTGCCGAGGAATCTCTTTCTAAGTTGGAAGAGAGCTGGGCATTCCGTTAAAATGTGTAGAGAGGTCCGTTCACTCTCAAGGCAGAGTCTACAGCTTGAATCTGTTACAAGGTTCATGCGGTGTAGGTGTTTGTTCAGACGGGAGCGTCCGATAAGTGCTCTAAGGTTGCTCTTTTCGATGTTCACAATGAAATTTGATTTCATCTTCTTCTTCTCTAGACTTCTCTAGATTCCTGCATGCAAAGACCCTTTGCGTGTCTTGCGAAGAGTGATTTGCTTTCTCCACAGAAGGGTTTGGGTCCAATGAATGGATCCAATGAATCATCTAACAATACGGAGATTGTAACAGCGATCGGAGTCCTCCAGAAAAGCCAAGCGGTGGGCATTGAAGACAGCCCTGCTGCCAAATAAATCTACTATATCCATTTTCAGGAGTGATTGGGAAACCAAACGGAAATCTTAAACAATGTGGAACTCGCGCTAAGATATCTTTTTAAAAAGGCTTCGCACAGGATTTTCTTGCGTCATAAACACCATTATAGAGTATGCGTCGAGAATAAGTCTCAACTTCATCTGATTTTGATCGACTTCGAGAAGCGATTCGACAGCATTTGTGATAACATCCACGCAGCCTTGATGGAGAAAAGCATGGAGAGTTGCATCTGACTTGAAACATCTTGACCAGCTGACGATATTTGCCTTTTTGTATACAGGATTATGGACCTACATTAAATGACTTACAAACTTACCCAGGCTGGCTGACTAGGGCTGAAGATAAACGTAGCGAAAAAAAGGTCCTTAGCCTTTAAAACAAGAACGCTCTTCTTGCTGGACAGGAGATTGAGAAAGTTGGAAACTTTCCTTATCTGGGAAGTTTGGCCTCGTCCGATGGTGTCGTTCGACTGGATGTGGGTAGCAGAATCGGGAAAATAAAAACTTATTTTGGAAAGCTAAACAAAATCTGGAAAAGTAACCAACGCCCCAATCAAAACATCTTTCCAGGTAAAGTGCTTCGGTAATAACCACCACTGGCACTCGTAAATAGGTGTCTACGTACGAGTACATATCATCCTGAAATTTTCCTGGGTCAATCGAAATCCGCAAATTCTGGAAGAGATCAATGAATTTCAAGTCGAAACTCACCACCTTTTCATCGACTTCAAAACTGTATATCACAGCATTCATCGTTTTGAACTCTACGTGGTGATGACCGAATTTGGGATCCCGGCAAAACTTATCCAACTTTGCCTCGTGACTCTTGAAAAAACGCAATTCAATGTGCAATTTGTAAACAAATACGCATTGGATTGTGGCAGGGAGAAGCCCTTCATGTGATTTCTCTTCGTGATGGAACAAATAGTGCGCAGGATAAGTGTTTAGATGGAAGACACTATCTTCAACAAATCTGTTGAGCTACTGGGATACGTAGACAAAATTAACGAGTTGGCCTTGAAGTAAATGAAAACAGAACCAAAAAAAGAAGCATCTGTCCACTGTTGACGACAGTCACTTCAAAGTAGTTAAGTAGTTTACCTACCTCGGAGTTAACATCAACTCCACAAATGACACCCTTGTGGAGATTCAATGAAGACTTATGCTAGGAAACCGCTGTCACTTCGGTATATCGAAATGAATGGGTTCAAAACTCCTAAAAAAAAGAAGATGAAATGCGTGCTCTAAAATAACACTTATTCGGCCAGTTCAGCTATATGGCGCCGAGTACTAGACGATAAGCAGGAAAGCGGAGCATTAAACACTTTCGAGAGAAATATTCTTCATCGACTATTTGAAGCGCTTAGAAGATGAAGGGCTTAAGCGGTACATTTTCAAACATTTGAGTAATCAGCGTTTAAAGTTTTTCATTTGTACCTCTTTTCATACAAACAATAAAACGTATATACAGCTAAATAATAATCTAGAGACGATAGAGAAGTCCAGATAGGTCAGAAATTTAAGTTTTCGTATGTCCTATTCATCTGTAACAAAAAATGCAAATTTCAAAAAATGTCACTTAGCACCTTCATCTTCTAAGCGCTTCATTTGATCCCCTATGCGAGGAGAGCGATTGGAGGAGACGATACAACCGCGAACTAGATGTGGCTGTATCAAGCCAAATCGAGTGAATCACAGCCCTCAGCAAGACCGACAAGGAAAGCCAAAGCGCTTGGTCCAGAGAACTGGAAACAGCGTGCCCGGGATCGAAAATAATGAAAGGCTGAAGTGTTCTAGGTAGAGACCTTCCACTGGTCGGTAAGTAACTTAGCAACCGGAATCCATTTACCAAGTTAGACAGAAGAACGGGTCGGCTTAAGCAACCGAGGCGCAGGACAATTATGGAGGAATCGAGATTATTGCGTGTGAGCTAGAGGGAGCTGAAAGGCTTTGCAGAATTCCACATAAGATGACACACAGGCATTGTTGACGCGACAATGAAATGATTTAAGAATGTTAATAGAACCAATAAATGCATTTAAATCCATAAGCTCCCAAGTTCAAGCAATCAAATGACTGCAAAACAAACCACCAGTTGCTTCTTCTCAGTAGAATGAGAAACACTTAGCAGAACTTGACTTTAATTAAGTCCTTTTAAAGTAAATTCATTTCAAATTGATACGTCTAACCTCTCTTTGCTTGTAATTTTTCACAAGAAAACATGTTTACTTCAACTTAATTGTATTCCCTTCCAACTTTTTTCTTTACCAACAAATTTGTATTTTCTTTTCAATGAATATTCATCAAATCTACATTTCATGAATAAATTATTCCCTTGGTATTTAATATTCGATTCGAGTGTCCCTTTACGACTTGTACATGCGGTAGGTAACGAAGTTTTTTTTTGCTATCTTTCACCTCATAAAAGTGTCAAGGATTTATAGATATATACGAAATATTAAACAGTGTGTGCACCTTGTTTTACGACACATATGACATACTCCATTATATTGCAACAGCTTTGCTTGATTGCTAATAAAACGTTGAAACATAAATTTCATCCTAGATATAAAAGAGTTAATGGATATAATGATGGACTTTCTGGTTGAATTTCAGTTGGAAAATCCATGGTTTATCTACAAAGTGAGTCGAGTGTATTCTTAATATAATTTTGGGGTTTTCTTTCAGAATTTTACGACGCGGAAAGAAAAGAAACGATTTTATTCCTAAATAGTGTTGACCGTCGATTCAACGTATCCAAAGGATAAAATATTAACCTAGCTTATGCCGAGTAATTGCGTAATAACAGATTGGGATATAATCTCAACTAAGTAAGGTAACCATTTTGTGGGAAATGATGTTCACGTCAATGTCAATGACATAAGCTCTTAGTTTTCCTTCAAAGTAAAGGTCAAACGGGACAAGGATATAAAGTTATTTTCAATTGACGTCTGATACGATACAGCAGCATAAATGGAACGAAATGTTATTGTTTCGACGTGTTTATTGCTAAATAGTGTGAATGACATCTGTTCAATACCATAACGATGTCTATTGTTTGCGTAGGATGTTGACAAACTTTGTGTGAATTTCATAGATATCTGATGGTTTTAACAAAAATTCAAGCCTCATTTCGATTTCATCTATTATTTAATCAATTAAATTTGCCTCATCTTTTAGCAATAATACATCAATCCCAAGTGACACGTATATACACACTCTTAATTATATTAATGTCCTCAATTATGCCTGACCAATCTGTAAGAGATATCTATTTTTGTTTTTCTCGGAGGATGATATTAAATGTATTCAGTAATTTGCTTAGGTTGCCATTCGTTGAGTGAACAGTGAACTCCTGTCAGATTCAGTGTTGGATACTTGAATACGCATAATGAGTTCCTGTTTACGGAGGATTAGGCTCTTGAAAAAAAACAAAATTTTATACGCATATTTGTTTCTGCTCTTGATGGGGGATACGGATACTGGATTGAGGATACTCATCTTTGTTTGAAGGGAAATTATGTACCACACATTTTTGGAGTACAGTTCGGCTTTAAAGAAACGAACCCTTTTTTTTTTAGAATAAAATCAACATTTGTAGAGGGAACAACGAAAAGTTAAGGAGAAGAATTTTTTTTTAGAAAATGTCACGAAAGATTTGCATAAAAAGAATCAAATAAATTTTGAAATCTAAACTGGAGCATGTGGAGTGCATTTGGAATGTAAGGTCCCTTAACAGACTGCGTACAGTCGATCAAATAAGTGAGACTCTAGAGAGCTATAAAGCAGATATCACTGGCATCCAAGGAGGACAAAAAACTACGATTTCACCATAGGCCACAGAAATAGTGTCTATTTGGGTGAGGAATTATTTTTAGAGACTGAGTTAGGCAAGAAGTATTGAGGAATGCGAACGAACTTCTCATGAAAATCAGCTTACATTAGTCTTATACTCGTTTATGTTTACAGAGAAGGCAAAGGCAAAGGCAACGGCACAAAACATTACTTCTACGAGCTCCTGAACCTAAAGTACCTGTGAACAATGAAGTTTTGGTCACATTGTCGGAAAGAATAGTCCGAGTGACATCACCTCCGAAAACTATGCAGAAGTTGGAATGGTACATCTTACTAACTTTACTGAATCTCGAAATATTTTCAGTAGTCAGCATCGACTTTGATTTTTACCCAGTCACAGCTGAGGTATGTAAGAAGATTTGCCGAGCGCAAGAAGCCCGAAAACTGTAAGAAAGTTCAGATTTATAGGTTTCTTTACAGCTTTGGCCAATTAAGTGACCAATTGTAAAGTTTACCAATTGGATACGTCTTGTGTCAATAAGTCAATAGAAATGACATCTTTGACGTTTAAGTTGCACCAGACCATAGCAAAGAAAACTTTAATTTGATTAAAAGGTTTGGAAAAGGACATACAAAAAACAGACTTACGAAGAGGCATTGTGTAGAAATATTGGAGAGGCCTTAGAACTTAAAAGATGGAGAGGTCTTAGATCTAAAAAAAAACACATCAGCATGTAGAGCGCCGTCAAAGGGTATGCTATTACCGAAAACAAGCCTACAAAAAAGAACTAGCAAACCTGATAGTAAAGTCTAAGTCAGTGTTGATAAAAAAGAAAAACCATTTTTGTAGCAAGAACTAGACTTACTAACTTAAGGTGGCGCTACAGTCCGGAGTGGACCTTAACTAGACGTTGGCCAGTATTCCGCTACCAGGCTAATTGAATCGTTTGAAGTGAAGGCAGAGATATCGAAATTTAGATCGAACGAAGTAGCTTGACCTTATAGCTTATGTAGCTGCCAAACTGTTAGGAGCATAGAGAGTTGGTTGTATGTACCAAATCTTCAAAAATATTTTGACGAAGATAATAGTTGCATTGAGAGCTATTCCTTTTTAGTCACGGCTGTAAAAGGGCCTTATGGGAGAAAGTTAGTAATGATTTCGGCACAGCCTTTGAAAGAGCAGGTTGCTATGTTCTTACTTGCAGGTAAAAGTAATGTGGGCAGTTACAGTGGCTCCCCTCATTCTTCCTTTACGAGTGACGTTTTCTTAAAAATCAACTTGAAATACGTCAGGCTGTATAAAAAAACTCTTGTTTTCCCAAAAAGTCAGAAGAAAGTAGCTTTGACACTCTGCCCAGTTTGCCGGATCCTCCTCAAAAAGAGGCATCAAGTTACAAATGCACCAGTCTCCTAAATATCGCGTCGCCTTTATTAGAGGGACTAGTGCGCGCACGCAAAGCCTGTTTTCGCCAACTTGAAAGATCCACAACAGTGTTGCTTTAGTCTTAAAAAGACTCCAGTGTCCAAGTATTCACACCACGGTAGGTCTTGAAGAACATTTTATATATCTCGTCTATACCTACCAACTTTTCATCAATTTCCAGAGCTTCTATGACAACATTTATAGAGATGAGCTACGTATACCAAGCCTTGTCTAGTTTGGGCATCGACACCAAATGTATCTGTGTTATCGTACGTAATGACGAGGTGCTATGCGATTTTTTTAATTTCAAATTTGAAAACAGTGTTCTAACACCAGCAGAGCAATCTTTCAAAATATTGTCCAACTACAACGCCAATGGCATTGATGTTGTAAAGAGACTGTTGTCAGTAGCGTCTTTTTGACAACTGAGAAGGAAGTGACAAAAATTAGCAAGGATAGAACTTGCTGACAAAACAAGCACATCTCGGGCAGATTATCACAAAAGACACTTACAATTGTGACGCAGGACTTTCTCCATCTTGATTCTGCTATAAGCTATCAAAACATATTAAGATGAAGCTAAAAATAGCTCCAGTCAGTCTCTGTATCTGTGAGTAACTAAGTGTTATAAAATGGGTGACTTTTTTTGTGCCACTTTCGAGCCAAAGATTCTTCAGATCATTTATAGTTTCATCTACATAAAAGTGAGTGACTGACATCGACCTAGGTAGACAAATTAGGCAAATCACGAAAAGCGAATAGTAATTTTTTAAAGAAAGACTTCGCACACAAACTGAAAGAGACCGCAACCAACTTAGTTTGCGAAATTGGAAACAGATAGCATAAGATCGAAGATCGAGCTGGCTAAAGAGGTTTATTAGCTGAGGCACTCTTGATTGTAATGCCATCTATGTTGCTATGAAGAATTTAAAGCTTTTGGTGTACAAGATTGTGAAAGATATTATCATCCTCGATGAGAATGTGATTAGAATTGCACAAAGGCCTCTTTAAACGTTACTGCTCCCGGTAAGTCGTAAATACGTCAGTTACACGGTGTCGGTTGGAAAGTTGTATACCAAAAAACCAATTCATAAATCTAAAACTAAGGAAAAATAACTTTCATGAACAATGTCCCTATAGGCATTTTAAAATTTCAAAACCTCTTGTACTTTGATCATTTCCTGTCAAACAAGCAATTTAAATCCATTTCAAGCATGAAATGATACTCTGTCAACCGTCACATGACAAATTTGAGTTAATCTCGTGGAAAAGCCTTCAGATTGCTTCTGAATTGAATAAAGCTCATTTCAAGATTAAGTCTTGCAAATCCTTCAACAAAATTAATCAAATTTTCCTCTGTACACAAAAATAGATGAGTGTTTTCAACATCCACATATCATAGTCTCTCTCATTATGCAAAAAAGAAACACACACACACACACACAATCCTTATCATTTGCGAAAACATTCGCAAAACTTGTCTGTAGATATCGATTTATCCTCTCAGCGAAAAAACCCACCCACAAACTCACAAAACTCGTGTCGAATTTTATGGTTTATGTGGGAAAATTATCCTCCTACTGCATACACACACATAATCTATCCAATATCCCTACAGTACATAATAACTTTTCCAAGAATGTAAGTAATCATAAATGTCAACACCAATGAATTCCAACACATTTCCCTTTAACATATTTTATGTTCTGTAAAATGGAGGAGAAGGGTATTTCCGTTTTTTTTTTTTAATAACCTCTCCGATACAGGAGTTGTCTAAAGAAGACGAGGTAAACACCTTTTAAAACACAGAAAACCAATACAGCAAGCGATTTGAATATTAAATTAAAAAAAAAAAAACAACACGAATACAGATAGAGATGTTGTACCACCTACAGAGATACTTTGTGGAAACAATGCAAAAATGTATACGGGTTGGCGACCGAAAAAGCAAAATGAAGTGATGTCGTTGTAAAGGTGGAGGACTTTTGTTATCCATTTTACAATTTCCATGGTCAGGATGATGTTTTCGAGGTTTTCGAGGCGAAATGTGTATACGAGATACAGACGAAAGTTGGGTGTTTTATTTATCATTTAATTGACACTTAATTGTAGGACGGACATTTTGGTTAAATTTTCATAGAAAATTATCAAATTTCAAGGACTAATAATAGAAAAATAGTTGTTGTATAGAAAAAATGTGTATATATCCTTACCTTTAGTCCTTAAAATCTGTTGCAATCTTAATATTTTAATCCGACAAAACACTTGATTTTTGTTTTTTTTTTAAAACTTCTTAACCTCTGTTCATAACTTTAAGGACGTAGAAAGTCCTTTGAAACTATTAATGTCACTTGAAAAAATCTATGTGAAGCACACAATTTTAAGGGTTCTATCTCCTTTTCAAGGATTTAGCACACAACTTTGTTTCTCTTTTTCTTTTCAGATCAAGATTTTTTTTTTAGAACATTTTTATAAATTTTTTTGGAATTCAACTTATTCCAGGACGAAGAACGATTTTAGAGTATTTAGAGTTGACTGTGGCGTATGCTTTATATACTAGGCTGTGAGAACTTTTCGAGTTCGAGCTTTGAAAGTGATTCATGAGAAAGCTGTTTTGCAATCAATATGCGTGCGCAAAATGTCTGAAGGGCAAGGTCGATATACATCGTTTTTTAGATATTTTTTTTCGGCACAAGATGGTTTTAGAACGTTTTTTTTTTCGAGGAGTAAAAAAATGGGAAATCCATTGGAAAGCACTGTGTTTTCGAGATATAGAAAATCAGCAACAGATTGTTATGTGGTTTGTTAGGATTTTCTCTTTTTCTTATTTTTCTTTCGTTTTCGAGTAAATTTCTGTAGTCCTGTGGGATAATGAGGATACTTACTCCTTGTACAGGGAATACAAGTGTGTATACATGGATGGGGTGTGAGAGAGCATTGGCCCCACCTGTTGTTGGGTAGTTTGTCGGCATAATGTTGCGGTAGGAAAGGAAGTGTTGCCTTTATACAAGGCAAGGCAGGTATTGCAATGGTGGATACATTCTAGGTTGGTCGTTTCGGAAAGTTGTTGATTTATTGCTTTCGTTAGTTGGAATGTAGTGTGCTTATTGATTTTATGTGCTCGTTGTAAACATTTGTTACAATTTTAGACGTCAAACTTTGTTCTATTTACGCAATGCAATTACTTGAAGTGTGTATTGAAGTTTTCTTTTATATTTGGCTTTTACTTAATTGGATGTGGATCCATGCAACAAGCAGAAATAAGATTTCATTCAGGAAAATAAGAACTAAGCCTTTTATATATTTGGTAACATGAAAAGTTCATTGATGTTATGATGTTTTAGGTGGGTGCTATCGGTAAAAGGCTCATAGGTGCTTAGAATTTGTTTTTACTTGACATTTCCTTTAAGAAAAGTCGCTGCTATCCTTTGGGATTGAAGTTGTAAGACTTCCTTAAAAGGTTTTCGAACAAAAGTTCACCACTTTTCGATTAAAATGAAAAGTCCAGAGGTCACTGTTATAGCCTTTATCACAATTTGAAAACTTTTCTCTTTTTACTTTCAAAGTAAACTGGACGTCAACCACACCGTAGCATGTGTTTGTGCCGCAGGACTGAGATAATGAAGAAGTTTTTTGTTTAAAGAATTTTGTTACCAAATCGCTTTTGGAATCGAGGTCGAAGTGATATATCGAGAGGGGAGTTTGGCTTTGATTTGCAAGAAATATACCAACCGTGTACGCTTCGGGCGGTACTAAGTAACATGCATATTTAAGGAAGCTGATGTGTCATGGACCATCTGCTGTTGTTAAAGACAGCTCCGAAGGAATTTTAGGATGGTTTTTGGTGGCTTGGTTGACAATCCGCCAGATCATTGAAGAAGTGTTCTTTGAGGGGGGACTTTCTATTTCTGCTTAGGCTTACATATTCACATAGGAGGTGGAATCTTCGTCGCCACATCCACTGCATAGGTCCATTGGACTCAAACGCATTCTGTTTAGGTGGGCCACCAGTAGGTTGTGACCTGTCATAATGCACTTCTTTCGAGTGCGATGATTTCTTTTGATTCCTTTGATTTAGTTTCGTCCAGAAGGTTTTTGAGGTGCTGCATGTCGTGAATGCACTCCATTTCTCATTTGGGAGTTTTTCGAATTTCACGATGATGATGGACTTTTAAATTCTAGTGGTTGAAAGATTGAATCATCGGCCATTGCCAGATCCATCTCAGAACCCATTTTGGCGTGCTCATCCGTCTTCACATTCCTATTAATGCTCTCATCCCCCTGGGACCCAAATGAGTGTAACGTTATGGTAAGTACTAACGGACTTGAGCCTCTCGTGGCAGCGTTTCACAATTTTGGATCTGATTATCGTGGATGTGATGGCTTTGGTGGCTGCTTGATTATCTATGAAGATGTCGATGTATCTTCTTGGAAGAGGCTGCTGGGAGAGTTTTTGTGAGGCGTCGGCGATTGTCAGCACTTTTGCGTAGGTAGGTAGGTAGAAGTGGTTGAATCTGGTGAACCTGCCAGAGACACAAGTAAAAGGTAAAAGTAGGGTGGATGCGCCGTTTTGATACCACAACTTACGTGACTAGCGTAGCTAGGATTGTGGTTTTCAAATCTATCCTGTGGAGTTAGTAAAATTAATAATGTTGCAGAATTTGATGTAAGAGATCTCGGATAGATCCTTGAAGAAATGTGTGCACTGCCTAGCTCTGGCTAGTGCTGGGCAATCACAGAGAAAGTGGAATAACGTTTCCTTTTCTTGTGAGTTGTCGCAACTACGGCAATGGGGGTTGAACGGGATGCCCAATTTGGCAGCGTGTGGACCAATTGGCCAGTGGCCCGTGATAATTGCAGTGATTCTTGCTATCTCGATGCGGTTCATATCTATGAGGTCATTCGTTCTGCTTTTATTATAGGTGGGCCATGTCTGTCTGGATATAGCACAGGTTTCTAGACTGTTTCACCTTTAGCGTAGAACACGCTGCTGAAGATATGACAACAGATAACTGCTTTGAATTCTCGATTTTGCACCAGCATGCATTCCTGTGTTTGGTTGCATTTGGTGTTCGAGTGAACATTGAAACTAGGTTCTCGCCAGACAGTTCAGCTGTCAACCAAACACACCATGAATGAGATGAGAAGAAGCCCATGCATTTTTTTTTTTTTTTTGATTTGTACATATGTATAGGTGGGGACAAACGTCATCTCTTTTGTTTTTTTGCTTTACTCGACACAACTATCGATGAGCTGTCAGTAGAGATATTCAAATGTTCGTGCATCACTCAAATTTAGATAGACGAGAGAAAATAGAGAGTGTGTCGTGCACGTTTGAAATACTTCCTCCGAACTTTTCAAAACATGCACTGGATTTCATCAAAAGAAGGAAGATGTTGATCGTAAAGTCCATGCAGATGAAGCCAAATAAATACAGTCGCAAAGTAGGGTATCATCTGCTTAGAGCTCAGAACAACATTTCAGTACGGAGGGCTAGAACTGCAAATGGAGTTGAAATCAAACTCGGAGTAAACGTAGACTACAGGTATGACATCCTATTGTAGATCGAATCGAATCGAAGGAAGTTAGGACCTCCGACAGTGTGATCGGAATCAGACGGGATAGAAGGCTGCCAAAAAATCTTCACGGGTCGAGAGCTTATTAAAGAAAAATCAGCAAGTCGATGGTAACGAGATTTGTTGCAGCTTGCCGTTTATGTACAGCGCTTGCCATTGAATATGACAGAATTTTTCTTGGACTTTTTCGAACAATAATTGTTTCTACATCGAACCAATCTATCTCTCTGCATGAATTTAAATGGATTAGGTATCAGTTTGAAAACTACTTCGAACCCACATCGTAACCATAAGTAGTTTTCAGACTTATTTCAACTGCATTGAAGTTCTTAAGCCACTTTGATCTCAAACGGAAATGGAAAAACAAATCTCTTCCCATTATGCAATGCACTCCATTCGATACTGCAAAAAATATTACGTATACGCCTTCGAATCTCAAAACTTTTCTTACTATGTACATGTAGTCCTGCTGGCGTCATCAAGACAACTTAAAGCTTACAGCCCACGTTGCAAAATATTAAGTGTCAAGGTAGTGCATCAACCTACACACAAAAGTACTTTGCATTCGGTGACGCGATTAAATCTATCAACTCAGATGCAGTCCTCTAAACTTTTCAATACAACAAAGTTGAACGTCTCAAGGGAGAAACAGGAAACAAAGACCAAATGAGCAAGTTCTTTCTATTAAATTATCTTCCATTTCCAACATTGTTCTGCTCTTATCTTATTACTTTATAAATTTCCTTTCATTATGGCCTTGCAGCACCCTCCTTGTTCGTGTTATTCATGAACTATAATTCATTTTTCTCTGCATTTCCATTTCTTTATGCCAGGATTGTAATCTCTGACAAGCGAATGCAGAAAATCCTTTTGCTGAAGTTGACGTTTTGCTAAATGCCCTTTCATTACATCACAACATTAAAGGGCATAAGTTTACAGAATCAAGGGTGTTCTCACGGCACCCCTTTCCCTCAGAATATCTGATCCGCTTTAAGATTATAACAACATTTCACACACATGATTGTGGAGAAAAGAAAAAAAACCCCTCCACAGACACTCGTATCATTGGACCAAATGAAATTAATTTATCCTAGATCAGGGGGATGGAAGAGGGAGAAAAAAATTCATCGAATGGCACGTAGCCCTTAGGTCCTCACTAACACCATGTCCTTTTTCCCGAGCACCTTAAATAACGTTTTTATTTGATGAAGTTAATTCAATAACCCAACCGTTCTGTCCCTGTTATCTCAGATTCTATTCGTCCTCGAAACCCATTGCAGCGTAGGTTAGAGGAGACCGCGTAACAGGTGGTACCTACACACAGCACACATTCCAAGTTAGACGAATGTGTATTTTATTCCGATTTCAAAAATCAACAAGGAATGCCTCTTCCTTTTGTAAGGAGTAACGTATGCGCAGTGACGTTTTCACGTTTTCTCTTTCTAGCATAAAGGAGGTAAAAAGCTTTTTCCACTTCGTACTGTTGTCAGCCTGACAATGATAAAGCGGTTGAGAGGAATTCGCACGTACATGCTTAATAAGTATTTGTGAGCAAATATAAAGGAATTCTTTGAGGGATAGTGACTCGAACTGGAGAGGTTTTTATTGCATGGACGTGAGCATGGACGTGGGCGCCAATTCATGTGCAAAATGTCGATTCAATAGAAGGATATGTTCTACATGTGCCACTGTGAAATAGTCTTAACACATTATGTAGAGATGGTCTCTCTTAAATACCTGGCAGGTACATACCTATGTACATATGCACATAAGAGTACTAAAGGACATATGGGTGTAGTATGTGTCGGAAATTAATTGATAATTGACTAAGTGATTGACGTTAATAGGAAAGTGGTCTTTTATGTAAAATTTTCATTTTACTTAGCCAACAATGGTCGGAGATTCATTTTCCAATTTATTCCTTTCGAATAGTTTTGTAAGGATGTGAGCGCCGTCTGAGTTGAAAATAAAACAAGTACCAGCTAACCTTAGAACTTTACTATCAATTTAGACAATAGAATCAGAAAACCTTAAGCCACAAGGACATAGCTCGAAACTAATATCTTGTGTGTTTGGAAAACTCTTGTGTTGTTATCTTAGGAAGTGTATGTTGTTTGGTTCAAAATGAACAAAAGTCGAAGGACGACTGATTGCATTGCTGTTAAGCTAGGTTTTAGCTAAGTTCAAAGAGCAGTAAGCTGGTTTTTCGGGATTGCTAACAATAAGGACATCTTCGTTAGTATTTCTGATAGCTCCTTCCGCTTGAGAACAAATTCTTCTTAAATGATTGACAAAAAATTAAACAAGCTATTCACCACTTGGTTACAGATCTGCAGAAGTATGTTTTGAAGCAACATTTTTGCAAATAATTTTTGAGTTCATGTACCTTCACACTTTCAACTTAACAAATCAAAAGGAAGGACCTTCAACTTGTTTATCTGAAAATATGTCTTCTTTGAACGTTAATTTTCACTAGAAATTCTTGCCGTGAACGTCTCAAATCTAGGACAGGTGAATCTCAGCATTTATTCAGTTTGAGAAGTAAAGTGAAGAGAGAGTCCTTTTTATGTCCTTACCTTATGTCCCCTCTGTTGAACAAACCACCATTCTCACTATTCTTCACTGTTTCATGTTCAACTTCTCAGCATGTTTAGTCTTTAACATCTGAAATGGCGTTTTTACAAAAAATAGGTGTCTTATCAATTCCTTAAGCATCCTTTTTACCTTTTTAGCTTTCGATGAATATATTCAAATTATGTATAATATCGTGCAGTAAAAATCATGGCACTTAGAAGAGGAATGGTAACATATAGAGAATTCCTTGTGGAATCTAATGCGTCCAAAATCCAATGCTGTCTTTTGTCCTTCCAGCGGAACACTACCGTGGAATCATTATCTATGAATAGTACTTATATCGTGGAAAACGAGAACTTTCTATCCTCGGTAAGTGTGTTAATCACAATGCCAAAAATCCTGGTTCCTCCAAACGACGCAAAAAGTACTCTATTCCCTTGGATTCGGCCTCAATCTATAAGGCGTCCATTCGCCTAAGGCTCGAGTACAACGTTCACATCTGGTCTGGCGCACTCAAAACTGTATTCTCACGATCAATTCTAGAACGGTGAATGCCAATGCGTTTCTTTATCTAAACTCTGTTTTGATATCAAAGGTGTCGGAGATGTCCCGTCAAGCAGGAGCACACTTAGACCAGGATGTTTGCTCACTGTGATACCACGTACAATACCGAATTACTGCCACCAGGAACCTTGCATGATGGATTTCCTTGTTAAGAAAGAAACAGTGGGTAACCGTCCAGTGCAGACCACTTCCTGTACCTCACTTTGTGCAGAACCATTTATACCCACAGACAAAGCTCTTTATTTTGTAAATATCGAGCTTGGCTAGATCACTTAGGCCTTTTTGGAAATATTCTCCTAGAGTCTCGTTTAGAGATCGTTTCTTCCTCTTCCTACATATCTCCAGAAATCGTTGGGCGTTCCAATCTAGTGGCATTTCTGCTTATCAAACAATGTCCTGCGAGGGCTCCTACTAGAAGTCTTACATATTTTCTATTTATGGACCGAAATCTTTCTGTTTGCTTCAGATCTAGGTTAGGCCAGATCTGTCTAGACAAAAGACAAGTATTGATATTATTTCATCTACTTTAAGCTATTCTTATGGCTTCGGTATCGAGGCGAGATTTTGTTAATTCTAGAGAGGCCGACAGTTTTGCTCTTTTTCGGAGAGGTTCTGACCTGCCCCTTCCTTTGTCAGCTTATCCGTTCTGCAGTTCCTCGTAACGTCCCGTGTCCTGGAACCCAGCAAAGGGAAAAGTCGCATCTCTTAGCGATCTCGTCTAGACACCTTCGGCATTGATCAACTTGGATCATATTGTTGGTGATTCCAAGGCTTTTATCGTTGCCTTTAGGGCTACCCTCTACCACGTTAATTGAAAGCCGATCCGCAGCTTCAAGGACTGCAGTAATTTCCGCCTTATTGGGCAGCCGTCTGGTGATCGAAGAGGCCACTATTGACTTTCTTCAAAGTCTTTCTGATCAAACCCACAAGTTTTGTGTTGATGCCAAAATAAGACATGGCTATGTTAAGTTCGCCTCCGTACACATTGTTATACGTGGCCTTGAAAGCTACAAAAAGATGATTAGTAGCGATTTGAAATTCTTGAGTCTTTCTGAAGATCAACCTAAGTGTAAAGATTTGATCGATACTGGTCTTGGTTTAAGGCGTTTAGGCAGAAAATATTTTACACGCAATGTTTAGGAGACTGTTGCCTTTATAGTTTGGGGCAAGCACCACCTAAAAATTACATTTTGCTGTGAATAATGAGAGGATCCTACTTTTTCAAAGAAACTTCCAAAAACGCTTCAGCTGTCACTGGCATGTTTTACAATACCATGTAACGTGGTTTTCTCCGATTCAAAGTATACGTACACGGTCCTAGGAGGATGATATCGCTGCTTTTCAAGAGTAGAAAAGAAGTCAAGAAATGTTCACACCAAGCAAACATGAAACTAAGCTTCTAACAGACTTCCTCACTGGACTTTATAAACTCCATTAACATCTCAATAAGTTGGACTAAGGTATGTGCTAACTCTGTTTGGAAGACCAAAAGACTATTAAGCATTTATGATGGGAATATTCTGCCATTATCAACTATTTATACGTAAGCATGATCAACATTCGTAGAACAATTTAGGCACAACAAATCTTTAAGGTCGCAGTGCTTCTCTGCTCTCCGTCAGAAAAGGTAGAATGCCTAATTCAATTCTTATAAATGGACAAAATTTAGTTAAACATTTCGACTTCAAGATGTGTAATAGAACTTTTGCGTTACAATCCAACGTGGCATGAACATTAAAGTGAATTGTCAATTAGGAATACTTAAAGAAAAAGTAATTTAAATTTTATAGCCTCCAGGATTCACTGAAACCTGTCAGAGTGTAGTAGGAACGTAAGGAAACATCGATACTGAATAATGCATAGGCATTCACAAGAATTAAGAATTTGTTTTTGAAAATTTAAAATTTACTCGTATTTCTGTGTAAAACTTATGGGAAAGGTAAACATCCTTAAAAAAGAGCATACCACAGTTAATGCCAAAAAAATGTCAAGCTTTGGTGATACCCAGTTGAAGGTCATGAATAGCTAACAAGTGGTTCCGAATAATTTGACATTTTGTCCCTTCATACTTGGGCCTTAACTTGATTTGACAAGTGTTAATGTAAGACTGTTCACAAATGTAAGTAATGATACAAATGTAAGCAATGTGGTTAAAAGATTCACGTCATTTTTATCCGCAATTGATTGATATGGATGCATAAATCACAGTATGACTCATCTTTCATTGGTCTGGACCACCAAATTGATGACTGATTGCCGCAAGCTGATTGTTTGTGGAAACAGGTGAAGAGTGATTTCGTCTATGGTTCAAGATGCAAATTTGATTTCCCATGGCTTACAAATAAGGCCTGCTAGCTAAACATTTTTAAAATTGATTAAAATAAATTTAAGAGAGATCAAGTAACATTATTGAAAAAGCACTGGAAGAGAGAAAAGTTTGTTCTACAGTCTTCCTTGATGTAGCGCAAGCATTCGATAAAGTTTGTCACAAAGGACTGATCTATAAACTGAAAAAGGCTCTCCCCAAACAACATACAAAGATTCTGGAATCCTATATTACAGACAGATTCTTTCGTATAAAAGAACAGAGTGCGTATTCGGAACATAAGAAACTTAAAGCAGGTGTGCCCCAAGGAAGCGTACTTGGACCAGTACTCTACCTTTTATATACTTGCGATTTCCCATCTTTGGAAAATAACACAATTGCTACATTCGCGGACGACATAGCCATAATGTCAGTTGCAGGAAGCAATATTCATTCTACAGACAAACTGCAAGATACGATTCAGGAAATCAAAAATTAGACACGGAAATGCCGCATAAACTTAAACGAGTCTACATCTGTCCATGTAGATTTTACAAGCAAAAAGATTGAGAATGAATATCTAAATAATTCCATCCGCGAACCAGCTAAATATCTTGGTATGACATTGGACGCAAAACTTCTTTGGAAGGCTCATGTCAAGAAAATACGAGAGGAGCTCCATTTCAGATATAGGGGAATCTACTGGCTTATAGGAAGACTTTCCTGCCTATCAATTTCTAACAAACTCCTACTTTATAGACAAGTAATTAAACCTAAATGGACACACGGGTTTCAACTCTGGGGTTGTACTAAACAGACCAACTTGGACATCAAGGCCCTCCAGCTTCTGGATCACACAAACCTAGTTAAGAGATTGAGAAGACGAAAACCCTTCGAATTAACGCTGCACTGAAAACGTAGAAATTACAAAATGCACATTCATACGAGCGTTATGGAATGACAACAACGAGCGTAGATGCGTTCGGAGTGAATTCTATTCTCAAACGTCCTGAGTGGTCTAAATCCCACTTATGTTCCATTCGCCTGGTGATGTATGTGCATAACTTCTTCATGAGACACGCAAGTGGGTGCAACTCTCATTTTATACACATAAAAGTGAAAGAAAAATTGCTTAGATCGCAGTAGTATGTAAGGATCTCTGTCTACAGGCGTAAAATTTGGCCGAGCATAATCCCTGGGTATCGCAACTTGGTAGGTGTTATCTCTGGCACGTGTGGACTCGTGCTGAGTTGGAGAAACTTGGATAAAAAAGGACTATGCTGCTCCTTTGAGCCGGTGATTTCCGTGAAAACGTATTTGAGAAGGCCGATTGCTTTACAGTACCTACGTAGCGTTGTATAGTGCTTAAGTTTATTCGCGATTGCGATTGAATTATTTGATATTTATATTAGTTGCAGGAACCATGAATTGTCAAGGACGATGCTTAGTATTGGCTGTACTGGCATTTAAAAAAAAAATTATCCATAACAAAATTAACAATTCTTTTTCGTTCCACGAAGTGCCCAGTTCCTTTTGGGGGACCTCTATTGGACGCAGAAACTTGAAATTTGGTACATAATGAGACCTTGGAATAAAGCTAAAAGCAAGTAACTGAAAATTCCAAATTTATAACTGTAAATTGGTAAAATTGCAAGTTTATTGAAAAAAAAAAAACAATTCTCCCCGAATATAAACATTTTTAGGGAGGTTAGGGGAGGGATATTTGAAGAATTCGTAATTTTTTGGGTATATGTGAGGTACAACCTACCTACACACCACATTTCAAGTTCCTAACGGTACTGGAAGTCCGAGATCTTTTTCGTGCCACAAAGTGCCTAGTTCCATTTCAGGGACTTTTGGTGGACGTAGGAACTTGAAACTCGGTTCATAAGTACTTACTTACTTAGTTGGCGCCACAATTCGGGATGAACCTGGGGCTCAACCAACAAGCTTCTCCAATTAGCCCGGTCCTTAGCTAACCACCTCCAGTTACGCACTCCAAGTTGGTTGAGGTCCCCTTCTACTTGTGCGCGCCACATAAGGCGAGGTCTTCCTCTATTGCCTTGTCCCTCCGGGTTGGATTCGAAGATTCTTCCGGCCGGAGCCGTTGGTGTCCATTCGCTCTACATGTCCTAGCCATCTTAAACGACCAATGCGTAGTTTTTTGACTAGGTCGATGTCGCTGTACAGCTCGTATAATACGTCGTTGAACCTTCTCCTCCATAACCTGTCAATGCACACGGGACCGAATATCTTACGAAGAATTTTTCCGCTCGAAACGACCAAGGGTATCTTCATCCGCCTTTGATAAAGTCCATGCTTCAGCGCCATAGAGCAGGACTGGAATGATTAAGGTCTTGTACAGAGTTTCCTTAGTTCTTCGGAAAAGGGCCTTACTACTCAATTGCCCTCTCAGCCCAAAGAAACAGCGATTGGCAAGAGTTATTCTTCGTTTGATTTCTGTGATGAGATATCATTTTCAGAAGTGATAGCAGGGCCAAGGTAGACAAAGTCCCTTACTACCTCGAAGTTATAGCTGTCTATAGTGACGTTCTGTCCGATTCGTCGATGTTAAGTGTCCCTTTTCCTCGACAGCAAATACTTACATAGTTTTGCCCTCGTTGATCGTTAGTCCCATTTTGGCCGCTTCTTTCCCAATACTCACAAACGCACCGGTGACGGCTCGCTGATTTCTGCCGATTATATCAATATCGTCAGCGTTCGCGAGTAGTTGCACAGACTTCTGAAAGATTGTGCCGCTGTTGTTGGCTTGAGCGTTTCGCACAATTCGTTCAAGAATGATATTGAAGAAGTCGCATGACAGCGCATCACTTTGCCTAAATCCTTTTTTGACATAAGTTCATAAGTAGGCCTTCAAAAATAACTAAGGAAAAAATTCCAAATTTATAACAGTAAATTGATCAAATTTCCATTTCAGTTTTACTCCTTTTTGGGGGGGTTAGAGGGGGATATTTTAGGATGTCACAATTTTTTAGGTATATGTGAGGTAAGGCCTACCTGCACACCAAATTTCAAGTTTCTAACGAAATCTTTTTTGTGCCATAAAATGCCCTCAGTAAAACATTTTCATGTTAAAAAAAACGGAGATTTACTACTAAATTTATAAATTTTTTATCTTTATTACATATAAAATTGAATATTTACAAAATAAATATATACACATACATAGTTTGCATAATAAAAAAATGATAAAACACAAAAAAAAAGAAAAGATCTCTGTTTCAATTAAATTCTAAATTTGAAAAAAAAAATAAAATATATATCCACTTATTCACTAAATCATAATTACATTGTTTGATCATCAGAATATGGCTTGGTTGTATAAGTTTATATTTAACTAAATTTAATAATTTTTTTTGTTCGTTTTTATTCGTTTACATACACAAAAGTAATAGTTGCAGATGATATTACACATTTTTGTTTTGTTATAAACTAAAGTGATCCAAGTAGATCGGCCTCACGCAAACACAAAAAATGTATATCTTATATCTCGCTTAGTTTAATGACTCCAAAGAAACTTTTAGCGTTTGTTAGCATAACTTCACGATCTCGATGAATGTCACGGAGGTGTAATTCATCGTTACTCTCCAAATAGATGACACCACTTGTGTAACAGGTGTGACTCTTGTTGGTGTTTGTTGGTACAAACACGGCACACTGCAGGAATGGTTGAACATTGTGGTATATCACGAAACCATTCCGATCGTAACGATTGTCATAGTAAATCTGAGCGTAGATAAAGTATAAGCCAGATTCTTTGACAGTCAATATACCGTGATTTAGAACGAAGCTCTTGTCCATTCCGAGAGTTCTGGCCCAGGGATGTGGTGATCCAATGTAAACATCGCCATCGTGTGGAAGTTTATTGTGATCTGTAAATGAAAAAAGGATAAAGACATTGAAATAGGTACTAATCGTAAAAAAGAATTCTAAGGAGAGAAAAATATCATATCCCGAGGGATGCATTTGAATGTCAAAAAAGGTGTATCGCTGAAATCGGAAACAAAATTACTGCACCGCTTTGTTGCTCTTGATCCTTTTATGTCCACAATCATACTGCACTCAGTCATTTCATTTGGATTTTAATACCATGTCTTCCTTCACTTTTGGGCGATGTGTTCCAGACCACAGATCTGTTAACGAAATCTGTCTGATGACATGAAAAACAGTGTCAGCTGTCTATCTGAGCATCCACGTCATGCTTTTCTCATAAAGGGTCTTTCATTAAGCGCTTCCTATCTTTAAATTTAAATAAAACAAAGTCTGAGTGAGATATCATCGAAATCTTATATTCGTTGGAAAGGCCTATCGATGCTATTATTTATGGAATATAGCATTGTTCAAATGTCCGCCGCGGCTTCTCTGGGTGGCGCGCATCTGAAATGTCCAATTTTTCATGACTCTGGCGCATAAATCAGGCTGAATTTGACCGATGGCTTGGGTTATGTTGGCTTTGAGGGCCGCTGTGGTTTTTGGATTATTCGCATAGACCTGCAACTTCAGAAAAGCTCACAAGAAAAGTCTCGGTGGCTAGTTCACCCCGTTAACTTCCACGTGAGATGACCATGCCCTCGAATCAATCGTCTAGAATTTCCAATGTGGCGTGAGCTGTGTGGCACGTAGCGCCGTCCTGTTGAAACCACATGTCGTTTGTGTCCATATCATCCAATTCAGAAGTGGGTAATCATCGACCTATAGGCCTGGCCAACGTCGTTCTAAAAGTATGGACCGATGACGCGGCCAGCCCAAAATACACACCAAACAGTGACTTTTTCGGTATGCATTGGACGCTCTTGGATCTCATGTGGATTGATATCGTCCCAAATTCGACAGTTTTGTTTGTTGACGTAACCATTCATCCAGAAATGGGCCTCATCGCTAAAGATGATTTTTCGATGAAAATAAGGGTCAGTTTCCAACTGCTCCAGAGTCCATTCAGCGAACACACGTCGTTGTCGATGGTCGTTTACCTTCAGCTCCTGGGTCAGTTGAATTTTGTACGGTTGCAGGCCTAAGCCATGACGCAAAATTCGCCAAGTTGTGGTCTGCGAAAGGCCTCGGATTCTCCTGCACACTCTCACGGACAGCGGCGGCGTTTTTAGCAGATATTGCGTTTCATCAACGTACGGGTGTTGGTTGATCGTTTACTGAGCCAGTGGACTCAAATTTATCCACCACACTGCGAATAGTCCTCTCGGAAGGTCGATTATGGCAACCGTAAAATGGGCGAAGGATGCGGAACATTGCCCGATCAGAACACCCATTTTGATAAAACAATTGTATTATTTGCACGTGTTGGTGAACGCTATATCCATGCATGATTTGGCAAAACAGACTGAATAAATGAAAGCCAATTTGACAGATGTAGCTTTAACAATAGGGCCGCTATCAACTGTCAAAGTTTAGAAGTCCCTATTGGAAGACCCTTTAAAATCTTTGTCATTACGCCACTCCTAGCACACTCTAACCTAATTTTTCCATTCGAATACATGAATATGTATATCACTTACTCATACATACCTGGATGTAAAATATGTCGTCCAGAAATCGTATTATTCAAGTGATAATGTACTGCGACAAGTCGTGGCAATGGTGGAGCTGTCAAAGCTTGAGTTTTACCTAAAACGAGAATTAAAATTCCAAGATAAGTGATTTTTTATGCCTCCTTCCTTCAATTTACCTCGAATTTTACCACTTTTAAGCAAAGGACGCAACAAACGCTGATTTCTATCCCGACGATTGGGTCTGTGTCTGCGTGTATTCATCGACCGCAACATATTACTTGGTGCACTGTGATACCTTCCGCGTCCTTCAAAATTCGAACTCTCTGTCGATGGAACTCTGGGGCTACAAGACGAAAAAGGAACGAACAATTAAAAGCATTCCTAAAGCTCGACAAATCGCTTTCAACATTGACGCTACTACACACTACGACTAAGGACCTATAGCACATAGTATTGTTAAATTTTGTTTGTTAATTACGATTTCTCACTCCAATCGTACCGCAAAGTGGGTGTCGGATTCTTGTTCGTCAGCAAATGCTGTTCGATACGTTCGTCGTCTGGTCCCCCGGTACGATTCCTTTTCAGGGCATACGACTCCGGGTAGATTGGAATTCCATTCGAAGATGATGATATTGATCGGGTTTTCCTGCAAAGAGGGGGTGGACGCAATGGAGAACATTGTCAGAGATGATTTATTATCCAAGTCAACGTATGACACTTTTGACCTTTCTTTTACATATGTACGTACGTGCATAAGGAGAGACCATACACACCTTTGTTTCTTTGGCTCTATCGCATCGGGCTTCAGAAAATCATCGTAGATATTCTCATAGCTACTGTCATCCATGTCATCATCTTCATCGTCATCATCAAATAGGCCGCTACCATCGAGGATGTCATCATCACCGTAGTCCAATGTAGCATGAATACCTTTGATCTTCTCCTCGTCGTCTTCATCGCTGATATCATCATCGTCCTCATCGTCCTGGGAGTATGGATTGGGGTCATCAACAAGAAGGTTGTCATACTACATAGAAAGGAAAAAATTTCGTTCAAATGTGTGTTCCAAAGCAAACCAGAAGGAGACAAGGAGAATAACGCAAAAGGACGAAGTAAAAAGCAAAGAAAGATGGAACTTGATTGAGTTATGCATACAAATTTTATTATGAAGGTGGTTAAGCACCCAATGTCCCAAAGTTGTCAATATCGAGGAGTTATGGGGCAAACGACAAGGGAATTCCACTAACTTTTCTTCAGCTTCCATGTGCTGGCACAAAAAAAAGGTTCAAAGTCATGCAAAGTATTACTACCGGTACCGGAGGAGGTGGGCCTCAGAAAGTTTTTGGCACAAAAGTTATGCGAACGCTCGTGACGTTTGTGTTATTATTTAATTTGAAATTATGTAAATCCGATTGGGCATAAATGGACCTGGGCAAGGTCAGGTGGTACATAAAACAAGAAAATGGGAAACAGGTGGCACTCAATATTGGATAGAGAATTATTGTACATAGTTCATTAAAGGACATAGAAAGGAAGAATGTTGTGGCAGGTAGATTTTACCGCAAAACACGTTCCAAAAATGTAAGCTTGAGAAGGGGCTCATGTTGGATAAGGATGATCCTTGGTAAATGAAAGAAAAAAGGGCAATAACCTTGGAATCTATACACGTGGAATGTTGGGAATCTTACAATAAAATGCCACGTGGTAGAGTTCATTTCATTACACCAAGGAAGATGGGCAAGATGCCGTTATATAATGCAGAAGGCTGTGCTGTGACAGAAAGGAAATGGCATCGTACTACAGTTGTAGTGTGGTTGACTCAGTGGTTAGAGCGATGTCTTAGCAAGCTGACTTACATCGGTTAGAGTACCAGAAAAAACGGTGGTGAGTGAGATGAAAAGACAACCCACAGGGTGGTCTATTTCGATAAGTGGGTGGTAAGGAACATATCCTTAGAGGAAGGTGTTCACAATTTAAAATTAAGTTTGCAGGATAGAATCCAGAAATATGCAAGAGTACTTGTCTGTTTGGATGTTTAACCGACTTGGGGAATTACTATAAGCTCGGGGCGCTGTTTAGATGCATCCAAGTTCCAAGGTAAGTGAAACATTTTTAGCTATCGTGGTGTAATTTCGTTAATAAATCGGAGCGTGACGAAAAGTGAAACATTTAATTTTTGTCACATACCCGCAGGCGTGGCCGGAAGTGATTGAAGTGAACAGTGATTGTGTAGATTGATAGATTGAAGAAGTGTGAAATAGAATTCATAAGGCGACGACAGACCAAGTGATGGTAGAGTTAAAACGCCCTTGCTTGGGGTGGGTGAAGAAAGAGATAGAATAAGGACGGCAAGTGGATAGTTGAAATGAAATTTGCGACCGTGGGGTTATAGATGGATGTTTGAGAGGAAGGAGGAGAGACTTTACGACGCTGAAAGTGTTTATTTATTACCGACGACTAAGATGTGTCACTTCTGGAGCCCGTAGGGGCTTACTAGGTTGCAAAAACAAAACAAATACAAGTATTTTGCGGGACATCTCAAAGAGAGTCAGTGTCTAGCTTCTCGCAACCATTCATGTTATGCGTGTACGAATGTTTGTCATTGGTTTCTTGCTGAGGCTCGACCCTGTGTCCTTTCGCTTAGAAGTCCAACGTTTTAACTATTAAGCCACGACGACTTTCTATGTTTTACGCTTTAAAAAATTTCATTTTTTTTTAAGTCTATGTCCGGAATAAGGCTTTGTAACCCACTAGGAAGAAAGAACGGCATTGTTACAAGATCTTTGGTGCTTTCCCTGAAATGTTACATTAAATCAGTTTATGAAGGAACCTTAGGCGAAATCTGCGAAGCTTAAACAAAAGATGTGCTCTGCAGAATTCTGTCACGATTTGTTTTAACTTTTCTATTGGCTATAGCAGCTAATAAATTTTTTAAAAAGACGGTTCTGAGTTCTTGGGAGACTTTCCTAGCTTTACTTGTCTGGTGGATAGGCCAAGGGAAACAACAAGTCGATAAGGAAAGATTGAGATCATTGCTTGGTGATTTCGTCAACATTTGTGTTGCCTTGATGCATTTGTGGGCGGAAATACAGGAGATGGTGATTTGATCAAGAGCTTTGAACAAGCTTAGACTTAAAACAATCAGAATTTAGAGTGGACTGCCTGAGTTAAATGTTTTCTTTGCCAATTTTATTGTAATGCAATAAAAGTTGGTCCAAGAGGAACTACTTGCTAGAAATTCTGACCGTAAATGCTCCACTGTCCGTTCTTGATTCATGTCGATGTCGGGAGCCTGTTGATGCTCACTAAATGTAAACCAAGCCAAAGACAATGTTTGATATCGGCTGCTATTAGATATAATGAATGTCCTATGAAGCGAGGACAGTCATGTTGTCCCAATGACAGCGAGTCTATATGCGATACCATCTAATCACTTGTTTCAAACAGTGCCGCTACAAGCCCATACAGTGTACGAAGAAAGTAGCAGCAGCACATTTCGGGCTCCACAGACAGCCGATTAGATCCTTAAGTTTGAAGATGTGTGAGAGGTGAAGCCTTATGATGAATAAAATGGCCAGGTTAGGTAAGGTTAGGTAGGAGTGGCAGGCCGTTGGTTGCAACCTTACTTAAACCAGATAAAGTCCTTTGTGTTACCACATGGATTTGTATTTCACCGGAACCAACTTAAGCTTGTTATGAAGCGCTGGAGGCTGCCTTTGCTTATGTCAGCCAGTTCACTTAGGTTGTGAAAGAAGCTGGCTCCTTAGTATCTCTTCTTCGAGCTGAAAGGGCCGGGCATGAACAGAGAAGGTGGAGAATCGTCCATGCAGCTTCTGCAGATGTCGTTGTAAAGGAGGCCCAGCCTATAGGCGTGTTTGCCAATGGTGCAGTGTCCCGTTATGACATCCACTACGGTGTCTCCGTCTAATAAGATAGTGGGAACTTTTGAGATCCAGCTTTGGTCAAATCTGCTTGGTGATGAGACAGGTGCTACCTGCTACCTGCTACCTGCGACAATTTAGGGCTAAAAATGCCCAGCAAGTGCTTGAAATCGTAATAGCAACTGACACTCTGGGTTACAGGACACCGAGGTGGAGGCAATTTTAAATAATCAAAAAAATTACAAAAGCTGCTGTATGCCATTTGGTCACCATACCAATCCGCAGCCCTGAAGTTAATCTCGACTTTGTCAACGGGGTCAGTCGGTATGAAATAAATTTAGTTGTGAGCTTTTCTTAGTAATTTATCCTCAACCAGTTCCTTTTTTGTTCCACGTTTAGTTGCTAAATATACAACGGCTTCCACTTTGTGTCACCTTTTCTCGCACCCAATTAAAATTCTAAAGAGGTGTGTGCTAAGTCTTTCAAGTAATTATCACTTGTTAACAACAATAACTCATCTCCTAACCCAAAAAAAAAAAAAAAAAAAAAACAGAGCATCCACCAAATGTCTTCTATTCTTAAATTTAATTTTTTTTTAAATAAATCCAACCAAACAAAATCTAATTCTAATTCGACAAAATGTTTTAGCGCGCGTATCTATTTTGGTACGACCGATACGTAGATAGATGAATTTGTATGACGGGGTTTATTTTTACCATCACATCACCTCTCGTGCATAGCAAAGTCCTATTTTTTTTAGTCGTCGTTTGCATTGTTGAGGTAATACTATTGCCTTGATCCCCATCAGCGGATGCCGAGAAACTTGTGCCAACGTCATGTCCACGGGATCATCATGCGAGAGTCAATCAAGAATTTTGTTCTTTTTATTCGTTTTCTTGGGTCAGAATTTCCTTGCGGGAACGCATTCAATCAATCGAATCGATCTACGAGTTCAGTGCAATTATCTATTCAGCGAAAAAGAGAGGAACAAAATAAGAACTAATTTTGGAAGTCCATTCCGACCGATTTACGACTGCAAACAGATGCGCGTTTGCAATAAATTGTTTCTGAAAGTCAATTGGATTGTTTTCCCCAAAAAAAGAGTTTTGGACATATACGAGTTTAATGGAGCTATAAATAAAATATGATGTCGTTCAGACAACAAATTCGATCATCAATTTAAATAAGTTGCATAAATGGATCGCACCGCCGCCGTCGGCTGAAGTTGTGTTGTCTCTCTGGGGTGTGAGGTTCCTTGTTTCTTTTCGGCATAAAAAAACAAACAAGACGACATTTACAAGGTCATAAAAATTGAATTGTTAAAACCAATGTTGCAGAACTTTTTTGGGTGCACTACGTTTAAGCTTTGATATACTTGTAATAGGGCCTTTTAGAGCTTCACTTGTTCGCTTTAGGAAACAATTTTCGGCTCATTCCTAGAGGTATCTCAACTTGGTTAAGAATGTCCACTTTTAGGAGTAAATTTCGTCGAAAAGCTTGGCTAGTTAATTTGGTTATAGACTTTGGGGGAAGCAACAGAATTTTTGACGAGCAAGTACCCCAATTCCACCAGTTTCGACGAACAGCAGCAATAGACACCATAGAACCACACATTTTGCAAACATCTTCACATGAAGCTGAAGGTGATTCAGAGAAACATGTCTTTGGTTGGTCAAGTTCTACGGCCTCAATAAAATTCTGGACTTATGTATTACCATGTTGGCGACTTTAATTGATTACAGCATATCCAAACAGAGCCTTTTCGACTAAAGTAGAATGCACAAGAATGATGAAGCGCTAAAGAAGTTTGAACTTCTAAGTTATGACTTGCGCATAATGACGGAGGGCATGACGTGACAATGTACACCCTACATTGTACATTTTCTCAAAAAATATGTCAACATTTTTTCACTTCCTTTTTTGATTGCTCCCCAGGATTTGGGATTCTTAAGGCAAAAGCTTGTTTGGCTAGAGGATCACAGACACTATTTTATGAGTTTACGGCCATTAGCAACATAAAGAAGGATGAGTGGGCTGACAAGCTTGTCAGAAGGGGATTGCCCCTCAGTAGTTTACTTTTACAAAATGACTACACTGTCTACAAGTCTATGGAATGGATCTAATGGGCATTGATCATGATAGCCCCCCCTTCGACAATACAACTCAACAGCTAGGTGATGTGGGATGTCGTATCAAAACTGTGCATAATTGGGTTCTTTTGAACAGCCTTTCCCTTATTATATGCAGGAACAAGAATCGAAGAATCTTTGTTGAAAGTCAAGACATCTAAAGCCTTAAGAAGGTTATCGGATGTAATGAGTAACCCCCGGAGCTCATTTAATTATAAGAAGTGGAAGGCTGACTCTATTTTTGGACGACTTACTTCGGAAGCAAACAATTTAGCATCGCGCACCATTTCTTGGCAGAAACACTTCAAGGATCATATATTTCTTTAGCTCATTGAGAAGGACTTTCTTAAAACTACATAGTCCTGTTGGACATGACCATCTTCAACCTAGAAATGAGAGACTGTGCTTTAATCAAGAATTTGAGCATCTTCTTGTCCCAAATTATTTACATGCCCTGAAGGAGCCTGATATATGTACGAGCAACTCCAGAATGGTTGTCTTTACTCTGTCAAAAGTGAGATAGTAGGTTGAAGGTTTCGAAGTGCAAAGTTGCTGGCACAAATAGGACTCTCTTCACTACAGTTCCATAAGGATATTGATAGAGAGTCTATAAATCATCGTGATTGCCAGAAGTGGTAGTGATTTTCCTCAATTGAAAGCCTGGATTCATGCTTGCCTACATGTATATAATAGTATTTGATGACAAACCTATATATCGAAACAGACCACCTCTTCAACAAGTCGCCTAAATCACATCTGCGCTAAGGATTCCTCCGCAGTTCTTCCCTGTTCGCTATTCCCTATAGTCAACGAAGTATTTGATTGAAGGATTTTCGCCCAAACTTCTAGGTTTGAATCAATTGGCAGCAGAAAATATTATTTCTTCTGCTGGCCAGAACCGAGCACTTTGCCCACCTTCGCAGACGTTCATTCGTGACCTACTTGTTGATCATGTCCTTCACAACTTTTTTCTACCTTTCGGCAGAATCTCAACTCAGAACCCGGTTGCCTGCCTTTAAACATAAAGCATTCTAATTCATCTTCGGGCTTTCAAATCAAGAACAAATTTTAGTCCCAACTCCAGTTAAAGACCGAAATTCCTCTTCAAATCGAACCACATCAACGCTGTTAAACACGAAAATTATTCCAAAGTGTATGCGTTTGTCAAAATAAATCAAAAAACACCCCAACTTCCTGTGCACTTCCTAACAGAATTCATTTAATAAAATTCAAAATTTTACATCCCAAGGCAAGTCTCAGAACCTACGCCCATGCCAATTGCATTCATAAAACTCTAAACGTTGCGTCTGTTGATTGCGCAGACACCCACCCACGTCACAACGACCTTTATTCAGATATTCTCCGGATAAGTATCCTCCAGATACATTATATTCATTTGCTTTGAATTGAATAACTCTTGTCTCGCATCCGTGTGCACTTTAAAATTCAAAGTATTTCGCAAAAAAGTATTCTAATTTCTGGAGTGTGTAGGTACTACGTCAGAATGCAACAACACATTGTGTGTGTCGGCATTATTCGCTTGATGCCTGAACGCGGACGACATAACATAGTCGTTGCCATGTAGAAGCGGCAATATTAATTGAAAATTAAATTCGTTTTGGGACAGAAGTGGGACGTTGTGGGCCCACTTTCCATCTCGCATTCTCAAAGCCTTCAGGCACTTCAATTTAACAAAAAAGCTGATTGAATTTGGCGAGTAAAAATGTTTCACCCCCACATCCCGCCGCCGCCGTCGCCATGGACTGACACTTAATAATTTCATTTTCAACTTGATGCCAGCGGAACCATATTCTTTTGGGCAAAAAAAGGGAAATTATGAACAGACAACGAAATTCATGTTCCTTTTGATTCTTTGATTATGCTCTAGATATCAATCAATTCTCGGCGGGCTTAATTGAATTGGGAATATTTTTAGACTGTGATATCACTTCTCTTTTTTTCTAAATGAAATGAATGAAATTTGATGGATAAATTCGGTGTTTATCCACGCAGTCAAATGGAGTGCATCGGAATGAGTTTCAAATAAAATTGATTTATTTTCGCAGATTTTGTGTTAAGTGGATAGATGGCGCAAGTCTTGGTGGTTAATGCAACCAATTGAAGGCAGATGATGAAGAGTGGTGTTCGTTAATAGACTTGAACTTGTTGACCTGTAATTCAAATTCTACAGTGAAATGGAGAACATTTAGGGAAAGTCCTTATCTATGCTTGCGTTAAAACAGATCAAACTTAACACGCTTCATTGGGACTATTATAGGCCACAACCTACTGACGGCCCACCTTAGAGGAATGCGTCGAAGTATAGACGGCTTATGCAGAGGCTGTGAGAATACAGACGTAGAAGAAAACACAACTCACTTGCTATGCGAAAGCACCAGTTTACGCAGAACAAGAAAGACGGTCCTCGGTGAATATTATTTCAACGACCTGGGCGACCTGTCTAAGAAGCCACCAAAAACCATTCGAAGATCCACTACGAATTTAGAATGGTTCAGGGAGGTCGAACGACCACAATCACTCTCACTCAGACCTTTCTTTTCTTTTTGTCTTTTCAGACTGGAAATTCAATGTTAAGGAACACAATTGATCCGTTGAGGTTCGAGTAAAGGCTCTCTTCAGCTAACTTGCTTCAGAAAGGATACTCTGCAACTTGATCAGTGGCTTATCCAGTATCAGAACAATGCAAAGCTGGCTTTTTTCATTGATCACAATCACTCTTCCAGGCTCTTTCAGGTCGATGTCACAGCCAATCCATAGGCAGCAAGGCTAAAAATGGCATCATCCTGTATGTTGACAGCCAGGCGGCCATTAAGATTCTGTAGTCATCAAGAGTCCAATAAAGGGTAGTGAAACTCTGCAAAAGATAATTACCTACATACTTACTCATCAGGTCAGCGACCCTTGGTCTGAGCCTGAGCTAATGCCGCTTTCCATCCTTTACGGTCCCGGGCACGCTGCTTCCAGTTTACTAGACCAAGGTTTCTGGCGTCTGCGATTGCCTGGTCTTTAAACCGGAGGTTCGGATTTCCTCTTCTTCGTGAACCAGGTTGCTGGGATTCGAAGATCCTCTACATGATAACTACATGAGATATCAAAAGGTGTCACGATGGCCCTCTGTTGAGATAGGGTCGTAGGGCTATCACGAGTAATGGAAATGGTAATGGATCTTTCTTTCACATTTTCCCTTATACTTTGTCCCATTCAGCAGTACGTACTTATTGCGAAGTCGACCATAAAACCTTAGATAGAGCTGTATGCGTTGGATATATTTGGTAATGTGCCTAGTAGCGAGTACATTTTGCCTTGAAGAAGACCCTTACTGTGATAAGAGTCAGTAATGGAGTTTATAAATCATTTCTGGTGTCTTTATTGGGCTTTGAGGCATTGGCATTTACGTGGAGCGTCTTCGGGTACTTCACAATGACTTTTGTAAGAGCTGTTAAAATGAAGAACAAAGGAAATCTGTCCTTGCTAGTAGAAGAATCTTCTTGGCAGTCACCCGTTTGATAAGCTGGAAAGCTTACGTTCTATTCAGCTGGAGAAGCTTCAGAGATTTATATCTCTATCCGGTTGACTCTAATCCAACGGTTTCTAGGTTTCCATTGGACCTAAATATTCGTCGACGTAAGCAGTGACTTTAAACGATAGATACTCATCGCACTATTCTGTTAGACATGCTAGAGTTACAGAATGTCTTGATGAAGTTACTACTAATGCTGTGGAACTACTGTATAATTGTTATTCTGGCTTTGAGGAATCTTTGGAATCGATATGTTTCGATAGCTTGTGATGGTCTTATGTTCAGCTTTAACTCCAGCCCGAAAGAAAGAAATATGCTCAAACTATCATGGATGGCTCCAAAAGTAGTCAGCAGTCTGATTGTGGTGTCTTCATGCACGTCGACAACTTTAAGTTTGATGTTAGCCTTGACTACTATGGTTCAGGAATCTGAATGCAGACTCTGCTTAGAGGAAGTCGAATTAGCCGAACACGTACTATGTGAGTGCGTGGCTGTTTGCAGGGTCAGGAAACGCTTTCTCCACAAAGAATTCCTAACAACGGAGGACATTCGTAAAGCCTCTGTCAACATATCGCATATCATCAACTTCATAAGAAAGATAGAGTATCTCCTTGTCTAACTGGCTCCAGGCACAATAGATCTTTTAGATTGTAGTGCCATATGCGTCTGTCGTGGAGCCTTACTAATAATAATAGCCGTGACCTTTCTCGGGTTGTGGCATTGAGCTATCTTTTTATGATGTAGAGAACTAAGCAAAAACGCTCAAGAAGAACTGGTTAAAGATTCAAAATTTCGTTGTGCACAGACGTCACTTATCGGCTATGATGGAAACAAAACAAGCCTCGGAAAGGCCCTGGTTCAGCCCAAACGACGACCATTTTGAGCATTTTATTAACGACAGATTATCAGATCTTCAACAACTTTTGTGATTGGTACAATATTGATAAGAAGAGCGCCGTCATTAAGACCTAGAACTGATACTAGGGATGACTGAATGACTAAATGCAGGCTACCTTTGGAACTCAACTGAAGGGGTAATGTCTACCCTTAAACTAGAGTACGGGCATTGGGAAAATTCGAGAAGAGACGATCGAGAAACCGATGCACGTTGGTTTTAAATGTTTGTGGGTTATGGTGATTTATTCGGTACCATTTGCGTTGACAGGCTCTGGAGGAGGAGATTCAACGACGAATTATATGACAAACAGCGACATAGACCTTGTCAAAAAATCGTGCATAAGCGGTTTGAGATGGCTAAGACATGTAGAGTAGATAGATAAAACCGTCCGACCCGGAGAGGGTTTGAATCTAATCCGGAGGAACAACGCAGTAGACTTGACATGCGTAACTAGAGGCGGTTAGCAAAGGACCGGGCGAATTGGCGGGGTTTGTTGGTTGAGACCCAGGTTCACCTCGATTAGTAGTGCCATCTAAGAGTTATGGTGATGAAAAGAATCGCTGTATCCGTTCAATACACGTTTCAAAGTAGGCTTAGAGGTAAACTGATGCGAATCTTTATATCATGACTCGTATTGAGGACTGTTGAGGGCAACATGTCAAAGAGGCGTTGATCGCCATCATCAGTTTGTCATAAATATATTTCCTACAGCATGTTCGCTGTACGACATGCTTGACCCGAAAAAACATCTAACAAATTACTTGTTTACACTATCTAGGCAGTTTACGACTTCCAAGACAGCTCAAAGCATGGTTCTCGATGGTGTCAAAAACACCATTCACCTGAGCAATAACAATAAATTATTGCTTGCATTAAAAATATAATTTTTATCATCGTTCACGTTACGTGAAAATATTCTTCGTGTGCAAGTCTATTTTTTAATAATTCGTTTAAAAAAATACATCACTTTCGTTTTTCTATTTAAAAACCAAAAAAACAAAAAAAGATCTACGATGTCTTTTTGACTTCGTAATCCTAGGGAAGGAAAAAATCAATTCAACCTAATGGTGGACGTCAGGCATTTAGCGCATTCATTATAAACATTCTTGTAAAAATAGATTATTTATGTGAACGTTTTAGTAATAAAATTAAGCGCATGCATTCCGTTTTTTTTTTATTTATTTCATTTGAGGTGTGCGATTTCGCACATGGACAACACTTCTGGTAAAAATAATAGCTCAATAAATTTTAAGAAAAACAAAAATTATTCGAAAAGGCTTATAAGCTTTTAATTTTAATCTTTTTAATTTTTTTAAATTTTATTGTTAAAGCTGACAGATTTTTTAGTTGCTGGTTGGAGGTTTTATTTTTAATCCAAAAGTTGGCGCTTAAGAATTATTTTTATAATAATTTATTTAGACAAAAAGAAATAATTTAACAAAAGAATTTAACGTTTCTTCGAAAATGTAAATTTATTAACGTGCTGACATGCGTATGTTTATAGTTTCTTCTCGTTTATCAATTTGTATAACTATGAATCTATAATTAGATTTAATCATATTTTTATGTGCTTTTATGGAGAATCAATAAAACTGTTTGATTTATCGAAAGCGTTATATATAGCTCGTAAAATTACAGATACCAAGCGCCAGGTCGTTATAATCTTTATGGAAAATGGTTCTTAGGGTCTATAAACTAAAGGAGGAATTCAATTGACACATTTTCAATCAACACGTTATGTAGACCAAAGCGGAATGCACTTTAATTAATTTGTTTTGGAACTTCTTTTGAGAAGAACAGAAGGTTGAAGGCCTTTTGGAAGCTGTGGTTTGTGTTGTGGAAGAATAAATTTAATTTTTTTTCTTTTCAGTCTTAATGGCATTTGATGTGTGAAAGTTGTTGGGTAGGATTTCAGAAAATTTAAAGTTTTATCAGTTCATGGGTATCTTTTCCATTACCCGAGGACTAATGTATTGATCTTTTGATTTTATCTTAAATGAAACAGGTCTTTTCTAGAAAATGGCACTTTAGAGACTCATTGGCATTGACAGTGTTTGAAATTCAACCGAAACGAAAGGTCTAATATTTACACTTCACACGGAAGATGGTAGCGCTATTGTACTTTACCTAGGCAGGCAGCAATAAAAGCCTTGGAATCACCGACAGTACGATCTAAGTTGGTAAAGCAATGCCGCAGGTCTCTGAATGAGATCGCTGACAGATGCGACGTTTCCCTGTGTTGGGTTCCTAGGCACAGGGACATTCCGGGCAACTGCAGGGCAGATGAGCTAGCAAAGGAAGACGCAGGTCGAAACGCTTTTGATAATGGAGGAGAACCGCCTGCCTCCATAGAATCGATAAAAACTTACCTCGATACTGAAGCTAGAAGAATAGCTAATACCAGGTGGAACAATATCAACACTTGTACTCTGTCAAAACAGATCTGGCCCAACCTGGATCTGAGAAGAACGGGAAGACTTCTGTCCGTGAATAGGCAACATATAAGAAATAAAGTCAAATTGGCAGGCATGCTAGCAGATTAGGTGTTCCGTCTAACGATTTTTGTATAAGCTGCAGAGACGAAGAGGAGGAGGAAACGATCACCCACCTTCCTTGCTTCTGCCCTGCCCTATCAAGGTTAAGGAGTAAAAACCTTAGGAGAGTACTTCTTCGATAGGCTCGACATTTTTAAAATTAAGAAATTTGTATGTGGGTCTAATTGGTTCTGCACTAAGTGTGGCACAGGATAGGGTTCACACCGCTATTGTTACCCAGAACTCCAACTTCAACTTTATTCTTCTTCCCTAAGGAAATTACACATATGAGGACTCTGATGCTGGTCACCCGGGTTTTTATACGTGGTATCGCAACGGGCCTTGTTTTGACCTAAGTGTGTCCCTGCTTAGTAGGGACAGCCACTCAACCTAACCTAATCTACACTTAACACCAAATTTCTATGAAACATTTTCGGCTTAGCCTCTCGCAACCATTTATGTTGGGCGTGTTATACTTTTCGCATCAATTAAAGGGACCTTCAATATTTTCCCGATTCATGAAGACAGATTAGTGTTGCCTGCTGGTAGGTGGTGCTGCGAAAAAACTGAGAATTGAACTTGTGTCAGTTTACTTAGCAATGCAACGCACTAACCACTGAGCTATACTGTAGTAAAATAAAGGTGTTATATTGCAAAAGATGTATAAGAACCTATAGCACGGTATAGCCGTTCTTCAACTCTACTGCCAAACTAGGCTCCATAAATACCATCAATATTTCAGGGCGAAAAACTGGCATGTGATACAGAAATTGTCAGTGGCAACTTTGAGAGCTCCCGAAGTGAAGTACTCAATGCAAACCTTTTAAAATACGACAATAGTGGCTTTTAGCTACACAATTTCATCAGGCTTATCTTATGTAACGAAGCAATACGATTTTAGCTAGAAGCACAGGATTGTAAAGTCGTTCTGAAATATTCGCCTTAAATGAGACTAAATCCTTGTGTACATGTTTGTCAAATTTGTGGACAGAATTGGGTCTTAAGAACAAGAATACTTTTCCAGCTTTACACTTTGGACCAAAGACCAACAGATGGACAAAGACTCACGAATAAAGTCAAACTTTGGTGGGTACCAGGACACAGAGGCATTGAATCCAATGAAATTGCAGATCAATTAACCAGGAAAGGCTCTTCAGAAAGGTACATAGGTGCTGAACCCGTCTGCGGCAACCCTATTTCCGCGTTCAGAGTGGGTCGTGAGCTGGGAAATACGAAACTTCTTATCCTACTGAAACAACACTCAGGGGCTTAGACAGGCTATAAGGGCCATCCTACCCCTGAACAAAACCACAAAAAATATTCTCAATCATAAAAGGGAAGATATCAGAAGACTTACCGGCTTCCTCACCGGTCACTGCAGCCTCAAATATCACTTACATGAGCTAAATATAGTTCAGGAACCTGAATGCAGACACTGCTCAGAGGGAATCAGCAGATTCAGAATTAGTGCGTGGCTGTCTGCAGAGCTTTCTCCACAAAGAATTCCTAACACCGGAGGACATTCGTAATGCCTCGACTGGGGATATCCTCAACTTTATTAGGAAGATAGAGCACCTCCTTGTCTAACTGGCTCCAGGAACAACTCCATACCGGAAGAGAGTTGTTATAGGATGCCTCTAAATGACATGCTTGCTAAAAAGCTTCAAGTGCTTTATAGGGTTCTCGGATCTTTTCTGCACCGACTCGTTGGGAAATATTATATCCGACTCGTTTGTTAAGACCGGTGGATGTCAATTTCTTTGCTGGGACTGGAAAACAATTTCAAAAGCTGAATCTGGGAGCTATCTTTGCTTAAATCCAATGAAACTTGATAGGCTATTCCAGGACAGAATTGCACGAAACTAATGCTATCCATTCTCTCTCAGTCTGTGGGCTATGCTTAGAGAATAAAGAAACATAAAGTTGTCGAGTACTTAAGAAGCTTATAGACTAGATAAAGATGTAGGGACTAGCTACAAAAAAAGAGGATACAATCAACATAAATCGTGATGGACTCAAAGAAACACATTAAAACGTTAAGTGGTACCTCGCAGTGCCCTCAGCTTTTCTATGGAATTCGAGGAAACTCTAGACAAAATTTTTGAAAACTGTTGGCCTCTGAACGACTAAAGACCTATCAGGCAGATGATTCTCAAGTTTCTTAAGGAATCTAAACTGGAAGAGGTATTTTGATCCACGAACCTGACTCATGTCAGTTCTGCTTTAGTCGGGTTGAACACCAGCTCTTTTTCATTTATTCAAGGTGTGTGTTTCAATGTCACATATACAACCTTTAAGGCAGCATATAGTTCCACATGAAAGATGATTGTATGCCATCAATAGGCATAAAGTGTTCTACTTCGCCTCTAGAGAGCTCATCCGATTTCTGTAATAGTATACACCTAAGGTAGTTTCACAAAATAACGATAAAAAGCCTCTAGAGCCTTTTTATTTTATTGTTAAATATCTCAGTCTATTTACACTTCTTGTATATGTGTTGCCTTCTGGGAATTTCTCGGGAAATTGCCAATAGAAAAAATGGAAAGGCAAGATGTCTAGAGCTTTTAGAGCACAATAAAACTCAACGGATTCATTGCTATTAAATCTTAAGAGTAGGAACCAAGGACATTGAGCAAAAGTAGAAAAGAACTTAAACGCATTACAAGTTGGATGGTTTTTGAGTTCTAAGAAACATACAGCTACAGCTTCCAAGACTGACAGTGATTTTGAAAAAAAAAAAACATTATCAATAAATCCACTAATTGACACGTTGAAAAACTCTTGTCGCCCACTTCCATTTATAGAACACCGCCATCTATGTATAGTTCCTGAAGCCGATCAATCGTGTAAGTTTTCCACCCCTACTTCGATGTGATTTTAATCGCTCATTACACGCAAATTTATTTTGCCTAATTATATAGATTACTTCGTCACATTACCGTAAAATTATTGATTTTAATTGAGACATAAAGCGTTGGGAAAAACCACCAACACGCTTCTGTGCGCGTATAGATTTGTTGAAGGGGTCGGGCTCGGGGTACCTACAATTAAAATGAATTGATATGGCTTTGATGGGGGGGGGGAACTGCGGCGAATGGATTGGTCTTTGATGTCGAACACGTTTTAGTAGACCGTAACCATGTCATCGAATAATCGTTTTTAAGAATCAATTTGGATACCTACAAGTTTTTTTTTTCGTTTCGGGTTGAAGTACCTTTATAGGCGATTTATGTATATGAATCTGTATCGTTGTTGGTTAAACATATTTACTGTGACAAGAATGAAGTATTTTCAGTCAGGAAACGCCAATTAAACTGGATACGACATGCCAATTATGTGGGAGAGGATATTTATGTTTCCCATTTAATGGCTCCATTTTTATAGGGATAGACAAACAGGTAACTAAAGTGGAATTTTTTTTATTGCTTTGGCGTTTCTTTTTCTTTTCGTTTTTTGCTGAGATGGAGGTGGTTTCTGTACGATTGTTAAGCAAGGTGGGGGAGGTTTTAAGTAGGGACAAACTCAAGTTACTTGAAATATAAATACTTTTGATTTTCTTTAAATAGCAATTTATTTGAGATCTTGCAGCTTTTGTATGGCATTTTTGCAATGTTAAAAGCAAACACAATACATGCTGTCGAAAATTCGACTGCACCGTGTGAACACACCCGACAAAAGAGTGCTTCCACAAACCAACTGGAGTTCCATTGTTTGCTGTCTGTCTAAACTAGAATTGAATGTCAAAGTCAGCGTTGTGCTTTGCCTATGTGCATCCGTGCAAGATGCACCGGACGGCACGGTCAAGGGGAGCTTTTGGAGCGAGCGTAGTGAGTGGGAACATTTGTTTTTCACTATTTTGTTTGAATTGGCGGCGGAAGGATGGCATATCGACCTTCGAGTGGCATACGGCTGGTCGGGCATCACACAGAGCTGCTAAATCAGTGTTCTCAGGGGGATAACTTCGACAAATTTTGCTCCGGACTGCACATAGGCGCAGGGCGTTAGTCAAATGGACATCTTTCTGCTGTTGCAAGCTGTTTTGACAATTTAATATCTGATCCGATTAAGAAAATAAAAAATGGGTGTCTTTAGATGAGCACTAAAGTGATGCCAACACCTATTGGATTTTTCTTCATCTAAGGCGGCAGCTATTTCAGCCATTCGTCTTAAATCAATTTAAATAATTTCATTGTCTCATAACCTCAATCTGCAGGAAAGATGTATTTCTAGAAGATAATTTGATCCACTTTAACACTGAACAGATCAAAATCCAATGACGGGGTCGGTGGAGTTGTTTTCTCCGATAGGCTTAATCTCAGCCTCTCTTTCCGTGTTCCAAATCATTGTTGCAGGCGGAAATATTGGCGATTAAAGAAATCTTATCTTGGCCAAAAAAAGCGTGATATCCGCATCTTTTCGGACAGTCAAACAACAATCAAGTTCTTGGAATCATTTTGCAATTGGATTATCGAGTAGGTAAGGAGAATCTCTCCAAGATCCATGCGGTATCACAATGGAGCTATCATTGTTCTAAATTTGCTGGATTTAGCTGGAAGCCCTTTCAGCCTAATTTAACCTAGATGGCGCTTTAGTTTTATTGTAAACTTGGGCCTCAGCCAACAATTTGATTGGTTTTATTGAATGTCTTGAGTTTGATTTACTTGAATCAATGGTGGTTTCATTTAACCCATAAAAAAATGTCCCATGGGAGCCCGTATTAAGACTAATTTGGAAACCACCTTAAAAGGGATAGGAATCTCAGAAGTTTTCTGAAGTAAGCAACTTGGAAGTCGTCCAGCCTATCAAAGTAACAACAGTACTCATTCCTCTGCTGGCTAGTGCAAGACAGTCACAAAGTAGAATTATTTTTCTTCGTTGTGCCAGCAGCTTCAACAGTAATAGTTGTAGGGAAACAAGACATTTCGTGTAAACTCCTTATTCATAGTATCCTCTAAGCTCTAAGGACACCTGAAACGATTCATATTCCTTGACAAATGCTTAAGTTTTATGAGATTTTTAAAGTTCTTCTTACTGAACGCTGGCTATTGCGTTGCAAATATTGCAAACGTTTCTAGATAAGGACAACTTCTTATATGGTTTCCGGATCTATTTCTCTGTTTAGGATGCTAATCGGCGTCTAATCAAAAAGCAGAGAACAACCATTATCTAGTTCCCACCATTTCCAAGCAAGTTCGTCTGTTTTTTGTTTCCCTATATATCCCTGTGGATACCCTTGTTGATACTTGATCTCTCTTTCGGGGCATGTCTTGCATTTTATCGATACTGATTGTGGGGCCTTGATGATTGTCTTAAACTAGAAAAACACTAAACCCGTGTCCGAAGCCTTTGAATTTCACGGAAGTTGCCAGGTCGCGTTCGAATACCAACTTTGGACTCATGTGTGTCGGAGTTAAATAGCCTTTTATCACGGTACCCTCTATCTGGCATTTTGTTACTTTATCTCTTGATTCTAGCAAGGAGGCACCTTCATATATCCTTCAGTGTTTGTCTACACAGGTTTATAACCCTGAATTTCATCGATACTAATTGCGAAGCCTACACCACTCTGCAGTTGGTCATCGGTACTGAATAGAGGCGTGCCGGAAGGTATAGGGACGACACAAAGGTAGGTATATAACATTTTTATTACAATAAAAGTTTCATCTTCCTTTTGAAAGTGGACGCGAATTTTCATGACATTTTGTGTCCCCTAATGACTTCAAAATATCGCTTTGTCTACAGCAAACAGAGAATCTGTTAAAGAAGATTAGAAAACCACATTCAATTCAGCCATAAACCTCTTCGTACCACTTTCAAAATGCAATTAAAAACTAATTAATTATATTTTTGGTTGTGCGGGGCAGACTGTGTTCACACATCGCAGCTGTTGAACATTTCCCCACAAAACAGTGCTGTCAAACCAAATGACGTTGATCTTACTCTGCTTGCTTGAGCTTAGTGGGTGGGTTTTCATGTTTTTGACAGTAAAAAATGAAAAATAAAAAAATGTATAAAATCACTTACGCCATTCTCAACTTCATTCAAATCTTCTAAATATTCCAGACCCAACCGCTTCTGCATATTTCCAATGACTTTATTCAATGAGTTGACATCTCGCTGTAGTTCGCAAATGCGAATTGAATTCCATATCTGAAAGAATGAAAGATAAATGATAAGTTAATGTATTCTACCTATCAATTTGTCAATTGAATTCAATTGTTAAATGTTTTGCCACTAATCGATTGATTTAATTGCTGTTAATTTGTTAACCACAAATGTTTTACAGGAAACAAGGAATTAAAATGTCAAAGGTAATCAAAATAAGTTGATGAAGTCATAGGCATATGTTCACACATAAGTATGTCATTTTTAATATTCCATGTCAGTTGATAAGTTGTAAATTATATTTTAATTAAGATTTTTAAATTTGACATGACTAATCTGTTGTGTGGCATTATATGTCACTGAGGAGTTGACAGATGAAAAAGATCAAAAAACTTTCGTTATGACACAAAATAAATCACCAGAGTTATTAAAGATGTTCTTTTTGTGGAACATTTAGTTGAAAGAATTGGGTGCAGAAAGATTGATGACAGTAGTCCATTTAGTGTATAGTAGATTTTTTTTTTGACAACTCTTTGAAGTTTTACATGGAAGAGGAGCGTTTTTTTTTTAAATATGTCAGTGGGAACCCAAGCGGGAATTTGTTTCAAAATGATGGTGTAATATCGGAGTCGGCGGAATGACAGAAACTGCCCCTTCAATTTAGAATTGACGTCTGCTAACATGACCAAATTGATGTGAAGTCGACACAATTCAGAGCTGTTAAGAGTGATGTGTCAAACGCTAAACAATCAATTGATATGACATGCTACGTCTGTCAAATACAGTCGCAAGCTAACTGATGTCTGAACTAAAAGTAGAGTCATCGTCTATTGCCCCCACTTGACCAGTTGACGTAATGCTTCTCATAATAAAACGCTGATGCCTTCTCACATCCGCATTCGTTTATGCTAAGCAAAGTTCTCTAACAACTTGGGAACTTTGTCGTTCCGAGGAACCTTAGGATCGTGTTTACGGATTAACGATTGATTGTTCCTGTGAAAGCGAAATCCCTGCTGAAGGGTTTTTATCTGCTTCGAGTTATGGGGAGATATTTATATAGCCTATGTTTCACAGTTTCTTAATCTTTCAAAGCAAAGTCGGCAAATGTCCATGGGACTTATGCCCAGCATTTTGAGATCGTACGTGAGTGAGCAGTTTTCAGTGGAGAAATTCGTAAGAACCTTAGTCCGACAATTTCTTGACCTCCTCCAACTTGCGTGCGCCACCTGAGTCGCGGTCTTCCTCTACTGCGCTGTCCTTCGGGGGCAGATTTGAAGATTTTTCGGACCGGAGCATTGGTGTCCATCTGCTCTACATAACCCAGCCATCTCAGTCGTTGGACCTTTACTCTTCTGGCTAAGTCGATATCGCTATACAGGCAGCCCGTACAGTTCGTCGTTGTATCTCCTCCTCCACTCATCGTCTATGTAAACGGGACCGAAATTCACCCGAAGAACTTTCCTCTCGAAGCAGCCAAGAGCACCCTCATCTATTTTTGATTAAGTCCATGCCTCCGCGCTGTAGAGTGGGACTAAGATTATTAAGGTCTTTTGTTGTTTTTGCTAGTCAATTGTCTTCTTAGTCCAAAGAAGCAGCGATTGGCAAGGTTTATATCCTTCGTCTGATCTCAGCGCTGCTGGTGTCGTTGTCTGAATTTATAGCGGAGCCTAGGTAGACAAAGTCCTTAACTACCTCAAAGTTATATCTGTCGAGGGAGACGTTCTGTCCGAGACTTCGTCGGTGTTGTGTGTCCTTTCTTGTTGACAGCATATACTTGGTCTTGCCCTATTTATCGTTAAACTCATCTTCGCCACTTCCGTCTCAATACTGCTAGTTGAGGCTGTAAATACCTGCTCCGTTTTAGGTTTTCGCTGTTCCATACAGTGCGTAGGCATATACTGATATCGACCTCCAGATAAGTCTATTCTTCATGAGTTATATAGCTCAGTGGAGTGTTCTTACTCTTTGCACCCTAAGAGCTTGAATGATCTTTGTATATTTTTAGACCGATTTTAAAGATCTTATACGCGACATGTAGGGTTGTGACCGGAAGGTCTTCGAGGGACTATCTCCTATAACATCGGCCATGGGGGATAGCGTTTGGTTGTGTCATAAGACATAAAAGGGCGGGCTGGCCAACCTTCGCCACCATCATCTAGCAGGCCCTGGGTTCTTGATGAGTCTTATCGAGGAGCGACAATGAGAATGGAGATTGCGTTTAGGGGTAAGCTTAGTTCAGGATAGTCTTAAATTAGTGTAGGTCCAGTATAGGGTCATTCGATTAAGTGCTAGTTAGTTAGGTTTAGTCTAGGTTAGTTAGTTTTAGCGCCGAAAAACTCCTCCCAGTCTGTCTCTCTCCTCGATATTAGCATAAGTTCTCTGAGTTTTTCTTTTCATCTTTTCTGTTTCTTTCTCTTTCTTACTTCGTCCGTCTGCAGTCTGATTTAGGGTATTAGGGAACTCGTTTCTATTTTCTTCTAGCTAGCTTTACTTGGCACGAACATTTTGTGTGCTGAGCAGGTGGTGCAAGGTGGAGTGGACAAATTCCACCCCCGTCCGACGGGTTGAGCCGAGCAACCGCAAGCGTACCGCAGCCCTCTTCACCTACACCAAAGTTGCCTCCGTGGCTCGACCCTGGCTCCCATCTATCGGACTTTTCGTGTTCAAATTTTAATATCATCGGGCGCGCCATCTATTGTTAAGAGAGATGTACATATTGCAATCAGAAAAAGGATCGAGATATTCCGGTAGAAAGAGCACTTTCTAGACAGCACGGCGTTGGTCCGAATTCGGAAGCTTTTCATGACAAATCATAGTTTCGTCTGGTTGCTGGGACATAGTGAGGCACATGTGTTGCAAAACCGAGAATATTTACTAGACGTTGCCATCTGGATTCAATTTTAGTTTTCATCAGATAAGTTGCCGACAAATTTGATGGCTTCAACAACATTATTAGAAACCGAATTGGGACATTGGATCCATGACTGATATTTTTTATTATCAAGGTCGATACGAAACTTGCGTATGTATATACTCCCATCTAGGACAGCATCATTGGATTCTATTTCGCAAGTCAATGTCTGTCATCAAGTAGTTTTTATTTTCCATTCCGAATTCCTATGACAGCTTTTCTTTTAATTCTTCACTCGATTGTCTTGTAGAATATTCCAAAAATTCATTCTAATAATACGGATAAAACTACTAAAATCAGTTCTCAAGTATGCTCGATAGCTTTCCACTCAATATATCTAAAATAAATTATTTCCAAACTTGCAATTAACCATTCCACTAACATGAACCACTTGAGAGTAACCCAGTTTCCTCATCTAAAACATCAAACAAACTAAAAAAAATCGTAAAAACACAAAAAAAAAGAACAAGAAGCTCTCTTTTGTAGACGGCTAATGACCTTAAATTGTGTAACTGAACCCTTTATCTAACTTAACCAAGTGATTTCCTAAAGCAATAAGATAAGCTAAAGATACATTGTAACCATGTATTCTAACAGCCAGTCACCTTATCTAATCTCTTCCACATGCTCTCTTTAGATAAAAGTAACCTTAACCATCCAATAGTAGTGGTCCATGGAACACTGTCGCTGGATGAGATTATTAATTGCATCATCACCCGGTCGTAGCTAATTGCTTATAAAGTGTGCTACAATGTCGGTTTTTCCCTGAAGGGGCGCGATGCGTAATGAACCAACAAAAGTCATAATGAGCCGTGAAATCTCGTAATCATCCCGACTTACTGGTGACCATTGCCCCCATATGACTGCACTTTATGCTCTGATAGATGCAATCTCAAATCTCAGACGTCGGCTATTATTATAGGTGCTCCTTGTCGACCCAAGGGAGAATTGTGGACAGCGCCCCGTATGAGGGCCCTTTGAGGGATAAGTGTAATCAAATTGAAATTTATCCACGACAACGATGGAGGGAAGGCATTCAGTTGATGCTCAGTTGGAAGTCGTTCACTATTCAAATTGAAATTGAAATTGTTGTTGGCTAGGGGAGGAGTGTGCTGGGAGAATTGATTTCTTTCAGAGTCGCCTTGGCAACGTTGTCTGTGTTGAAGTAATGCTCTAGGAAGTCGGTGAGTCTTTCACATCCGGAAAATGTAATTTCTTGAAAGGGAAACGATCTATTGATGAAAGATGATGGGAAATGCCATACTGGAGGTGTCTGAAAAATGTGTCACTGCACTGTGGATGGAACAGTGCATCTGGGATTTATCAATTTTGGCATAAATACAACTGTCTGTTGGTAGACATCAAAATTAAATCTTTTGATAGGCGGCTTTAATTTACTTAATTTGCGAAAAATTGAAATTCAAAAAAAGACATGTGCACCATATGTAAACTAAACACAAGTATCTGCATGCTTTTGATCGCTTTGAAATTTTTTGTTGGTGGTATCCAAAATAAAATGAAAGGAAACTTGTTCTTTTGATCCGTGAAAGCCGACAAATTTTCCAGAAAACCGAATAAGCTATTTCCTTTTATGTCGGCCTACTTGTTGGATAGCCTAGATAGCGCCTTCTCCTTTATAAACATGGTAGATCCAGTCAAACTAGTTTTCGATTCGAATAGACTACCTGCGGAACTTTCCAATGACGAAAGGGGTGGTCCAATGCTTACTTTTCAAAACAGATCCAATGTACTCTGCGATGTGAGAACGTCTATAGGCTGTTTACACCATTTTTGACATGGCAGCTCGACTATAGACCAAATCTGCAAGAGTACAATCTGTCATGAAAAAGTTTTCCATTGCATTTGGTTAGTGGAGACAGGAACCGAATAGCAATACGAAGGATCATTATTAAGGTCGAAACGCATTAGGTAGTTTTTATATTTCTATTCATGATGCGCACAACTTCAACAGGAATACATCTACTTAGCTTCCTTTTTGGTGTCTGCCTTACCACCACGTATTCTACCGGTACGACGGGCAGGGAAAACCGACATTACGCAGATGTGTCTCGCTTGACGGTAAAGGCCTTACCAATATGTTTATGGTTACCACCACCATGGGGATGTTCAATTGGATTCATGGCAGCACCACGAACCTTTGGCCAACTGTTCCTCTTCACCTTGTACATATTTGTGGTAGACGCGACCAGCTTTCAGGATTGTCAATCTGACCGCCACCGGCAACTATACCAACCATAGCACGATTGGCTGATGATACAACAACAGGCAACTTGACCCGAGTCTTCTTCGTATCCGGGTTGTGGACGATAACTGTGGCAAAGTTGCCAGAAGTTCGAGCCAATCGACCACGATCACCCGTTTTCTCCTCCAAATTGCATATTATAGTGCCTTCAGGCATTTGTGACAATGGCATCACATTGCCTTGCGTCCGCAATACACGAACTGCTCGGTGTACATACCCTCCGGAGCTATAAACATTTCCTAAGAGTCCCGGCAGTGGACGACGGACAATGGAGCACCACGACCAGGAGCACCACTTCTTGTAGCATCGTGACCCAGCGAAAATGATTATAATGTAGACAAGGTTACTTTTGGACCACGGTCTTTCTTTCCAAAGTTTATGACAATCCAATGTCACTAACGTATAAGTCCCTTACAAAAATATATATTCGTTAAAAAAGAAAAACCTTAAGATAGTTCCTTGATAAAACATCAGTTTGACTGCCAGACTTTGACCAACATGCTTAGATGTCAAGTTATTGGAGAAAACTTTGCAGGCATTGCATACTCCTACTTATATTTTTATATAACATCCCTGTTATACAGCTAAGAGTACCTACCTATGCAAAAAGGAACAAATTTGTCAAGGCTACTGGCTTGGAAGATGATACTCATCCTGACTACGATCAACTTAATTTTTTTTTGCCAATTCGGAACGAAGATGTCAGCTGCTGGCGTCTCTACGTATTGTTTTATGCAGCTATTTTTGGAAAACCAACAATTAGAAGATTCGAATCATCAGTAAGTTGGTTATGGTTGATCAGAATGCCATCGTGAATCGTGTGAGAAAAAGCTGGGCACTTACAAAGAAAGTGGAGGACAGTTTCCTCCTCTTCTTCGTCTATACAACTTCTGCTTCGTTTGAGTGTACGCCAAGCCTTGTTGCATGCTTGCCTACAGTGTCCCGTGATGACATTTATCATAGTGCTAATATGCAATCTGTTAAAATAAATTAAATTCTAAGAGCGTTTCAGGTCTAACCTTGGCCAAATCTGTTAAGTCGCTAGACACGTTGTACCACTCGTCCACCTTCAAATTGTTCTCCCGATAGCAGCCAGCTTACATTTTGGCTTACATGAAGTGATCGGTCCACCTAAGGTGCTTTTGTGTGGTAGAATGGGTATGGCCTTACAGTTTACTGGAACATCTTTATGCTCCAGCATCCAACAAAGATAAATGCTGCATTACCTCGCATTCTCTATGAGAGATGAACGAAAGTCTAGAGCTACTGAGTTTGCTGCTTGACTGTCTGAAAAATATCGTTTTATATCGATAAGACTACATTAATCGTCAATATTTCCTTCTGGATCACATAACATGATTTGAAAGATAGGCTGAGGTTAGGCCTATACCATCATTAGTTTTTGATTCACCCGGTGTAGAGGTGGATCAACTTATCTTCTAGAAATACATCTTCCTCCTAGAATGACACAGAAGGGATGGTAACGAGGAAGTTCAAGTAGTTCTGCCTCTCTTTTGCACTCATCAAAATGATCCAAATGTCAAACGTTTGACAGTTATAGTGCATTATTATCTTGACAGTTGAATTCATTCCTGAAAACGTATCTGTCATTGGAGCAATTTGAATAAGTGCCACTCAATAAGTCACTTCTAAGCAGTTAACTTCTTAATTTTTCTGTCAGTGCTTCTGACAGTTTTTTGCTTTTTTTTAACTTGACAGCCATTGTTAAGCAAACAGAAAAGTTTGCAACAGCCGGCAGATGTGTTCAATAATCTTTTAAAAAAAATTTAAATATGTCACACTTTTTTTTTTGTAATCTTCAGTGCAAATTTAGATAATTTATCAATGCCAAACATATCATATCTATGTTTTCCTCCTCATACTTCAAATGGAAATGTCACAGCTGAAATTGGCGATTAATTATGGTTGACATACTCTTTTATTCATAAGATTTTCCCTTACCATGTTCTTCTTACATCATTAAAGTTCTGCAGCTGGAAATACACGATAAACTATCGTACAACGGTTGTATACAATCTGCGATTGTATACGACGATTGTATCGTGAGTTTCCACACAACCGACCGTTGTACCGATATTGTACGGTCGCATGGTCCTGAGTGTACAACCGCTGTCGCATGCGACAGATTGTATGCACGTTGTATGGTGTGTATTCGCACATACAATTGTTGTACCGATTTCAGTTGTGTTTCGGCTGTTTTGGTGGCGGACCACTATGGTTTCAATTTAAAAAAAAAATTTTGTTGATGGATTTCATGGTTGTACGTAAATCGCACGCAGATTATATAATGTGTGTGCTGCATACAACGGTTGGGCCGACGCGTCGGCACAACGCAGGTCGGTACAACGGTCGTATCGTGTATTTCCAGCTGAACAGTCATCCATTTATCGCTTCAAAATTTAAAAACAAAAAAGGAAATGAAAATTCTCTGAAGTATATCACAATGAACACTTGTCGCCTTACGTCATATTGGGCGGGGGGAAACCAAACCATAAGAATTGATTGCATCTCTAAGAAATTGAATTCTGGGAAAAGAATCTTTTTGATTTTCAGTTTATTTATTTACAAATCGATTTCCAATGACATTTCTATTCAAATGATTGCACAAGTGTCACATTTAATTTAACAAATGCAGTGGTTTTCTTGAAAATTGACTAAAATTCGTGGAATTTCATATATAGATACGGATAGAGCAGTTAGTCATCAAGCAAACTTATATCAGCAACATAGTCATCCACCCACTGACATGTGACAACAAACGGTAGTCTTCGACAAGGTAATTAGTTTCTTTTGTGAGGGGGTTGTTCGGTAATACTTTCTGAAAATCACATGAAAATGGACGTTGATGTCTTTAGAGATATGCAATTGTGAGATTTAGATGTGAATATATATTTTTGACAGGTTGACAGTTTTAATTTTTCAAAAAGTAAACAGAAAAGTCATCAAATGAAACAATGTAGAACATTGAGAGATGAATATACGAGTACCTACTCCTACAGTCAGTCATACGTATCTGCATAAAGTACTCGCAGATATATCTGTTAATTGCTTGTTATACTGAGGGAATTTGAATGGTTTGTCAACGTTCAAGAGTTTCACAATATGGAATGGTATTTGCGAAATTCTAGTGTAAAACAAGGTTGCCAACCATAAAGAGAACTCACCTCCATGTGTGTTTCCTTCTTCTTTTCTGTGGAACTTGGTTTTTAACGAACATGTTTCGAGGAATCGGTACAGTAGAATCTTCGCTTTCTCCGTTCAACCTTATTAAGAATCATTTTTAGAATGGTCCTCACACCTTTTTCGTTTAAGAAAAACTGATATCTCAACCTGGCAACCTTGTTTAAAAATATAAATGTCTAGTTCGACCAGACAAAAACGTGTCAGTTGTGTACACTTGTGGGCTTTATGTCGTTGCACTTTAACTAGTTATAGGCAAACATAATTAAAAAAAAAAAAAAACTGAAACCTAAACAAGATTTGTATCTGAACTACCTCACGTGTTCAAGATATATCAGCGTCTTTTGTTTAACTTTCGCGCTGATTAAGTGAATTCAACGATAAATTTGTAAATAATTGGGAAATAAGCAGGTTTTTATGTTTACTTTGATTTTTTTTTCTTTTTCGTTGAAATAAATTGCCGTAGGCTTGACTTTAAGACGATAGGTTTGATGAAATATTTTGATTTCGTTGAATTTTTGAACGGATATTCAAGTTTAAAGTTGAACAGTAGATATTAAATGACGGAGGAGTGGAAAACATTGGCGCCAATCAAAATTCAAGCAAATAGTAGACTAGCCTTGGGTGAGTGGTGGGTATATTGCATTTGATAAATTTTACAAGACGGGTAACTTAATGAAGCTGGTTGGCATGAAGAAAAATATATGTTTGTTAAGATCAAGAGATTATTACTTTTGTGATTCAACTCTTGATCTTACCTCTAGTCGGTCTACAACGTTTGCCAAATAGTTAACCATTAATTACCGGTTTTCAAATCCTTTACAGTAGATGTAGCAAGTATAAGTGAATAATGAAATTGAGGCAGTAAGTCTTTGAAATGGTCAGCAGTTTACAAGTTTTTAGGATTGAATCAATGGCCAGTTACTTAGATTGGCCACTTCAAAATTTGTCAGTCTTTGCTTTTGTAAAGTATGTTTTCTGGTTGTTTTTCTATCGAGATGTTGGAACACCACATTGGAGCAATTAGACACAAAAACAGGTCGATTGTACTGCCAGCATGTACAACCCTTTAAATGTGGTTTCATCGTCTTTTTAAGAAAGGGGAGTAAGAGCTCATCACATCAGCCCCGAAAATCTGTCATCTGATACAAGTAAAGGCAGGGCAATCACATGGTATGTGTTCCGAGGCGTCATTGCCCTCTTCACAAGCGTTTAGTTCGTGGTGTCACAAGGCATTGTGTCTGCAGTCTTCTTTCCTGAGAAACAGCAAGATTTCCACAATCTTCTTCAAGACATCAGGGAATATTTATCAATCAGGCAATCGCGGACGCCAGAAACCTTGGTCTAGTAAACTGGAAGCAGCGTGCCCGGGACCGTGAGGGATGGAAATCGGCATTATTTTGTATTTTGTTAACCATCTTGGAGAGTCATGCCACTTACAGTTGTGTTTGATAGAAACCTGAAGATATGGCCAAACTCAACATGGGTTCGGGGCCGGAAAAGTTCTTCGATGATTTTTCTATGCAAGGTTCCGAGAACATATTTCCAGTAATCTCGCTGTGCCCAGGAGCCCGGACAAGATTTACCAAATCTTCCAACCTAATTGAAACTAGTTATTCATTCTCGAATTATTGTGGATCGTGTAAGAGGATTGAGCAAGGTCTTAAGCGTAGCCTACCTATCGCTTCGGTCCCTCCTTGCAATATAGTTTGCAGCCATAAATATTGTTTGAATCTCCGCTTGGGGAAAGTGCAGTCGCTTTCCAACACCTCAGTTATCACTAGTGGACCTGTTTTCGTAGTTCATGTCAACCAAACTAGAAACTTAACATAGAGCAATAGGTGCTGAGTCCAAGATGGTACCATGGATCTGGATGGTCCTTGGTATGAAGTTCAATTTAAACAAATTGAAAGTACATCTGCCATAACATTCTCTTGGCACTGATATTCCTACATATAACTTCAAAAAGTCCGCACCATGCTTTTAAGATTCGGAAGGTTCGAAGATCGGTGAAGGTACAACAGACATGCTCTCAAATAAATTTGTCAGATGTGTCAAGGTGATCGACTGAAGTACAAATATTCACTATTCATTCAGTGGATAGTGACCGTCACTCGTAATGCCATAGCTAAGATTGTTTTGATTGGCATGGGCAATGGGCTAAAAATAAGCAAGTAGGTCTTGTAGAGGATATCATCACTTTAATTCTCCTCGTAGTAACCTGGTGAATTCTGAAAAATCTCATTTCAAAATGTCTGACATACGGTAGGTTGATGAAGTCGTGCGTCCTCTTTTTATTGTAGTTGGGCTAAACCTGTCTGGCTATATTTAGTACAGGTTTCTAGACTATTCCATAGAGTTGGAAACTTTGGTAAACGCTGGAGAATTCATCCTTTGATGGCCAATCGGCCAGCAGACTAACTCAACAAGTGCACAATCAAAGGTTAAACTACACCTGGCTAGTGTTTTCGGCTTTCTCATTCCCGCGCTGTAATAGCCTGGAATACACTCGAAGAGTCTGGAAGGCAGTACGATTCGGATACGTTCAGTTCAGTTCAGAAAACACCTGCTCCGTCTCCGCATTCCATCTTGGAGCTGACACCAGAGAATGTTTAAATTTCCTTACTCATGTGCCTAGTAGATCAACGATAGACCCAACATTGGCCAACTTATTCATGTGATTGACAAGAAGAGGTATTCTTTCTATGAGAACTTGTTGCAATCACCATTTGTAGGAGTACTTACTAAAACCAAACTCATAGCTCTATTAAAATGAAAACTTTTTGAAGGAGATCACCAACTGTCCCGCTCATGTTGCGTGTAAAAAGTAAAATCGTTTTGTTTTCCGCATCTTATTCATTTAATAATTTATTAGCTACCATGTCGTAAACTCCCACACTAAACTACTGAGTAGTTAATACCCATCCAAATGGCATTAAAAAAAAATTATTTTTGGACTTTTCACATCCCATTCCCATTTGCAAAAATAAAAATAAAAAAAATCCATAAAACTATCTGTTTTATTATTTATTTTTTTGCGATTCTACAAGTTCGCCGAATAACGCACAATCTGACGTGCTCACACGCAATTCTTTCGCAACAAATAACCAAATCCGCAAACAGGAACAAAAGTATCTAATCTATCCGAATGGTGTGTGGTATTTCTATTAAATACAAAATGACCATTAATAAATTACGACCAACGACTGCATATTTTGTTGACTAACTCTCGGTTATTCTGGAAAATTTACGTCATATGCAGATTATTCGGTCAATGGGTCATTAAAAATTTTAAACAGCAAAAAAAAAAAAATAAATAACAGTCGTAAAAAAATGTACAAGTCTGTCTGTTTGTATCCAAAGACAAAACACAAAGCCGCCCATTATCTCTTTGCCAGAAATGGACGTCCCCAACAAAATACCAAAAAAGTTTTCTTCTTCTCTAGCCGCCAACTGCCGCCAATCGAAAGTATCTATAGTGGTATTTTCGAGATCAAAGGAGACTACAATTAAAAAAAAAAAAATCTTTTGCAAAACTGCTACCCTCTGCCACCAGGCGAAACAATTGTAAACAATAATTAGCATCGAGTGCTATCTTTTTTTTTTACTTACCGTGAATCCAAGAAGTACAATCGAAACAATCACAAACGATGCACTTAATCCGATCGTGATTAGATTGTATGGAGATCGTTTTTGCGATTTGAAATTCTCTGCCGATGGCAGCGATATGAATGGCTTCAAAGATTCAGCCGTCATTTTTGTTTTAAACTGTGATCCGGTCGGTGTGTGTGCTTTTGTTAAATGTATCTGCGTGTGTTTATCTGGTTATCTAAGGCAATTTATCATTTCACCAAACACGATCACTGTGACATTCCACTTATTTATTTTTTTTTAAATATTTTTCCCAAAGGAGATACTTTTTTTTGCTTTGAAACAACCGAATTCGCTAAAAATACTCGTATCTACCACAAAAAACTAAAAGAAAAAACTTTTTTTTCGATATTCTTCTTGCAGTTGATCGCATTCGATCACTACACACATAACTATCGATACAATATCTTGTTGAAATTTTATATTTGTATCTTAAATTGCAAACTGATGGAACATTTATGCCATGGTGCTTCTGGTTTAATTACTAATTTATAACTTTCCGCGTTCAGAGCCGGTACGTCCAAACGAGAGAATGTTCTGCGAACAACTGAAACGATCCTCAAACGAGCGCCGGTATCTTAAAGTCTTAATTTGTTTTTGTTTTTGTTTTGTTCTCTTGGATTCTTTTCGTGTGTTTTGTGAGAATTCAATTCGATTTTCCTCTTCACCATCGCATTCGGGAGGAGCATTTCAATTTTTTTATTTTTTTTTTTGATTTCAATTTGATGGTAATGCGGGCGGGATAAGCGAGCTATAGAGGTTTGGTGTGTGGTACTGATCGTGCATTTCTGCAAGCACAAGGGATCGATTGTTGCAGGTATATCTCTTCGGAGGAGATATGAGTTTCGGAAAGATTCTGTTTTAGTGGTTTTTCTTCTTGTAGTGTGCAGAAGAAAAAACACGAATTCGTGCATAAGACTTACTTCCAAAGAGATTGCAACTAGTGAGAGGTTTAGTGGCGGTAACTTCAAAGGGTGATTCTTGGATTTCATCGCTATCATCTTTGCAGATTCATTTAGATTTTCAAATAATAAAATGATATCCAGATACGTAGTTTGTTAAAACCAAAGGTATCTAGTGTACGAAGTGGTTAGAGAAAAATGTGAAATGTACGAAGGGTGCATTGAAGAACAACACGCATCAAATAAACGGTCTAAAGTTCAAGAGATTTGAAGAGAAGCTCAATGTTGTGAAGTCAAATGCATATATATTCTCTGAATCGCAGGAATTTGTAAACAGGTTTTATCGGGGCGATACCAACCTTCTGGAGTACTCAGAGTTAGATTTAAAGGCAGGTCCGTTGTACCACTAGGTAAAGAACCCAATTTTCACGTGTTTCTTCTTTTCGGCGAGCAAGTGCTTCAGTGATGAAGAGCATTGGTTGTTAGCACTCATCACATGAGCACCAAAGATCCACTGCCTGATCCGAGCAAAGGCAGGCTAATCACATAGGAAGTATTCCTCGCAGCTAGTGGTGTCACTTAGATCCAAAACACTGAGGTGCTTGCCAAAAGCGTATTCGTGTTTGCAAAACCACCATGAGTTTCCTATCTCGGGTCGCATTCGTTTAATTTGTCTGCATCTGCATTGAGAGTAATGCTATCTTCGATTGTGTTCATAGGAGACCCAAACCTAAAACTCTTGCTTAGAACGCTGCCAAACTCAGAGTAGGCTCAGGTCCTTAGAAATCCTCTTCTGAACCTTGTCTAGCAAGCTTATTAGAGATCTTATTTATTGTTATCCCGTTGTGTGTTGTGACTCAAAAAAGATGCAGTGAGTTCAGTTGAAGGTCGGTTCAATTGTAGCCTGGCTATGGCTATAGATACCGATGCTTCGCCACTTCCACTTGTTCTTTACAATATAGTCCGCGGCAGATAGGATACCATGTATTTATCTCTGCGTCAAATACAAAAGTCAATGAGTATTGAAGCCCAATATCATCGCATTCCATGAAGTCGCCAGTGCCAAACTGTTTTACTTAAGGTGGAGCTACACACTGGGGTAGACCTGGGCCTTAACCAACAATCGTCTTCAGCCAGCTTGATCTTTAGATAGCTGCCCCCCGTTTCACATGCTTCGTTGGTTGCGTTCCCCTTTCACTTGTGTGCGCCACTTTAGTCGCAGTCTTCCTCAACTGCGCCGTCTATCAGGGGCAGGTTCGAAGATTTTCCGCGTCAGAGCATTGGTGTCTATCCATTCTTTATGACTGAGCCACCTCAATTGTTGAACCTTCACTCTTCGCGATTGTATTTCCCCTTCCACTCACTGTCTATGGAGTGCCAGACTTGCGACATCCGTAAAAATACGACTAGATTCCTTTCCAGGTTCCGACTCTAGCCAAAGCCTATCTGGAAAACAAGGTAAAACGACTTTGGATAGTAGAAGTAAATCTGGTCTTATTGCTTGGATGGCATATTCATGAGACAGAGATCGAATGACCTGTGGAATGAACTGTGGGATGTATCACAAACTACATCTTTTTCAACGAAAGATAGCTCTGCATGGAGACCCAGTGATGTAGAGATTCATTAAGGCGTCCCAAGTAGGGCCAGGAGTACTGTAGTTAAGGCAGACAACTCGTTGGAGCTTAACTTATTTACGAGGAAGCTTATACCACAAAACAAACGATGCGTATGATACGAAGGGTTGAAATGCAGATCCAATGGACATGGGACAAGTCCCAAAACACATTTGAGTCCTGAGCTTTCTTGGAGCTGGATAGTGGCTTCAAATGCTCCTTTAAAGAGTGAGTGATTCCTTCAAATGAGTGTTAGAACCAATAGGACACAAAGTGAGTTTTAGGTATTTTGTGGAAGTGGGTGGAAGGTATTTTCCTCATCAGTTCGGTTACGAAGACAATATCAACATCATCTGTCATCTGATCGTTAACACTCCACAGCTTCTATAGTTGCCAGAGCAACCGGATTCAAATTGATGGTCAAACCTGTGCATGATGATGGTTCTTAAAACCTCTACACCCTGGCTCTTGTAAATTGTTCCATTTCCATTTGTAGTCTTCCGACATTTTCCAATCAATTGCGTTTTCTTTTAAATTTTGCCGGTCAGTGTTTTTTTCTTTTATTTGCACGCGGTTTTTATTTAGAGGCTAACCACAGCATCACAGTGCTTGTGGCATATTGCATGCGTTTATTGCTGATGTCAGGAACATAGCAATCCAGAAGCAATTGTGGTCAGATACGAAGCCGCCAGTGCCCTACGCAGTCGATCGATTGAGTTGCACATTTCTTGGTGGAGATCAATTGATTGCACGGCGGTGTTTATTATTTTCATTCGATGCAAATGCAACTTGTTTTTTTTTCTTTTATTTTTATTTATTTTTTTCTTTTTGTTTATATATTTAGGTCTTGGTTTTAATTTTGTGGTCGTGATGATTGGAAAAATTCTTGGCAATTGTTGAGGGACAATTATTGTGTCGTGGGGTCAAGTGCAGTATGGTATTGAATTTCGAGACTTTAATTAGTTGACAGTGGAACAGAATAAATGTGGTGCACTCGATCAAGTTGCAGTAGAGAGAGAGAGGGAGAGGAGAGTCCTTAATAGCTACTAGGGAATTCTTTGATGTGGATTGATTCAGTTGTGCAATTATTCTTCACTGTGGACATTGAGAGTGACTTACATGCTCATTGGTCTATGATGATGCAGTGCCAAAAATTCTTGTTTAACACTGATAACTCACTCGTCGTGTCCTTTGGCTTATTTCTTACATTAGGTATGCCTACCGTTACTCTGATGTGAGTTTGATGATCACTTCCTTCTTCTACTCTTCCTGGTAGTTTCACTTTCCCAAGTTTCGTGTCGAATATCTATCGAACGATATGACTTGCAATAGCTCGGAAAGAATGCCTTTATGTTCAAATTTACCAAGGTATTGCTTTACCAGTTAAGTCTAGTTGTGAATAGCTTTTCCATCTTCTAAACTGTTCTTCTCCCCATCAGCTCTTTACTGAAGCCACCTTTGATAAGACTTAACAGAGTTCAATCCATACGTTTGCTTAAAAGCGCCTGCGAACTGTTGCTAAGCAGACGCACATAATTGTTGAATGACCATCTTGTCAATACTTCCTCAAAACTAACCGCCCACGACTTTTATTGCTTCAATAATCGAGCATGCAAGGGGATTGCAAGTGTGTAAGCCAAAAGCCTTGATTCCTTCTTCCATATTTCATCTTACCGTCTTACACACTTGCAATCCACAAACTTCGGCAGGTCCATGGAGGCACCAATTTGTGAAATTATAGCTTAGACAAAGCGTAACACTTTGTGTAACGCAAAGTGTAACGTGTGAATTGACACGTTGGGTTATCACAGATGCTTAGAGTTATGGATATATGTATAGGTCACCTCCCTGGCCGTGGTGTGGAGCGAGGACTGTAATCCTCTTGTTTCAGTGGCAGGAAGGAGCGATAACTTTCAGCGGCATGGATTAAACCGCTTGTTCTACCACTGGGACGCTGTATGTAATGATGTCTCAATAGGTGGATCAGGATAATGATGAGGATGAAGCTGAAGATTGTTGCTCTGTTGAGAAAGAATATGATAGTTTTTATAGATAAGGTATCTTCAGTATTGATGATGTGTTAGTGGTTGCTGTGGCTGAGTAATCGTGAAAAGAGAGACGAAAAAGACCCAAAAATCTAAATCTGTTTCAATATTTCACTAGACACCTATGGACATGACATCGTTCCTTTTAGGTAAGCCACGATTGCAATGAAGCAATTATGATAGTAAGAGAATGGCTGACATGCATGGTCCTACCTCTAGTACTAACAGACAGATGTTGGACTCGGAAAAGGGTTTGGACGCTGTACGCGACGCTATGACAACCATCCTGAAGAAGTAATGCCGTCAGGAGCAACAGAAGAATGCAATGCTGATGAAATGCTTGACAGCAGTCCCACGAGAAAAACATAAAGTAGGAAGTGGGAGGAGGTTGAGGTCGGTCTGTTATAGTATCTTTCGAAGATTTTCGCCTTCCAACTAAAAAAACAACTGACAGACAGAAAGATGAACACCAAGTTGAATTCATAAATAAGTGAGGACTTAACCCCAAACAAATAAGAGTAGGAAGATGGTGGATCTGGAAGAAGATTCCGACGCATTGAGCGACCATCAGTCAAGAAGCTTCGCCATCAGTAGCAACAGTGGACTACAGCTCCGTGAGAGAAAAAAGGCAAGATGTGGGAAGTTGTTTTGGTCGGTAAAAATAGGACCCACTATTTTGGCCGGTCCTTAAGTTTCTTTTGAAGATATCCATCTTCCAACAGAAGAACCAAAAAGGCAACAGACAGATGGACACCAAGTTGATTCCATAAGTGTTGTGTTTTTTTTAAATTTTGATACGGAACACTAGGAGAATTTCTTGTTTCATTCCAACCAACAAAAATGGAAGTAAGTTGCAAAGTCACTTGAAACCAGATAGAGCTTGATTTCTATTCTGATGGACTGTGGTGTGGGGGCCGGTGTCTACTCGGAATCACAAAAAAAATCACTATCATACCGTGTGCCAGATTTTGCCAGCGTGTTCCAGGCGAAACTATGTACTTGCAATTCGAGAAGCTTGTATGCAGCTCGGGCGTGACACAACGCACAAACAAAACATTGCTATCCTTGTGGATAGCCAAGCCGCTATTAAAGCCATTGATTCGGCTATCATATCCTCCAAACTAGTTCAGGAGTGCCGGAACGAGCTTGCCCGCTTAGGTGAACGTTTCAGGATCACGCTACTCTGGGTTCCAGGTCACAGCGACATAGAAAGAAACGAGTGTGCAGACGAACTGGCCAGGCAGGGCTCAGCCCTACTCGCCTCACTCGCGGTAAGGGTCCATATTCCGCTAGGAGCGGTTAAAGCACAAATCCACTCACATTTCCTACAGAAGGCAAACCTCCAATGGAGGGGGTTAACCAACTGTGACATATCAAGAAAGATATGGCCAACCTACGATAAAAGCAGAACAAACGACCTTATTAACAGAACTCTTACAGACATCGCCAGAATTACGGCTATAGTCACGGGACATTGGCCAATTGGAGTCCATGCGGCCAAATTAGGTATCCCTTACGACCCTCACTGCCGCAGTTGCGGCAACGAAAATGAGAAAGAAACTCTCTCCCACTTCCTCTGCAAATGTCCGGCGCTAGCAAGAGCCAGACTGCGCGCACTGAAACAACCATTTTTCGACGACCTTAAGGACATCTCGGCTAAAGGAATAAGGGATCTAATCCTCTTTCTTAATTCCACAGGTTGGATCTAGACTGTTCACACACATCAACACACAATCATCAATCAGGTCACACGAGTCGTGGTAGCAAAAAGGCACACTTAGTGCTACTTGGGTTATTTTTGACGAACCGCCACCTCTACCTATCTACCCTGACTTCTATTAGTAAAAACCTGTGCATATTTTTGCAGTGCATATAAAAGACGGCTTATAATCTGCCTTTCCCAAAACAAAATTGAATTTCTTAAACTGCAACACCCTACTCGTACAATGTAAAAGGAACACTTGTTTTCTCCGGCGAAACTCCAACCATTTGAACAATTCAACTTATTCCGCAATAAAAGTACATTTATTGCATTTATTTCTTCATTTCAAATTTAATACCTCCCCTATGATTTACACATCACCCTATAAAACCCGACAAGCCCATAAATTGCTTCTCAATCTTCAATAATACTCGTAGAGAGAGAATAACAAAAAAACATATTAAACAATAAATTAGAAAATTTTCATTGAACAAATTTCTATCTCAGTTGAAGGCGGAGATTGGCCCTGAACAGATAGCCTCTGGTCATTATAATTGCATCGCAATAAAAGCCCAGGGGATTGTGTATATACTTACATATTTAATGTGCTTTAAACGAGCAACAAAATGTTCCCCAAATCAAGTGCGCCATGCACAATTACCACTTGAAATTCTTATCGTAATTAATTTTAAAGAAGCGAAACCAACTGAATATGTAGTCCAAATTTAATGGACTTATAAAAATTGACTTTTGGTGATAACATCGCCAACGAAAGAATTAAAAAAAAAAAAAAAAACCCCAAAATTAAAATTAAAAAGCACCATCAGCCCGATTCGATAGACGCCGCATTGTAGTTTAAAAATCGAGACACTTTGTCTTCAAGTTTGAAATAGACAAACATTTTACGTGTTTTTTTGTTTTTTTTTTTAGTGATCACACTTGTCGCCCTGGATTGTATGCTAAGCGTATAATAAACTGATAATTTTTGGTAATTAATTTTGTTGGAATTTCACAGTTATTTAATGCAATCTAATTTTTGTTTTTAGTGTTGTCTAACACGAAAAGTTTTCAATTTGAAATTATTTAATTCTTCCATTTTAAATAGAATCCATTTCCGGTTACAGTTTTGCCATATGTAAATCACTGCTTGTCGGTAATTGCAATAGATGGCGTGCGGGTGATTGACTGGGGAATAGGTGGGCACTGGGGAATCAATGCTTCTTGGAAATCAGTTGAAATAAAGGCTGTAGTGAGCCCCTTTCAAGAGCCCCTTTCGAAATGGTTCACATTATCTTCACAGCGACTACTTCAATGTTTCTCTTTGTCTATAAAGTCCTGTCTACACTGTAGATGACTACTGTAGACGCTGTAGAAGCTTTTCTTTAAAGATTTACTCGCGCTCAAGCAGTTATGAACAACCCTTATGATGTTATTCACAAGCGCGAGTGTTGGTGTAGTGGCTTTTGAAGCTCAAGCGGTATTAGGTTTCAGTCCTTGTTCGTACTTACTTACTTATTTATTAGGCTAGCGATTCTTGGAGGGCCTGGGCCTGAACTAATGCCGCCTTCCATCCTTTATGGTCCCGGGCACTCTGCTCCAGCTTACTAGACCAAGGTTTCAAGCGTCTGCGATTGCTTGATCTTTCAACCGGAAGTTCGGTCTCCTTTTTCTTCGTGAAACAGGTGGCTGAGAGCGTTCATGTTCGATGTGGCGACAGATTTTTGCTTTCCAGACTATATCCACGTATTTATACAGCTCTTCCCCTCCATCCCCCCTTCTCGCAGACAACACCAAATATTTTTTCGAAGGATCTCGAATTCTGCTCCGCTGTCTGACTTATCGTCTAGTATTCGACTCCATAAAGCATTGCCAGTCTTGCTTGATCAGAGTTTTGTAGAATATGAGTTAGGACTTTCGAGTGTTTAGACGTTGGGGTTTGAACAAACCGAAGTAGCAACGGTTACCAAATGTCATCCTTCATCAAATCTCCACCAGGGTGTCATTTGTGGAGTTACTATTTGCCCCATATATATTTGAAGCTGTTGATTGTCGCGTTGTATGGTAAATGCTCTCAAAAGCCAAAACATTATCTATTATCAGAGGCAAAAAAAAAATCGTATCAAGCCTAAATTCATCAACAATTTCATACGCACTGACGGCGGTAGACTTTGACTACCAGTGATTAGGAAATCGACTAGCAAAAGCTGTCAATGACCCTTTAATAGAGGAATGCCGCCAATGTCATCATCATCATGCGAAATGTCAGAAAGTCATCAAAAATACTTTTTTGTTTTTCGGACCACTCAGCAGTGATGACGATAAAGATTCCTAAACTATCTCAATCGACAAATGTTATTACTTGACGCCTGCATTGCAGCGCACGCTTTTTTCCCATAAACTATCGAATATGAAAGCATGCAAATTCCTTTCATTTAGATACTTGATAAATATCTGATGCTAAGGAATTTCCTTGCAATTTAATGCGCATCGTGTGGCCTGTTTTATTTTTGACGTCACTTCGATTGAATTCGCGCAATTCCACAAATTGAAAGCGAATAATTTGCAACTGTCCGTAGATACACGTAAAATAAGATATTCTTGGCCATGGACGCGGCAAGCTTCGACTAGATTCTAATTGATTTATTGTTTCACTTTTAATTAGATCCCCAACAGCGGGTGAGTGGTGGCAATTACATAAGTGCCATATCATTACGTTTATCGATCGTACACTAATTGACCGAACAAGATTCATTCGCTATCCGCACAATAATTTTGCATCTGCATTCAAAGCCTTAACATTGACTTTGAGATGAAGATGGAGATGAAGACTGAGCGCCTTAGGAAGCGAAGCGAAGTGAACAAAGACTGATCTTGTTACTCAAGTCTTGGGTGATCGTTGGCGATTGGCTTCGTTAAGAGCAATTGCATTCGAGATCGCGGTAGCTACTTTGTTGTATCTGCGTCTATAAGTGGCACCATATCGCCCCGAAGGTCGGAAATGGAAGTCAATTGGGTGTCTGATAATGACAGTGGTTTACTTAGGTGCATGGATCATGCCGGTTGAGTGGTTGAGGAAATACCTGTCTAAGTGCGAATGATTTATACCTGGTGGTCGACGCTTAGTATTTATGGAGAGTCATTAGGAGCACGCCGATGCGCAACACGGTGCAATGTAATTTGAGGAGAGGCCTGTATAAAAAGAAATGACTCGTCCTCGGGGTTTTTAAAAATGGTGTAGTAGAAAGGAATGCCATTAAGTGCGGCAGCGATAATCCTATGATATGTTGTGCAAAGTATGGAATGCGTTTTTATTGTGCGTAAAGAAGGTGTCCTGCAAGGAGAAAGGGAGATATTCAGATTATGTTTCACTTTGGTTGAGCGAAACAATGAGACAATCACATTATTCAGGAAAGAGGGTCTTTAGGTTGCATGAATGTAATTATCTCAGATCTAAGTCTTTCAAAATTGTTTATCAAATCCAATGGGCTTGGTCATCCGAAGATCTGTCTTTGGAATCGAAGTGTTGCTGCAATAGTCAAGACAAATACATTCGGAATTAAAGGTGTTTAGTAGAACCTTTTATAAGTGGCTTCAGCATGCTGGATTATGGACGCCCAGATTCGTGTTAAGGATATTTTTAACTCCTGGTTGGCGGTTGACTATTCCCCTCCTGATAATGCTCTGCCATGATCAGGTTTCATGTCAAGTGGACAAGTCTTATGACCAAAATTTTACCGCGATTTCTCAATATTCCATGTGAAATAGGGTCTTAATAAAATGCAACTTATTTCTGTTTAAGAAAATAAAATTTCAACACATTTTCGATTAAATTTTTGTTTTAAAAATGTACAACCACTACCTTATCGACTTTACCGTACAGTTCAGTGGAAAAACTTTCATCGACAAAACGTCATATGTCAAATTAAGAAAAATTCGGTCACACACGTCATTCATTTCGGCAAAAAAAAAATTAATTAACACGGGAAAAATGAAGACTTTCCCGCAAATTTTTCTTATTTTATTAATTAAATTAATATCTCTGACTGAATTTGCAATTGCCAATGAAGTGTTAGGATGTGGTGGATTCATTAAAAGTCATGCAGACATTGATTTCTCAAAAGTAGAAATCAAATTGTAAGTATAATTCGGCTTTCCGACGCATCAAGATAAGATATTCATTTATCTCAGCTAAAACCAGCGGTAAGAAGCATGTTATTAACCTAAAACTCCATTTGCAGACTCACCAAACAAGGCAGCTTAAAAGACAAAACCGATTGTTCACCATCGAATGGCTATTATTTCATCCCGGTCTACGATAAAGGGGAATATATTTTGAAAATCTCTCCACCACCTGGATGGAGCTTCGAACCTGAACAAGTTGTGTTGAATTTCAATGGAAAGACTGACCTCTGTAGTCAGGGCAAGGACGTGAATTTTGTTTTCAAAGGTTTCGGCATTACAGGCAAAGTTGCTTTGGCGGGTTTCACGTCTGGAGCAAGGAATGTTGCCGTCGAATTGAAATCAAAAGATGGCACCGACACCAGACAAACAACAACCGATATAAATGGAATATTTTCGTTTACCCCAATTATTCCTGGTGAATATGTGGTGAAGGCATCTCATTCCAAGTGGCATTTCTCCAAATCTGAGCACACAGTCGTGGTAGTCAGTGGAAATACTGAATTGCCTGAGAATTCGCTGGTCGTCTCAGGATTTGACGTAGTCGGAAGAGTGGAGAGTAATGGTCAAACGTTCACAGGCATTGGTGTGGCGTTGTTTAAACAAAAAGGAGTAAGTACCTCTGAAGTAGTGATGAATAGGTACTATATGACGTTTTCTTTTGTAGCAAACTTTATCGTCCAAGTGCGTGAATAGCGCACAGCCCATTTCGCTAGAGAAAGCTTCGTCCCAATACATTACTTCCTCCATTTGCTACGTTCAGGTAGACAAGAGTGGTGAGTATGTCTTCAAAGGCGTTGCGCCAGGCAAATATCTCGTGAAAACCGTTGTTGAGAACAAGAGTATGAAGCTGCATATCAATCCAGATCAACTGGAACTGGAAGTCGTTAAGGATACTCTCACCATGAAGAATGCTTTCCAAGTAAGTGAGCTCTTTCACAAAGAAAATTCCGACATACAAAAATCTCCCCTCTAGATCACTGGATTCAGCGTGTCTGGCAGGGTAGTTGCCAGTGCAGGTGGTCAAGGAATTCCCAAAGCCATAGTCAAGTTGGCTGGTGAAGTTGTTGCGACAACAGCGACTGATGGCAGCTTTACTCTAGAAAATATTAAAGCTGGAGCCTACACACTCCAAGTTGAAGCCGAAAATCTCAAATTTGAAGAGCAAACGACCAAAGTTCAGCTATCCGAACCGAAACTCCCTGAAATTGTGGCCACGGCTTTCAGAGTGTGCGGCAAAGTCATCTCGAAGAAGTCTTATGTCGTGGGAATAACCAAACATGGTTCGACCTTCCACCAAACAGCTTCGTCAAAGGCTGAGACCGGAGACTGGTGCACCTACCTTCCAAATGGAAAGTTCTCACTCGAAGTACTCACAACCGATGCGGACAAAGCCAGTGGCATTCAATTCTTCCCAGTTAACCAGAATTTGGAAGTCAACGCTTCGCCAGTTTCCGGAGTCACATTTTCTCAACTTAGAGCCAACCTTGTTGGGGAGATCAAGTGTTTACCTGACGCACCCGAGTCGTGTACTGGTGCTGAGGTAACTCTACTGAGCTTGGATTCAAATGGACAACCCACGGGACAGAAGCAAACCGACTACGCTAAGAGTGAGTGTTACCACGATCTAGACTCAGGGAATTCATGTTCACTTTTCGATTTCAGATGGAAAGTACTCTTTCAAGGACATCCTTCCCGGCCCATATGAGTTAAACATTCCCCAGTCCAGTCTTTGTTTCGAATCAACCATGGCGTTCATCAATGTGAATACTGCTTTCGAGACTTCACCTCCATTCGTTCACAAGGGGTACGAAGTTTCGATAATTTCTAGTCACAGGACACTGGTAAGTTTTTGTCCTGCAACAGAGCGTCGAATATACACAATATGCCTCTCATTTCAGATGCACTACGGTTTGACTGCCAGTGATGGAGCTAAAGCTGCAGTTGAAGTCATGAAAATCATGTCTGGCGTGAATACCTTCTGCGTCTCCAAAGCCGGAGAATACAGCATCAAATTGGAAAGTTGTCACCTCTATGATGCCACGTTGCCAAGGACATTCAACACTTACGACAAGAACCCGGTAATGCTCACCGCTACAGCACACAAGATCGGCGTACGCGTGTTGTCTAGCGAGCAAAATGTTGAATCTTTGCGACTCCTAATCGAATCAAAGGCTGGTAAGGAGCTGGTAACACTCACTTCTGAAGGTCACAAGGTAGACAACTATCACGCGTTCCGTTATGACACCTACCTGAAGCCAGAAGAGGCTATTACCATCAAGCCACAGAGCGACATTATGCTGTTTAAGCCCGAAGCAAAGGAACTCGTCGGAGGAAACGATTGCATTGACATTGCCACCAATTTCATTGCTACAAAGGGTCTCATCATCAATGGAAAGATTACACCAGCTATTCGTGATGCAAAAGTGACGCTGACCTTCCCCCAGAATCCGGAGTTAGAACCCCAATCGACGCAATCATCAGCGACGGGAGAGTTCAAGTTTGGCCCGATAGATGAGAGTTTGCAGTACGATATAACCGCTGAGAAGGAGTCCTATGTGTTCTCGGACTACAACAAGGCAACGTATTCATTTAGCGCACACAAGTTGTGTGAGATTGTTGTGTCAGTCAAGGATGACGCGGGCAATAAGCTGAGTGGTGTTCTCTTATCTTTGAGCGGTGCTGAGAGTTATCGCAAGAACTTGGTTACTGGGGACGATGGAACCATCAATTTCCATTCACTCTCACCGAGTCAGTACTTCTTGAGGCCGATGATGAAGGAATACAAATTCAATCCCAATTCTAAGATGATCGATGTAAAGGATGGGGAAACTGTTAATGTTGAATTGGTGTAAGTGTAGTCCCTCATATCTCTCACAGAAACGAAACGTCTTTCTTTTCTCTTTTCAGTGGTAAACGTGTGGCCTACTCTGTGTTTGGAACAATTACCTCTTTGAATGGCGAAGCTTTCCCTCAAGTAAATGTCGAAGCTATCTCAGACGATAAGTGTATGCACCATCAGGAAGAGGCAACCACTGAAAACAATGGACAATATCGCATTCGTGGCCTGCAACCCGGTTGTACCTACACAATTCGCACGAAGGAAGGACCAGGCAACACAAACGTTGAACGCTCCATCCCCGAGTCTCGCAATGTGGAACTTGGAACTGCAGACATTCGCAATGTGAACTTGATAGCCATCTCACCCATCAATTTTGTTGATGTCGTCGCACGTGTAACAGCTTCCCTAAACGATCACTATAAATCCTTGCGAATCCAAATGTATCGCAAAGGTAGTGCTGATAGTCCTATCTACTCGCAACGCGTCGAAAGTCCCTTGAATCCCAAAGGTCGCTTCAATCCCGGCATTATGGTATTCTTCCCACGCATTCCACTTGACGGCAAAACCTACTTTGTTGAACTAAAAACCACTATTTCCGACAAGCTCTACTCCTTCACACTTCCAGCCGCTCAGTTCATTGCCAACACAAGCTCTGTGTTCGTAGAACTCGACTTCAAGACAGAAGTTCGTGGAGTAGAAGGTGATTTAAATCAAAACTCCATTTCGGCGTTGGTACTGGTCGCTCTGGTAGCAATAGCTTTCTTCAAACAAGATCTCGCTATGGATTTACTAAACTTTGTATGGAGTCGCCTGAATACAATTGCCCAGGACATTGCACAAAGGCAAAGCAATAAGAAGAAAGATGTCCGACAGAACGAACCGATTAATTATAAAGAAATCGAACAAATGGCCGAACGCATCAACGCGGTGAAGGCGAAGAAGAAGACGAAAAAAATATAAACGGGACAAATGCCCGTGACTGTTCTCCGTGTGCTTTGTAATTTATTTTCATTTTGGGTCTTTTGTTTCCATTGTAAATCATTTCTTTTCGAGAACTGAAATCGTTTCTAATTTTTGAGAAGCGAATTACAGATGAAATTATCATTAGCCTTTGATATGTTTAGTTGATTAAAGCAATAGGGTTATTAGAGGGAGATAGTTTGTCTTTTTATTTTTGGAAAAAAGTATGTTCTTAAGCGAAGATAAACTGAGAGGTCTTCTTTGTTTCGTTTGTATGCTTCTTGTTTCACCTACCAAAAGATGAGGTCCGGCATTGGGTTTCTGAAACATATCTAATCATGATTCAACATGTGGTGATTGATGTATTTCAACCACGAACTAATAGTTAGCAACTTCAGCGCACCATTGGAGTTGGAGTGAATCAAAGCGTAACTCGTGCCGAACGACTCAAGACATCCATTTTGAGAGTCAACTGCACAAATCATCTATCACAGACTGCGACCTGCACTTCTATTCGAGGAACACCACCGGATAATCCACTGACGCTTGGAGATTTCTACACATTCCTGATCCATCCTGGCCTCTGGAAGACTAAATTTACAAAAGAACCACAAAAAATGTGTTCAGAATCATGAGAAGTAAAAGATTTACGAAAATTTGAAAGCTTTGTTCTGACTTTTGTCATGATTTGACATACATGTACACGTTATAGAATTTTGGTCGATGCCATCTTGTAGAGTAACCTTAAGAGCTCAAGGCTGTATCAAAATGTGTTTCCTCTTGCCAACTCTTAATCTATTTAGAGAAGCTACAAGAAAATAAAGCATGGCAAAAATCTGGGAGTAATTTGTCGTGATCTTTTCCATGTTTTGACGTGTCAGTACATAACGGTACATGTTACAAAATTTTGAAAGATGCTATCTTGTAGAGCAACCTTAAAAACACATGGCTACATACACATTTTTCCCCTCCCGGTATCACTTCCCTCGCTTATAGAGGAAACAAAAAAATATGGCATCAAAAATCTGGGAGGGATACGTACTAAAGTTTTTGGGCGACTAGTACTACAGAACAATTTTCTTATGAAAAGTTGGAAATTTGCTGATGTAGGTAGGTGACTGGACTCTTTTTAGAGTTCGATATTTTAGTTTCTAGGGCATCATTAGACTTGAAATAAAACTCAAATTAAGGGGCGGAGCACCTAGTTTCTGGAAAAATGATAAGCCATTTGGAATATATATGAATGCTCTTTAATTTGTAATAATAAATCTTGTCTTGTGTAAGTAAGACTAGGAGGTAAGGCGTGAAAGATGCATGATCTGCGGTGTTCCTAGAGATTGTTTGAAGGAACTCTAAGATGCAAATGTAGATCAAGCTGAGAGCATGAAGAGAAGATGCAACTGAAGGGTAAGAATAATAAAGTTCTGATAGACTCAGGATTTGGAAGCTCCAACGATGTTTCTCATAAGTATATAATGTAAAAGATGCATATTCTGGAATCGGAACTGTAACTGAAACTTTGAGATGAAAATGTTGGTCAGACACGGAGGTAGCACTGATGGCGGTGAATGGTGAACTGGTGTCAGCTGCTATTGTTGATGATTGTGATAGTATTGGAAGTAAGTGGTTTGTCTTAGCATATTTGGTGCCCCGATTGCTGTTAGTATCGGAGACTGTGGTGGCCTGCCTTTTCCCTTGATGACCACATTGCTATTGTTGATTTGAAGTTGATAAATGAAGCACGAAATTATGATGATGAGAAGGAGAACGTCAATTGACGACCGAAGGAATGTTCTGGGGCATGCAAATTGGCAAACCTACCAAAAGCAAATTCAATCAAATCTCCTCGGTCCAAATAGTTGCTCGAAAGGGAGAAAAGCTGTCCTCTGCCACAACTGATGCGTCATGATATCAAACCCACTGAAGTCAAATGTTCGTCGTCGTTGATTGTAAATAAACCACTAGAGTGATCCTAAAAAATACCGAAAGAAGTACACATCAATGGGCATCTGTTGAGATCTTATTTGTACAAAGCTTACCTACACCATAATACAATCTCTAGCAGGGTGATTTGCACAAACCATGTGTCTTAGCGTCATGCAGGCGGAACTACATGATATCGATACCTGCGCCACCATCATCCTCGATTCCGGTATAAAGGGGGTAGCCATCAATATATTCACCGACAGTCAAGCAGCGCTCAAAACACTGAGTTCCCACTACTGTAACTCAAAGGCCGTTCTAGGCTGCTTCTCCAAGACCTATCAAAGCGAAATAAAGTCAAGCTATGGTGGGTACCGGGACACAGAGGCATTGAAGGCAACGAAATTGCAGATCAACTTGCCAGGAAAGGCTCTTCAGAAAGGTACATAGGTGCCGAACCCTTCTGTGGCATCCCTACTTCCGCGTTCAGAATGAATCTGAACAGCTGGGAAAAACAAAATTTCTTATCCTACTGAATCAACACTCAGGGACTCCGACAGGCTAAAAGGGCCATCCGACCCCTGAACAAATCCACAAAAAATATTCTCAATCATAAAAGGGACGATATCAGAAGACTGGAAGGCTTCCTCACCGGTCACTGCAGCTTTAGATATCACTTACATAAACCAAATAGAATTCAGGAATCTGAATGCCGACTCTGCTTAGAGGAAGACGAATCAGCGGAACATGTACTATGTGATTGCGTGGCTGTCTGCAATGTCAGGAAACACTTTCTCGTAATGCCTCGACTGAGGATATCTTCAACTTCATTAGGAAGATAGAGGGCCTCCTTGTCTAACTGGCCCCAGGCACAATCAATCTTTAAGGTCGCAGTGCAAATCTACTGAGACAGACACTAGACCCTCAATGTCTAAACAATCCCATCGCCCTTAAATCATACTTATGGCGTTGTTTTGAAACACGAATGAATAACAAAACTTTTCTTTTCAATAAATTAAATATTTTTATCTTTTTTTTTATTATTATTTACAATTTCTCCGGCAAGTTTCTCGATTTCCACATTCTCGACTATACTCCACTTACAACTAAATAAATAAATAAATAATTTGTTGAACATAACAATGACAATGAACAGATATCTATTCTTAACGCCGCCGTGCCACCGCTGCTGCTGCTGGGCTATATTCGTGAGCTAGAAATTATCAGGAGCTCGTCAATGGAACGAGTGAAAGTGGATTCAACCAGCACCATCCCAGAGAGACGATGGTGAAAAGCGAAAGCGAAAGCTGCAGAACCCACCTGATGGGGCTGATGAGGCGTTAAGATAGAAATTTTGTGCTAAAATTGGAATTCGTGTGTTTGTTATAATTGTTAGTTCGCCGTTGGCGATCGAGATAGAATCGCTCGCGCAATTGGATCAGCTTGGGCGGGTGTTGAACTTTGTTGTGATGACTCTAACTCTGCCTTCAAATTGGCTTCGTTTTCCTCTTCCATGTTTCTGGGTTCGGCATTTAAGCTACGAGCCTCGTTCTCCTCATCATTATGCACCTCAGTATAACCACTGTTTTCTTCTATCAAAGAACAGTCAGAGTTGACTTGGGCACACTCTCCAAACGATGTGGCACGGCCATTTACGTTCTTATTGTTTACATATTTCGAGAATAAACCACGTCCGACAATACCAAAGGCCATACGAGTGAAGGGGTTGTCCTTGGAACGGAATTCCATTTCACAGATGAAACGACGACGACAAGCTTGATTTGTGATACCCAAGAAAGCAAACATAATGTCACTCACTCTGTGGAGAAATATTGGGACAAATAAGACTCAGGAAAACTGAAAGCAGAAAGACTTACTGTTCCTCGGATTCCAATTGTCTGCCACGGCGACGATTATCAGCAGCAGCAGCAGCAGTTGGGGCTGTTGGTTGGGCATCAGAGTAAGCACCAGAGAACGAACTGTATGGCGAATTATCGCTTACAACGTCTGAACTACTGAAGTGTTCGTGCTCATGGTCATGTTCAAAAGGATTGTGGTCCAACGAGTATGGAATGTGGTCATGTGGTCCACTTGACCATGCTGGTCTGTGAAAATGAGTGAGAAAAGAATACTAACAGTTGTGGTTTTCCAAAATGTTCTTGTACTTACCCATGATCATAACTTATCACAGGTGATTCTGAGATAATTTCAGAGCATCCATGAGATCCATGCTTAAAGTACCGGAAGCCCCATACAAGTGCCGATCCAACGAGAAAGGCAACAATTATTGCTTTTACTTTCAGCCAGTAGAATATAGCTAAGGCGTGCAGTCCATAAACGCCCCCTAAAAAAATAAATATTTTAGAAAAAAAAACAAAAAAAAACGAATTCCCCTCCGTGACAATGTGTGCGAAACATTGCCGTGACCAGGATTCGAACCTGGGTTACTACGGCCACAACGTAGGGTCCTAACCACTAGACGATCACGGCTGTTGGGGATATAATTTCCGTTATGCCCAGTGCAGTTAAGAATAAAGACGAAGGGAAAGAGAAATAAATAAAAATTTTAACCGGCGCAACATAAATGATATAAAAGCTTATGCTCGCAGCATAAAAGCTTTGCGAAGTTGAAATTATGCTGAGAATTCTAAATAAAAAACTCGTTTGCGGTTAAATTTCAGTGTAATTCGCTTTGGTTGCGAATGTCGGTAGTGTAGTGTGAGGGTGGTGTTGCAAGAGTTATGTTTTTCTTTCCATGAAAGACATATGGACGGGGATTTTGTGTGAATTTAAGCAAATGGTTGAACATTCGCAAGGACGGGGATGAATTTAACAAAACGACCTGTTTTCTGTATATCATGCTCAGAATGTCAGCTAAGTTCGAAAGAAATCGCATGGAAAAGATCAATAGCATGCTTTAAGGACTCTTAAGAGTGTGTCAAATGAATGCAACGGTTTTTGAACTCGAATTAAAACTCAGTAACAACGTGCGATAATAGTTTCGACAATGATAATGATTGCTTAACTTGAAAAAGATCAAAAGTTTTCTTTTATTGAAGTCTAGTGCGAATTTTATACAAATTTGTCGAAATGAAGGTGAGAAAAGGACTTGTTTTCTGCACATCATGTCGAGAAAGCGAGTTTAATGATTCTCAAGAAAGTGAGGTTTTGACCTCAAACGGAAAATCGACAACAACAACAAGAGATACCAGGTGGGCTATTGATAAAATATTTCTATTCGAAAGAAAGGTATTGTTCATTCTCTAATGACGTGAGAGATATGATTAGATCATAGTGCTACGCTAGGCAAAGAACTCATACACCTCTAGCCGAGTTGGAAAAAGTACTAAATAATAGATTTTCTTGACAACATTTAGGGAAGAAAATCAATAAACGAGGTTTCTTTTTACAAGACTCTTTGTGATTCAATTCGCTTTTTAGTTAATAAATTTTAAGAATCAATGGACGAATCTTCGTTTGGAGTTCTTTAAGTGCCAATGTAGGCAGAAAGCCTTTTAAATTGACATGGGTTCTGCTGCGAAATGGATAATATCAAGCCACAAAGCTAATATTCAGCCAAAATTTAAACTTTATGACAAGGTTTTGTACACAGTAATACAATTAGTGATTTATCACGACGATGTTACTATATGAGCATGTATGACAACAATTAATAAATTAATTAACACGTTTCCACTTTTACTTTCTCCGAAGACTAAATATGAAAACATTCTAGATGTTGTAATTCAATCACGAAAGTGAAAAGTGTTAATTAAATCAGAGCATCCCAACGATCATCACTGGGGCATCCAATAGGCAAACTTGCTAATTGATTATTTCCAGACATTTTGAATATTTTAAATAATTTTTCTTACACCATCGATGAAGTCCAAATCCATGACGTCTTCGTCCTGTTTCCACAAGATTTGTTTCACTATTTTCAGCTGTCACTTCCGTTTCCTCACACCACACACATGTTAAATAAATAACAAATATTAAGAACATAAGTCCGTACGACTTGAAAGACATCTTTTTAAAGAAAATTTATTAACGAAGAGTTATTGACTTGACGGTATATATTGAGTTTTCTGTTTAATCCTTTGAGCTTAGTATAATCCAAACAAAAGTCTAGCTTACAGATGTGGCGAATCTGAACTGATAGCAAATCAAAGGCGGGAAATGCTTTTTATATATTACGGTCTATGGTTGGGAAGTGATAATTATTTGACTAATTTTTTAAATAAAGCATGAGACGTGCACGTTATGGAAAATGCAATACATAGGGGGAAGTAGCGAATGCGATAGTCATGATCGAATTTTAATAATTTAATAATATTAATAGAATTTCTCTTTTCTTTTGTTTAAGATGGAGTTTTGCTTTTGTTTTGAACTAATCTTACGATTATCGAATGAAAGTCTTGAATATTATTTTCTAATGTGATGCAATCGTTGCGGAAGTGGTTTATGTTTATGATTCTGAGAACAGGAAAGTAGTTCTCGTAGGAGTCGTTGTGTAATACTAGGAGTAGATTCATTAAGAATTTGCATCCAAAAATGGCCAGTTACTTATGTTGTAGTGGGAGGGCTTATTTTTTCTTGAAATGGTGAGGCTTATGAAAATATAAACATCCTAAAGATTACTGAATTTTGACAGTTTTTTTTATGCGGCAAATTCGCAAAACTTGTCATGCTCTCAGCACCCAAACGTATCATCTATGTTGCTATATGACAGCTAGGACGCCATCAAAACCGTCGCCTCGACAGTCACACCTTCTTTACTGGTAGTGAAGTATAGAGACTTACTTGTTTCCCTAGAAAGTTGTTTCTCCATCTCCATCTTTCTTGCCTTAGTCTGGGTCTCAGGACATGGGGACATAGATGGAAAAGACGATGAACTAGCCAGATGAATATAGCTCTCTTGTGGACAGAGACTTGACTTGAAGCTGTCAAGCGTAAGGATCGATTCACACTGTTTATTAAAAGACAGCTTCTTATTTTTCAGAAAGATAATGCCATATGACTTTCTCAGCAGAACCCAGACATCGTCGCAGTTTTTAGTGTAAATTGGACAGTAGACTTTTGGCAGGAAATTACAAACCTCCGAGAGTATAATCTTATTCGTGTGAAAAATGTAACACGTGAGTTGTGAGTCGCACTAAATGTCTATTTGTAATTGAGCAATAGGAATCTGCGGATACCCCATAACCGCTCACTGCCGCATTTGAAAGAAGGTTGACGAGCAGGTGTTCTGCTCGGTCTAGAGCAAAGCACTGTGCACCAGCCAAACCCCTATTCGATAACGACAGCAAGCATGAACTCCCAGGGGGGGGAAATTGCTGATATTCTGATTTTATTTAAATCCGACAACATTCATCTAAATCAACAAATCACTAGAGTCATAACAATAAAATGGCACAATCTAGTAATCGAGTCTGAGGTGAGTTGCCTGAAGGTACTGCTGTGGCAGTACGATAAAGATATAATCCCCGAATAACGACAGTAAAGTCAGTTCAAAGTAAAAATCACATCGCAATTTACTTTAAAACATTAAAAAAAAAAAACATTTTCATACCTGGCAGTGATGCTTAATAGTGTTATTTATGAACGCCACCATTAATGTGACAGCCGGCTGTGGTTTCCGTCATTTTCATTTGTTTTTCTCAAAATTAACTTTCTGAAAAGTTAAAAACAATTTAAAATGAGCAAAGGTATTCTTCAACGAAATAAAACATCAACTAACACTTGATAACTTTACCTTCTTTCAGACGAAAAGCCAAAAAGCGCATCGGATCCACAGGCACCAGTTACCCGTAAAGGATTCCTTATTTCCTTTAAAACAGGAGAACCTACAGAAATCAAGGACCGCGATGTGGTAAATATTCACATCATTCAGGAAATTCGAATTCACTGGGTTAATTCCTTAATTTTTCATTAGTTTGGTCGCTGTAGACCGGTGACAGAATTTGAGAAACTGAACAGAATCGGCGAGGGAACCTACGGAATTGTTTGTAAGTACTAAATCGCAACGTAAACTATGGGGAATCTAACTATACGTTTTTTATCTTAAGATCGAGCTAGAGATACAAAAACCAACGAAATAGTTGCTTTAAAGAAAATGCGAATGGATCAAGAGAAGGATGGCCTACCCATCAGTGGCCTGCGAGAGATACAGATTCTAAAGTCATGCAATCACGAGAATATTGTGCGATTGGTCGAGGTCGTGGTTGGAAAGAGCTTAGAGAGGTAAATGGGAACAGAATTTTATGAACAAAGTAAAATCATGTTTTTCTCCTTAGCATCTTCCTCGTTATGGAATACTGCGAACAAGACCTGGCGTCGCTGTTGGATAACATGTCTGCGCCATTCTCAGAATCAGAGGTTAAGTGCATTGTCCTACAAGTTCTGAAAGGCTTACAGTATATGCATTCTCGTTACATTGTCCATCGGGATCTCAAAGTTTCCAATCTCCTAATGACTGACAACGGCTGTGTAAAGATTGGTAAGGATGACTAGGTCATTTGTAAACTTTCGACTAACATGATTCCAATTTCCTTAGCTGACTTCGGTTTAGCTCGATTATTCGGAGTTCCGCCGCTTCCTATGACACCGCAAGTTGTAACGTTGTGGTATCGATCACCAGAGCTACTACTTGGTTCTCAAAACCAAACTACAGCCGTCGATATGTGGGCTTTGGGATGTATTCTGGGCGAACTACTTTCGCATAAACCACTCCTTCCTGGAAACACAGAAATTCAACAGCTCGAGTTGATTATCGACCTTCTGGGCACGCCTTCCGAGGCTATTTGGCCAGATTTCAATACCATGCCTGCTCTACAGAACTTCACTCTCAAAGCTCAGCCATATAACAATCTGAAACCAAAGTTTCAGTGGTTATCAGCAGCTGGTCTGCGACTTTTAAACTTTCTCTTCATGTATGACCCCAAGAAACGTGCGACAGCTGAGGAATGCCTACAGAGCACCTACTTCAAAATACCACCATTGCGTAAGTTTTTATTCCCACTCAGTCTGCAGTTCTTCCTAAAAATCTTTTTTTTTCCAGCTTGCGACCCGAAACTCATGCCCACTTTTCCACAGCATAGAAATATGCGCCAAGCCAAGGAGGGTAATATAAGTGCCCAGCAAATAACAGATTTACCAGCAATCTCAGACCTGTTAGGAAGCCTTCTAAAGAAGCGAAGGGTTGACTAAAATAAATGATTGACAAACTACTGTTAGGACTTTTTTTTCATTTATTTAAAGATTTTACCCATTGCAGTCTGAATGCCACTTACAAATACGGACGATCCATTGGAGTGTCCTTTGATTTCTTGTCTCGTGACCTGGGATACCATCGGTGCTTTGTTGTGTGGGTTAGTTTCATTAGCTCCTGTCGAGCTACTTCTGGATGTTTGTCCTTAAAGGCACGCATTGCTGTAGTAAGAGCGGCTTCCTTCAGTAACGATCCAGAATCACGAACTGTTTGCGGTGGAATTGGACGCGAAAACTCATAGGGAAATGGTGTATCAGGGTGCCAAGCTACAACGGTTTTGCCATCATCAGTAACTGCAATTTTGTCTACCAGATTTCTACCACCAATTGCATTTTTACTTATTTTCGAATATTTCGTAATATTTGTGGAAAACGAACGAATTAAAACTCGTGTAGCCATACTTGACGGTGGAATTTTTTTGACAGTCTAAGAAAACAGCTGAGCTGTCAGAAAAAAGTAAATGTTCTTATCGTTCAGTGAGAAATGTGGTTAGCAGGACTAGGGGTGATAGCACAATTGTTTGAATAGATTTCAAGTAAATACAGTGTTCTATTATAACTGCCGATGGAACAATTTTCGTGCAAATAAGTCGTCTACAGATCAGATATATACCAGCTGCCTAGTTCTTGTGTCGCACTTTAAGTTAGCAAATGTTTTCAAGTTTCAAGTTGAAATGGAAAAATCCACAGACAGGGGTACTAACATTAGTCAGTCAAGGTAAGCAATGAATTCGAATCTTTCTGATAAAACTATTTCAGCTGGCTCGCTAAGTATACTTAAGAATTAAGCCCACGAAGACTCTAAAAAACACCGACGCGGATTGCATTGCTAATCCTTTATTGGGCTGAGATCCAACAACTGGTTCCGAGCTCATGTAGTCACTAGGTCCTAGTTTTATGAACTGCTTTCACATCTTGGAATGGCTGTATCTTTCCCATTTCTACATATTTTTGGCCAAATATCCGACGAAGGATACTTTTGAGAAAATAGTATTTGCTTCGTTTTCCTTTTCAACAATCTTTGTTCCAGATCTACAGAACTTTGAAAAAATCTGGTTTCCAGTTAAAAATGGATGATAGTGTCAACATTCGTTGATCGTTTTCAATCTGTCTAGCTAAGTATATCCTCGCAGAAAGTCGTTAGACGTTAGTACATTCCATCACCTAATATGGGTGCCGGTGCACAGAGGCATTCCAGGCAATTGCATGGCTGATGAACTCGCCAGAGTAGGCACAACTCTATCAATTCTTCCGGAAAAGGGGAATTTAAGCATGCCTCTCGCCACCTGCACACTGCTACTTAACAACAACGCGATCAATATCGCCAGTCATAGATGGACAGTTGGTAACACCAGTAAAATCTCCAAGCAGATTTGGCCAAAGCTGGATCTCAAACTTTCTCACTGTCTCATCAGACGAAAAAGATTGCTAATAAACACCCTTGTCGGTGTCATAACGGGACACTACACGATTGGCAAACATGCCTATAGGCTGGGCCTCCTCTACAACGACTTCTGTAGAAGCTGCATGGACGAAGAGGAGGAGGAGTCGATTCTCCACCTTCTTTGTACATGTCCGGCCCTCTCAGCTCGAAGAAGAGCATACTTAGGACCCAGCTTCTTCCACAACCTAAGTGAACTGGCTGACATAAACATAGGCAGCCTCCAGCGCTTTATAACAAGCTCCGGCGGGTTCTGAAGGTAGTATTTCTCCGGTGAAATACAGATCCATGTGGTAACACAAAGGACCTTATCTGGTCTAAGTGAGGTTGCAATCTGCGGCCTGCCACTCTTACCTTACCTAACCTAGTACGTTCCATAGAGCCTCCTTGCCAGTCGCTTAGTTTATTTACAGAAGTTCTGCATGGTGTTTCGATCATGAGGCACTTTGATCTCCTTGAACTGTGAGCGTGCGTATAGGATTTGCTTTTATTGTCTTGTAATCCAAATCAGCGACTTGCAATATCAAGGAAGCGTGCCCAGGGTTCGTGAACGATGGAAGGCGGCATTAGTTTAGGCTCTCTCTCCTCAAGGGTCGCTGGCCTGATAAGAAAGTACGATCTTAAGTTGAAAAATAAAGATGAAGTCAAGATTTTTGGCTGGGAAAACAGGTGCGGATTCAATAGAAATTGAAGGGTCTGATGAAAAGACTTCTTAGGAGTTGGTACCTAACCTTGTTGTATCCTGAATTGTATTGTCAGTTATAATTCATGATGTACACAGTCACAATCATCCATGAGTTCAACGCATTGATAAATTCCTTTGGCTCTTATTTAAATTACAGTTTTAGCTAAATATTTCCATTTAATTAAAAATCCACAAAGAAGTTAGCTTTGTTAAAGCATTCCACACATGAGCCTTAAATTCCCATCTAAACGCCATTCCACTGCTGATTTATAAATATTATTTTTCTGTTTATTTCTCTCAAATAAATCACGTAAATTATAAAAAAAATGTCGTATAACAAAAGTCAATGCATAAATAATGTAAAACATGGTTTAAAATGCCATTTGTTTTTTTTTTTATTGAAATTTAAATGTTTGCCCCTTACCCTTCTCAAAACAGATTATCGTCGAAAATAATACAATTTTCATATTACACCCACAATAGGGCGGATGGCAATTGGTTGGACCAATGTTCATCGCGCCCCCCACATCATCTCATAGAAAGATTAAAATACATATATTGCACATTGAGTTTGTTTTATTAAAACTATATTACGAATCCAATGTTGGTAGTTCCGGCAGTAGCCCATAGCTCTGGTATTTACAAATTCTTGATGAAATCACTGTGCTTGCTGTTTATGTCGTCCGGTTCGATGGTCTGCTCGTTGTATCGAATTGGATAGGTAAGCTGATTGCCCTTGTCCCAGGAGTATAGTTCCTATAGACGAGAATGAAGACAAAGGAGAAAATATATTACTGTTGCTATTCTATTTATTTACAATGAGAGATACAAGTTAAGATCTATCTATCAAGGAAAACAAGTCAAATGAAAACAAGAAAATGGGAAAAACTAAAGTAATTGCAACGAAAGCTTAGGAACAGTCCTAATCTGCTTTTAACAACCGGTTCCGTTCTGTCTATCAACTATTGGGAAAGGGTTTTTACCGGATTCGAGAGAGTAGTGTACCGTCTTCTGATGGTTTTGTCGGGGAAAGTTTCTTTCCGGCATACTCTCGCCATCGGCGTTGTCGGTTGTTTGACGGCGGGTAGTTAAGCTGGCCCATCAACTTGTGCTCCATCGTTTAGTTCAAAGGAAGCATTTTGGGGCAGGGGCGGAGGGAGGATTACTCTGTATCTCTGGCACTCTAAGTGCTGGCAATTGCTGGAAAATTGTTGAACGGTATTAGTGATGGTGGAGTTTCCGCAAAGTAGACAAATGAGTGCGGATTACAGTTATGGTGAAAGGAAAATGGTTATGATAAAGTATTGAAAACGCGTATGCGATAGTGGTGCTTTATTCAAAGGGCGGATTAGTGAAGGTAAATAAGGATATTTTCGTCGGTACCTATTTGCATATACGACGGAAAACACTGGTGTTTGGTTATGACACAGGAAGTTCTATTGGTTTTACGATTCCACATGCGTTGCTCCACAAAATATTCTTTGAGGATGATTAGTCGAATGGCTAATCTTCCTCTTGAGAGCTTAAATTCAGTTTCAGTTAACGCATATTGAAGAATCTTTTTTCGACATGGTGTGCATATAGAGATGAAGAAGGAAACCTTGTAGTAGAGTCACAGTCGGGTTTGAGCTGCTACCAAGGACGAACCATTCAACCTAGTCTTTGCTTAACTCGTCCGTCTGTGAAGGATGATGATAGAGATGTCAAAAATGGTTCAAACTAGATGACGTGCTATCATGTGACACTCGAACGGATTATGTGAAACTCACAAAAGTCTGTGGAACAACTTGCGTACGTCGACGACATTGAGAATTCAGCGAGCTGTGTGTTCACGGTTATTGAGGCAGAAGCGGTCAAAATGTCTTTGATGGTGAACGAGGGCCTAATCAAGTATTTGCTGTCAACAAGACGAGTCACAAAACTTCGAGGGAAACTTCTCATCAGAAATGCAACTAAGCAGTAAGGTCCTATCCCGAATAACGCAGGAGATTCTATATAGGGCCCTGATCATCCCAATCTAAACCTATGAGGCTGAAACATGGACTCTGTCGAGGGCGGATGAAGGTATTCTTGATTGTGTTGAGCTAAACAAATTTCGTTTCGTTTGCATTGACGGGCTTCGGAGGAGAAGTTTTAACGACGAACTTTGTCAGTTGGTCACGAAAAACTATGTAGTGGCAGTTTATGGAAGGCGAATGGACACCAATAAAGGCCTCGAATCTAACGACGCAGTAGAGGAAGAACTCGGAAGGGGACCTTAACCTACTTAAAATGCCAAACTGGAGGTAGTTAGCTTAGGACTGGGCTAACTGGGGAGATTTGTTAGTTGAGGCCCAAGGGCTACGTGTGCATAAACACATAGGGCTCCTTATTCATAATATAGAAATATCACTTGCATACACCTAGATACATACGTGTGTATGTGCAAAGCCCCAAAGGCTTCCAAGGCAATAATAACATTTATTTTATCTGTAAATACATTTTGTACATGAATAAATTCAATTAAATTGAAACTGACCCTGGGGGCGGTGACTGCAAAAAGAGAAAGTCTCGTCCATCCTAAAAGGTCAAAGTGTTATGGTCACTATGAGCTATTGGGAAAGGGAAAATATACAACTGTTGGTGCCAATTGATTCACCCTTCTAATGCACGTACACCTGTGTAGAATTGTTGTTAAAAGAGAGAGACAGTAATTTGAAACAGGTGAATTTAGACAAGAGTTTATTGGACATTTTCAATCCTGTTGAAGCCCAAAGGGATGCAATGGATAGTGTGAAGAAAATGATTGTACGACAACCAAGGAATCAGTAGCATGAATTAGTTTGCAGCATCTTAAATAGGGACAGTTGGCATTGGACACAGTTTGACAAATAGGGGTTTAAAATAATCGAATGATGGGTTTAGATTTTACAGGGGTATCCCTTCTGGTTAAGAGTGCAATGTCATTAAAATAGCAATGTTTAAATGTTTCTCACACTTGTGTTTGGTGACGACTATCCGAGACGGTCAAGTTTTGATGGCACTCACATACATGACTGGCGCTCTAGAAGTCGTTAAGTGTGTTTGGCTCCTAGTCGTAGACGACATTTTATTCCAGTCCATAAAAAAAATCGTCTAAAGGAATTAAACTGATGCCACTATTTCATGAAATATGTGTGGCACGTACCACTGTCTTGCCTATGTCATGTACAAACTATCGCTATATGCCTCGCATAGTTGACAGAATTTCTCCCAAAAGTTTCGTTTTAAAAGAAATAACGTCTAATGATGCCAATAGACGAACTTTGACAACAAACAGCGGCAACAGCAAAGCATACATACATTGCATCTCTAGTGGAACGCCCTAAGTTTGCTAAAAAAGTAAACTTTGTCGTTAAAAGATGTACATCGCTGAATAGAAATGTCAAAAATGACAAGAAAACTTTATCAAAAATGGCCGCAATCCATTTCGAAGATCTGTCATCTTTAGAAAAACCTTTGCAACTAGTTCCTGTAGACGTCACAATTCAAAGACAGAGATGGCAGTGGATCCGATATACTTTCGAGAAGGCGTCATTTCCATTTCTTGCCAAACGATGCAATGGAATCCCTAAGCCCAGGACGGAAGAAGAGCTGGTTCTCCGAGACATATGAGGTTAAGAACAGTCCAAGAAGATTCACGGTAGTTAGGACGACATATTACCAGAAACCGAACGCGATGGCACGAAGGCGGGCTCATAAACAAAGAGAAAACATGTAACTGGTTTGACGAGAATTGAACAAGCTAGATCGAAAAAAGCAACATAGTCGGAAAGGCTACTGAAATCAACAATATTAAGGTTGAAGCTTCATAAATTTGCAAGAATTACCAGTGAAAAAGAGCGGTTGGAGTTATGCATAAGAACCAGGTTGATAGAACCAACGTTGCCATTGGGCAACTTTCGTGGAACACGAAGCTGCTTACGCAGTAAAAACTACAAGGAACAATATCGGAAAAGGTATAGAAGCTTGAATATATTTGAACTTGTGAGTGATAAAGCAGTTTACTGGCTGCGGTCTTCATAGCGAGGACTATTTGATGCAAGTTGATTGATCCGTGTGATAACAATATAGTATCGTCAGCTTACGAACGTCGTTTCAGAAGTTTCGAGCTTTACGTTTACGTGGACCCTGTTCCATCATACACCAGCTCAGTTGATGAGGATCTTTTGAGGCGGCCAATAACTGCCATCACATTTAAAAAGTTTACCAAATGATACTGGATGACTGTCGAATGAAAGTTAGAAAGATGGCAAATGCTTTGGATATATCGAAGGCCCCTTACAGCTTATGCTGTTTCCTGAGCTCAAAGTTTGGCTCGGATTACATAGATTTTCATCTAACGAGGAAGTCATCGCATGGACCATGATCATGAACAATTATTGAAGGAGAAGCAAGTTCACAAACCCTTGTGCATTTCTTTGACATTGGTTTTGATATTGGATACGAATATTTTCACTAAACTGTCGGTAAAGTAGTGGTCTCTCAGTGGTGGTCTCTCAGAACCTAAAAAATTACATGATTCCTCCAGAAACAAACACGGTCATGAGTCCTTATTGGCCTTTTGGCACGGCAAACACAAATTTATCGTTTCTATTTCTAATTTTCATTTAAATGTTTATTGTCTAGAAAGTGACGCTGTTAACATACAAGATTTGTTCTCATGCCTTACCCCCTTTTTGACGAATCATCGACAGTGGCGAGCATCGGATGTAAATAGATCTTTCCGATAAGAACGCAATAAAGATTTATATATCTCAGAACATAATAGTTATGTCCCTAATCAGTTTCATTAATTAACATCAGCAATGCGTTGCATAAAGTACAAGCTATAAATTCAAACTCTGTCCCATACGAAAGTCATCTAAAAGGCATAAACCAAGCGTGTTAAAGCCTTTGTAATTTTAACATCCATGTCAAAGGCAACCTAATAAATTCCACCCCCACTCCCTCTCTCTCAGTAAAATGGCTATTCCGGCTTTAACTAGCCTTCAAACACACCAACAACTAACGTGTTTGTTTACGTTCTTGTTCATTAAACGTTGTCCAGGTTCATTAAGCGACGTTTCCTGTCATAACAAAGGTCCTTTGACAACGGATACTTTGGCCTAAAATAGATGAGGTACGGAGAGGTACTCGTTTCACACAACACAACCCGTTCGCCTTTTTGCTTGTTAAGCTTCACACGTCTAACCCCAACTATTAATCTAATATTTACCTCCGGATGGTGAGGGATGCTCCAGCACATCTGGACTACTGGATTAACTTCACAAATGACAATTATCCTTTGGATCAATTTAAATTCAATCGAAAGCAAAAGCAAACAAATCAATGAACGCTCAACAAAACCATAAACGACAAACATTGACCCAGATGATGATGACGATGACGATGACGATGACGATGTAGATGATGATGATGGAGGCTTCTCATGTCTCTATGCCCGCATTGGAGTACATCAACATTTGTTAGCTACCAGAGTCATGTAGCCACAGCAATCCATTTAATATTAAATCCAATAAACAATTACTAGATTATGTCCTTATGCCGGGGACAACTGGACAACCGCCTCTGCCGACGACGTGCCACTCAAACCGAATACCAAAACTGCAATGCTCCAAATTCCAAATCAAATAGCCACCAGTGATGGCAATGACGTGGCATGATTTAACCATCAAATGGTCAACGTACAGAATCCTTAATCGCTTATTGTACATAGATGACTGCAGGACGATCAAACATGAGAAATGCCTAGCGTGTCGTTTTCCTGGGTTGGTTTCATGGTCATCATCCCAAAAAAAAAAAACGAAAAAAAAATCAATACACAAGTAAATTGTCTCGTTTTGTCTGAGTAGGAGGAACGAGGACATTAGAGGTCCACTGAATATTCCATCTAATCTTTTGTAGTAGCCCCCAAGTAACCATTGTTTGGGATCGTAAAAACTGTGCTACTTATCCACCACCACCATTGGGTCGTCCAAAACGAAATCCCTTACACACAAAACCAATAGAAATTGTCTTCTCGGCGATGTAATGGACTATTGCTACGGTCCCCAAGACGATTATTAACAGTCTGTGACAAAAAATCACCGAAGGAAACATGGAAATGACAGTATCTGACGTTGATCTGGTTTCGATGTTTGACGCCTGTGGTTCTTGAATTGAATTTGATGGAACAAATGAATTGATTTTGCTGCTGTCAGTCGAGATGAGATTTGACGTTTGACACTTTAAGAATAAAGAAAGGAAATTATTTCTGGCGAAGGACAATGTGATGTTGGAACAATGTAATCTATTCAAAAAGTCTATTCGTAGTTTGAAAACCCACTGAAATGGAAGTGACGTCTATGCATGTGCATTCAAAGTGGAATGAATGAAGGCTTCACCATTTGATTTAAGGACTCCTTCTCAAACTAATGAAGTCATTTTCATCGGTCTTTGACAAAGTCTAGACTTTTTTCGCACGAAGCTGGACTGTAATCAGCATCCTGGGTTGTTTTTTCATCATGCATCATATGCACGATACCTTTATGCTTTAAATAAGACTTCTGATCAAGGATATAGTATGTCAGCCCTGTTTAGATCCTTATATCACCTATCTATGTTACTTTTGGATAGACAGACAGGTCAGACTTAGTCCCTTATCACTGCGGCCACTTGTGGGTCTGTTGTGATGTCCTCCATGAGACCGAAATGAGTGATGAATCCAGCGATGTCTTTGGATGAGCTGGCGATGTCTTTGGTGGCCCAGAAAACTATGACGTGTTTCTTCATCTTCGTTGCACATCCTACATGTATTATCTTGTGCTATTCCCCTAGTCATGAGATGTCTTTTTTTAACCCGACAGTGTCCGGTTAGGAAGCCTGTGGAAATTCGAATCTAACTTCTGGTTCTCCGTCACCTTTAAAAGACTACATTGATTCTGTCTATGATTTAAGTCAAAGTCTGGGTTTGCGGCCTATAACACACGGAAGAGTCTGTTCAGTAGCATAATTGTCGTCAAGACTCTCCTTTTTCTTCTGCACTATGGGGTTTGTTAAGGGACTTTCAAAACTCAATTAAGCAGCCGATCCAATGCCAAATTTGACAAGCGGTCTTAAAGTGTGTAAATGACAAGAACTCGACTGAATCAAAGCACTACCTCTTCACTAAAAGTCAAGAAGTTTATAAACTACAAGGCAGTTATCAATGCTAAACAGTAAGCCCCCGGTAATCCGACAAACATTTTGCAGGGCGGTGTTGGACTTTCAAATTTGTCGGATTATACAGCACTGCCACAGACCCCCTATAGTCCGGAATTTTGTGAAAAAGTGTATGTAATCCGACAAATTACAAGTCAAAGTGATAAGATTCTATCTGAACTGCATGTCGGATTACAAGGGGTGCCGGATTAGCCAGGGGCCAGATTACCGCGGGTCCACTGTATAGGCTAAGTGGATCGAACCTACGGACAGAGAGACAAGTACCATTCTGGGCAATTTGTCCTCATCCTGATTGCGGGTAAGACTCAAACTTACTCAATGTACTTACCAATTGAAATACTACGATAGGGGAGTTAGGTTGAAGGAGCGACTGCATCCCATTTGATGCAACCTTCACTCGGATTTCCAAGGATCCATTGTGTTTTATGTGATTTACTTCGAAAAATGTTGGGCTTAAACCTTAAAGGGAGGCACGATGGCGTTTAAAACCCTAATTGGCTTTGGAATACTCGTCCCCTAATGTCGAATCTGACCATTCTGGTCCAAAAGTGGCCTACGTACAGGAAAACTGAACTCAATTCAGCAGTTTTTCAAAGCTCTGGAAGATAAATGATGTTTACATCCTTCTTTGAAGCCAATAAACAGATGATGGATATAGCAAAGCTTAAGTTCGAGTCTTCTTCGAAGAACTCAATCTAATTTGACTATAAATCACTGTTTCAAGCCTATATGCCGAGTTTGTTATATATGCGGTGTTGGGTAGTAGGATCTGATGGAGGAAAGACTGTTCTTAAAGGTACATGAAGCTGAAGTTGGATATTTAAACATCCTGAACTAAGAAACTCAATGAATAAAAGGGGCTATCACGGACTTTGGAAAATAACAAAAAAAAAAACAGTCGTGGTAAGGTAGAGGTTTTGAAGAGATTCAGAGAAAATCTTTGAGAGAGAAAGTTTCTGGGGGTGCATTTTGGACACGTTTTAAGGCGCAATAACATCCTTTATTCCACCACTTTAGTAATGACATGTCGCTTTTTCACTGGCGTATCACCAGGAACTTGGTCCACCCTTTCACTCGCAAGCAATCTTTTGGTCAAATCCCAGCCATTATGCCCCATGATCCCATAAGCTTGTCTGGTTTTTCCCATCAAAATTAGGAAGAACAAAGTTGTGAATTTTACTTAAACCCTGGACAACTTTTTCTTCGAGACTGTTCCAATCCTTTCAGGTAAAAGATAAAGCACTTCAGATGGAACCATTAACCTTTAACCAACCCATTGAATTGCAATCGCTTCCTGTAAACAAAATCAAAACTGTGTAGCGAAGAGCAAGGTTAACATAAGCTTGGTATTTCCCGGAAGCCTACAAGGGTGAGCCTAATCGTTTGATCCTCCATTAACGATATGAGCGAGAGACGAGATTTATTACACACTCCGATCGGATACATCATCCTTATCATAAGGGACCATCAGTCTAAACCATTTGTCTTACAAGAAATAAAACTCTTTTGCATTCAATGACCATTCCAACCCACGGCCAACCTATAATGGTCCATTAACTTTAGGTACAACCTGTTAAGCAATTTTTTTTTTTGCGTATTTTGCTCACACACACACACAGTCACCAATAAGCTAAACATAACACTTACCCCAAGATGTCGATTATACCCGACCGTAGTGGTTCGTCGAAACGGATTCGAGAATGGCAAGTCGACTTTTATCAATTTCCCATTATACAGATCGACAGCGACACGAATCTGGGAATTCCTTTCCGTCACAGAATCGATGGCGTATAGCACCCCGCACACAATGAACATCTCACCGAATTTATGATGATCCAATGTGACATTCCAGCTGTATTGGGTCTGGAGACTCTCTGCATCCATCTGGGCGCGGAAGGAAACCAAAAAGAATAAAAACGTCAAAGCAAGCAAGCAAGGACGAAAAAAAAAAAATTTATATATAAAGCAATTTTGGTGCCGGGCTTATGCCATCGTAACTCTTTCTTTGACGGCAATTCCGGTCGCAGACAAATCTTCATGATTTGTCCCATCCCAACAGAGACAACTCACCTTTACCACAAGCGTATTATTGGAGTCGTATGTGCTGTATATCACCCAAAGGCCCACATCGTCTACATTAAAGTCCATGTAGTTGTAGTTCGTTGTGTATAACTTATTGCCAGAGGGTAGTCCTGTGTGTGCCAATTTCGTTGCTGGAAAATATCAAAAAATCATTATTTTTTCAAGAATATAAGGATTATGAGGTGGAAACGGAGTCGGTACTCGGTGGCTCCACTCGGAAAGACGCGCGATGTCTCATTGATATTTATGAAAGCGAAAAGTAGAATCTATGAATGATGTGTGGTCGACCCGTTTTGCATCACAGCGTGACTATGAATCCAGATGTAACTCAAAAAGGATCCACGGAAGGATGCTGGCGGAACCAGAGTATTTCCCTGTGTGGTAATGTGTTGTCACATTAATTTTTACGACAATGTTTTGTGATGATTGCAATTGCTTGTGTGTTTTTTTTTCGGTTTGTCAGAAGCTCGGACAGTTTATTGTCCGAAATGCGATTGTTTTCGAGGCAATAAATCCGTTTTTATGGATTCCGTGTGGTGTGGATACGTTTTCAAAGCGTTTTAAGTATTTTGTAGGGATTTCTATTCGGCAAATGATGGGTGGGCTGAATAACAATTTAATGGGTGTAAATAATTCATGGCAATAGGATTGAGTTTTTCGTCCTTTTTTTTTTGTTTCGCTATCTTTTTTTTCGTTTGAGGGGCATTGATTTGTGTTCCAAGTTAATTGGTTATTGTTGGTTGTTAGATGTACAAGGACTACCAGCGTCTTTGGCAATTAGCTGATTGCGGTAGCGAAAAAGGCTGATTTTGATTTTGATAAACGTTCATGAAGATAGGAGACAAGAACAATTCTAGCATTGTTGGATTTGTAGATATCATGAGCGTGTAGGTACTTAAAAAAAAAAACTGTTTAAGGTCAAGAATACCAAGGACGAGGATGTAATAATGAAAATAATCATCAATAGAGAGATGCTGGGTTGAATTATATTATCGCATGGAAACTAGGTGTAGGGGGCTAAAATATTTAGGCGGAATCATGGACCAAAGATGGTGCTTAAGTTGTGCATAATTTACTGAATTTAATTTACGATCGACAATTACATCACTAGATTCCTGAAAAATGGTTGAATAATTATAAAATAGGCCACAAGTACACATACCTACAAAGGCTAGACTGTGCGGGTAAAAAAGTCACTGGCATAACACTGGCAGTTTGAAAGTGTTGATCGTACAAATGACATCGGGATGTTCGAAAGAAATACTGTGAATTATAAGCAATGGCAACAGTACCAAAAATTCTCCCCAGTTATTCTGGACACCACCCTCGGAGGAAAAAGACTGAAACCTAATACCATCTGAGTTTCAAAATCACTACACCAACACTAGCGCTGTGCGAATAGCATCATAAGGCTATTCATAACCCCTTTGCGCTGGTGAATGATAAAAAAAAAAAGAAGATGGCGCGGAGACTGCCATAAGGCTTGAGAATATTACCTAGATAGCTTCCAACCCGATCAAACAATCAATAATCCCATCTTTTGCAGTCTTTTCAAGCGTCTTGCGGCAGAAAGTATAAGCGGTTGTTCGGAGATACCTAAAGCAATTATCACCTCAACATATGCTTGATCACATTATTCTTCCAGGTCGCAACTGAACTTGCCTAATGAGGTCAAACTGTTTGTTTGTTGACATAATTCGAACCTGAATGCTTTTTAACCACCTGTCTTCACCCTTGTCTAGCTAAGGGACAAGCACTTAACCTATTTTTCAGTGACTGGTATCTAAAAATTATTCCATTCAAGTGAGGAGTGTGAGAAGCTAGGTTTTCGAACAGAAAAATTGCTGAATAGACGTTTAACATCTCACACAGCGTACATATTTACATGACCTTATCAAGTTCAATTTTTATTGATCACTCATCAGCCTTATACCTTTTCTAAACACGTAAGAGTTTGAAGAATAAGTACATCGTAGCACCTTTTACCAAAAGACTTACATATTTGAGAAGTCGAAGCAACCAGAAACTCCATCTCTAAACTGAGTTTCACTCGAAATTTGGATGTAGGTTCTGGATCATTTAGAATGGTGCCTTCAAGGTAAGCTGCAAGGTGGACACGCAAAACTTCTCAAAAAATAGAGGTTTTTGTAAATGGTTTTCAATCGAAGTTCAATGTGCTCATCTGCTAGGATGTACAGCTTTAGGCAACTTCAAAGTTATGAACATCTGATATGATGACACAAGAGTCGACTTGTTTTATTTCTAAAACCGGATCAGGTTCGAATTTTAATGGATGCCTTCAAATGGTTTTCCAAACGAAGACTTCAATCTTATTGTGAAGAACAGAGAGGAATGGAGTCAGGCTTGGTTTCAGGTTTTGCTAAACTCGTTATGTGCTTTTTGTGCCCCAGATCGGAAATGAGATCTTTGATGAACTTGCTTTGAACTTTCGCTTAGAGCATGCTTTCTAAGAAGACTTGAATCTGTGTTTGGTCTGCCATGGATAGTTGGGTTTTTCATGAACCCAACTGTAGTTGGTATGACTCACTAGTGTGCGCAATCGAAGGCTCTCTGATGCCCTTAAAAAAAAAAAAAAAAAACAGTGGAATGCTTGTTGTCTCTCAGAAGGAAAGATTGTAGTCTTTTTATTGGTGATCAACAGGCCATTACGTTTAAAGCATAAGTGAATTTGGACCACAACTTTTCGCTATGGCTTACAATGAGAGAATAAAGGGACTGTAAATATTTGTATTTGAAGCAATCACCCCCCTTTGTACGAAAGACGGACAAATTTCAGTTGTACGATGAACTAACATAGGTCTAAGGGCTCTCTATCAACGGAAAAATGTACATCTGATGTGAGTTCCGAAGGTTAGGTTAGGTTAGGTAGATAGGTGGGACTTACTTAGCCTCATAGCCCAGTGTGATGCATATAAAATCTCTTTAAGAGAAAATTCTACCCGTAGAACCATTCCGAAGGTTAAGCTAGGTTAGGGAGGCAGTCAGGGTATTTTTCCGGTGGACTTGAATCAGTAGTAAGTCCATTGTGATGCATCAGGATCTAGGGGGAACTCCTCCACAATATTCGTTAAACCAGTGAGAGCTTTTGTTTGAACGGACTAGGTCTTTGGCCTCTTGTTGTAGATTGTCGAAAAAGAAGGCACCGAGATGGTTCCGTCTTTTAAGACAGAAGTTGTTTCTTTCCTTTCTAGGCACAAAAAAATCTCTATCTTCTCTAATAGGTATCATCACCGGGCATAATATGCTTAACTACCATGCAAGAAGATTGGAATTGTACACGGATGACTTATGCAGGGGATGTGGCGACGAAGAAGTAGATAAGGACACTTTACACTTTCTTTGCCACTGTCCAGCGCTCTGCGAAATAAGATTCAATACCCTAGGAAGACACTTCTTTCAGGACCTAGAAGAACTGTCCGACAAGTCTGTGGTCGACATACACAAATTTATCTGCGCCTCGGACTGGCTCGATAGAACATAGGATTATGGTTCCTAGTAAGGGGGCTTGAATTCCCTGGGGTACCACAATGGGCCTACATTGACCTTAATGTGGCGGAGATAGGACTTCCTTTCCTGTCAAGCCTATAAGCTAACCTAACCTAGCCTTCTTCGACCCTACAGCTTTTGCAGAAATCATTTGCGGAGAGGCCTAGTTGAGTGGCATGTCTGCATATAGGGTAGTGTCCAGTGAAGACACCTACAGTGATTCCCAGAAGTCTTCTATTTACCGAAATTTATCTCTTTTAGCTTGTCAGATTGTACCATTTGACCATGTTTTGCTGATTGTATTGCAGAGTCGTTTTATATGGCGTACCGTAAGACGCTGAGCTGTAATCGACTCTTTTTGGAAATCCAACAAATATTGGACCAAGAAGAATGAGTTTTGAACTGCTCGACAAGTCAATGAATTGATATGTTTGGAATGGAACTGCGGTGGTTCAGAGGCAGGTACTTATGCAATCCACAAGCATATTCAGATTCCACTGCCTTATCTAGCTATTTACCAAAATCTTGTATTCAGGGCGTTAGAGGCATTGTTGTGAGCCAGAGTTGGAACAGGGAAGTAACTTCGGTGCAGATGAGGAGGACGGCATCACGCTTGTGGTTGTTTGGCTCCACTCATCAGATGGGGGTGGTTCTTGTCAACTCCGCCTTCTCAGCACACACAATCTCGTGCCAAAATAAGCTAGCTTCTAGAAGAAGAAGAATTCCCTTAGAAGACAAGAGTGTCCTATCACGAAGCCTCTCTGTCGTACATTTCTGCTTCCGCCTCTGAACATGATAACATTCACTTCTTCCGCGACGCCCTTGTAGAATGGATAACTATTAAGAATTTCACTGCGACTTCCAGATTTAATTACTTTAATTAAACGCGTCTCATCAAGAATATCCTTCGTCCCGATATCTACGATTGAAAGTATAAACACAAGCCGTTTTCCCTCCTCACAAACTTCGTTAAATTTAAGTGTCAATCCTTTAAACAACAAAACCAACTGTAAAATTTGTCATTCTATTGAAAACATTGAAAGCATCCATCTCAAACCACCCATCATCCGTCTCAGTGCAACTGATACCAAGGACTCACTTCCTTCAACAGACACCATCAAGAGACAATATCACACAATTAATACACAAATTACAACTCACTTGTTCTCTTCAAAGTTGCCAAATCCAATTTGACTACAATGTCGGTATTCTCCTGGTTGTAGTAGAACGATCCATTGAAGACTACATGTGCATTGCCCTGCGGTGTGAGGAGGGTGTTTATTTGTTTAGGTTCCACCATGACAAATTTGTGTTCCATAACCAATCCAAATAGATGAAGAAATGCCAAAGAAAAATATGAGTTAAGTTATAAATCTATTTTTTGTAAGCTTCGGCGGCGTTAATGCAAGAGCTATCATTGAGCTTTGGGGCTGGACCCAAGACCCAATTCAGCATGTGATACCATACCATAAATCCTTCCTTTATCTCGTAATATTTGCTCGAAAGGCTGCTGCCACGATATTCCATTTTGTTGGCGAACTCATAGAGGCGATTCGTAACGTTCTCTCTGGTAACATAGATTTTCTCTTTGTCCCTTGGCTTTGCGGCGGCATCCCTTAGCCAAGATCCATAGGTCTCATCGATAGATTTATGGAAAACGGGCTTACCGACCGCATAGAGCAGACAACCTGTAACAGAGAAGAAAGACCAGACAAAAATATGAAAAAAAAGAGGATTAAGGTGACACAGGGTGTAGCAGTAACATATGGCATTGAGGGGCTATATATGAGCTTCTATTGTGTGTGGTAATTGCGTTTCACTGTGACCGTAATAAGTATCCTTTGAAGGGACAGTCTTATTTTTTTTGCCCAAGAATTATTGTAATTTAAGGGAAAATGATTCTTTTGAGCGTGTAAACAAGGAGTTGATAGGTTATATGTCCCGATGTTGGAAAGGGATATAATAATTGGGAATGAGTGAATTATTTAAGGATAATTGAGTTGGAATGGGACTTGAAAGGAAATTTGAGACTCCAAAGGTTTAAAAGAGGGTGGTTTCATGAAATTTAGGTATAGGGGCAAGCTTTAGAGCTCCAAGAATGGGGTCAAAATTTGGAAGTTCTTAGTTTTACGTGGTCTTCTGAGAAGATGTACAAAAGAAGGTTTGTGATTGCTAAGGTTGGACCTCAGTTTACTCCTGAAATAACTTAGATTTCCTAACCTAGCAGTTAAAATCGGCCAAGCTTTCGATCTCTTAGGTTCGAGGGTTAAATAATCCTAACACGGTTACAATAGTCAAGATGTTGTCCTCAGAGAATCGGTGTAAATCCGGTCATGGTCCAGCTTTCTACTGTCTGTACCTTGAGAACTTTGCTTAGCTAATTCGGCAGCCGCATAGTTCCCTGGAATTTCGCTGTTATCTGAGACTGAGACCCTAAAGAGGGTGTCGTTATACTGGTTAGCGATCTCGTTCAAAGACACACGGGGGTCCTTCAAAGCCCTAGATTTTGCTGTGTTGGATATACCTTAACTATCAACGGTGGCCTGATTGATTGCTGTGATCTCGGGGATTAGAGAGACTGAAGGAGTGATAAATGTTAAGGTCTTCTGAAAAGACACCAGCACGGACCAGAACCACCCGTAGAGTTGGAGATAGACTCGTTAAAGAGAACTTCGAGTACCAGGTATCTTTGGACGGTATTGTGTGCTTGTAGCCCATGTTGAAGCCATTTTCAGTGGGCAGCAAACCATTTGATTTTGGGGAGGCTAGTGTGGGACAAGAGGATTTTGGCAGGCTCCACCAACTAGTAAGTCTCGGGTATCAGTGAAATTCCAGGGAACTGTACGGCTCACGAATAAGCGTCTATTATTCATTGGCAGAACTGAAGAGCCCCGTACAGTGCGGCCAGGTCTAAAAAATACAGTATGTGGTTGAGCACTTGGAAGTCACAATGCTTCAATGCAGCCAGTGCAAATGTGACTTGTGACTTGGTGCATTGTGGTTTAAAATCACGCCGGATGAGTCCTCGTCTTTTGTCTTGGCAAAACGAATCAAACCAAGGGAGAAGTTGGTAAGTTTGTGGAATTGAAGACCATAAACCTACCTCCGACACACCCCCTTTATGTGGAATTTTATCAACCTGACCGATTCCAGTATAAACTACACAGATGACCATTGATGGTGTCAATAGTTTCTGGATTGTTCCACGAGCAAGTGTAGCTAGCCACCTCAACTTTGTCCTTGTGATACCTCATCCTATACCTCGATGACGCCCTCTCCAACAGAACAACAGAATAACGACCAAGACTGTAAGAAATAATGGTTTCTGGCACTCGTCAGGACTTTTGGTGTCCTTGGAATCCTTTTGGTTTACCGCTCCCCTCGCATTTTCAAGCCATGTGTACATCTGGTGTAAGAGTTAAACCATCTAGGAGTAGTTAATCTCCATCTTAACGGCCAATCTTTCCCCTTCATTTCATTTTAATCTTCCAGAGCCTATGTGTCAAGACATGTTTGCATCATGCAACCTGCACTCAGACACATTACCATACATTTGATGGTGTTCAAAGGAGGTGCCTACAGCTCATCGATTTCAATTGAACACTTGATCTATAACCAAAGTGTTTAGAAATGCATCAAGATGTTTCCACTGATTGGGATTTGCTCTTTAAAGCAACAGCCCACCTACGACATTAATTATCCTAGACAGACACATCAGTTTCATCACAACCTCATTGAAGACGAAACTTTAAGATACCAAACCTAGATAGACCCCAGACCACATGAGGAAATGTGCACAACTGAACCACAGCTTATTAGTGATAAATGGAATTGATGAGCGCAAGAGTGTCCTTACAACCTTACGTGATTCAAAGGAAATTTAATTAATTACGGTCTACAATTTGCTGTGCGTTGTCTACGAATCGATTTTGATTACATTTACCCAACGCGCAGGCAATGCATAGAAATACCACCTACTCGACGGTTTTCACCAAAAGATGTGTCAAATTATTCTCACAACACTTAGGGTGTCATCACAATGCGTCTGCCTTATGCATGCATCACAAACGCACATCCTGACAGAATCACTTGCACATGGGAACTCTATTGTTAAACAAAAATGATGAGAAACAGAAGCTGATTTTGAAACTGTGGGGCAGATGTGGGGAAATTTTCATCAAAAACCTGGAGAATCCTTTGTTTGGCTCTTTGAATGTGGGGAAACATAAGGAAAGTACCCAAAGTGTGGATGTATTGCGTGGCCGCGACTGTGGTTCGTTGACTTGGTAACTTTGTTCAAATTTATTCAGGATTTCGCAATTTTCTTACTTTAAGTGTAATGATTTACATTTTCTGTAAAATGTTCCTTTTATCATTTTTTTTGTTGGGTCTTTTAAGGCATCACACAGCAAAAAAAATGTAAGACCGTACCCGTGTAGGGTTTAAGTGTTCCCTTCGAAGGATGTCGCTTTTGTCGAGGAGAAAGGAAGTTGTATTTCTTCCTTTTTTTTTTGTGTGTTGTGTTCACTTTTCTTCCGGATGGGAATTCCTTGATAGGATCATGAAGTTTATGAAGATTTTTCTTAATATTACATCTATCGAATGAAGATTTTATTAAAATTAAAAAAAAAAAGAAATAGCGGTAAGTGCTACAGTCTGTCTTACAGAAAGCGGATAAGAATTTCTGGTGCCAAAAAGGGGTTCGATTTTGATTGTTTTGAGTCGGAGTTTCTCTGGAAATTTTGGAACACAATGTAAGGCTCACAATAATCTAGGGAAGCCTGGCTCAATACACCAGGACAAGCATGTTCAAAATTGCTATTCCCGGTACCGTCACAAAGATAGGAGCAAACTTAGAGCACTAATTGGACTTCTCAGCGGTCACTGTCGCCTGAACAAGCACCTATACATCGCATGAACTTTACAACAGATTTAAGCTGAAGACTATGCCTTGAGAGAGAGGAGACCTCTCTTCACATCCTAGGTAGGTACCTACCTTCACATCCTAATCGAATGCCCAGCTCTCTTTCAACTCAGAAAAAGAATACTAGACGGCGACTTCGTCTCTACAGAACAGCTTGCTGCCATCTACCCAGAGAAGTTCATTAACTTTCTGATATCTTCTAGGAAAGGCACAATAGGATTCGTTAGAAACCGCAGCGCCAAGGGCTGATCAGCTCTCCCGAAACAATAATAATGATAATTATGAGGCTCACAATCTTTTTTCAATCGATCTGGGCTCTCTCGGGTTAGCTCTTAAGAATAGGACTCAACAGAAAGGTTTAATGAAGTCAAATGGAACAGAATTTTAGAACTTCTTACATTGAGCAAGCGTGGCATAAAGTTTGTAACGAAATTCTTCATTAACCACGGTTTCCCCATTAAAACCAAAAAGATTGACATAAGTCCGTCTTATGAACAGAATAAGTATAAGCCTAGCAAGGACCACGAGGTCTTCCTTTTTCACCTTCGGATTTTCTTCGTTCTCCTCACCCGAAGTAGCTACATTTTTCAACAATTTTGCCTCGAAGATCAAGAAAATTGCCGAGCACATCTTAAGTTGAATGCTTCGTCACAGCTCGTTGCAGACTCAATAATTTTGGCGGAGATTCCAGTAATGACAAGTTCCACTTTTACTGGGATTCGAATCCAAATCAGCAGGTTCAACAAAAGTAAGCACTTGAATCGTGATGATAGAGGGGTCCAAATGGTTAAGAGCCTATTTGGTGAATAGAGACACCAGTAACATCGTGCTTATCAACTTATGGGAGGAGGAGGTTCGGTGATGGTTGCATCGTCAGGCTGAGCTCTGTGTGAAAACAAGCTTTGTGGCGAACTAAAAACTGGAAACTTGTTTGAATGCTTGCCTAGAGTGTGGGAAAGCAAATCGTGAGACGTAGTGAGGCTACAATATGAACGTGAGAGCTGTAGAAGATAAAGAAGTGGGAAGAAACTGTCATGCCAGGTCCAGCGAACCATGCGACGAGGATGAAGAAGTGTGAACTGCCATACTGAGTGCCGCCTTTATCACAGCTATTAGGAAAGAGTAAGCTAATATGTACAGTTCCATTGAAGTTGCTAACTGAAAGTTATTGCGACTGCAAATCATAAGTTCATAAGATCATAAATTTTCCAAATCAGTGAGTGCGGCTGGCTAGTGGACCGTGCCTATGAGGGATTATAGGCACAAATGGGGGTTTACTCATGAGACGCAAAGAATGGGGGCAGTCGTTGGATTAGTTGACGCATGGGAGACACGACCTCTGAGAATGGGGATTAGGTGAAGCTTACTGTTGCGACAATGTAGTAGAAGAACGTACAAGTCTCAAGCTACTACAAGGAAGCATGGATTAGCTGAAGCTTTCTTTTGAGACAATCCAGTAAAGGTACGTACAAGTTTCAAGCTACTAATCGAATTGGAGTGAGGCTAACCAAGATCGACGTAGTTATGTCTTCCAATGTTAGGTAGCTTCGGAAAACTGAACTTTTTAACATTTTTCCAACCTTCCTGAGGGCTCCAGAAACTGCAGGATACTTTCTCAAAATGCCTACTAAACTTAATCTCCGAAAGAATCGTCAAAAGTTCTTCAAAGACGTCATCCTTATCTGATCACTGTTGCTTGTAGCTGAATTCTCTGTAAAAAAGTTGGTGGTTGTGATACATTTTACTGGAACGGTTTTCTACAGGTTTTTCCAAGTCAACCTCTGTCTACCAAATCCTACTCTCACCTCCAACAAGGTGAGCTCCGGGTGGCTTATACGTCAAGTGGAGATTGGATTTCAATCTTTTTGGAAGGTTGAGGGGAGAAGAGTGTTTCCACTAAGGTACTCTTCTTTGGTTCGAGACGGCATCGAAGAAGGAATCAACGATGGCGTCTACACTTCCAGTTAGACTAAACTACTTAGTGAACATCTTTTACGAACTACTTTGACCTGATTCGAGGCTCAGGCATATAAAGACCGGTTTATCCAGCTCATCGTTGTTGGCCCTCCATATCATGAAATAAAAACAATCCAATAGTTACGAAGCAGCAAAAAGCCTCGGATAAGGATGGATCTACTGTTGCAAGGGTAGAAAAAGGACGAAAGAAACGAAAATTTACCCAAAAAACGTGGTCTGTTTCGATAACATTCTCGAAACGTGTTTGCAACCGGCTATCTCATTGCACTTCGAAATTTAGCAAACTGATACTTTGTTCATTTGTTAAACTGTCAGTCAGTTTCATTAAAAATTCAATAGATGGCGTTCTCCATTAGTTTTTCAGTTCATTTATTGTCGGTACATACACTTTCAAATCACACTGTTTTAAACGCTCCCAAATTAAACAATCATGAGTTCCTTGATTAGGAAAATTCAATAAAAAATCGATGGACATAGAGTTTGCAAGGACAAGACCATATACGGTACGCTAATATGCAGAATCCTCGCAAAGCAGACTGACAAATGTGAAGGATTAGTAAGTTTTTGGGAAAATTTTCCAAAATCTCCACATCCTCTTAATCCCACGTTGAGGAGGGAATTAAAAAAAACTTTTCTCTTTTGAAAGAACCATAAGCTGCATTCTCAAAGGATACTTTGCATATTCTCTTCAAAGTTTCATTATCCTTGCCACAAAAGAAAATGAGTTCTTCAGACTGAAAGTATTGTGTAACAGATGTGTGGTTTTCTACAGAATGTAAACGCATCCTGTTTGATTCATTCTGGACATTTGTTCCTAAGAAATCATTAACTGTCCTTAAACCAGACTCTTTAAATTTCAATATTTTCATCGTTTAAAGCCTCAACAACTCTACTGAATTTCTATTGAAAAGCCAGCATCAATTGATGGTTTATTTATTTGATACCACTTCCGTTGAAGTGCTATACTACAAGCCGAAAAGCTCCAAATTATCATCGATATAGAACACGGGTATAACACCAAAAAATACGAGCACGTTACCAATTCAATGACATAAATATCTATTTACAGCAATATTCAACGGTCTACCTATTTTTCAATATAAATTTCGCAATTTCCAATTGAAAAATGTTTTCCATTCGCCTCGACTGAATGGATTCTCTACCCCATACACCCATCAGGATTCATCTAAATATCCGCAATTCGCTTAGAACGAAAGGGGATCGTTGTGATTTCCTTGCATATAGTAGTAGTCCTTTTCAATCTATAACATGCACACCCACATTCAATACGCGTGCAGGAAGAGATTCATTCTATTGGATTGAAGTTTCCAATCGGAACCAATTTGGGGGTGCGGTGCGCTACTAAAAATGCCACCGTGATGCATTTCAATCCCCAGCTGGCACTTAACCATCCACGAGTGTCGGTCAGGATAATATTTCACAATTAATTAAGTTTATTCACTAGCTGAACACACACAAAGTAATATTTAAATATTTGAGAATTTGAATAACGATAAATCATAAACCGGGACTGGGCGTTGCTGTGTGGTTCTCTACAAACAGAATGGACGGAGATAGATCGAACCATTCCTCTGCTGATGATATCCTTTTAATTTAATCACTGCATGCGTGGGTCGTATATTTACTGCTCCGCATCGTCCGTTTGCTGGGTACCAGCACTTATCGTGACATTCGCCATGGTGTACGTTTTAATTTACTGAATTATCTTCGATACGGAATCGAATGGAAATGACGACTCCAAATTGAATTTTAAAATTGGCAAATGGTTTGCATTTCAGTTGAGTATCATGCCGTCACAATCAAAGGACACACGAGAGGCCTGCCAGACTTTAATTGAAGTTCAATTTTTATTTTATTTTTGTTTGTTTGTCCTTTTTTCATTGTTAATAATGTTGTGTAGCTTTACGCACGGAATGTAGATTTAATTTTGTGTCGACGACGACACGAAACATTTTATCGCAGTTTAATGTGGTGAATTGTAACCCAGACTGGATTTTATGAGACACGAGTGGATAGGAATCAGGAATTGAGAGGTTATTTAGTCGTATAATTCGACGAAGTTATTGGCTGGAAACGGATTTTGAAGTGAAAACGAGAAAAGAGAATTTGATGGTTGGATGTCCTTTTGTTGCGTTGGTTTGGTTGGTTCGTGGATTGAAGTGAATCTAGTCCCAAATTATTCGTGGCTAACCAGTCAAGATCACAATGTATAAGCTAGAGCCAGTGTTGTTCCACGACGCGTCGTTTTCAATCGTCGACACTCTGATGCCTACATCGTGTAGTCTTCGTGGCACAACACTGGTTAGAGCCGCGGTATGGTACGAAATGAAAAGACGAACTGGTGCGGGTGTCTACGTTTTAAACTTCGAATCAGTAGCCTCTCTTGGTAGGAACTTATCACAGAAAAGTGTTTTGTAGCTCTATAAGGCGATTATGAGACCATCCTTAGAATAGGTGTCGGTTGTCTGCTTGAATAAGCTTGAACAAACAATAAGAAAAGTCAAAAAATTCTCACCCTGAGCAAGGAAAGTCGTAAGCGTTTTATGGACACCCTCATTGGACCCTGCCTACTCGACAGTCATCTCAAGAAGCTGGATACTGACCAGAGACTGCTGAGCATTTCTTGTGCGAATGTCTTGCCTCAGTCATTCCCAAGAGCATGATCCTAAGATACCTCCTCGACTTCCATATTGTTTGGGATCCCAATATTCTTCAGCTATAGGAGAACATTGACATAAAAGATCTTTCAGGTCGCAGTGCTTTTCTGGTCATAATCCGGATAGGTACTGTCCTATTTCTCTGGTGTTAACACGGAAGGGACTATTTTCAATAAATCTGTCCAGCTGTTGGAATTTGCAGACGACATGGAGATCATCAGTCGGTCTCAGCGTGCCATCTTAGAAGCTTGCATGGCAATGGAAGAATAGGCGAAACGAATTGGAATTGATGTAAATGGGGACAAAACCAAGTGTACATGTTGTCAACGAACGAAGAAACATCTGTCCATCGCCTAGGACCAAAACGTCACTGTTGACAACAGTAACTTCGAAGTAGTTAAGGAGTTTACCTATCTTTAAGACTTTCTCTAGAAAACCGCTGCTACTTTCGAAAGACGAAATGCATGCTCGACAAAACACCGATCCTGCCAGTTCTGCATATGGTGCTGAACAATCGCGAACTCTATGAGCTATATCAAGAAGTGGTCCAAAAACCCAAAATACTTCGACTACATTGACTAGGCGAAGGGACAATAATGCTCTAGCCAAGAGGAACTTCAAATTCAAATCACAGCCCCCCGGTGAAAGATTGAATCTTCTTTTAAGGGACCAAACAATCGCTGATGCCAGAGTGCTTGATTTGGAGAACTGGTCTGAGAGGATGAAAGACTCCAGTGTCTCATATTCCATCGATTGGGAGTTCATTAAGTTGTATGTACGGTGTACTAGTCTAGTGGAAAACATTGGATAACAAGAGTAACCTGGATCTTCTTACAAGGATCCAGAGACAATCATGCATCTGTATAACGGGTGCTCTAAGAACAACACCTACTGCTGCCCTGCAGACTATGCTCCATTTACTTCCTATTGATATGTATGGGAAGCAATTGGCAGCTAGAGCAGCTCTAAAACTGAGGGAATCCTTCCAGTTGGCCAGTGATAATACGGGATACGGGGGGATCCTTAACAGCAACATAACCATCCCTAGCAGTACGGACTATATCGTCCCTTTTATAGACTTCAACGTCAAGACAAGAATTCCTAGCAGAAGTGCTTGGGAATTTGGTGGGGTCTTCGATGAATCTGCGATAGAGATGTACACAGATGGATCCAAAACAGCGTATGGCACGGAGCAGGGGTCTTCTCCAATGTACCTGACTGTAGTGTATTTCAGGCGGAAGTTACGGCAGTCCGAGAAGCTGCGGTTTGGCTTTCGATTAATGTGGTAGATGGTAACGCTGTTGTACTATATATAGAGAGTCAAGCAGCGATAAAAGTCTTGGCATCACCGACAGTAAGATCCAAGTTGGTAAAGCAATGCCGCAGGTCTCTGAATGAGATAAATGCGACGTGCTGGGTTCCAGGACACAGGGAAGTTCTGGGCAACTGCAGAGCGAACGAACTAGCTAAGGAAGGCGCGGGACGGATCCTCACTGAAAATGGAGGGGAACCGCTTGCCTCTCTAGAATCGATAAAGTCTCACCTCGATAGTGAAGCTAGAAGAATAGCTTATAGCAGGTGGAATTATATCAACACTTGTCTTCTGTCGAAACAGATCTGGCTTAACCTGAATCTAAGGAGAACAGGAAGACTTCTGTCCGTGAACAGGAAACTTATAAGAATTAAAATAGGAGCCCTTACGGGGCATTATCTGATTGGCAGGCATGCCATTAGAATGGGTGTACCTTCTAACGATTTCTGTAGAAGCTGCAGAGACGAGGAGGAAGAAGAAACGACTGCACATCTTTTCTGTACGTGCCCTGCTCTATCAAGGTTGAGGAAGAAATAAAACTAGGAGAATACTTCTTCAATGACCTTAACGACCTAGCCAGACTCGACATCTTTAGAATTAAGAGTTTTGTATCTGGGACTTATTGGTTCTGCACTTAGTGCGGCACAGTAAAGGGTCTATCCAGAGCTTATACTCCTTTTCTTTTATAGGGAATTCTGCATGTGAGGTTTCGAAGGATAGTTTCCGGTTTCTACACGCGGGCTTCCATTTTGGCCTAAGTGGATCCCTGCTTAGTGGGGACAGCCGCCCTACCTAATCTAATCTTAGTTGTATCCCCATTCTGATATAAAAAGTCTGATATGTGACCACTTATCTTATCCGGAAGGATGACGGCTTTATTGGTCTAGCTAAGCAATTTAAGAGAAGTCGCAACTAAAAGAATTGAGGGCCAAGTCCTAGCTTCTCGTACCCATTTTTGCATAAATGGAATGGACCAGCATTTTTTATTGCCGACTCCGAACTGTAGTGCTGTGTTTTACTGAGACTCAACCCTGTATGTCAGCTCATTTAGCAGTCCAATGCAATAAAGGAGGCGCGGCACATGCTCCCTATTAACAAAGTTTGACACTTGCAGATGGCACCTTAATTGTTTGCAGAATTAGATGTCTGTCAAGGTAGTCACTAGTGACCGATTCTGTTTCATTTATCATAAAAAATATGAGAGCTGACATGGAAACCCCAAGCTATTTAAAGTCCCCTATGAACCAGTAACTTATTCCCCTCTGTAAGCTCAGATGCTTTGTACCAATCCAATCAACAAACGCTTAACCGTGAAAGCAATTTCATAAAAATCTACTTTGATGCCCACTCGTACAGCAAAGATAATTTAATATAAAATGTGTTCCCAATCATCTATATATGTATCTATCCTGTTCCTGATGTCATTAAAGATTAATTTCAGGCACACATTTATAAAAAAAAAATACTATCATGCTTAAACCGTTGAAGTGGAACTGTAACTACCCATTGGATAAATTGATTTCACTGATAAACGCTCAATCAGATACAAAAAAACCAACAAAAAAAACCAATAAAAGTTAAAAACATATAATTTATATAAAAAACATGACAAAAATAAATGTGTCCACTCACTTGTCTCTCGCTTGGGTAATCCTGGATAACTGTAATTGGCCGTTGGTTGAATATCGAAATTGGAAGTGGTATCATCCTTGCACTGATATTCGCTGTTGTACAAAGAAATAAAAAAATTAAAAAATTTTTTTTTCGTACAAAAAACTCTGCAAATTCATTAAAAACAATTTTTTTTTTTGTTAAAGAAATACAAGGGAAAATATAAAGCGGATATTTTTGTGGGCCCATTAAGAAGACTGTAGGTCACTTTTGTTTTTTCGGTTCCGGTTCAGTCTCTGAATATCCAACACAAAGCGATTAAATCCCTTTTGTGTACAAAACCCTATCCCTTTGCCATTTTCACTTCACCATAGGTAAAGGGTACACCCCTCAACTTTTGTTTCGTAAAAAAAAAAAAAAAAACAGAAAATACAAAATTAACAATTACACACAATACAATCAAGCTTACCTTGGATCAGGACATTCCACACAAACCGGTGGTGGTGGACAGGAACTCTCTGGTGGTTTACTACCGAAGACCTTGAGTTCGTTGCGAATCATGGGTGTCTCCAGGGCAGGATTCTTTTCTGAATTAAAAAAAAAAAGAGAATTGTATGCAAGGATTTATATCAATGTGTGAGTAAGAATGAATAATGAATGGTAATGAAGAGACAGTTGGAGAATGAGTGTATAAATACAGTGGCAGACAGAATGGAAACAAACTTTTAAGGTCATATAGCGCAGAGGAGCTGTACGTAAGTGGTTGGTAATTATACTCGTCGGAGGTACCATACGTAAATGGATCAGATTTCAGGAATAAGGGGAAGAATTTTGTTATGTCAGTGTGTCTTCATCGGAGAGAAGTTAACGAAGCCTTCGAATAAAGATGGCTGCATAGATACAGACAGTGGAACTTAATTGATACATATATTCATTCTTAAGACTTGTTTTGATGAATTTCGTGTAAAAATAAGGAAAGGTCTAGGAAAATGAAGGTACAATGACTAAAAAGTCAAATGGAGGGCAGCTGATTAGAGGAGGGAGAATGGCCGATGGGGGAAAGTCTAGAACAACCATCGCAAAGGAAAAGAAGTGTCAGCTCGAAATGGGAATGGAAATCCTCTACCAGAGCCGATGCAATTGAAAAGTTAAGGAGTCAGTTTAAAACGACAAGTACCATCACTAACACCGGATAATGCTTTGAAGATTCGAAAGACGGTGAGGAAATCTGAAATAGGCCCCGTAGGCTCTTAAATAATGTAACGAAGGCACATCTGACCTATCTAGCTTGGAAATCCATCGCCAATATCACCAACCTTCACAGACTATGGCTGGCATCAATGTATCAAAGTCTACGACTTTATCAAGTCATGTATGAGATGGCGCAAGTTTTAAAGCCGAACAGACTAACGAAATTCTGGTAAGACCAAGCTTGGATTGGCAGTCACCGTACTGATCCTAGGTTAGGTTAGTGTGGCAGGCTGTATTTGACAGCCACAATAAGACCAGGGAAGGTCTTTTGTGATACAACATGGAGCTGTGATTTCTTCAGAAAAACTTCCTGCAGAACAAACTAAAGTTTACTGTTAAGCGCTGGAGGCTGCTAATCCTGGGGTCGATTTACGGCATCAGTGATCGAGTACGTCGGAATGATCGTTTATACGCAATAATGCTCATTTTTACGTGACGAGTTACTCGATCACTTATGCCGTAATTCGACCCCTTATATCAGCCAGTTTGTTTAGACTAGGGAAGAAGTTGGCTCCTAGGTAGGCTCTTTTTCGAACTAAAAGAGCTGGGTATGTCCAGAGAAGGTGAAGAATCGCCTTTTTCTCCTCATCGTCCAAACAGCTCGTACAAAAATCATAACAGACGAGGCCTAGCTTATTGGTGTGCCTGCCAATGATGCAGCCTTTTCTGTCTGAATAGACAGTGAGAACGTTTGTTATTCAGCTAAGGCCGGATCTGTATCGTGAGGAGTTGGTATGTACCACCTTCTATTGATGAAGTCGATTGCTTTCCTTTTAAGTAGCAACCTGGAAGTGGCGAGAGGTATAGTTTTAGATTCCCCTTGTCCGGTAGAATCGAAAGGGATGCACCCTGTCTGATGAGTTCGTCAGCCATGTAGTTACCTGGAAAGTCCCTACGCCATGGCACCCAAATAAGGTTAGTTTTGAAATGTTCAGCTCTCTCATTCAGATACACTTTTCCACCTAGAGTTGGCAATAGAGAGAAAGTGTTGGAAATTGTTGCCCTTGATGAGTTCTATCGGAGAGCAGACTGACTCCGTAAGGGAGGCATCCCGGCAGTTACGAGTTGTTTTTGGGTTAAAGGAGACTGATTTCAGGGATTTAGTCGCGGCCTGGCTATCAGTAAAAGTGGTTATATCCCGATGGAGATATCATATTCTAGCTCAGTCACGATAGGGCCTCCTTGATTGCCATTATCTCGGTTTATAAGACGCTGCAGCGGACAGGCAAATGGAAGAAGATGCTAACGTTAACATCCACGCCCGATTCTGTTTTGGAGCGATTTGTATAGGACTAGATGGAGTCTCTGAATTGTAATCTGGAGGGGATTATGGTAGCGAAATTTGTATCTAAAAGAAGTCGTTGTAGGGTATAGTCGATGTTTTGCGGTAGGAACCAGCACGAAGGCTGGACCAGTGGTGAAGTTCTTTGATTCGAATGGCTGCCCTGGCTGCCAGTTGTTTGCTGTAAATGTCTAAGCGTATCAGGTGGAACAGCATATCAAGAGCCGCCGTTAGTGTAGTTCTGAGGGCTCCACTGTTACATATACAAGCTGATCTTTGTACTCGACTGAGACGGTTTCGATGGATCCAATCTTGCGTATCAAAGGCATGTTTCGAATCTCGAAGGAAAATTGTTAGTTCGGTCACGTTGAACATTGATTCCCATGCGAATATTATGCTTCTAGTCGGGGCAAACTATTTCTGTATTTTGATTAGAGCTTATGAAAGCCTAGCAAGTAAAGGTTACTCAGTATTTGGTTAGTTGTCGAAGCTATTTTGTGGACATTTAGCCAATTTTCAACGAACTACCTGAGTTAAGCTTAAAGATAATCACGGTGCTTAGCTCGGTTGGTTAGTTTTAGAGCGATCCTCATACCTAAACGTTGCTTGGCTTATTGTATTCCACTGCATGTGGATTGTATTTGGATGTGTTGTGGATAGTCAATGATATGGTCTTGAACGCGAAGTCTTTTCTTTAAATTTAGAAGGTGTCGACTAAGTTTTTTCCTCAACCTAAAGATCCATACGTCCACTGCTTGTCAGAAATGAGTACAATTACACTCAGAACCAAAATTTCCCTAAAGTTGGGACCATAATGTCAAAACCCATTCGTGTTCAGTCAGTCGCTAAGTGTCATTGACCGGTGAACAGAAACTACATGTTTAAAGAATTAAAATCTAAAATTAAACCGCAAAAAGTACTTCAAAATGTTAAGGCACTTCTTAACGATTTATGCTACAAACGTTGGGCATAAATTATTTTCCTCGAAGGGATATTATATGAGAACAATGTATGTGACACTCATTTAAAATTCTGTCTCTTACATGATTCATCCGATTGGTGGGTAAAAAGGGATGAATAACCCCTTAAGCAGGGTTCAATACTCACTTATTATCTCGAATGATGCCATAGTGGTGTTCAATTCGTTTTTGGCCACACAAAAGTATTGACCAAAGTCCATAAAATTCAAGTTGTTAATTGTTAAACGCATTGTTGTTTTATATCTGTTAAAAAATTTAAAAAAATAAAAGAATATTGAAATATTAATTTTGGGTTCACATAGCTCGCCCTTACCCATCCGGATAGGTTTCGATTCGATACTTTTCACCAGGATCGAGGAGTTTACCATCGGATACACGCTCCCAATATCGGATTGCTTCAGGGAATGCCTCGACCTAAAAGGTAAAAAAATAAAAAATAAAAAATACTTTTGTGTAATGCACATTGAATTTTTTATATTTCGTTTTTTAATTAAAGTTATTTCGGTCAGGAGAGAGCTTCGGTCGTGAATAGTTGAGTAGGAGAACAGAAATGTGTCTACGAAGTGCTATTTGTCACGTAAATATCGACTTTTCTAGCAACGAATGAGAACAGAAGTCACAAAGGATTAACTTAGTTCTGTCGATGGAGTGCAGTCTTTTTGTTTTTGATGGACGAAAAGACTGAATCTGCTAGGTCTGGTGTAAGTCCCTGGATACAGCGAGGTTACCGAAAATAAGTTGTCTGATGAATTGAGATTGCTAGGAAAGGTTTATCTTCTCTCAATGGCCGAGTTTTTAGTACACACAACTGTATGTTTGGCTCTCCACGATGCAGGTTTGGTTCGGCTGATAGCCCATTGCTATGCTTATAGAATCTTTCTAAGAGAGAATTCTACCCGTAGAACCGTTTGGAGTTGTTTATATATGAGAGGATATTGCTTAGGGGTATTTGACTAAGGCCACGATGCCGGCAGAGTCAACGGATATTTCCCGACGTCCGTAAGAAGTCCGCTGCATTCTTACTGACTTTTCGCAGAAAACATTGCAGATAATTTATGGGCGTTATTTAGAGACACTACGTCTTCTACTACGGTAAACATCTCAATCTGTAAGGCCTAAGTGACATCTATATCTGCCGCGGTTGTGAAGAGGGCGACGACACCACGGAACATTTCCTATGTGATTGTCCTGCCTTTGTTCGTATTAGGTGGCAGATTTTTGGGGTTAATGTGATGAGTGCTGGTAACCTAAGCTCCTTATCACTGAAGCTGTTAGTCGTCTTTTTAATTTGAAAATACAGTAAAAGGGTTGTACCTGCTGGTAGTACTGTTTTTGTTCTCTCAGTGCTCCAGCATAGTATTCCAATATACCGACAGAAAAGGGCCCAGACTATCACTCCATCGAGATAGTAAACGAAAAGTCTTTTGAATCAGGGTTGTACTCCGGCAGAAAGGATCAATGCGTGAACCAAAACAGCTGTCTTCCATAATTTGTATGTCCATAAGGATTCTTTAAACTTTAACATTCTCCTTACCATAGTCGGCTGAAGCATTAGGTAGCTTGAAGGTGGATCAACTCGAGCACTATCCGTCTCCTAAGGGTCTGAAGCATGGTGGAACGTAATATCACTTTTCTTTTTTGACATCAGTTGTCACAACAGGGCTGGAGATTATAAACAAAGTAATCTCGTTGGGTCTATTCATATCAGAGTGTGCAGCTTAAAGGGACTGAAAAGCAAGTAATCCACAGACTGATTGTTAAGTCTACCATGATGCTCCCAAATTCTGAATAAGTTCTTGGATCCGAATGAGAAACAAACGACATTTTAAAAGCCGACTCAACTTCACTCAAGGGGAGTTTTTGCCGGTGGGTACAACGGACTAATGCAGACAGGCGGACTGCAACATAAACAAAAAGCTTAAGGTTATCGAGCATGTCTCTGGATCGCAAAGGTTTACCAAGAGAAAGTTGATGAACTGGCTGAGGCACTTGGTGCTAAGCCCATTTGGCCGGTAGAAGGCCCACCTTCTCGCAACCATTCACGTTGTACTGCGGTGTTACACTTTTCGAATAGAAGGGGCCCACAGTTTTTATTGTCGTCTCTCTGAAGCTTTCCCGTCACGAATTACACTGTCATTGCCTGGGTAGAGGTGGATTCAAACCTGTTTCAGTATTGAGTTGAAAATGCTCAACTGACAGCTGTCAGAAAATCGTCAACTCCAAAATTCCAACAACCACACTGACACAGAGCTTCCGATTTCTGATTTAAAATTCAAATTTAGCTCAAGTTGGTTCAAATATAATCCCTCCCTGTATCCTTATTTACCTACAGAAAAGAAAACTCCATAATTGTTCAAGTGTAATTGAAAACCCGCTCAGGGAAGAGCTCTCTCTTCAAAAATTCCTGGAAACCTAAATGAATTATGCACGCGCCTGTTGAAATTCATCCGCCATATTTCCCTTTCAAATATTAAATTAGCAAAATCTCTAAAGAATTCCCCCCACACTCGCCTTATATCTATATAATAACCCTCAGGACAGAAGCCATATATGACATCCATTAAAGTTATGACAGGCAATTTTAATTTGTTGTTTCCCAAGCCCCTTATCAACACACAATTTCATGGCGAAAAATCTTGATTTAAACTTTCAAAATTCGCAATTCGCATGGGAAAATATCAATTCCTAGCTCACACACGCATGCAATCAATCACACTCAAAGCAACCTTTCACATGTAAAATCCATTATGCGATGCGCCTCTGTGCCTTCAACACTTATTATAATTGATAAACAACGTCGACGACACCCATCTGTAGACCTTCTCAATATTTACAGAAAATCCTTCCACCGCCGTTAAGTCCTGCCGACATTGCTGTCTATTTACCAAAAATTTAAACACAAATACCCAAGATACATAATCAACTGATAAAAGATTTCGATGGCAGCAGGCCTATAGGCTCTAAGCCGACGATATGAATTTCACTAAATCATGCCACAAAGATACGGGAATACCCAGTATCTGTCTGTCTATTGAGTCCTGAGCGCTGATGGGAAATACACAATGCTCCTCCTTTGGGTTACGGGATACGATATGAAGGCGCGCAAAATGTTTTAGCTAAAGCTGGTGGTAGTACGGCTATGGCCCCGGAGGCAATTAAATTCCAATGCGAGAGAAAGAATAATTTGCGGTAACACTGCGGTACCAAAGTACACCTCTGTCTCGCTCGGGCAACAACCGCACACATTCACAATTTCACAAAATTCACATCCTTTGGCATTCAATGTAAAAAAAAAAAAAAAAACCTCTGTACGCGCTGTGGCAGGGTACGGGCCAGGAATGAACATAACCCCTAACCAGAACCACCAGCAACCAACAACAGCAGCAACAGCAAAATGAAGCTTATTGGATTGCATTACAGGATAGTTTGGCTGTTCTACTCGTATCAGGACTTTTTTTTTCTGTTTATCCTGGGAGAGCCCTTTGTGCAGGAACTGGTTCTCCTGTTCGGGAAATATCGGCTTCGAACTTGGAAACACAATTTTCGTCGTTCTCGGGTGGTTGCTGTTTTTTTTTTTTTTGAAGGAAAATTTTCGAGGATATATTGAAATTTTCTTCCGCTCGTCAAGGATGTTATGTTCACACATACTTGTACGATATATATCATATTATTGAAAGATTTGTTTGCTTTGAGAACTGGAGTTGACTGCATTTTCTTATTGCCGCACAGTCACCCTTGGATTCTTATTTTTTTATTTTTTTGGTGAAAAGAAGTCGTCCCTGTGAAAGCTGGAATGGAGAAGGTAGTCCTTTCTTCCTTATCGTATAGAAAAGGAGTAACTGTGTCTGTGTGTGCTGCTAAAGCAGGTTGAATGGGAATTAGTTTAATAAAATTTTCAAAGGTTATGAAAAGATACACCAAGCTTTAGGGTGCGGGGGTTATTCAACCAGTGTCTGAGGATTTTTTTTTTTTTGTATGATGACCTCATTTTTTGGGAGCGTATCCTTGCACAAATCGTCTTAGTACATTTTTTTTTGACGATGAGTATCGTTATTTAATTTTTTTTCCTTTTAGGGTGCGGGTGGATGCTTGAATTGGTAAATAATTTTGGAATTCAATTTCAGATCATGAGCGGGTTTTTTTTTTTTTTACTGAAGGAGACATTTTGTCTGACAAGCAAATCTGTTAACGTATCTGAGAGGATTTGTACAACCCTATAGATGTGGGCATATGGAACAAAGAGAGAGAGAGGATGGAAAGATTAATTTGGCGAAATTTATTATGTCTCAAGGCTATAGGGACATGTTTACGGTCGTAAATGTCAATGAGACTGCGAATTTTATTTCTTATTAAGACCAGAATAACGATGAAAGATGAGGCTGTAATTACTTCGAGTTACATGGCTTTGTTGTCCTTGTTTTGATTGTATGCGAACGCAGATTGATTGCGATGAGTTTGACTCATGATTTCGACTGTTTGTCTCTTGATGTGTTTACGACGGGTGGGATTATGTACGTCGTACATTGTTTTTTTTTTTTTTGAGTAATTTTTCTGGTGCCATTGTGTTGTTTTGTATTGTGCCTTGTTCAGGAGTGGAATCCTTCTTACAAAATTGAAGCGATTATTTAGGGATTGGAAACAATGTACCAAAAAACCGACGTGTGCCAGTTTGGAACATTTAACGAGGGTTTTCTCTCATTAGCCCTCAAGTGAAACTGAAGTCTTGGGAGACATTTGACAATCTACATGTGTTTCTAGCTTGGCTCTGGTATTTGCCTAAACCATGATGCCATTTGGTAAAGGGGACTATCGGACTACCTTTTCATGTTGGAGAGCATGGAAATACAAGCGAGATGCATATAAGCAATACTGCTTGGCGAACGCATCCTTTGATGTGCAACATAGCTAGGCACTTACCAGCGCAAAAAATACTGAAAGACTGTGTCGGAATACCTTGGCTTGGTTCAATGTGGAAACTGTCTGTGGAAGACATGCAATGACAGAACTCTGTCTGCACTGTTAAGAAGGATGTTGAGCGACTCTCTGGTAAATACTTTCAACAGTTGTAAAGCCTTCGGTTAGGTTTACAACATGGACGATGTAATTGTAGTCTTTGTCGGATCATAAGACATTACTCAGGACTGACTGTCAAAATACTGTCAATTTGGTGCCAATGCAAGGATGTTTTTGACATGACATAAGGCTTACTTTTCGCGACCTCTATGATGAAATTTAAAGCTGCTTGATTAGGTTAGGTTCGGTAGGAGTGACCATATAAGGTCCTTTGTGTTACCACCAGGATCTGTACTTCACCAGAAATACCACCCGCAGAACCAGCCGGAGCTTGCTATGAAGTGTTGGAGGCTACCTATATTGATATCAGCCAGTTCACTAAGGTGGTTAAAGAAGCTGGCTCCTAAGTATGCTCTTCTTCGAGCTGAGAGGGCCGGACATGTACAGAGAAGGCTTGATCATTTCATTTCATTTCACTAGAGTGACGAGGACGTCCACTAGAGCTATTGTAAGATCAGCTTTTCTAACACTAGGTTAGTGAAGAGATTTGATTTGGGATTGTCGAATATGTTAGCAAAGGAGCTTTGCAGAAGCTAGCAACAGCTCTCGTATACTTACTTACTTATACAGTCTGGGGTGGACCTGGGCCTCAACCAACAAGCGTATCCAGCCAGCTCGATCTTTAGCTAGCTGCCTCCAATTTCACACGCTAAGTTGGTTGAGGTCCCCTTCAGCTTGTGTGTGCCACCTGAGACGCGGTCTTCCTCTACTGCGCTGTCCCACGGGGGCGGACTTGCAGCTCTCGTATACCACCAATATAAGACCAAGACATGATTCATACGTTTACTATGTACAGGGGTGTATGTTTAGACATTTTCCAGGCCCTAGACTGCTGTAATGCATGTATCACTAACATCTTAAGACATCTTGAAAACCAAGTCTTGAACTTTTGAAATGAAAGGGAACGCGAGATGATAAACTCTTAATTCTGTAACTTACGCTTAATATGCGTAAAATGAGCTCTTCTTTACGAGAAAGACAAAAGTAAACTAGTTATGATCTCTACGACAGGTTGTGCGAGGAATGTCCTTAGTCTTCTTTTGGTAGCAAGATCGTAAAGTAAAGCTTAGACGACACCATGTTTTGACAAAAAAGTGAAAATATCAAGTATGGCAAACCTCTAACGGTCGATAGGAAGCCTTTTAGACTCTTCCGAGCAAGAAATGATCAGAACGGTGTTAGACTCCATGCCCAAATCGTTCCAGTTTGGTAGAAGATTTCAAGTCACGATGCTGAATCGCTTAGTTTGGGAAACTGGCTGCTGAATATCAAAGGACTAGTGTGGTATACTGATGGTTCAAAGATAAGCTCTGGTGTTGGGCTGATGTCTTTGGAGCAAACAGCAAGTCTCGAACGCACTCGAAATGTGTCCTAGTGTCTTCCAGGCCAGTGCCAACATCTATCTCGATAGTGGCATTAGGGGTGCAACCATCACCGATAGTCAAGCAGCACTTAAAGTCCTGAATTCCCGTTACCTTAATCAAAAAGTCCTTGAAGACTGCTTCAATGTTCTCCAAGACTTATCTAAACAATTTGAAGTAAAATTCTGGTGGGTACCGTGACGCAGAGCCAACTAGGTAGAAAATGCTCCGCTAAAAGGCACATAGGTAGATGTCGTCTGCGGAACCCCAAAGCCCGCTTTTGAAGCAACACTAGACATTACTGTGATAATATTCAAGGAATCAGATAAGAAAAAAGGCTCAACCGTCTGTCGTATGAAAAAAATCTAAAAGGATGTTCTAAAATACAATAGGAACGTTTTCAGAAGGTTTGGCCGCTTCCTTTCGGAATGCGCTGTAGCCTGAGCTATCATCTACACAAAATGGGTATTACTCAGGAAACCGAATGTCTACTCTGCTTAGTGGGAGACGAAACAGCAGAATATGGAATGTGCGGCTCCCTGCTACATCAGGAGGCGGCTTTTCTAAAGGAACATTTGATTCCTGAAGACTTTGTAGTACTAGTTCCGCATCTCGACATCAACAAAGGGATTTGAGGCCATCGACAGAGCAGCTCTCCACAAACGCGATTTTGTACATAAGTGTTGCGATCTTGTGGGCAGTCTTTAACGTTGGCAAATAGAATTGCATTTTCTATCTGTTTTTTGAATTTCGTGTTTGTTTGTCTCGCATTAACTTCAAAACTAATAAGTCGATTTCCTAGAAACAAAATTTTTTTAAAAGATCCAAGTCTTGGTTGTGTTTTCCACTTTGATTCGTTGCAATATGGTTTCACATAACACATAACTTTCAAACGTTTCGACAAAATACCCTTCCTTTCCTTACACTTGATCACTTCAAATGTCGCACCGACGAGGTCTCGAAGTCCTTAAAATATAAATTGTGTCCTCCATTTCGAGTAAACTTGCTTAACTTCATCAAATAAATGTAAGCACATTGCCAAAAGCAACTTGAAAACTAATTCACTTGCCACAGACTTCCATTTAGGTAGTACCTACTGTATAACTCAATAACCCTTAACTTAACCCACGAAAACTGTAACTCCAACTTCAACAATATTATTGAATCCAAAACCATCAAATTCAAGTCACACATCCATTAACAATGCCGCTCTGACTACACTTCCTCTCTGCATCACCGCGCGGGTCGTCCTCGTCCGGCGCAAACAGCAAACGTCATTTCTCAAAATCTCACATTAAAAACATTACAAAGCTGTAATAAGTTTTTCACTATACATGCGGATATTAAATGTCAGCAGAGGGAAATCGTTCCGTTCCTGTTCCTGGTCCTGGTCCTTATGATGCTCTCCTTCGCCGCCGCAAAACATTAAATTATAAAATTCTCAAGTGTTGAGTTGAATTTCAAAAAGTTTTGAGAACTCTGCAGGCAAACATACTCCATACATCCATTCACACATCTGATCCTTCTGGCTCCTGCCAGAATGTTTCAGGAGATGGGTGCATGATGAATGAGAAATATTTTTGCCGCTATATGGTTTCCTTGAATTCGGTGTCGTCGGGCTACAAAGATGATTTTATTTGCAAAATCATTGCAAAGACAGGGTTGTCTTCGGGAATAAAAAGTTAATCATGAAACGGTAAAGGATGTACTTGTCGTTTAGCGACAGTGCATACATAAATGTGTATTTCCTTTTGTAAGCGCCACTACCGCCATTGCAATTGTTCATATCAAGCGTTTTGTAGTGGCTTTTTATTTGGAAGATAACAAGCGGAAGGATATTGTGTCTCCTTCAAGGAGTTTTTGGTATTTAAGTGCTGCAGCTGCAGTCAATTGTTTGGTTCTGGGAAAGTCGTTCTATCATTGGAGATGGTTACTACAATTTAGGAATTTTCTCAAGAACTACAGTAAAATTTGTGAGCTCTTCCATCTTGGTCTCAGTTTGAAGTCAGTGTTGCCATAAGGATCAATTTCAATTACACGGAGGAAGGTTTAGTAAAAAAAAAAAAAAAAACAGTATTTTGCTCACTGAAGACAGACAAGTCATAGCAAAAAGGAAGGTAAAAGCTTACCCAGCTGATGAAGTCCTTGTGGTAGCATTGTCTGTCCGAAGATGAACAAGATGAAGAGTAACAAGGAGCGGATATAATGACGAATACAGCGACACCGACTGTCTGAGAAGAGTGAAGGTTCAACGACTGAGTTGGCTGGGTCAGGTAAAGAGGATGGACACAAATGTTCAGAAAATCTTCCAATCCACCCCCAAGAGACGGAGCAGTAGAAAAAGATTACGACTTAGGTGGCGCACGCAAGTGGAAGGGGACCTCAGACAATTTGGCGTTGGAAACTGGTGACAACTAGCTAAGGACCAGACTAACTGACAGGCTTGATGGTTGAGGCCCAGGTTCACCCCGAACTGTAGTGTCACTTCGATAAGCAAGTCAACTACTTAGTTTGTGTTGATATGAAGACATGGCGAGCTACTGATGAAGCGAACTCTTCTAAGACTGCACTGTCGCTTTTGAAAGTTTCCACAACTTTGTATAAGGCCCTCATCACTATCAAGATCCTGCAGTTCAGATCCATGCGATTTGTGGAGGCTAGAAACGACTTTCGGATGTTGTTTCTAAGAATGAGTAAAGTCCTGGAAGTTATAACGGGGCATAAAAGGCTAGAAGTCCCTGTAACTCAATGGCAGACAGTGACAAGCCTCCAAAAGTATAGCGTGTCATGAAAAAGCTTATTAATTCGCCGTTTGGAGATCCTAATGAAACCACAGGTGGTGAAGAGTGCTGGCGTGGTACGGACATGTGCCACTTTCATGTGGCGTGGCATTTGCATAGTGACACCGTATAAGAGAATATGCAGGTGGCACACGCTTACACCACATCAGCACCACATGCCACTTGTGTGTGAATTGGGCCTAAGTTCCCAACAGCTCGACAGCTTATTATAAGGTACAAGATCAAACTTGACGAACATTGAAGATATTTCTACTTAGTTAGAGCTAGTAGAGCTCCTCCTCGTCTATGAGGCATGACACGATAAGCCTCGCATAAATTGGTTATCAAATTTGGAAATTACCGTGAGTTGTGCAACTGCAGTCAGCTAAGATTTGACTTAAGAGGCTTGCCAGACGACCGACTACAGACTGTTGTCATATTTTTGAAGTAATAAATGACCAGAAAGTCAAGAAGCTTAGTAGGGTGGATAGTAGTGAGGAAGTGGGCTGTATCTGCATTAACTCCCTCGTCATTACAACCTCTACGAAGATTTTCTTCCGTAATACGGAACTTTTCATGTGGTACCGCAGTGTATTTTGCTCCGTAATCACACCTATAAGAGTGGATCGGGTTTTCCATCTTCTGGTATAAGTCTGTCGGTTCTAGCTTTATCAAATATAGACTATAACTTCCTTGTGATAACACAAGTGTCTAAAGAGGACCATCTGTTTTCGAGTTTCAATGAGCAAGGCGGGATGTGCACCAAGGGGTTAGCTTATTCCAGTTGGGTAAGGTTGAGTGGCTGCCCCCGCTAAACAGGGACACACTAAGGCCAAGACAAGGCTAATTGTGATACCACGTGGAGAAAGTGGATAACCAGCATCAGAAACCTCACATGCGGATTTTCCTAAGAAGAAGAGGGAGTCTAAAAGCTCGGTGTGAACCCTATCCTGTGCCATACTAAGTGCGGAACCAATTAGACTCACATACAAAACTCTTCATTTTAAAGATGTCCAGACTGCCTAGGTCATTGAAGAAGTACGCTCCTAGAGTTTTCCTCCTAAGCCTTGATAGGGCAGGGCATATGATCGTTTCTTCCTCTTTTACGTCTCTGCAGCTTCTACAAAAATCATTAGAGGGGACATGCTTGCCAATTAGACAATGCCCTGTAAGGGCTCCTATTAAATTTCTTATATGTTTTCTATTTACGGACAGAAGTCTCACTGATCTCCTCGACAGAAGACAAGTATTGATGTTATTCCACCGGCACCACCTCTTTGCAGGCGTGACAAACCTGCAAGAGTACAATCTGTCATGAAAAGCTTCTCAATTCGCCGGTCAGAGTCGGCATTAAACTGTGGGTCTCTTCCATTCGTGCGAAGAATATAACACGCACAACATGAATGGTTGTGAGAAGCTAGGCCTTGGCTCTCCATGAACTGCCGTGTCCAAATATATATATACACCACCTGCTATTAGCACTTCTTATAGCACTTAACACTTCTTGTTCCGGACTTAGTGCCGAACCTTTTCTTGCCAAGTCGTTAGTATTTTCATTCCCTTTAGTTGGTTCTTTTAAGACGAACTAAGATAGATTTACACTGATAGGCTGAGAAAAGACTCAAAGGCTAGTCAAACCAGCATTGGTAGGAGTTTAGTGAAGTAAGCATCTTCTATTCACGATACATCTGCAAGAGACAAGGGAAATATTTCACTCGGTATATGACGCGCAAAATTTTAAAGTTAACCTTTAACGCGGAACTTGTAGGTATATAACCTTTAAACAACCGACATCTCTCTCCTTTGCAATACAGCCTACGGCAACACTATACACTCAATTAACAAACACACAAGAATGCCCTCGTGAATTTTACAAAACATCCCTTAGAATGTTCATTAAAACTCCCTTTAATTAATCATAAAACGCAAAAGCCTTTACAAAATTCCACGTATAATTAAGGCGCGCGAGAAATAAGGAAACAACTCACCGGTAATTTACAATACAGTAACGCAGAAAAAAAAAAACCTGGACATTCAGCATCAGTATCAGCATCAGGACCATTCAACAGCAAACAAAACCAACGGTACACTCGAGGAATTCTCAAAATGGCGTAAAGGCCAGCCAACCAATCGTCTCTGTCGTAATAAAAGTTTCGTCGAAAATACATTTAGAAATGCTATTATTCAGCAATTAATTTCCTGTGGCAATAAATTAAGAAAAGAGGCTTACAAACTAACACACCCCTAGTGGGTGGGTAGGTAGGGTGGCCAGTTCGAGGTCCCTTTTGGCATGGCATCACATGTAAATATACACGGAGCCATGTTGCACGGGCATTTGCTGCTGCTTCATAGCGATAAAGTGAAGGAAATTGCCATTAATTATGGCCAAATCCGGTATCAGTCTCTGTGGACGTATTGTGCATGTGGAGTCATCATCATTGTGCGGTCCAGGACCTTAGACACACATACAATAACAAATTTGCTGAGGGTATTAGAGGCACACTTTGTAATATCGGAATAGGGTTCTAATTTTATTATTTACCTCATTGCATGTGGCGCGGTACCAGGAATGAGGATGCTCTCGCGCTAGAGATGAATTTCCAGGATATGAATCACTTTTTTTTTTTTTAACGGGAAACATAATACTCGGGCTACGAATTTAGTTAATGATGTTGTATATGCGACACTGAGGCTCGCGTGGAGCTTGTTAGATTTAATCTAACGTTGGTATTGGAGTACAAAATTAATGGACAGAGACTGTGGTCCATTAAAACATGTCCACAAGGATAAATTATATGAGTTTAGACGAACATCGATGTAGACATGTTTTGTCATAATGTAACCACTTTCGAGTTTAGCGTATGGCAGGGTCGAGGGCGAAGAGATGAGCTGGATAAATAATGATTTTTGACAGAAGATTTCGTATATCGATACGAGTATGTTCTTGTTGCGAGAGATGATGGTTGTGAAGCCAGCACAATCAAGGGGGTTCATCCTCGCATTGAAAGATCAAAGGATTACATACGAATCCTGATTTTTCAAAAGAGTTTTTTGTAAACAAAAAAAAATAATTCCAAGCCTTCAATTCTCTCACAAACAACCGAAGTTGGACAGATCAAAGGGATTTCGAATGCTCACATCTGCATTTAACAACGAGTGGTTTGGACTCTTCCTCTTTTTATGTCTCGTCGAAGTACCTTTACATTTTTTTAAAATCCTTTTTCAATTTACCACGAGTGTAGTGGTTGCAGGAAGTCCATTAGTTGCCAAAAAAAAAGGTCAAGAAAGTCATCAACCATTTGCAAATGTAAATTTTCCTTAGAGGGGTTGCAAATATGAATTTAACTTACTTATCAGGCCAGCTCCCCCTGAGCCTGAACTAATGCCGCTTTCCATCCTTCAATATGAATATACATATGTAAATCCTTATATTTGCTTTCAATTTAAGATAATAGGTTGAGGTTATGGAAAAACATGGACAATGTCACGTTGTGTTTTCTTCCTTCACCACACTGCAGCAAATCCTATGAAACACCAACGAATTCCAAGTCTTTATCGACTTCAAAGCCCTGGCTAACCTCTGGATCCCGAAAAAAAATTGGTTCGGTTATGTTGCGCTACCCTAGAGAACTCAGCTTGGAAGCAGAACCTCAGAATTATTTCAAACATGCACCGGATTTCGACAAAAAGACGAGCTGTCGTGTGATTTTTTCAATCTTGTGCTGGAGCAGTTAGCAGAAGGGCCGGTGTAAACAGAGAAGGCACTATAATTTAACAAATCCATCCACGTAGACGATATCGACATCATCACCTAGCATGTCATTATTGAAGCTTTTACAGCGATTGAAGAACAAGCCAAACGAGTTGGTCTCATGACGAATGAGGAGAAGACAAAGTCAGGACAGAACTTTGGGGCAAATTTCGACCCCTCAAATGACAGCCTGGTAGAGATTTGACGGAGAATATCCTTAGGCAATAGCTGCTAATTCAGTTTGTCCAAACTCCTAAGTAGACGGTCCAAATCAAGCTCTACAATACTCTGCCCCAGCTGAATGCTGAACGATAAGTATAAAGACAGCGGGATAGATCTTGGGATACTCCTGAAGAAAAATTCTACGTCGATTGGTCCTGTCTGCGAGGAGGGCGAATGGAAGAGAAGGTATAATCGCGAACTCTACGAACTTTCTAAAGATTTGGATGTACTCTGGAGAGCAAAAATCTGGCACCACATCGAACGAATGAACGGAAATGCTCCAGCTAAGAAGGTCTTCGAACCTCAGCCATCTGGTTCCCGAAGAAAAGGGAAACCGAAGCTCCGGTTTAAAGATCAGGCAATCGTTGACGCTAGAAACCTTGGTCTATTAAACTGGAAGTACCGGATGGAAGGCAGCGTTAGTTCAGGCTCTGACCCTCTAAGGGTTGCTGGCCTGATAAGTAAGAAAGACTTAACCGTCCTCAGATATGCAGTCTGGGTGCTCCAGCAGCATCAAATGTGGCACAAGGTAGACGCAAAAAAATGAGAACCACTCCTTCCACAGCATTAGATGTAATTTTCTAGACATTTTCGGCAAGCAGATGGCCGTTTGTATAACCATTCACCACTGGGAACTCTACACCCGATTACACCTGCTTCACCCCACCTCAACTGAGGCAATAATTCCCGCCCGTGATAAGTTTGTTTTTACTCCCACAAAGGATCGTAGTTCAGCTCATTCTCACTCAGATTGTTCCAGAAGTAGAATTAGTTTGGGAGTGGGTTGTCTTCCACGTTTTTTAGACCACTGGAAAAGGCGGTCAAGGTGGCCCTCTCCTTGCTCAAATGTAGTATTTATCAAGGATATTTGCATCTTCACGAACAGTCAAGCGATAGTAAAATCCCTGGTATCGTGCTCATCTACTTTCAAAGTTGGGTACTTGGCCACAGAGATATTTCGGCAAATTGCTCGAAAAAATAGGCACTACCCTCAGGAGAAACACTTAGGAATGCCTAACACTTACTCAAACAGAATGCTATCGACGAAGTCTACAATAAATGGGAGCATGGCAAATCTCGGGCTTAAACTAGATCAAAAATGCTTCTCTGGCTTACTAATGCTTAAATGACTCCAAATCAACTCCCTTATCGGAACACTGCCCTATAGGTTAACATGCTTGAAGGCTAGGCCTCTTTTCTAATGATTTCTTCAGGAGCTGCGGAGACGAGGATGAGGAAGAAGTTATAATCACTAATGAGTCCTCATTAATAGAAGACTGATCTTGTTGGAAGCTCCTTTCTTTGACAAGCTCAGTGAAGCTTCATCAGAAGCTTTGAATGGTCTTATTATTCTGCAAGTAGGTAAAACAGGAACAGATCCAGTATCACAATCACAATCTACCTCTTCTGTCCTGAGTGTTTCTGTACGTAAGAGCAGGCAGTCGAGTTAGGAGTTAAGGTCTCTTTGTTCTCTTTTCTAAATCCCATAGTTGACAGGTCTAAACTTGTGTAAAGATTCAGCAAGCTGCCATAGAAAGTTCAGTTGTAATCCTCATTAAATCGAGGAAACACCGCCGGCTCTAAAAATTCGATTTGGATCAGGGGCCAGAGTTTTGGTTGAGATCTTGTTCCATCACACACTGTAGTCCAAAGTTATGCAAGTCAAGTCAACTTCTTACTAGAAGCATAAGCTTGGTTTACCAACCCTCATACAGTTTAGGAAAATGACAGCAAATCATGGATTTTTGCTACCGCTTTTGGTTAAACATAGTCGAAAACTATGTTGTGGTCAATTGAGAGGCATTCTTCTGGACAAAAATCCCTACTTTTCTTGTCGAATCGATTCCAAAAACCACTTGAACAAAAAAAAAAACCCCTCGATAAGCAACAAAAGAACAAAACAAATATCAAAACGTCAACAAACATAATTTTGTTTTCATTTTCTTATAAAACTTGAGACAAACAACAAACAATCAACTTTCTAGAAGAAACTCGAAAATGAGAGGAACCTTTTTGGATTCAAAAACTGAAAAAATCTACGATAACAATACACTAATCGGTAATTGGTTTGAAAACCGTGCAGTAACGGAAAAATCTTTTACGGCTAAAGAAGGCAAGTCGGAACGAAAATTAAGCGAATATAAACAAAACTATGCTGACGCAAAGACAGAGGAAGCACTTACGGAGATATTTACGTCTAGCTATGTGCAAGGATTCCGTAATCGAGCTCGAGGACATCATTCGTCGGTGAAATTCTTTAACGCTGAGCAGTTTTTGAAAAATTTGACCACCACCAGTGATATTTATTTTCGAATCAAGACCGGAAGGGACAGATGCGGTCAAATTGTTAGGGAAAGTCAATCTACACTTGGTTTTGATCCGCTAATGAGTTTTGGAAATTCTACCAACTTTGGCCTTCGCCGATATATTACCGAAAGGGAAAAGGAACTTAAAAATATTCCAGCTGATGTATCGTATACGAGGGATTACTTCAAGACTCCACGTAAGGGTGACTATGCTCATATTGTAAAGAAGCAACGTTAAAATTGTACATGTGTTTGGTGTTGTAAATGTACTTTCCCTAAGAAATTATAAAAAAAAAAAAAAATAAAGCGTCTTACGAAAATGAGTCTCGAGATTGTCTTAACTGGTCTAAAGGTGTCGAGGCTTCGTTTCAAATTTCAGCTTTTCAAACAATCTTAGCCAGCGAGGGTGCCGTGAAATAAGGCCGAGCGAAATAAGGCACCGGCCCCGCCATATAGTCTATTCTTCGTTTTATGTTAGGTTAGGTGGTTGTCTCCACTTAGATCAGAATGTAGAGAGTATCGGATTACTAGCGCACAGGAACTTTGCATCTTCTCGAGGATGATACTTTTGTTAACCATATCAGTGCGGATCCCTTCCAGAGATTAAAACGAGTCGAGTTGTTCGTACGAACAACGAACAATACTCGTTTGAAACGAGTACGAACGAACCGAGTCGCACACAACCAAAAACTCGTGATTCAAACTTACTCGCCGAGTGTATGAATCGCTATTCATACCAAAAAGCGAACGAGTCCGAACGAGTATCTTCTCCAAACGAGTACAACCGATCTGATCACAAACGACTAAGATGTTCGCGAGTATTTTGTTCGCGAACAAGCGACTCGTTCGCAATGATCGTTCTTGTTCGCGAATATAGTCCGTTTCAAATCAAAAGCGACAAAACTCGCGCAGGATTTCTCTTTTCCAGTCAATTTCCAGTCATCCTCTCTTGTGTACACACAAAACAGAGAAAAATCGACGATCGTCAACGCCTACTGATGAGATCCTTGAATGGGATTGGCCGATGTGTTGTGAAATTTATTGAAAAAGTGAGAAGTCTATGTTGCCAAATGCGAAAACTGAGTGTAGAGAAATTGCGTGAAGTATGGATTATTATTTTTTTCAGTGAACATGGTAATGACACGTTTTTTGAAACTGTTTACTTCTCACTTATGGCGTTGAAAAGAAAAAAGAATATTTTGCTGATATGAGTTTGACTCGAAAATATGAATTTGAAACTTTGAAAAAATTAAAGCAACATGTTTTTTTTTATGCAAATGTGTACCTATATATTTATTTTTTGAACCCTTTTTAATTACACATACAATTATTGCAAGAACTACTTAAATGTTGTCACAAAAAGGGGTGTGCACCAATAAAGTGGTTTGTTCATCGGAGTTTAATTTTTTCCAAGTTAAAGAGGTAGGTGTACGTGTAAGGTAAAATCGATAGGATAAAATCTGAAAGGAAATCGAGAAAGTTCAGCCGATTCGTACATGTAATTTTCCAGTCAATAAAAGAGAGCACAATTTTCGATGCTCTCTCTGCGCAACTTTCCTTGTCGCTTTTGATTTGAAACGGACTATATATTAGAGTTGCGCGAAACAGTTCCAATGATGGAACGGATATGGAACGATTCTTTTTTTTGCTCGGAACTAGTTCCGGGAAACATGTCCGCGGAACTATTTAGTTCTATGGACATTTTTGCGTTGAAGGAAATGATGTATTGATAGTTACTTGAGCATGTTTGGAACTTTGTAAATAGGTAGGGAGGTAGGCAACAATAACAGTCTTTGAATATCTTTAAAAGAAAATTAACATTTTAATAACATTTTTGAATGTCACTTCACTTCAAATTGCCAAAAAAAAAAAAAACAACACAAAAATGTTTCATTCTCCAAACGTAGCACATTGATTTCAATTCAAATGGAGTGGAACTACGAACGAAAAGAACTATGGAACTAAAAGAGCTAGAGAACATATCCAGGTCCAGGAATCTCCCTCTTTTAGTTCCATAGTTCCCTTCGTTCGCAGTTCCACTCCAAATGAAATATACGTATGGACATGATGAAGATTTTCTTTTATAACGCATACAATTCAAATTCTGGCACGCACATACCAGCGATAAGCTTCACACACTCGGTTCTTGTCGATCAGCAAGCAAATTTCGCATGTGTGTTATGTGTGTGCATAGTTCTTTCGTTCATTCATCCCTCTGTGAAGTCGGAACTATATGGAACTACGGACATGTTTAGGTTCAGTTTACGGAAAGATCGGACATGTTTCCGACGGAGGACATAGTTCCGGGAACTATACAGATCCGGAACGACTCAACTCTACTATATATGCGCCTTTTGGGGGATGATTTTCAGGATTTTGATGTGGAAATTAGTAAAAAAAAAAATGGATGTTTTTAATTTCTTGCGGAACGGGGGTTTTAACATCAAGCAAAGAGTAAAGTCAAGTAATTTATTTATTTTTTTGTATGACTTTTTCTTAATATAATCATAAGAAGACTTCTAAATAATGTTCAATCTTGCTCTTGCTCAATATTTGTCAGGTGTGATAGGCACACACGGCATACCTATGTATGTATGAATGGTACAAAAAAAAAAGCATTACACGTCAAAAATTAACACACGGATTTAAATGCTCATGTTCCTATCACAAAAATGATAAAAAAAAAAAAAACAAAAACGAATTTATGTTCATACTAGCTGTACCCGCGACTTCGTCCGCGTTGACATAAAATTTCTTGCCGTTAAGCTTGACCCGCGAATACGTTCATGTGGCATATCTCACAGATTATGTGATATGAGGATTTTTTTTTTTTTTTTTTTAAGAAAGGTGGAAAGCATCGAAGGCCTTAGTGTGTGATTTCAACCTGAACTTAGACCACCTCTGCCACCAATACCTATTCCCTTTCCCTTTCCAGGCGTGTCAGCTCTACGTAGGTACATGCTTTTGGCAAAAATGTCTATATCTATATCTTACGTTGAGTATAGACCCGCTGTCACTGGAGGAACACATGCCCCACGTCTTTAACTGCGTCTTCCTACCACTCCCATCAACATCAAGGTCACGCGAGTTGTGATATCAAAACAGGGCGCCCACGCTAATTGTGTCTTGATAGGACTTTACCAGGCAATCACTTCTATTTACCTACCTCTACTGTATCTGCACAACACGGGCAAATTGGAAAGTCTGCGTTATTGAACCGATCGATTTGATCCGAAATAGCAATTTCCCATTAAGACCTATGTTACTTAGAAGTATACTTTCTCATGCTTATGCCTTGTCTAAGCTTTGGTAATAAGGATAAGACGATATGTCCATCGACATTTGGTTGACAGATTCCAACTGACCTACTATTCTCTCATGCTCCTTGTTGCTTCCTCATCGTGCGCCACTTCACCTTCCTGTCCACTCCTCTGTAAAGATCGTGTAAAATATTCTATCCAAGGGCAGGTCTATCACAAAATTACTAAATTTATTTCCCTTGCATGACACTTTGTACTTTACTGTAGTACATTACGGTCATGTAAAATTCAGCTTTTAGAGAAAACTGTCGTTCTTTAAACTGAAAGAGTAAATCGTTAGGTATTATAGGAATGCGAGGAATTAGTGCGATCTCTCCTCTGGCCGCTCCCGTGAGAATTGTAGCTTTGATCACATTCTTTTCCAACTATGTGATGCACAGCCTGATACTGTTGCATAGTCTTGGAGCATCAAGGTTACGGATCAGCAAAACCGAAACACCAACTTTTAGCACCACTCTAAGCACCAAGAACCCTACTTAGTAGGTGGAAGCGTCGTTTGCGGACATGAGCTACTTCATATTCTCGAGGCGTTGTCAGATGTATTTAGAGCAGGAACAAAATATAATACCTACCCTCAATTGTAAAATCGCAGCAAAACTGCATAAAATGTGACTTTTTACTTAGGGCGTGTTTCTGTTTCTGTTTGACTGTATTTCATTGTCATCTAAGCATTGATACAAATCTTAAGCAATGATCTTTACTCATCAATCCACCGCACTAAGCGCTGAGCCACAGCGATCGCACAGCCTATTTATTATTACTTTACCTCAGCCGACTAAGTATAGCAGACTTTTGTATATGAGGCTGTGGTGATTTGGACGAATACGGCCAGTTTTTTCTCTGATTGCTCAAGCTTCAGCAAAAAGAGAAACCACCATAAAAACCCTTTTCCCTGTGAATAGCAAGCGAGTTCCAATCATTTAGAGGCAAAGATACACATACCCACCGCAAATGAAAGTAAACAACAATAAAAAAAAAAAGGGAAAAAAGGAAAACGACCCTTGTCGCGCACACGATCATGATTTACGATCCCTACGATGTGCCACTGGCTGAGTGCTGCGCAGGTCACTAAATGGATGTTTCATAAGGAAATATGAATTTTTCAAAATAAAAATTACGAAATAAAAATTAGCCTATGCGCTTCTCCTGGAGATAGACTATCTACTCACGAAGTTTCATCAAAATCCGTTCAGCCATTTAGGCGTTACTGATGAACAAACATCCAAACATCCAAACATCCAAACTTTCACATTTATAATATTAGTAGGATAGGATTAGTAGGATGGACCTACTACTAACAACGACGTGTCTATTCCTACAAGCAAACCTACAAAAGAACAACAAAAAAGCCACCACTACGGAAATCCCAAATGAATCGTATGAATGAATCGTATTTGTGCGCACAACACACAGTGTTCGCGAACAAGTCCCTTTTTTGTTTTTCCGAGTACTCGTAACTTTGGTTGCTGCTCGCGATTCATTTTGGGTACGAGTATATCGAAGCGAACAAACGAACGAATACGAGTCAAAGGGATGGAACAACTCGTGGATGGTTTGTGATCGCGATCGTATGAATCGTGATTCATAAGAAAAAGCGAACGAGTGCGAACGAACAAAATGAAAAGTATGGGGTTGTGCGCACATACTCGTTTTAATCTCTGATCCCTTCCTCACTTTTTCAAAACCATTCAGACTCACAGACAAAGCTCTTTATTTTGAAAATATCGGGCTTGGCTAGGTGATAGATGTACTCCCCTAGGGTTTGCCTTTTCAGCGTTGATAGGGCAGGGTTTCTTCCTTATCCTCCCAGTTTCTGCAGAAAACGTTGTAGGGCACATCCATTCTAGTGGCGTGTCTACTTAACCAAAGCTCCTACGGTCTAAGTTGGGCCGGGCTAAGAACACTGCTGTATGTTCTTCAGCAGACGTAGTAACAAGAGTAGCTAGCACCTAAACACCTTTTCACAAAGTCAAGTCAATTGAACATACCCTTGGGTCATAAACCATTTGAAACGTGCGTGGGGTAAGTCTTGAGACTGACCTGCTTTACTGACTAAACGGTCACATAACACACGAGACTAGATGAAAATGGGACATTCAAAGCTCTCAGCGTCTCGTTTGCTATGATAAAAGTCAGTTCCTTCTTGAGACAGTCAGTCATGGGAAACAAACCACAAGAAAACAGGACACGGCAACTTTGTATACTCTCTTGGTAGCCGCTTGCAAGTAGTCCAGGATTCTTCAGTTGCAGAGCGTGCCAATGGCCGTAGTCCAACTAATTGTTGATAATGATAGTGGGTTCTGTTTCTTATTTGACAGAGGTTCGTGAAATGACTGTGTCCTTATGAACCTCCTCATCGCCGCATCCCTTGCATATATTGTCATCGTTCAGATGTAACTTCTTTGTATGATATTTTGGAAGGTTAGCACCCCTATCAGCATTGACAGCGACTTCTTGTCCTTTTGAAGAAGCTTGTTGGTCCTTGCTTGCCACAACCTGCTTGATACTCCACGGGTGGTTAACGATTTCTATTTTCATTTAGATTAAGGATTGGATTAAGGATTTTTGTTCAATTTTGCTTCTAAGATTCACAGAGTGGAGGTTTAACTTGCTCTCCGTCTAGGGATGAACCCTTTTTAGCTAATTCATCAGCTGTTTCTGGTATCCTGGTATTCCGCTGTGACTAGGCACCCAATAGTTAAACATTGTTTTGCGTGCCAAGAACCGTTAGCTCCTCGCGACAAAACCTGGCTGTCAATGTAAATCGTGATATCCTTGCGTGAAATTGTTAACATTGACATAGATTGGGTGACTCTTGTCACTAGAACCTTCGCCTTGAAAACACTGCTGAAAATCTTATGGAGAAAAGACCCACTCTTTTATCTGTGTCCATGTTTAAGACACTTCGTTCTTCTCCCACTGTTCTCTGCTTGGAAAGACCTAAGAGAATCTTCTCCCGAAGTCTAATTACGGGACAGTGTATTCCAAATTGACATTAGTACCCAGATACAGAGTTGCTAAGTTTCTTGGCAAACTCGGACTCCAATTTTTTGACTGGCTAGTTCTGAGAGAACTCTTCGCTGCGACTTGTTGTATATAGAGGTCTAGTGCAGGTAGTTGGTGTTGTTCTCATCGCATTGGTCGTTCCTTTGCATGCTACTGTCTGTATTTTGGTTAAATATCGGAGGTTAGTGGTTTTGGTGGCAGCGTACCTTCAAACCAGCCCTCCGTTGCAGAAGGCGACTTATGGCAATGGCAGCACCCGTTTTTTTTAAACCTTTTCTCTAGAATTCAGAACTAGTCTAGTTCTTTTCAAGCTCTCTTCCTAGGACAGATTGGCAGATTCGATAATTTTGCGATGAGTATACTTCCGGATTTGGTGATGGTTAAGATTTTGCCTGGAATATGGAGTACTTACCTATCTAGGCTGACCGACAGTTTCAAAAAGTTTAACTAATAGAACGTTCTAGTGCTAGATCCCAGTACGAGATCATGTTCCTTCTTGTGGGGTTTATGAGTTTCTCGATCATCTCTTCAGACTCGATCGCTCCATTGTACCACCAGGCCGAGACCCCTCTTTGGTGAAGTGGTTTGAGAAATTCAGATTTTGTTCGTTTCTCTTTTTATTTTTGTTGGTTGTTGCTATTCTCTGATCCTACTACACCCGCGCCGCCCTGCTAAGTGCAGGCTTTAGTCTAGTTCTCATTTGCGGAGTACGGAGATCACACCAAAGATGAAAGTCAAGGCTGAAGTAGGCCAGACGTAAAAAAGTTTTTGTCCACCAAACTTCTAAATAAAGTCTACATTCAAAATAGTCAAGTCCTCTGTAAACGAGGCACATTTAGAAGACGGATTAGTCCATTGTGATACAGAATAGCCTAAGACTCCAAATCTCTCTATAAATTTGGGAATGTAGTAGGCAATCCAATTGGTTGAGCGAAGCCCAACTCCATCACCATCTAAAGCAAAAGCGTTGCTTATAGGAAAAGAAAAGCAATCATTAGAAGACCGACCAAACTTGATGTTGCAACTAACAGAGCATTATCCTTATACCACACCATCGATCAGGAGATATAGCACATATCACCCTTTGTCCTTCATATCGTACAAATGACATCGGGAGGTTCGAAAGAAATACTGTGAATTATAAGCAATGACAACAGAACCAATAATTCTCCTCAGTCATTATGGACACCACCCTCGGAGCAAAAAGACTGAAACCTAATAAATACAATCTGAGTTTCAAAATCACTACACCAACACTAGCATCATAAGGGTATTCATAGCCCCTTTAGCACTAGTGAATTATAAAATAAATAAAAATACATGAATTTTAACAACAGATGTCGCTGGAGGACATGATTACAAGAAATATGAAAACGAATTTAAATTTTTCTCTTAAATTCTCAAATGACCTGTGTTTCCAGAGAGAGAGAGCACAGCTTTAAAAAAAAAACACTTATCAACCTAAATAAAGCAATTCAGCGTTACTATGCTCAATCCTTCGGCCCGTTTAAGTCCCATCAACACTCATAATTCAAAACGAGCACTTACCTGACACTCCAGTGTTGCACTGCCACCCTCTAATGCGAACACAATCTGTCTGTAAACGGCTATCATCGGTGAAACTGCAGGAAAGGACAGGAAAGGACAGGAAAGGACGAAACGAGAAAAAAGAAAATGTTAAGAAAATCCTGAATCAAAATTCCATTCTACTTCTGATTTGCGGAATCCAATTCCGCTGACATGAACGTGCTCATACATAGACATGTACTTACAGTGAACTTCCACTAGGAATGTGGCATTTGCCACCGGTGGTATACCGTTGTCTGCGAAGCATGTATACGGTGCCATATGATTCCGACTGATGTTGCTGATCTGCAATGTGTGTCCGCTCACAGATGACACTGTTCCACCATCCAAAGGAGAGAACGGTGAAAAATTTTCGAAAATTCAAAACGAGAAATGTTACAACACACACAAAGAAGAATCCTAAAGTCCTTAAAATCCTCATTTAACTTACACTCTTCCCTCTCGAGGGCTATAGTCCGACCATCACCTCGTCGCCACTCGACATGCGGCAGGGGATTTCCATTTGCGGCACAGGCTAAGCGTAGATTTTTACCTTCCTCCACGATGATTGTCCTCTGGATATCAGGTGTACTAACGTCTGTGCATTGCGAAATGATGGGGGGCGGGCGGGGGAGAGAAAATAGAAAGGATTTGTAAGTTAACTACTCTTTGCGACCGCCATAAAAAGGTGAAACACATTGTTAAGCGATATAAAAGTTGCCAAGGATTTACTATGCCCGCAATGGGATGGTTACCTCCTCGTTCTCTAATTAATAAATCGCACAGGAAAAAATATAAAAGTCCTTACACAACTACAAGCTTGCAACATTCAACCACTTACCAGCAATCGATGGTGGAATAAGCAGCTCACTTGAGTAGCTGCCATTAACTTTAACTTTCCATGCGTTTATGCCCGGTATGCCAGGTGTTCCATTAGTGCCAGCCTTTCCTGGACGTCCACGAGGACCGGCAATACCTATATAAATGGAGAGAGAGTGAAGTACAGTTAGACTGGATTGCTACAAGGATATACAATGTAATCTAAAAGCGTTTCGACTTCCAGCATATGCGACTTTCGGTTCGATTTAACAACTTCGTAGAGGATGAGGCAGAGATGATGTTGTACCAGGACATTGCCAGGCTGGGAATGTGCAAAATTGCACATCCTCTCACTTTTTAACGAGCAGAGGTCTTCGTTATGGACGGTGACTTGTTTTTTTTTTTTTTTTTACCGGGAAATCCTTGTTCATGTGGTGAAATCCTTAATTAATTGTGAGTTAATGATGCACACGTGTGTGAATGTATAAATGTGTGCATGTGTCGAATCAAACTGTTTATAGAATTTAATTATTCAATTAATTCTAACGGATAGGGATGTGGTAAACGCAAATTTCTCGAGACTCTAATACTTGTCGAAAGAAAGTTTTTTTTTTTGTTTGTGAGGAAGCAAATGTAGGTGAAGCACTACATCGTCGTCGTGGAAAAGGTGGAGCTCATTAAGAATTAGAGCAAAACGAAGACGAATAAGTGGTAGAAAATGCAGAGAGCCATTCTCAAGTGGGGATATAGAATGAAGTGTTTTATTTGAGTTGCTTTTGACGAGTCCTTTGGGTTTTTTTTCCGCTTTTTTTTTTTGTAAAGAGTTTATTTGCAAATTAAACTTTCTCTTGGTTGATTGGAGAGACTGTAAAAAGAAGTCCATAGACCAAGGCATGTGGAGGTGTGTTGTCCTTTTTTTTGTGTTGGAACAGTCGGCGGTTACATAATTATGTGAATTGAGTGTGTGTGAGAAGAGTCCTTTGAAAGCACTGAAAGAGGTCGTCTTGTGTATGGTTGTTAACTTTTTGATAACAGGACGCTCAATTTGAAAATAAAGTTTTCACATGTTGACTTTTTGAGGAGCAGACGTTGCAATTTATTAATAAGTCTGTTGCGTACAGTTGAAAGGACTAGATTTTGAAAACGGGACAACCAGTTGAAAGTGCAACTATTGCTTCAAATGGAATTTAAGTTTAGTAGGAAGCGATGGAGTAAGGATGCGATAGAAATTGAATTCAAAAAGTTTCCTTTATAAGATTCGAAAATAAGACAGTAGTTGAGTGGAAGATGGAAAGGATTCAATCGGTGGTAGTGCTACACTCCAAGGAACTCCAGGATGCAGAAGGCATTCTCTTTTTTTTTTAAAAAAACAGGGACACGCTCTCAGTAATATAGTGATGACTTTTGAATTGAACCCATAAGTTCTGCTGTACTGGGGTCGATATGTCTGTAAGGCTCTTGAAGGACTTAATGTAAACATTCTTATTCAATACTCTCATCTAGGGTCATTGCTCGATATTTAACCTCTTTTACCTACTTTTGAGGACCAAGTTTCCTTCATTTAGTAAAAGGTTTTATAGAACGCTGCGTACCATATTTCCCGCTCATTAGCATAATTAATCACTTCATAACCTAATTTCTCGATTTCGAATAGTAGATTGTCAGTGATTAGAGAAAGATAGCTTTTACAGACACCGACACTTCTCCAGAAGAAGACTTTCCAGAATGGCTATGGATAAAGGCTCTTGTTTTCGAGTCAAAGTCGGATTTATAGAAGATCACAGAGCTGATTTCTTCGGCTTTTTTATAAGATATTGGTGGGGCAGAGCTTACCAGGCTAAATATAAGCAAAAGGGTTGCTGGAAAAGTTGAAAACTTTCTTTTTTAAAGGCGTACTGACTGGAGAAAAGGCATCAACAGACTCAAGGTAAACAGTATTGTATTGAAAAAATAAAGGGATGCTGTCAAAGTTCCAGAAGAACACTAGTTTTAGTCGTAAGTTAAGTCGCTTGAGTTTTTAAGGTCAGAAATCTATTAAATCCTAATTTGACGACAGAAGTCAACGGCAGTTTTACTTACTCAAAGTCTGCTTTTACTTAAGGCAAACATGGCGCAGAAGACTTGAAAAAACAAACGTGGATTTGGTGGATGCGCTGATGAGAGCTCAGATAATACAGGCATGAAGACAGGTGAGACAAGTTTGAGTTTAAAAAATAAATCAAGTGCGCTGGACTTGGTTTACGGCAATTTCTATCTAGAACAAGAGGGAAAAAGGGAAAATGTATCAATTTTAGGAACTCAGTCGTTAATTCCACTAACAGTCCGCGATTGATCAATGAGCTTCAACCAACAAACCAAGTTTTGCCACTTGTCAGACTGATCCTTAGCTTCAATTGAAAGCATAGATAACCAGGCATTGAGGGCGTTAGGGGAGCATTAAGGTCGAAAGAAGACCTTTTCAAAAGTTTGAGTCTACAACGCATTAACGAGCTGCATTCGCACAAATTTACTCAGCGATTCAGTGATCTTGGAGCAGTGCTGGTATATTTTTGACAAATCTTCATCAATCTCTTTGAGATTGGATCATAGGGACCCTCGCTGTGGTTTTGCACTACTATAGCTAGATCGTCTTTGCTAGATCGTGTTTTAGTAGAGAGTATGCACCAGATCATCTGCAAAGTGTGGGAGGACTGGACTATCAGCTGTATCGGCCCCATCTTTAAGAAAGGCGATCCTATGTCTTATAAGAACTACTGAGGCATATTCCTGCTTACCGTAGCCTACAAGATCCTGCCCAGTGTACTGTGTGAACGACGAAAGCCGTTTTACACCACACTCATCGGCACCTATCAGTGTGGCTTCCGACCCGGCAAATCAATGATAGACCAAATCTTCACACTACGGCAAATCCTGAAAAAGATCAACGAGTTCCAAGCCGGCTACTCACCATCTTTTCATCGACTTCAAAGCCGCATTCGACTTCTAACTCGAAGGTCCAAAATCATGCTCTACTAAACCCTTATCTTGCCAGTCTTGCTTTATGGAGCTGAATGCGGGCCGATAAGTAAGACAGAGGAACAGATCTTGGGATGTTTCGAAAGAAAAATTCCACGTCGAATATTTGGTCCAGTCTGTGAGGAGGGCGAATGGAGGAGAAGATATAACTGCGAACTCTACGAGCTGAACAAAGATTTGGATATAGTCCGGAAGGCAAAAATCCGTCAACTGTACTGGCTCGGCCACATCGAGCGAATGGACGAGAATGCTCCAGCTAAGAGGATCTTTGAATCCCAGTCACCTGGTTCACGAAGAAAAGGAAGACCGAACTTCCGGTTTAAAGATCAAGGAATCGTGGACGCCAGAAATCTTGGTCTAGTAAACTGGAAAGAGTGTTCCCGGGACTGTGAAGGATGGAAAGTGGCATTAGTTTAGGCTCAGACCCTCCTAGGGTCGCTGGCCTGATAAGCAAGTAAGTAATAGCTAGATCGTCTGATTTTTCTTTTCTTAGTCAAGTCGTTCCTCAATGTGCGAGCAGGTTTAAATGGTCGTTCTAGAGGATCTATCCATGTTAGGCTATTTAGATGGATGCTCTTCTTCTTCACATAAATCAGCTTAAAATTCCATTGTTTCCATTCCGAGGCAGGCACCATATATTGTCTCGAACCGGTTTTGAGTTATTGCTTCCCATTCAACTTCCAAGAGACCAATGTAACTTGATGGAGAATAGCGAATAGCCCACAGAAAGAAGGAGCAAATTTGAACAGTAGTTCTAAAGTTATAAATGAACAAACGGACAAAACTACTACCTAATTCCCTAGATTCTCTTTTCTCATTCTTTTAATGAAAACGAAGTTACCACACTGGAAAACGTGTAAAAGGTGTGTATCTTCTCTATCATCTACATCTTCATAAATTCCCCAACAAAAAAAAGGACTTCCATTTGAACAACCACCTATTCCAATGCAGAGGAACGAACTTTAGCATCATTTATAAATCACAAATCATCAGTCGTGCTTATTTTTTTTTTGCTACTATATCCTTGCCAGCAATTTTAAAACACACTTCCAGCAACCATAAAACAAAAAAATAAAATTACAATAAAATACCCATATAGGGGTAAACATTACTTGTACCTACCCACCATTTGTCAGCATTTTAGATTTCCATAAAATGTGAGGCGATACAGTGGTGGTCAATTGTATGAGGACACTCAAAGAATTAAGGAAAAGTTGATGTCCTGATGTTTAAGTACGACGAATAAAATATTGTGGCTGCAACTTGAAGTGTAAGTTCAAAACAAAACAGCTCCTCGAGAGCCAAAGCCTAGCTTTTCACAAGCACAAATGGAAGGGACCTACAGTTTTATTGCCGACTTCGAACGGGGGATTGAGAAGTATTGATTATACGCTTGCAAATTCGTCATTCCTGCGAAGAGGTGGCGCCGCGAAGGAAGCGAAGCAGGAAGCCATGGCGACCACACGGAGAAGTGTAAGTTCGGAGTTGTAAATTTTTTCCGTCTTTGCCATAGCTAAGACAACTATCTTGACGTTAATGGTTACCAGCTGATGTAGTTGAATAAGCAGAACCCTTTAACTGCGTCAACTACAGTGTCATCAGCCTTCTCGGCATCGCGTACAGGATAACTACCGTATTGTGTGAACGCCTGAAATCTTTCTTCATCAACTTCACTGGACATTTCAAGTTCAGTTTTAGACCAGGAGAACCCACAATAGACCAAAGCTTCACACTTTGATACCCACGTCGATACCCAACATATCTTTATCGATTTTAAGGCCCCTTATGACGACGAGCTATACTGGGCTATTTCTAGTCCTGTTGTTCTGTACAAGACGATGGTGGAGAGTACTCGCTGCTCCATCAAGGTAGATGACGACCTCACTGAGACTTTGGATGTAAAAAAAATGCTTTAAGGCAAGGTGGCTCGCTGTCATGTGACTTTTTCAACGCCTTACTTGAGCGGAGTGTCTGAAACTCACATTCAACACTGACAAATCGGACAAAAAGTCGAAGTAGATAACTATAACTTCGACGAAGTAAGGGACTTTGTCCACTTTGGCTCTGCTATCACTTCGACAACGACATCTCATTAGAGATCTAACGAAGAATAGCTCTTGGCAATGGCTGTCTCTTTGGGCTGAGAAGACAACTGAGTAGTAAGGCCTTATCCCAACAAACACGAAGACCTTCATCCTCCCAGTCCTACTCTTTCGAAGGTAGAAGAAGATAAACTTGGCCTTTTCGAGGGAGGTAAGGTATTTGGTCTCCTTTGCGTTGACAGACTTTGGATGAGGAGATTTAACGACGAACTATATGAGCTGTATAGCAGCATCGACGTTTAAGATGGCTAAGACACCATTGTTTCTGCCCATAGAATCTTTATATCTAGCTTGGTGGAACCACCCATGAGAGGAGGTAGAAGGGGACCTCAATGAACTTAGAATGCACAACTGAAGGCAGTAAGCTAAGAACTTGGCTAGCTGGATAGGCTTGTTCAGCCCCGTACTGTAGAACTTCTAAAGTAAGCTGGAGTGATACGTGTTTTTACAAAGTTCTTTGGTCTTAAAGGTCAAAAGATGGAATAAAATGGAACAGATAGAGTCCACCGCTAGAATGGAACCAACCCTATAACTCCACACGAAGAAGTGAGCGTAGTTATAAGAAGCTTAAGAAGCCAAAAGGTTTGATGGTTTTCATACCTCGGAGTAGACTTACACCTTACATCTTAGAACATATACCTATGAGAAGTGGATGGAGTTCGAAAAATCTTAAGATTCCGTGGGGTTTCCAACTTCTAAAGTCCGAAATGGCAAGTTGGTTATACCCAACCTACGTTTTAAGGATTGCACAATAGCTGATGCAAGGATGTTTGGAGATGCGACCTTAGTTGGAGAACATGAGAAACTTCTGTGTCAGAGGCAGAAGCTATAGAAGCATAAATCTTATCAAATCAATGGAAGGTGACCAAAGACTAAAGATATGCAAGCCCTGTCGATTCCTAAATTTCTTAGACTTCCCTAGACCCCATTTCAATAAGAGTCCATGGCAAGTCGAAAAAGTGAAGAATTTCTTTGTTTCGGATGGTGGTGGTACCGAAAACAATGCGTGGTCCGTTTTAAGTCAAATTGACGCTTTCGATCACTTAGAATCGGGGATAGGCCACCTGAGCCTTGCATTGTTGCAATAGTCAAGACATTGCCATTTATTATTAGCTTTTGACAGAGCATCTACTTCTAGAGTTGTTTAGTGATTTCGTGAGTTTCATAGTCCCGAAATGTCGTAATGATTTGGGGCCTAATAAGAGTGTGACGTGGTGCTGTCTAGCGGCCTCTTTCAGAGAAACCTTTCAATACTTCAGTTCTCAGTCGTGCGGTAATTTGACATTTAGTTGGAACATCCGCTTAAAAGATTGTCAAGATCTTTTGAAAGAACACTGGCACCAATTCCCTCGGCTGTTTTAGAGCCATACGAGAAGGCTCTTCAGTCCCGTCTTGTATATTTGTAGACGTGTATTTGTTGCAGTGAAGTAGGTACTCCATTGACAAGTGTCTTGTAGCCTTAGGGCAGCGGTAATGGCTTGCTGCACACCATAAATGTCTATAGACAGTACGTGTAGCAAGACCGCCAACCAAACCATAATGCCATAAGTGGGAATCGTCTAACGACTTCAGTGTAAAGCCAGTGCTACTAGGGATTCCATAGCATGTTTTCTGTCTGGAATGAGCCCAAAATATTAAGGAGTTAGGACTCGGATGTATACCATTAAGCTTGAGTGAGACAATGAGTCGATTACAGTTTTCCTTACGACCAGCTTTGTTTTAGACCGATTGAGGTTGTGTCCAATAGATCAGCTTGTACTATATCTAACCGTATCCTATACTCACGTAGATTGCCATGTCCTTGGCGTTTGCAGTCGAGGCAGAATCGAACCTTCGGAATTGCTAACATTGACTCAAATCACTACGTTCTTTTCGAACTCCACGAAGCTGAATTAATCTTCATAATTTGTGGAGCTTGTCGTGCTTTTCATTTGCCAAAGCAGCTATCGGTCCAAGAGGCCAAGAGCAACCTAGAACCTAGCTGCGGTCCATTGGATGATTTGTTGAATGTTAAACTTCTTTCCCACTCACTTAAGCTGCCATTGGGGGCCTCAACAGAAAAAAGTGATGTGAGTGGTTGCTGAGAATGGTTGAAGGATCATGCTCTTCGAGAAGTATTTTCGTCTACAATAAGTTGCTTCTATCGACAGTTCTTTCAAGTTCATCCAACAGCATCAGCACGACCTCGACTTTTCACTGCAGTCTTTCCTATCTTATGGTTCAAGTGTGAGCATCGTGTGTCGGTAACTACCCACAGGTCCACCCGAGAAGTTCCTGGTGACGAAATTGTTTAAATGCATGACATGGTCCTGTGCACTGTTTATAGGTACATCTGAGATACAAAGAAACAATGTGTCCTAACTCATATCAATGGGATAGTATGCGTCAGAACAATTTCCATAGGAGCCTGACAAAAAGTGTTCCCAGACAAATCCTGAGTAGTAAATGGTTTCAGGAGTAAGCAACAAAACCATCCGTCTCTTGAATTGGCATCCAAATGGACTCTTCCTAATGGACAGTGCCCCCTGGTTCCACCAGAAAACTTCAGTCTTATGCGCTCCTTGTTCAGTTCCACCATCGGGTACTGCTTCCATCACTTTCTACTTCGACAAAATGACAACATCATCTGGTTCGACTTTCAAACGCATCGAAGATTTGAGCCCCGACTGTACCACATGGGGGCCATAATGCCAGGACATCTTTTACCATCTAACACTTGGTTCTCCTCCCACACATTAAAAAAAAAAAAGGAATTGTAACACATTTATCCTTTCTCTCCCATGACTGGGATTCGATTCGATTCGATTTGTGGGAGCATTTGTAAAATAATTTCAAAACGTTACTCCTTCACATGCATTTGCATGCATTGAACCCGCTAGCGAGCCTTGTGATATAGGTCAACAGTGTGTCCCTCTGCACTTAAGCGCATTACGATACGGGATTATTCGAATCGATTGTCTCGCATCTTTTTTCAAAACAAAAAAAACTCTCATAACACCTCCAACAACGTTCCAAAGAAACCTCTCATATGTGAGCTCCTCCTCACGATGTTTCTTGACAAAAGGTGGCCTTTGTTTTTGAAGAAAACTTTGTAACGCGTTAATTGTCATATTAATCCGCGAATCCGATGGCACAGCGTTTCTTCGTCGTCGTCCGCCTGTTAATTAGAAAATTTCAAACTTAATTAGAGAAATACCTTCACACGGAGGAACGGACGCCTTTGGTCGTGTTTAACTTTCACTCGTGCACACCAAGTGCACACACATTGCTGGCGTGTTCGTCTCGAACCTCAAAAGTGTTAATTAGATTACAAAGTTGATTGCGACATCTCAAGTTCATAAGTGCTGGTCGCGCAGATAAGGGCTCAGTGGTCGTTGGTGGTGGAAATAACATTCACCGGGGGAGACCGACAACGGAACAAATTTTATCATTTTTTAGCGTGAAAACGTGTCCTGAAGGAAAATACATTCGCATGCTGCTCTCTGGGGTTACCCGCCGCCACCGCCGTTTTGGTGGGGGGGGGGGGATTTGAAGGGCTTCAGTCACACATTTCATATTATCAACTGTATGCGCGTGATGTTGAATTATTTACCATTCATACGCACAGTCTCGAGTTCTGAAAGGAGTCGTGTGTATGCTGCTAGAGTCCTTTGAAATGGGAATACTCGTCGCATGGCAAACAACAACATGGTGCAGAGTAAATTATTCAGATGTGATGCGTGGGAGCTTGTTAAATAAAATAAGAACAACATCTTGGATGGCTTGTGATGGAAGGGCCATTAGACTAAATCACTGGCATGAGTGGAACCGGAAATAGGAATGGGAATGGGAATGCGAATGGGAATCCTTCCGTTAGTTTTTCTTTTTTTGAATTTTTAAGTTACGAGCCGTCGTCGTTCTTTGTGATTTTTTGTAATTTTCCAGAGTGATATTGTCTTGAATGAAGAAGGCACGCAACGATTTAAGAAGGTGACAAGGACTAGATAGTTTTGTGGTGTCATTTTTCGCCTTGCAAATGAGAAGAAGGGTTATTTCTTAAAATTGGATAGTTGTGGGAGCGAGGGGGCTAGAAAAGCTGAAAAATATATGTATGTACGCTCATAATGTTATCGAAAGTATTTTATGTGTGAAGGACTTTTGGATAAATGGTTTCGCTTTTGTCAACTTGGACAGGGACTTGGTGTGAGCCTGAGTACAAGGCTGCTTTTAGTTGTCCTTATTCGATTTCGGATGGTATTGTGTTTTCTTTTTTGCAGTACGGCAGAAAAGAGGCCGTTTGTTTTCCAATCAATTCTCAAAGGAGTCCTGGCAATGGTCGGACTTTTCCCAACCCTAGGTAGTTGTCATTGATCAGTGAAAGGCTTGGATTGCCTATATCGCTACGAAAACGATGCTATTTTCGAAAACTCACGGTATTCCCTACTAGCTGCCTTCTATTAATCCTTATACCCCGAGCATGTGTTTGATTTGTAGATTTTGTGATTTAGAAAAGGTTGCTTCACAAGCTCTGGATTCTTATTCTGAGACAAGATTCTTAGATTCTCTTAACCAGTCATTCCTATGCCTATGCTGTTGCGCAGAGATTTCATCACGAAAAAAGATCCGCCATGAGGTTTTCTTATGAAGTTCGTTTAGAAGTGGCTCGTCTTTGTAGCTCCTTGAAGCTATTAACGAAGCTGACCACGGTTACCATGGTTTTATTCCAAAGACCTGTTAAGGGAAGCTTAAGTCAGTCTGAAAAATCAAAAGTTTATCATATATAGTCCTCATCGCTCTTCAAAGTCTTTTTTCCCAGAAGCTAACAGCTTTCAAAAGGTTCTTAGTTTTTTCAAGAAAAAAAGACTAAAAAACTTTGTATTCTTCAAAAATAAGGCCGGTGCCGTTTAAGTTTTTTCCATTTTATGTCGAAGAAGATGAATTTGACTTCACGACGGCTTAGTTTCGACGCATACTTGGAAAGTTTAAAGCTGATTCAACCTGCTTAGGCGTTGGTAAATGTTTTTCAAGACAGATAGACCTTATTTTTCACTTTAGGAAGCTGGAAGTCTCAAACGTGCTTATAATAAAAATATATATGTATGCAGTTACACATTTTATCAAATCACTTACCTTTAAGTCCCCTATCGCCTGGTGGTCCAGAGGCTCCTTTCGGTCCTTGGGCACCATCTTTCCCATTTAGGCCATCCCTTCCATCTCTGCCGGACTGTCCATCTTTACCATCTTTTCCTGGAATTCCATCAGCACCAGCTCTACCTGGAACACCATCTAAACCAGGCTCTCCTGGTACACCATCTCTCCCATCGAGACCAGAATTTCCCGGTATACCAATGTCACCCTTAGGACCTCTTGGTCCATGTGGTCCTTCCATTCCATCAATACCCGGTGGACCGGGCAATCCAACATCGCCACGATTTCCCTTCGGACCAGGGATTCCCGGTAATCCTGGTGGACCATTTGGTCCCTTTGGACCAATCAATCCTGGTGGTCCTCTCGGACTGGGCGGACAATACTCCTGAGTACCCTTACAGAAGCCCGTTATAATTTTCTCCTAAAAAGCATTTCCATTAACTCGCAGCTGGAAAATGTTGTTCTGCGGAACTCACCGGCACTCGACAGTAAGTGTTCAAATATATCCAATCATCACCACCTGGTGCGGCGCCTTTCAGTCCGGTCCTCTTTCTTATTTCAACGTCCTGTTCCTCGAGTACCTTGCGGTGATTCGGATTGAAGAATTCAATAAATGGCTCAGCTGTGCAAGAGAGAACGAGAATAAAAGAGGAGAAAAAAAAAATCTATTTAAATGAAAAGTGCATTTGAATGTGTAAAGAGATGGGCGGAGGAGGTGGATGGTTTGAGTGGGACTTTGGTCACTTTGAACTGAGTGCCTGTGGAATTATTCATTCAATGATAGCTCAGTGGTTGAAGAAGGCAATAATCTTGAAGATTGATATTGATCCGGATACGGAAATTGCATCGGATGTCTCGACTTCTTTGGCAAAACTTTTCGAAAACCAAATTTCTTCCCTCAAAATGTTTGACTCTGTCTCTGTCTGTGTGGGTGTGCGTTTCCGATTTGAAAAGTAATTAATTCCCAAACGCACACGTGGGAAGCACTATTAATTAAAAGATCCATGCGTCTGTGTATGAAATGGCACCTCTTTGGCAGAGAGAAGAGGTGATAAATTAAAACAGATGGAAGATAATTCTCTCAAAAGTGCGAGAAGGACATTTTCTTTGTGAATTTTCTTCGAAGCTTTTTGCAGTTTTCTTTTTTCGTTTGGAATCGTTATCGATGGCGACAATATCCACACTGTTTGTCCACTATGTCACCTGTGTGCTCTAAGAGACAGAACGAGGGTGCTTGCCTGGGTCAGGGATGGAAGTAATCGTTCTTCGTTTCTGAAAAGGCAGTCTACTCACAGACCAAAGACCAGTGGAAGAAGAGAAATGAAGGAAAACAATTTTCCTATCCAACAGAATGAAATTAAATTGGAATGCTGCCATGAATTGAAGTGGAAACTGTTGGAGAGAACTCCTGTCGAGGAAACGTATGGCCAACAACTACAACGACAACTTTGATGACGATGATGACGATGGTGAAAAATTTGAACTTATTTATTATTTTCTTAATCCGGACTTTTGTGATTCTCTGGATGAGGGAGTTTTCAGGAGTAGAACGACAAACTGGGTAATGGATTTGCTTACGGTTGACTACAAGGATGACGGACGCTTCTGCAGGAAAGTCCGCAGTAATTGATGGCAATTACAGAGAGAACTTCAATTGTGAAAGTGGTAAGGAGTTGCCAAAGTGGTTGTAATGCAACAGCACAGACAATCTGTGAGAGTGTGAAAGTTTTCAATGAATTTACAAGCAACAGTGATTGGATTGTGAATTTAGTTTTTGGAATTGTTATTATCCTCCACACTACTGGGTTGCAGGCAATTATTTTCGAAGAGAGGATGTTTTGAAATGTGGAAGTTTTGAATGGTCACTCTATCGAATCGGACTTGGTGAGAGTTGAGTTTCACTTTGCAAGAGAATGCAATTAGTTTTTCGAAATAATAAGGATGAGGTGGGTGTGTTTTGACGTGTTTTTCAAAAGGAATGCACTTGTTTAAAAGGAATGACTCATGTAGGATATTGGAGAGTAAATTGCGAGAAGTTTTTGAAATCCGTAACACACTTATTCCAATTCCTTGCATTTGCTGTTTCATTATTCCATTCAAGGAGCTGTACTTTGTTCAAGGGGGTATGCGCTTCAAAAAGACTCTTATGCTTGGTCTGATGGACAATGACTAATGAAATAATCACAATTAAAAATATTTGAGCTCGTCCAACGTTTAGCCGAAACCTCAAGTCAGGATGCCTTCACACAACTTCAACTGCTTCTCTCAATGTCATCTTGAGTTTACCATCCTGACAAAGCTTTATACGAATTAAAGGCAAATTTGGCATCCATCGACTTTGTCACTCTAGCATAGTGGAGTTCGCTTATCCTTGCTTGAAACAGCGGAGCATGACATAACCTTCAGCATAGTACCAGACGACATGTTACCCAAATATTGCTCCATTAAAAACTTTTCGATAGTTATCTCGTTCAGGAAGGATTGGGAGAAACATTAGCCTCAACCATTACCATCTGGTATACGGATGGATGAAAACAGCAATCTAGATCCGGGAATTTTTGGAGATTCACCATGTGCTAGCCTCGGTAAATGCTCGTCCATACTCCAAGCCTAGGTTTTGCCATCGATCAGAATGTGGGACTTAACCAAGCTTCCAATACCTTGGGGAAAACTATCTTCATCTTCTCAAACAATCAAGCTGTCCTTAAGGCATTTGACTCAAATCCAAGCTAGTCTAAGAAACCTTCGAGGCAATTTCTGCCCTCTGACTGGATTCCTGCCCAAAGCGGGTTTATGCCTTTACGGACTATGAAAAAGGTGACTTACTGGCAAAAGATGGCGCAACATCAAAAGTTGTTGCGTGCAAGAATCCAGAGAAGCCTGGCTCGACACACCGGGATAAGCATGCTCAAAGCTCAAAGAAAATCAAGTTTCATTATGAATCTCGATGGGAACGATCTTAGAGCCCTAATTGGAACTCTCAGCGGACACTGTCGCCTTAAAGAACATCTACATCGGATGAATCTTGCAACAGACTTAAGCTATAAACTGTATCTTCAAATTGAAGGGATCTCTCAACACATCCCAACGAGATGCACAGCCTTCTTTCAACTTAGAAAGAGAATCCTTTTCGGTGAAGTTATCCCAATGGAGAAATTCCTTTACTTCTACAACTAACAGAAGGCACAATAGGATTCTCAAGAGAAACCATAGTGCCACGGCCTGTAAACAACCCCTCCGTATACAAATAACATTACATAACGTAGAATAGACTCCTAAATCTCTTAAGAAGTTCAGGTAAGTACAGGGTTTCCCAAACAGTAGGTACTACTGAAGCAAATAACCCATCAACTTCGTAGTCGCATAGAGCTGTTAGTCCAATTGAAGAGTTGGCCTAACAGGTTACAACTTGAAAACGTTACTTCTGAACTTTTCCAAATATCCACTCAATTTCGGAAGCAAAAATATGACCATTTTCGTCGCACGTACTGTTATCACTGACAGACAACAAAGAGATCCATAACCGGAGACTTTCTTCATCTTCCGGTCGGTCATTGGTGGTTGGAATCCCACATCTTTGTAGAGAAGACTGAGACTTTGTTATAAACTTCTTGGGCCTTGTTCGATAGAGTTCGACAACATTGGAATCAAGGCAGTCGCGTATGTGGACGACGTGGTTATTTTAGTGTCAAGGATGTTCCTCTCAGTGATTAGTGAAATCACAGAGAGAGCTCTGACTAAGCAAAGCGCTTGTGGACTTGGCGTTAATCCGAGTAAAACTGAACTGATGCTATGTACCACCAAGTACAAAATACCGACTTTCAAGCTTCCACGTCTTAACAACTCTCACTATATCCCCCAGTGCAAGGTATCTTGGCGTCATACTTGACCCCAAGCTCAACTGGAAACTTAACATAGAACACAGGGTTAGGAAAGCAAGCGTCGCTTTCTACGCTTGTAGTTAAACCTTTGGCAAAAGGTGGGGACTCCAGCTTAAGATTGTCGTCTGAATGTACACTGCCACAGTTCGTTCCATCCTTACTTGGTTCGCTCATGTAGTGGCCTGCCTTAAGCAAAGCCTACATCATCTCAAAACTAAGCAGAGTCCAACGAACAGCCAGCATTGGCACCACAGGAGCGATACGATCGAGCCCGACAAAAGCTCTCAACGTGCTTGTCTATAACCTGCCCCTAGACTTGCACATCAAATACATCGTTCCGTGTAGTGCTATCCGACTCAGAGAATTTGGATTTTGGTCCCTGAAACCCTACACGACCGAAACGAGAGAGCCGACGCGTTAGCCAGATGTGCTTCTACCCTGGATGCTCCGCGATGAAACTCATACTTGATGTCATTCCTGATCCTGCCAGTCTAATCAAGTTTGCAGCAAAATTTCGTTTGTCCAAAAGTAAATTCAAAGAAAATAGTCTAGGTACACCACTTTCAGAAAATAACTTATCCACAAAGGAATATTGCAATTCAATCAAATGTCCTTGCCTTCTAGGGAAAATCCCAAAAATACCACAATCCTCTTACGTATGCATGGAGGTACACCTCATTTGGGACACAATTGGCATGTTTGTATTCATTTACAGAGAATTCCTTTCCTAGTTTGGATATAACTTTTGTTTTGGACTTTCCCAAATGGAAATGCATAACCGGTACACTCGCCCATCCATTTGTCATCGTTCTATGTTTTTGCAAAAAAAAAGGATATCTTTCTGTCACACAATCAGTACAAACGTAACTTTGCCTGGACCTGTGTACTGTACCTGAGATTCAATGAAAAACTTCCAAGTTTTATACAATACCCAGAGTTTTTTTGTTTGTAGACTGGACTGTGGAATGCAGAAGTATCTAGCACCCTTGTGAACCACTACAACAAGTACAAAACTACTACTAACACTATTGCAAGTGAGTACAACAAACTCTACTACTTACCATGCATTGAAGAGGCGATATCTCTGCGTTTTCGTCTTGCAAAGCTGCTCGAGTACTTTCTTTCGTTTCGAACAACTTCTGTAGCAGTACCATCATAAGGCAACGTTGTGCTAAAAATGTACAAAAAAAAAAGGCAAAGAGAACGAGTTAAACAACAAGAAGTACAAGAAGAAGAAGAAAATAAAAAATATAATATATGTACAACGGAAACATTAACACAAATAACAGTAAAAGTTTGGGAAGAAAGAAATGAAAAATTGTTTTGTTAACTTTTGAAAATCGAATCAGGAATTCAAGAACACAGAGTGTTGCCGTGAGAGAATTTGCCAAAAATTCAAAGAGAATTTTACAGGGTGGTTGAAGTTTTAAGGTATTTGATACCTCTTTGATAAATCAGCCTAAAGGACTTTTTTTTTTAACAAAAGAATTGTTGTTTGTCCAGGAGCCAACAGAAAAAGTTTTTCTTTGATCCTTTTTATATTGTGTGGTGGTATTTCCTCTGATAGACTTGATTTTAGGCTCTCTTTCCGTCTTTCAAGTCATTGCAGGGTGTTCCAGGCAGGGGATTAAACGTAAAGAAAAACTTGATACTTTCCACAGATATCCGGGTCTTTGGAATTATTCTCTCCAAATTCGTTAGTAGCTCCACACTGCCCATCATTTCTGATAGAGATGGCGGAGTTCAGTTTAATATTCACCTTTGTTGGGTGCCGGGGAGCTGGCAGATGAACTTGTGAGATATGGAACAACTATATCCATTCTACTAGATAAAGCTACATGTAAACTTAAATTCAAGCTGGTAGCTATCGAAAAAACAAGTTGTAGGTGGACAAGTTATAACTTTGAGGTAGTTAAGGACTTTGTCTACCTCGGCTCCGCTATCAATTCAGACTCCGACACCGGCGCTGAGATCACACGAAGAATAACTCTTGCTAATCGCTGCTTTTTTGGGCTAAGAAGGCAATTGACTAGCAAGGCCCTCACTCGAACAACAAAAGTGATCCTTTATAAGACCTTAATAATCTCGGCCCCGCTCTACGGCGCAGAGGCATGGACTTTATCAAAAATGGATGAGGGTGCTCTTGGCTGCTTCGAGAGGAAAATTCTTCGGGTGATTTTCGGTCCCGTCTGCATAGACGGTGAGTGGAGGAGGAGATACAACGACGAACTGTACCGACGCTGGCTGGGTCATGTAGGGTGGATGGACACCGATGCTACGACTCGAAAAATCTTCCAATCCGACCCCGAGGGATAACGCAGTAGAGGAAGGCCGTAATTCTGGTGTCAGCATGGGACACTGTCTTATAGGCAAGTATGCAACAAGGCTTGGCGTACATTCAAATGTTTTTTGTAACTGCCCAGCTCTTTCCTGCAAAAGAAGGCTCCACCTAGGAGAATTCTACTTTAACCACTTCCTATTATTTCGCTACTTGCTCTCTGGGATCGATGCTAAACGTACAATCTTGAAAGGAGGCTAAACCTGCCATTCTGCTTTCAAACTTTCCTTTAACCTGATACACGTAGACTTATGCAACGTTTCTAAAGCAAAGTAACATGGTGGAAGTGTAACTTATTGTTTGGTTCGAGAACACATAAAAGAGATACTGAAGCTTCAAATACAACTTCAAGGCATGAGGGACAACAATGAAGTGATTGGTGGAGCCACAATGTTGTTGGCAGGCGATTTTTGTCAAACATTACCAATATTGCGTAGCAGATCAAGGCTAAATAAAGTCCAGGCTTCTTTTAAGAGGTAATAAAATTTTAACTTACCAAAATGAAATGAAGAGTCAATCGGACGATCAGTTTTAAAATTGTCTACTATAGCACTAGGCTGCTGAAGGGCAGTCAAGGTTCATACCACGTAAACTATTGGTACCTCCAACTTCCTCTTTGAGTTCCAGAGATCGCAGTTCAGCCTCAAGGTCTGTTTTGCGATGCCAATCAATAACTTTTAGGGACCGACATTAAGTTTGGCTAGGGGGAATTGCGAAAGGACTGCCAGTCTTCTAGATTAACTCGCACATAACACCGGATGTTATTGGCTTCCATTTTAAAAAATTTTTACGGATTTTACAGAAGACAAGAAGACTGTTTCTATGTACTACTGCAGCGTTACTTTATGCTTTGAGAAATGTATCTAAGAGCCATTAAAGTTCCAGCAGAGAGCACCATGTAAAAGCAAAAGCCTGTGACCAAAGATTGAAAGACCTGCAAGCCTTTTAAAGCATTATACTTTATTTTATTTTGCCTGATCTATTGTAAAGGGATAAAAGGCGATTAAGCAGTACTATCTTGGCTTGATAAGAAGATGAATACGTATACCTTAAAGAGGAGCAAAGAAAGGACAACAGCTCATCAAAGGTTTTAAGACCAATAAGCAAAACATCACTTATATTGAAGACAATGCTTAAGTACCTATCTTGTCGGGAACTTGAAGAAAGTTGAGTTAATGAAAAGAGTAAATTGGATTAGGATCGCAGAGGCAGTGGTTTGACAAAAAAGAATGCTATGTGCGTAAAGAAAGGTTGCCTACAATCAGAAGAATTGGTTCCTTCATCACAAATATGAACCTCAGTTTAGTTCCTACAGGTGCATTGGCATAAAATATCAGCTTCATAGGTTCCATCTACAATAAAGACAATCCCTTTGTGTTGCGCCGACTGTCGAGGCACATCGCTGCTAAATACTATGTCAACGCCGTCGGCGAGCACCAATCTGGCTTTCTGCTGAAAGACCCAAATCTTCAAACTAAGGTAAATCCTGGTAAAGACCAACAGATTTCAACAAATTGCATGCTCTACAAAACACAGATCCTGCCAGATTTGCATTATGGTATCGTGTGGTGGACCTTTTGCCCTTTCGAGGGCAAAAACTCTTCATGTTGTTGTGTGTAGTAAAAAGCCACAATCGACTACTGTATCGAGCAATTATACTCAGTGAAGAGGATCCTTGAATTTGTGGCGGTAGTTTCCCAGGCAAAGACCCTTCAAGAGTCGGGAGTCCGTTAAGTAAGTAACTACAAAGCCTCCAAAAAACTATCAATTACAATCCATTGGTAGGTAGGTTGAAGAGGTGGTGGCAATCACTCGGATCTCTACGGATCCATTATGTTCCTCTGACGTGGAATGTCCACTCTGGAAGACAAAAAATAAAGGAAAGGTTTGGGTGAGTGTAATTACGACCGTTCGGCCTTCTTGAACCATCTTGAATTCGTAGTCAATTTTAAAATGACTTTTGATGACTTTTCAGACAGGTCGCCCAGGGGCCCAATTCCGCAAGCGTGAGTTTTTTGCTGTGCACACATACAAAAAAAATGCACAGTCACGGCCTATGTACACACATTACAATGCATACGATTCCGCAGCATGCTGTGAGTTTGAATGTGCTGAGTGATTAATTTTTTGTCAGCCGAGTGAGCTGAATTCAGTTTGACGTTTGGGTTTTCATTTTTATTGAACCGTGAATGTTGCAAATAATTGCAGTTTGCAGTTTTTTTGAAATAGTATTCACCGAGGAGCGTCTTTCTTGTTCTGTGTAGGCTGGGACATTCGCATCGGAAGTGAGATATATCCTCTTTCACGTCTGTATTTCCACAGCCTCTGCATAACTCGTCTGAACTTAAACGCATTCTTCTAAGGTGGGCTGCCAGTAGGTTGTGGCCTGTGAATTATAATCCATACCTAAGTACTTTCTTAACGAACTTCAAAATTCGATCCCTCGTCACAGCAGCTTGTTTATGCTTAAAATTCCAAGATTCCACAATGACTAAGCTGCAAGAAGACTAACCACGTTCCTAGCAGATTTATCACTGTATCACCGGTCCTTACAAAATTCCTCAACACCTCGACTAAAGTTAAGACTGGTTGCGTCGGAATTTTTATTACTTTTTCTTCTCCTTGTTGCGGTCCACCGTTGCATTGACTTTTCGGTCAAAAAAAAAACCTGATTGCTTGGTCGCACCGTATTTCGTTAAGTGCCAAAGTCCTTAAAATATCAACGACCGACCGCTCTTTACCGCACTTGAAAAAAAAAAAACCGAAACCTTTCTTCCAAATGAATTGACCTAATTGGGATCACACCGTTAGAATATGCCAAATAAAAACCTTTTCTTTCTATTCATCCTCTCACACGTCACAAAAAAACACTTACATTCACCATTGCGCCATTTATCACCAACACCACTTTTTTGTTGAAAATAAATCTTAATTGCAACACTCTCCCCAAAGGAGTAAGCACCTCCGTGCACCATCTAAAGTCTCCATCGGGAGCATCAGTAACAACAACAAAAACCACCGAATTGAAAACGAAATGAATCTCAACGAAAACGACCCGACTTTTTTCGTTAAATTTCGAAAACACTTTGCCGAAACAAAAGGATATTGTGCTCATGAGCAAAAAAAAAAAACGAAACAGCCCGCATGGACGCCGCTGGTAACGTCAAGAAGGCACGGTGGGACAGCCAGCTAACAACGATAATAACGGCAAAGGATGCGAGAAAAAAAAAAAAAAAAGGAACACGAACAAGTACCACCCTCTGCCCTGTGTAATAATTATTTCAAGGCGAAGCGCAAGGGAGTAAATAAAAACTTAAACGAAATACGAAAAGTAATTTCCTCTCCGGTCCCGGTCCTTTTGGACGTTTTTTTTTTTTATCCAGACTTGTGTTGGTGGTTGGTGGCAAGAGGCGCTAAAGTCATTTACGGCGTACTTGCGATTTGTATGTGGTTTCGAGAGTTTAAAGAGATGAAAAAGAAAAAACAAAAAATGAAAGTCCATAAAAAAGGAGTAGCTACTACCCAGAGAGCAAGCACAGCTCCTTATCCTTAGACAAGGGGAACACTTTACACTACACGGTTGCTTCTTTGAGCTCTTTATTTATATTTCGTTGTTTACCTTTCGTGTTCTTCTAGCCAAGGGCTATTCATAATTAAGCACACGTAATTATTTGCGTGTGTGTATACAGTTTGCTTAGACAGGAGCAAATTCTAAGATGAATGAAGGCCGGAGGGACCAATGCAATAGGCAGGTGTCAGAGGAATTAAGAATTTTCAAAACATGTATGACAAGCACATAAGCGGGAGGGTTCTGAATTCTTAAAATTGGTGCGATATAAGTAGGGAAGGACTTGGAGTTTCTGTCCTTGTGAGTCAAGGACAAAACACTTTGTAGGAGGCTAGTGATGTGAGTTGCAATTCTTCTCAGAATGGAAGGATTTGATTTAGATTAAGAGAATGCTTTAGGAAAACCCATTTAATTCACTTAGACGATTCAATGGTCTGTACAAATAGAATCTTATGGACGAAGGAACGTACTCAATATTTTCAATGTGAGAGTTTCTAGTGAGTCAAACGTTGACTCGAACCATTCCTTTGTCGCAGGCCAATTCAGGGTTCTACTGTCCAACGAAAACACGGGCCAAAAGAATAACTTTAAAGTCTGACTTTGAAACTCGACTGGAGAGAGGCTACAGAGAGCGCCTTGAAAAAACAGCTCCAGTGTAAGCAAGAGTGGATTAAGTGTCGCAGCTTCTGTAAATATGATGGGCTCCAATTTTTCTTCTTATCAGGCCAGCGACCCTTGGAGGGTCTGAGCTTGAACTAATGCCACTTTCCATCCTTTACGGTCCTGGGCACCCTGCTTCCAGTTTACTAGACCACAGTTTCTGGCGTCCACGATTGCCTGATCTTTAAACCGGAGGTTCGGTCTTCCTCTTCTTCGTGAACCAGGTGGCTGGGATTCGAAGATCCTCTTAGCAGAAGCATTCTCGTCCATTCGCTTGATGGCTCGATGGGCTCCAATTAGCACAGAAAAATGAACCATGGTATGATAAAAAGTCCGTACAACGGGAGAGAGCTATAGAAGCGGGACACGATTTTTTAGAATGTGGGTACCAAGAGGAGGATCTATGCGGTCTCAAAGTGCGAGGAGAGCAAAGCCATTGGATAGAGTCACTGTCAGTTTAGTTCAGGTTCGAAATATAAGCTTTTACAGAATATAGTGCTCCAACTTCTGGTTATGGGAACCAAGACTTCAAGAATCGGCAGAGACAACTAATGCCTTGGTCTCTAAGATTAAGAAGACTGGCAAATGACTCACAAATGCAAGAAAGAAGGAAAGAAGCGGCAGAAGACGAGCTGCTTTTGCTTCCAATTGACTTTCAGAAAATATGTCAAAAACAAGAGCTCCCAAAGACCATTGTATTCTTACATTGCCGGTAGAGGCAACTGTCACATGAAGAACCAAGAGAATATTGAGGCTTTGGACTTCTACAAAGAGAGTGTAGTGATGCCAGGAACCGCTTCAACTTCAACACTTGTACTAGGTGGGCATGCAAAGGATCAATGAACAATTGACGGCAACCACCGGGAGGCTCCAGCTCAACAAAATCTTCAAGAATGCATCTGCTGGTCCCTTTGAAATGGTTGTGTATACAGGCGACTGTGAGGAGGCAGTCTTTACCACAGATTCGAAAAGGGAGATGGAGGATCTAGCCAACTTGGTCATGTAAAGTTGAATGGAGCTTTAGAAATGACTCTTACTGTTGCTGATGCTGTGCTGATAACTAGCACAGGACTCTATAAGAAAATGTATGTAAGAGGAAACATAATTAAAGGACCGTCCCATTGCGACACGAGCACGTAAGAAATCTGAATTCAATCCCATCAACCTTAGGTATCAACACTAAAAGGGGAGACTTTCACTTTAAGATTTGCTTCCAAAAGACCATAACGATGCCGGAGAGGAAGCAAAGTCCTATGTCAGTTGAACTTAGCTGAGAGAATCTTTAAATGCATCGCCTACAATGGATAGAAAGTAGTCTCTGAAGGAAGAGGAGGTCTACCAGAATACTGATATAGATTTCGAAAAGCACTTTGGACATCATTATACTGTTCTCAGAAGGCCCTTGAATAATGGCGACGGAGATGGAGGCACTAAGTGCATTTTCGTTACAACACTGGACGTCAAGAACACTTTTAGCTTCCAAAGTTGGTGAAAAAATTTGTGTGGATTCCACCACTAATCCATAAAGTCGACAAAAGGACCTAAAGCTTGCGAAGACAAACTCCTTTTCGTGGGAATAAACTAAAGCAGCGTGGCAGCACTGAATTAACTTAATTGGCAAGTGATAAGCGGTTTCTATCAAGCCTTACATTCGTAAACAAACATTCAATACGGTAGAGCGGCCATGTCCAATTTTGTTTGACCTCCTTTCTTAAGAAGGAGCATCCACAACACAGCTATCATCAACGAACCATGGATTGTCAATGATAAGGTGAAAGGATGGAAGGAGAAAATCTCAAACAAATGGTAAGTATCGAGCCTGCATCTTGGATCTTTTCTGCAGATATATAAGGAAGAGCATGATCCTTAGGTCCTTCCATGGCCATGAACCTGTTAAAGATCACGAAATTTGTTCAGTTTTGCGAGTAAGAAAACCTTGCTCAGCACAAAAGATATTTGAGGTGGTCGCATTACTTTTTTTGGCCTTTGCCAGGTATTTACGAGTAAGAGGCCCCTCAGAGCCTAGTTCTAGTTTCCCAGAACAGATTTTTCTTTATGTTTTTCGGGAGAGCTGATCAGCCCTTGGCACTGCGGTTTTTAATGAATCCTATTGTGCCTTGCCAAGTGTTCTTAGATGAATTGCTTCACTCCAGAAGATATCAGGAAGTTAAGGAACTTCTCTAGGTGGATGGTAGCAAGCTGTTCCGTAGAGACGAATTCGCCGGCTAGTATTATTTTTCTGAGTTTTCCATTAGGATGTGAAGAGAGGTCCTCTCACTCTCAAAGCAGAGTCTACAGCTCGAATCTTTTGAAAGGTGTAGGTACTTGTTCAGGCGGCAGTGACTGCTGAGAAGTCCAATTAGTGCTGTTAGGTTGCTCCTATCGAGGTTCACAATGAATTTTGATTTTCTTTGCGACGATACCGGAAATAGCAGTTTAGAACATGCTTGTCCTTTTGTACTGAGCCAGGCTTTCCTAGATTCTTGCATGTAAAGACCTTCTGCGTGTCTCGCGAAGAGTGATTTACTTTCTAAACAGAAGGGTTCAGGTCAAAAAAAAGGAGGATGTCTGGAGGCATGCTGAAGATCGTGTCTTGCTCCAATGTTTCAAGCAGGGATAAGTGTCCTCCCTTCGGGTCAAGGTTGTATCAGTGAAAAAGTCGATGGATGCCTTATTTAGCTTCCATTCGAATGGAAGTTCGTAGAGTGCAGCAGTTGGAGTTGTGCGAAGGCATCCTGACATACAGGCTTTCGGCTAAAAGTTGGACCCATTCTAATTTCGTAACTGTGTTAGTTTCGTTAGTTTTTGTCCACCAGACAACGCTTGCATATGTGATCATTGGTCTGACGATCAGTTCGTCTTGGGTTATATTCCCCAGTTTTTTTCGCAGATTCGGCGATAGGTCCATAATGAGATGGTGGCTCTGCTTATTACTCACTCTCTCTTTGCCGGAACAGCTGGTTTCCAGCACCGAACAGTATTTTGCTGTAATCTAGATACTCTCTGACACCACCACCTAATGAAGAGCTGATCCAGTTTTTAATTTGTTCAAAATCCTCAAAGGATTGTCTTATCGTGGGAACTAACTACTACCTGGAGCAGCTCATACCACAATTCAAGGGGTAAGTCCATTCCAACTTTACACCAAGCACTTTAGAAACATTCAGAGTTCCTGCCTTAAGCAGTTAGCAAACGGTTACGTAAATAGTGTCTGCATAACATTTAACTTAAACTTAACAAAATGAAATAATTTAGAAAATAAATGTTTGTTTAGCAATTAATTAAGAATTCTTGGGAAATTTCAAAAGTAAATAGGAACAACAATCCTTTACCCTGAAGCAACACCAACGCACAATGCAGCAATATTTTCATTTAAATAAATACAGATGTAACAGGAAATTATTTCGCCTGTTTACACTTAAGAACTTCTCACCCAATTAAAGGCATTTATCATGCTTTTTACCAAGTGTATACAATTTTTCATTAAAATGTAAAGTTCTACGAACACACCCTCGTATATGCAATCCCCAGAAGCAGATGTGCAATGAGGGACTAAAAGCATAAATATTCACTTGTTCTTTTTTTTTTTAAATACTGCATCCGCTTGGATAGCTATCATTCACTGTTGTGGGGGGTGAACTTTTATTCCATGTTCGTCCTGTCCTCAGGACTGTTCAACTTTGAAGGTTGCATAAGAAATTTTTAATAGGAGAAGCCTTAAATATTTGTGATTGGAACCGTGTTCACAGTTCAATGGGCTAATTGAATTCATTGGAAATATTTAAATATTTGACAGAAATGCCAAACAATGACCAACTTTTCGATGTTTGAATATTTATTTGAAAGTATTCCGCATCAAAGGTCAAGCAGAGAACAGGATCTTTATAATTTTGATGGTATCAATCTTAGTTCTGTCATCCACAAAGGAAGGGATTCGATAATAATAATATATAATAAACAATTAATTCATTTAAAGAATTTAAAAAATAAAGCTTATAAGATATTCAAGAAATTTAACACACAAAACCATTATGAGAACTTTAGCAAATTGCGCAAAGATTTAGTAAATTTCTTCACAAAGGCTACATCATGTCTATTGAATGCAATATTAAACAGAATAGTAAATCGTTCTGGCAATTTATTAATTCTAAACGAAAATCAGTTGGAATTCCAAATTCCATGCTTTACAAAAACGTGGAATCATCTAATGTTGAATCAACCTTAGACCTCTTCGCTACCTTCTTTGAATCTGTTTACTCAAATCATAATTTGATTCCTAATGTACGAAGAACTATCAGTAGTTGTGTCAACATTGGTTCACTACAACTAAGCTTTGAAGAAGTACTCCTGGCTCTTCAGTCTCTTCAGCCAAATCCTAATTGGGGTGCTGATGGTATACCTGCCATAATACTAAAATATTGTAGTAGCTCTCTTTGTACTCCTTTGTTGAACATCTTCAACCGTTCTCTATCCGAAGGAAATTTCTTAGATGTATGGAAGGTGTCATTTCTTGTGCCTATTCATAAGTCTGGTGAAAAATAGACTTGAGTTTTTGACGAAGGAATGTTTATCTGAAGCTCAGCATGGGTTCGTATCTGGTCGCTCCACTGTTACGAACTTGGCTTCTTTTTCTTCGTATGCAATTAATGAGTTGGAGAAAAAAAGTCAGGTCGACGCCATATATACCGACTTTAGTAAAAGCCTTTGACTCAGTTCAACATTCAATTCTTCTCGAGAAACTAGAATGTTTTGGGGTTCATTCTGAAATTCTTCGCTGGATTTCATCTTTTCTCATTGGTCGCACTCAACGAGTAAAAATTGGAGCTTCGCTTTCAAAATCGATTAAGTGTACTTCCGGCGTACCGCAAGGGAGTCACTTAGGCCCATTACTTTTCATTATTTTTATTAATCATATTGTTTCTGTAATCAAAAATAGTCAATGTTTATTGTATGCGGATGACTTAAAACTTTTTTCAGCTATTAAATGCGTAGAAGATTGTTATTTGATCCAATCCGATCTAAACCGTTTAACTGAATGGTGCAGCGCCAATGGCTTAACACTTAACATAAATAAGTGCAATGCGATTTCTTTCACCAGAAGTTCGTCTTCTATCGAGTTTTATTACTCAATTAATTCAACTCGCTTGACCAGAGTACATAAAATCAAAGACTTAGGTGTTCTGCTGGACCCTTCATTTTCTTTTAAAGCCCATATTGAATATATGGTAGCAAAAGCTAATTTAGTCGTTGGATTTATAATGCGAAACGGAAAGGACTTTAACGATCCATTTGCCTTATTGTCACTTTTCACTGGGTTAGTTCGATCTCTTCTTGAATATGCGGATGTCATTTGGAATTCTGCATATTCTACCTATTCCGATCGACTTGAAAAGGTTCAGAGGCGCTTTACAAAATATATTTTTTATAAAATGCATTGGGTCCCTTCTCCAAATTACAAAGCAAGATGTCAACTCCTTGGAATTAAATCACTGAAATCCCGACGACAGATTCATGATGTAATGTTTGTGAGAGACTTACTATGCTACCATATAAGATGCCCTACTCTGCTCTCGATGGTACCCATATATGCTCCATCAAGATCCTTAAGAATAAGGCATCTTCTCTTTCGGCAAAGTCATAGAACGAATTACGGTCAAAATGAACCCATATCCAGAGTCATACTAGCTTTCAACAGTGTTTATAGCCACATAGATGTATCTTTATCTAGAGATAATTTTAAATCCAAACTATTGTATATATTTTTATTCTAAAAAACAAATTTGTAACGTCTGTTAGCTATATAATAATGCTTGTAGTTGAATAAAAAAATAAATAAATACGAAAAGGAAGGTCAGCACTGATTTGCATTCTTTTTAACAATTTGCTTTGAGATTTGCCTCCATTCGTCATGTGATTCCTGCAAGAACTTCAATGATCCCTAAGCTCTTTACAGATGTTAGTGACATTTGACAATAGGTTCATCAAAGGCTTACTGTCTGACGCGCTATTGCCTCTATACTCATCCTCATACCTCTGTCAATAGAATCCACAAGCATTTAAAACCAATGTGCATTGACACCTCTTTTCTTCTTCCTTTTAAAGTTTCCTTACAGCTGAACTTACTGTGACGTCGCTTTATACATTTTGCACACCAATACTAATTAGTCGTTGTAGGCTGCAAGCAAAGTAACGACAGTACAAGGACTGAAAACCACTTGAGCATCAAAGTGTGAAATCATTCTCCATCTTCTTTCGCTGGACTTCTTTGTACAAGAGTCTGTAGCCAGGTGGACACGGGACAAACTCAAGACCTTAACTAGGCCATAATCAAGCGTTCTCCAGCCACTCTCCGAGCTAAACGGAAAAACTGATACTACTCCAAACCCATTAGACTTTCAAGCGGAGATCCTGGTAATGTCAACTGAAGCCCGGGAAGTTGCAATGCAGGCATTATCACGTAATGACGTTTTCGTGTACAGCCAGACTACAATAGAAGTCTTTGAGGTTAAATTGAAGCTTGTGCCTAGGTAATAAAAAGATTATAGGGTTGACGGGAAAGGAGGTCCCTTCTCCGTCACACTTAGGTCACCCATTGTGATAAGCTTTTGCCTAACGTTCTTTGTTTACAGTAGAATGTAAGAATCTGTTCGGTATCCGATCACAAAGATTTACCCAGAGACGAGGATGCTAATTAACTGACACCAAGAGGCTCGGCACTTGAACTAGTTCAAAGGAAATAAAATACAGTCAAGCCCGTATATAATCACATCGTTTATTAGCACAAATCGCTTTAAGTCACAGTTATATCCAGCCAGTTGCCTTTTTTTATAATTGGTACTAATAAAAAACCTTTTATAGGCACATCGCTTAATGCGCTTAACTGCTTAAAATCACAGAAAACCTATTCTTAAAAAAAAAAAATCCACTCATTTTTGTCCGCTTATAGTCACATGCACACATTTTACGAGAGAGAATTTCCGACAAATGCAAATTATCCCTCCGCAGATTGTTATTGTATGTGTGCTACTTGCTGGGCGGCAAGCGATATATTTTTCTTTATTACTTTGTGTATGTGCGAGCTCATACTAAAAGTTTAACCAACACTTATCTCTTTTACTAATTGTGTTGTAACACCCAACTGATTTTTGCCAGAACGTATAAAGTCACAACCCGCTTAAAGTCACATTATTTTGTTGCCTACATGATGTGACATTTTCCCGGTTGGACTGTACTTCATTCAGGCAGCATCAGATGGCGTGCACTTAACTCTTGAACAACCGCCAGAAAGCTCTAGCCGCTCTATAATAGACTAGAAGCAAAAGAATCGTACAAAAGGAAAGGAGCTTACTGTCCACATAAGTAGGCATCCTCACCAGGCACAACAAGAAGGAGAATGCGAATTATTTATGTAAAAGTTCGGCTGTGTCAATGACAAGGAGCATTAGGACTCACCGCACTCTCTCTGTTCAGCTCTTAAGCACCTTGGATTCAAAACTTTAGGTCTACACTTTTTCAAAGCTATACATGAATTTTATTACAAGTCTATTGAAGACTTGTGTACATTTTTCGCAACTTTACAGTGGTTTCCAAACTTTTTTTTTTTGTGAAAGATTGCTTTCAGTGGGCTTAACCCTATCTAATTGGAAAAAGAAAGCTGACGCTTACAAGCCGTAGGTAGGTAAGTAGGTAGTGGTTGAAACTGGTAGGCCTGTTTTGAAACCAAAACTCACGTGACCTGGATGTTGATGGGTGTAGCTGAGAGTGTAGTTTTCAGATCCATCCTGTGGAATTAAGAAAGTTGATGATGTTGCAGAGTTTTATGTGGGAAATCTCAGATAATTCCTTGAACTTACAATCCCTACAAGCTGAATTCCCTCCAATACCTTCTATAGGCATTAATTTATTCGAGCATTGTTCTTTTTGGGACAATTAAAGGTGCCACTTGACAAAGATCCTGTGCGGTACTGTTTTGAGAGGCACAGTAGGACAACAGTTTGAAGTTGCTTTGCTTAAGATCAGCGATCAAACTTAAAGTATAAAACGTGGTTAGAGAGAACGGCATAGAAGGGAATCGCTTTATTCAGACAGATGAAGGGTAAACTGTTGAAAGCGGGTTAAATGTTGAAGTGGTGGAATGCAAGGGGCTATTTGCAGAAGAATTGATTAAACAGTGAAAGACTGTACTCATTTCTTTGGTGCGTAGAACAGTTTTTGATACACTAGACCAGATGTGAGCGTTATACTCAAGTTTTGGGCGAATGGACGCCTTATTGATTGAGGCCTGGTCAGAGGGGGTAAGTATTTTTTGCACTATTACAACGAAGACCGTTGTATACTTTACACACAGCGAGATTGGAAAGTCTTTCGGCTCCGGCGATGCAGGTATCAGCCTGTCACTGAAGTGACAGAAGACAGCATTGGGTTTTGGAAGCATTCAATTCAGCAGAAGTTGGCGTTTTTCTTCTACGTCCGAAGAACAGGGACAAATATCAGAAACTGAGGATACTGTCATCAGCGAAGGAATGGATAAGAAGCTGCAGACAAGAGATCATTTTAAAAAAATAAGAGATAAAGAATAGAGCCTTGAGGAATACCAGCATTTTTATGGTCACTTGCAGACTTGAAAACCGTCCAAAACAACTTGGGCTAAACGGCCCGAAAGGAAAAGATGCATCGATGACATAAATATACATTTTCGACAATGCCCCTGCCCCCTGGTGTCAAACTCTATTCGTTCTGTGTAAGTTCAGCCTACTCCTGATTAAATCATTATTTGTTGCTAGTTTATTCCTTTTTTCCGAAGGGAACGCATGTGGAAGTCCTGCAAATACACACTCAACTATTTGCCAGGACAATTGCCAGTCTTAAATGACGTTCGATTTCAAAACAGACAACTCAATTAAATTTACAATTAAAAGTTCCAATTACGGTAGTACTCACCTTTCATACTTCCTAGTCGCCGTAGGATGATGGTAATAGCTATTGTCACTCAGCATAACCTGATTGTCCCTAATTATCTGCATCACAATGGACCGGAGCACATGGTTATTCTCGACTAGTTCGTGTCGAAAATTCTCCCTAAACCATAACACGTCCGTTTCACTGTTCACGTGGGTGTATAAAATCACTGCCATCGATGCTAAACAAAACACAATCGCGCCAAGGAATAAATAGGAGCCGATAATACTGGATCCTTCACTACCACTACCATAACCGCGAGCTATTTTATCCGGATCCTTATTTACACATTTGCTATTGCATTGGCACGAGACGCGACCAGCATTCAAAGCATCATCGTTCAATCGACGGATACCGGATTCCAGTTTCGTTTCATCACCACCAACGGTGACATCGTCCTCGTGGACATAGTATTTGTTTTCACTTTTCCCGTTAAATTTAGCAGCATCAACGGTAGAAGCAGCCGTGTTCGGGGCATTACTACGAGTGGAAGTCGTTGTTGAAGGGAAGGACATTGTCGACGCCGCCGTTGGCAATTCGTTGTCTGTCGTCATCGCATTGGATCTTTGAGATATTACTCCTTCGGTTGTTTGGGACTGCTTTTGGTCCTTTTTTCGTTTGGACGAAAGCCAAGTTTGATTTATAGCTAGAAACATTGTTTTTTGATTTTTCGATTCACTTTTCGCCACATCGAAGGACTTTTTTTTTGTTTTGTTTTGATTGTGTGTCTGTAGCGATGGGGTTTCTGTTTATTTACGTTGTGTCTTGGGTTTGTTAAGCTCACTGAAGCTGCATCTGCAAGGATGCAAAGGATAAAGAACGAATTTGCTGTTGAATGGGTGATTGGTGATTCAAAGTAATTAAATACGAATAAATCATTGTGGACGGGGAGTTATTAGGCAGGACTATGGCGCATTTGATACTTTTGTGCTGCTGCTATTGTGTCGGTGTAATTAATTATGGGTTCGTTGACAGTGAAAGGACGCCAATGTTGTGCTTATTCATGGGGGAAATGAACGAAAGTGGGACAATGAATTGTGAATCAAGGGTGGACATAGCCCACCTTACCTAGTTTGAAATAGTTTATTCAACGGGATGCAGGTATGTATGTAGTATGTTTTTGTCGGTCCTTGGCTAGTGGATCAGCATTTGTACTTGTCCCATGGGATTCCATTATTCTTTTGAATGAAAATGAATGTCTTGATTCGGAATGAGGAATGCATTGCTATGTGAACGATAACTTTCTGGGGTTACCTGCAGACTGCATTCGGTTGTAAGAAGATAGAAAAAAGCGGGTTAGTTTCCCAGTGATTGATTGCTGGATAAAGTTGGCAGCAAAGTCGTAACCAATGTTTAGGAAAGCAACTGCATCTTGAAAGGAAAATTCAAAATCAGCAAGAGTCAGAGGTATAGGAGTAGAGTAAGAAATCCTTAAACTCAAATAGAATGCAATGAAAAGATAAGCACAGGAGAGGAATAGTATTCACTTACACTTGAAGCCAGGGCAATGGCATGAGAAAAGATTCAGGGAAAGGATAAATCTATTTAGATGAGTCTTCCATGCAAAGTGGACTTAATCAACAGTCGTAGCTTTGTACATGTAACCATTTTCAGGATCTTTAAGTGGAAATTTGGAGAAAGTTATGTGACTTTGTTCTTCACCCCTTGTAGATGGGACTTCTGTTCGAAAGACAACGTGAGTAGAGAGGTTACTCAACTCGATTTACTACCGTCAAGTCAAGTAGGTTAAGGACTTTCAACAAGCTCAAAGGCAATAGCTCCCATGGACAACTTGGATAGTGATTAGAGACTTGTGTTTGAGAACCATGTTAGCAGTAAAGACAGTTCAGTGACGTCCCTAACATATTTGACGCGAGAGCTTGTAGGGAAACTACTAAGCTAGAGGGCTAGGGCTCTCACAACCATTCACTTTGCACATGTTATTATAGATTTTCCGCACGAGTGCAAAGGACCTTCAGTTTATATTAAAGCTATTATGTCCGATGTCAAAGAAAATTTAGAGATTCATTATTGTGAATCTCGGAACAACCTTAAAGGACACTATCGGCTGAACGTTTGTTTACACCGTATGAACCTTGCAACAGAATCAAGTTCTATTTAAAAAGCCAAGAGACTTCCTTCTTAACTCAGAAAGAGAATTTTTGACGGCCAAGTTGTCCCAATAGAACAGCTTGCTGTCATCTATCCAGAGAAGCTCTTTAACCTCCTAAGATCGTCTGGAGTAAAACAACTCATCGACAACCTCAGGTTGAAGACTCAATGTCTTCTCAAAGGTTTCACTTTCTACAGCTTAGCCTTGAGTCGAGAATAATTCCTAGATACTCCGCTCTATGCGGAAGGACTTGATCATCAAGCCATGGAGGTGTATGTGTTCGTGTCTCGGTTTTAGTAGTAAACAGCATGAGTTTTATTTTGCTTCGATTATACCTATGTCCACGCGCTTACTTTATCCAAGATTGCTTCCATGTTTTTACTAAACATGGAGAGGAATTTAATGGGCTGTACAGCGATATCGACTTGGCCAGAAAGTGCCTGGGTCATGTAGACCGAATGGACATCAGTGCTTTGGCCCGGAAACCCTTTGAATCCACCTCCAAGGGACGGCACAGTAGAGGAAGGCCGGAACGCAAGAAGCGCACGCAAGCGTAAGGGGACCTCAACCAACTTGGCATGCGAAACTGAAAGTAGCTACCTAAAGATCTTGCTGGCTGTAGACACTTGTTGGTTGAGGCCCTGGTCCACCCGGACTGTAGCGACACCTTAAGTAAGTAACTAAGGAGGGAAACATCCTCAACCTCGGATAGACACGCATTCACTTCGCCTCTGTCACTGTTGCGCCTAGACAGGCTTGGGTTAAGGACCACCAACCATTGTAGTGTTAATGAGTGTGGTTAAGGGATTGTTGTCAAGATTTGACTAAATACGCATGAAAGCTATCTTTTTGCTTATAAGCTCCTTAACATCTAGCTTGGTGAGGGATTCGAGAAAAGACTAGGTATTGACGTTGTTGAAAGCACCCTCTGGGTCTCAAATGATGTCCTCTCTCTCGAATGCTTTCGCAGCCTTACACGTAACATATCACACATTCACATAAATTTTAATGGAAATCATCCCCCCCAACAAACGATTATCCTGTTGGATGTGGATTGGCCTGTCACATTACAAAGTTCAACCACGTATTGTTTTCCAATTGATTGAAACAAACGGCATAAATCCACGAAATTATGTATCCCGAGTTAACCAATCACATTTATTAATTTATAATTACACTCGTAATGAAAAGGACTTCTTTTACAATTCCACCGATTGTCGATTATGTAGAATTTTATTGTGCCTGTTGGCAGGATGAATTACTATGCCACGAGCTGGTGAAATCCCAGATGTTTTCAAACCGTAAATTAACGTAAGCGTTCACTCAATGCAAATCAGTTTATCATGGTTTGGGGGATTCGGGGCAATTAAATGGTGAAAATCGAAAGAGAATCCTTGAGTCCTTGAACCCCATCAACGTTAACTGAACATATAATTTTGTTATGCACGTAATGATTGTTGATAAAGTAAAAAAATTGTTTTTATTACATTAACCCAACGTTGTAAATCAATATTGACCCGTTTCAACAATTCCTTTGCTGTTAACACTTTGTTGTTGGACGAAGCTGTTTAAATGTCCTTTTCACGTTGAGATATATGGAAATGGCATTGTGACAGGACACTTTTGTTTAAATGTGTGTACGAATTGTTGAAGCATTTTAATGACTTGTGTTTTATTGATGATTGGGGACATGGGCATGGATGTGCTTGGTGGCTGGAGTGGGAAATTAAAAAAAAGTTGCCCTCAGATAATGATGTTGTAAAGCTGTTGCGGTTGAATCATACAGTCCACCTTTACTCCCTTCGAATACAATTAGCTGATGGAGGATAAGACGGAGGAGGGTACCAAATAAGAACTTCTCTTTGTGGAATAAATCCATCTTTGCTTCGACTTATTGAATAGGCTTTTGTGTCATGATTTAGTTCTTTTGGTCACATGGCTATCCTTTCTGACTTCCCTGAGCTTGAAATGATCAGCACGGTATCGGACTTTATGCCCAAGTTACTCGGTTTTGGCAGAAATTTCGAGATTGAGATCCCGAACCGTAACTCCTGGGGTACCGGAGTAAAGGACTAGTGTGATATACTGATGGTTCAAAGATGGACTCCGGTGTTGGTGCCGGTATCTATGGCCCTAAGCACAAAGTCTCAAAGGCCGTTTCAGGCTGCTTTAATACTCTCCAAGATCTCTCAACGCGAAATAAAGTCAAGCTCTGGTGGGTACCAGGACACAGAGGCATTGAAGGCAATGAAATTGCAGATCAACTTGCCAGGATAGGATCTTCAGAAAGGTGCCGAACCCTTATGTGGCATTCCTTCTTCCGCGTTCAGAAACTTCATATCCTACTGGAACAACACTCAATGACTCAGACAGGCCAAAAGGATCATCCGAACAAAATCACTAAAAATATTCTCAACCATAAAAGGGACGATATCAGGAGACTTGCCGGCTTCCTCATCGGTCACTGTAGCCTCAGATATCACTAAATATAGTTCAGGAATCTGAATGCCGACTCTGCTAAGAGGAAGACGAATCAGAGGAACACGTATTATATGTGAGTGCGTGGCTGTCTGCAGGGTCAGGAAACACTGTCTCCACAAAGAATTCCTTACATCAGAGAACATTCGATATGCCTCGACTGGAGATATCCCCAACTTCATTAGGAAGATAGAGGATCTCCTTGTCAAACTAGCTCCAGGCTCAATAGATCTTTTAGGTCGTAGTGCCATATGCATCTGTCGCAGAGCCTTGGATTTGGAGTGTCATGTGATCCCTAGCAAGATTGAGGTTATAGAGTAACTTTACGATCGTTCTTAAGAGTGAATGGGTATCTTATGCTATATGTTCGAGAAGGTTGTTCACAGGCCATGGCACAGCGGTTTCTCTTCAGAAATGATGTTTCAATCAGAATTCTAAAGGCAGTGATCAGCAAAAGGTCCAAAAGGTCTGCTATTACTTTATGATTGCCTTAGAAGTTGTTAAGACTGCATTTAAACGGTGGAGGCAAGTATGAAACTTCTGATCAGATCTACTCACTAGATCATCATCTGTCACCGAATTTGTAAATCTATAACCAACCATAGGCCGTTGCAAAATAGCCAGTTGCATTCCGTCCTTTCTTCATTTCACCCGCAAAGTTCGTCATCCTTCGAATGCACATCAGTTTACCCTTAAGCCTGCTTTCGGGCGATTCTTTCTATAGCCGTGCTAGACGAATGTGGAATGATCACATCACTTCAATCCACAAGCATTTAAAACCAACGTGCATCGGTACCTCCTTCGTCTCTCCACTAAATTCCCCAATGCTCGTGCACTAATTTGGGTCAGGTTAGGTAGGAGTGGCAGGCCGCAGATGCAACCTCACTTAGACCAGATAAGGTCCTTTGTGTTACCACCAGCATCTGCATTTCACCAGAAATACTACCCGCAGAACCAGCCGGAGCTTACTATGGAGCGCTGGAGACTGCTTATGTTGATGTCAGCCAGTTCACTTAGGTTGTTGAAGAAGCTGGCTCCTAAGTATGCTCTCCTTCGACCTGAAAAGGCCGGGCATGTACAGATAAGGTGGAGAATCGTCTCCTCCTCTTCCTCATCCATGCAGCTTCTGCAGAAGTCGTTGTAAAGGAGGCTCAGCCTATAGTCATGCTTGCCGATGGTGCAGTGTCCCATAATGACACCCACTTTTCCGTCTGATGAGATAATGGGAACGTTCGAGATCCAGCTTTGGCCTGATCTGCTTGGTGATGAGACAGGTGCTGTCTACTGTTCATCTGTGGTTGGCGATATTGATTGCGTTTCTATTGAGAAGCAATTTGCAGGTGGCGAGAGGCATACTTAGGTTCCTCTTTTCCGGATGAATTGGTAGAGTTGTGCCCTCTCTGGCGAGTTCATCCGCCATGCAGTTGCCTGGAATGTCTCTGTGTCCCGGCACCCATATAAGGTGAATTTTTGAATTGCTCATCCATCTCGTTAAGAGACAAGCGACAATTAAGGGCTGTTTTTGAGTTGAAGGCGACAGATTCCATAGATTTTATCGCGGTCTGGCTATCAGTAAAATTTGTGATAGTGCTCTAGTTTAAGGGTAGAAGAATCGATAAGAAAATTTAGACCTAATGTCAAGCAATTTGTGTACCATCTTGAGACTCGTCACAGGCTTCAGCTCAAGCTTCTAAATGAGCGTCTGAAGTCTTTCAAATTCTTCGACGCTTCTTAGAGATGATGTTGTGAGTTAGCTCAAGCGGAAGGACTTCTTCTCGGAACAAGCCTTTGATACAAATTTTCGATTTCTCATACTTCGTGGCGGAGGTTGCTTTGAAGCTTTCGAAAGTTTTGGAAAGGGCAACTAATGTCTAGGTCTACCTGCTTGTTTACTATCAAAATGATCTCAAAATTTACATAAATTCATAGTGAAACAATTTGAATACAGTTTCGAAGCTCCTACCCAAACCATTCCACAAATGAGTGCAGACCAAAACGAAAGTGAGCCTAGCATGTGTTTGGGAAAATTAGTTTGGAACACAGAACTTTGCAACCCTCTTCAATCCCTTCTCTCCATCTCAAGGGTTTTTCTCTTCTTTTTTTCCCCCCAAATTGAGTTTGTGTAAGTTATGTCACCATTTTTGTCATCCTTGGGGGGTGGTGTAAATTAAAAATGTTTCATTCGCTCAAAACAGAAGACCGAGGTGAAGGGACACTGATTTTTTTTTTTAACGACTTCATAAATTTCTGAAGCTTGCGTCTCCCGCAAAGTCATTCCCGCTGTTTGCCGTTATTTCATACAATTTTATTGAATTTAATAATATGTAAATACTCGGTTCGAAAACGCCATTAATTTCCTTTTTGCGGGTGTGTGTTTTGTTTTTTTCTTCAAGTGCGCGACAGGCGGAAGAGAATACCCCAAACAAAAAAAAAACAGGAGGAGGCAACACAAAGAGAGGAACCAATAAAATCCAGAAAGGAACCATCAATTTGCAATTATGATTAATACCGGAAAATGCTTTGGTTCTGGATGGAGTCGGTGGGCGCGCTTACACTTATACTTCCAAATCGATCTGCGATGTTCACGTAAAAACGAAGAATAGGCTCACTCGTCCTGGAATCGAAGGATGATGATGACGATGATGGGAATGGCGAACAAAAAAAAAAAATTGTATTTAATGGATTTAATCAATCAATATATTAATTTGATGGCTTTTAAAAGGACATGTGTGAGTGTGGTGGTGGTGTGTGTGTGTATCGAATCGATATATGGGAATGCGTGGCGGAAGTTCCACCCAACGAATCAGCGTATTGATTGGGGAAATTGCTTTCTACATACGTGATAATTTTTTCATTATTTCTTTCAATCATTTATGGATTTGTGACAGGAATTTGTAAGGAGTTATATATTTTTTTCGAAATTAATTATTTGGTAGTGTTCTCAAAGGACACACAGTTGTGGATTTATTTCATTCGTGTGCTCTACAGAAGCGGAAAGTATGACATTGTATAGACTTGTGTGCTGATTAATGGATTATTGCGTCGTTGGCAGTGTAGGGGGAATTGGAAGAATGGATCACTTCCGGGTAAAAACGATCTTTACGAATGAGTAGATAATGGATGATGAAATAAGAGTCTTAACTCTTAATTCCGTCAAGGACTGGAACTTTGTTACATCAATAACACAAGTTATGTTGTCGTTAAGGTTGGTAATTGGATTTATTGACATATGTGTGTACAATGAACAGAAATGTAACATAGTCCTTTGAGAAGTAATCTAAATCCATGACCTTGGAAAGAAAAAAGGAGTTAAGGCATGAGGGACATGATTTTCGACATGAAATACTGTTACGGAAATTCATTTGTAAAATACGAGCTCTCTTGTCATATTTGAAAGAAGACTGTATGCTTGGAGTGTACTTTCTTGTCCAATTAGTCCTATACAGACGATTCTATTAGCACAAGTGTAACAGGGGCTAGTGGGAGACAAAATATTGACTGTTTTTGCTATAGTCGGTATAGGTCCACTCGCCCTTAGGGGGTTATGAATACTCTTAAGTCCAATTCACGCACAACTGGCGTATACTGCTGACGGGGTACAGACGTATATGATGGCGCCATCTCTGTTCGTATTGATCTCTAAGGGAACATGCAGGTGGCACGTGTCCGTACTACGCCTGCACCATGCCAGCACCATACGTCACTGGTGTGTGAATTGGGCCTTATGTTGTTGTTCACACAGCGCGAGTGTAAGTGTAGTGATTTTTGAAACTTAGGTTTCAGTCTTCGCTACGAGGGTGATGTCCTCAATAACTGAGAGAATTCGTTGCGTTTGCTTATAATTCACAGTATTTCTTTCCAATTTCTTGATGTCATCAGCATTACTCAGTACGATACACATGTCCTACTACTGCCAGTGTTATCTCTATTCGTAGAGTTGACATCAGCTTTTTTTTTGCAGTGGATCGACTTTTTTGGAGTCCACTTTAGCGTGACAAGCGAAGATGCAGGCCGATTCACCACAGTCACTCTTGAAACTAGAGCATGAGCATTCCAGAAACTAGAGGAGGGAAGAATGAGATACCGATTCAAGGCGGTTTTAAGTGCTTGCGGTTTGGAGAGATGAAAAACCCGTAGGAAAGCAGCTCTCTTCGTCTATATTGAATTGTTCATTCTACCTGACAGGGGAATTCGGACTGTTGTCGTCGTTAAACAGTCGGACGAAATGATCCTCCTTTATCCTCAGCACTGACTGCGGTTCTGTCACTATGTTCTCCTGCAGATTTTGTAGCCTTCATACCTTTTCACCCTTTCCGAACCTCATTTCCAGAAGCGCGCTTCTCAAGCTTCTTCTTTTTTCTTCTGGGAAGAACAACTTTGGTCCTTCTATGCAGCGCCGCTCTGTATGCTTCCTGCTTTGCTGCACATGCTTGCTGACATTCTTTGTCAAACCATGGGTTTCGTTGTGATCGTTGGCATTGACTGGAATCAGATGCATCAGAGGGGCATCTCTGATGGATTTTTGACTATCATTAGTCTTAAGTACTTTATGCTAGTTGCATTCGACTCTGACCACTATATCGTCTGACATCAAACTTCCACACAATATTTCTTTGTCTTTGCGGTGTTCGATTAATCAGCAGCCATACCTTAGCTACAACAAGATAGTGGTCCGAGTCAATGTTTGCTCAATGTTCGGGCATCCATTGCACTGAAGGAGTGACTTGCTTCGGTGGCAATGAGTTCAATTTGGTTGACAGTCGATTGACAGGAGACTTGCACTCTTCTTATGAATTTTGCGGAAACCACCCCGCCGCAAAGTCAATAAGCCTGAATTCGTTACCGGTATTGGTGTCGTGCGGGCTATACTTTCCGAAAGTAATTCCGAAGATGTCTTCTCTCTATAAGCTTGCGTTGAAATCGCCCACGACAATTTCAAGGTCATACCTAAGGCACTTTGGAAAAGTTCATTCCACGTCTTACATCGTGTCTACTTCAGTGTTACGCGACACAGCTGGATTAGCTTTGCCGGGATTCCGTATTAAGCCATCGCCTTACAGAGCTCAAGATGATGAATACTTTCATAAGCGGCTTTGAAGTCGATGAAAAGGTGATGAAATTCGACCTGGAATTCATTGGTATTTTCCAGGATTAGGCCTGCTGTCGATTTTCCAGGACGGAAGTCAAACTAGTGTACGTTGGATGGGGTCTTGCGTGAAATTTGGCAGGGATATGACTCGTTAGTTGATGTCAGACATAGGATCGTCATTCGTGTAGATGGAGCATATGGAGCTGATATTTCAATCATGGGGCATATTTGGTTGTTGATTTTGTTCATCCACTCTACGAAAACATCACCTCCATTCTCTGCTGGTAGGCCACTTAAGCCGTTAGCCTTGTTATTCTTCAGCTTTTCGATAACTCCGCCAACCTCTTCTGTACTGGGAAAGGAGATTACTTCTTCGTTGACTGAAAGTGGGCACAATATCACCCTTTCAACAGCTGGAAGTGCTGTTTGAACACATCCATAATTCCATGTGCATCGGTCACTATTTCGAAGAGCCTGCGTTCTTCCCTTGAAGCCAGCTGCCCGAGGTCGTTGAAAAGTGACTCTATGGGAATCTTCTTCGCAGATAAGTCCCATATCTTGTCAAAACCATCCTCACACTGCCGATAAAAAGTTTACAGCTCTCGGACAGTATTCAACTTAACCATACCAGTCGGTGAAGAAACCCTTTAAAAATTGTCAAAAAGGTCAAGCCTATTTATCATATCAATTCCAGCTCAAGGCCAACTTCTCAATTCTTCTTGTTCTCTCCATCAGACATGGATAGGACGTGCATCACAGATTGAGTTATAGGATCACATAAAGAAAAAAAAAAGTCCAACGGGGTAAATTTACCAATTAAAACTTTTCTAATAATAAGCCAGAGTTTGTAACATAATATTTTCAACATAATTAGAAGGGACGATCTTCTAAGCAAGGGAAACCACTTAAAAATTCCTCCAATTGCATCATGTTGTCGAAGGAGGTGTTTTAAATTAGATAAACACACACAGAAACCGTTTTTCTAATGGAAAAAGTGTAAAATTGATTATTAACTCCTTCGTGCATTGATTTCTAATAAAAGGATTTCCAAACAGATTTCACCTGATTCCTCGTTAAATTATTGCTTCAGAACGTAACGCCTTTTATTTGGAATTTAATTTCCTAGAGGTTTATCTGATATAAAATTGATTGAGATAAGAAACCATGTTAACAAGAAGTTTTTAAGAAAAAGGATAACTCGTCGGATATTTGATTTCTGAGTACAAACATGAATTATAGAAACACGAACTTTTTTTTTTTTTTTTTTTTAATTTCCCATACAGAGTGCGTGTGTGTGTATGCGAATTCATGTTAATTTGAGAACATAAATCAAACAGTTATGTGTATCTACTACATACATCCGGAAAACTTTGTCCTACTCCCATCTTGCTCCCTTCCACCAAAGCACACAAGACTTTTTTTTTTTTTGCTTCTCAGAACGATAAAGTTTAAACATTTATATTCTTGGGGCATTGACAGTTGATTCTGTTGGTTCCTTAGCCTTGGCTCCAAAGTGGACGTTGGTGTTTTTTGTTATTTTGCTTCAGGAGCCTTGATCTACAGAGCTTAGTCGAGAAACAAGTGCATATTCTTGGTGAATCCTTTATATTGTTACAACAAGCATGGATACATCGACATAAAGGGTCTTCCAATAGGGATTTCCGAACTTTGACCGTTGATAGAGGCCATATTGTTGAAGTTACATCTGTCAAATTGGCTGTCATTTATTCAGTCTGTTTTGCCAAATCACCATGGATGGATGTAGCGTTCAACAACACGTGCATATTTGTTTTATCAAAATAGGTGTTCTGTTCGGGCAACGTTCCGCGCGCTTCGCCCATTTTACGGTCGCCATAATCGTCCTTCCGAGAGGGACTATTCGCAGTGTGGTGGATAAATTTGAGTCCATTCGGTCAGTAAACCATCAACCAACACCCGTACATCGACGAAACGCAAGATCTGCCGAAAACATCGCCGCTGTCCGTGAGAGTGTACAGTAGAATCCGAGGCAGTCGCTCACAAGAACTCGGCCTTTCGCAGACCACGACTTGGCGAATTTTGCGTCGTGACTTGGGCCTGCACCCGTACAAAATTTAACTGACCCAGGAGCTGAAGGTAAACAACCATAGACAACGACGTGTGTTCGCTGAATGGGCTCTGGAGCAGTTGGAAACTGACCCTAATTTTCATCGAAAAATCATCTTCAGCGATGAGGCCCATTTCTGGATGAATGGGTACGTCAACAAACAAAATTGTCGAATTTGGGACGAAAACAATCCACATGAGCTCCAAGAGCGTCCAATACATCCCGAAAAAGTCACTATTTGGTGTGGATTTTGGGCTGGCGGGATCATCGGTCCATATTTCTTTGAGAACGATGTTCATCTCACGTCGAGGTGATGTGAACTGGCCACCGAGATCGTGCGATTTGACCCCGCTAGACTTTTTCTTGTGAGGTTTTGTGAAGTCGCAGGTCTATGCGAATAAGCCACAAACCACAGCGGCCCTCAAAGCTAACGTTACCCATGTCATCAGTCAAATTCAGCTTGATTTATGCGCCAGAATCACGGAAAATTTGACATTTCGGATGCGAGCCACCCGAGGGGCAGCGCAATAGAGGAAGGCCGCGATTCTGGTGGCGCATGTAAGTTGAAGGGGACCTATACCAACTTAACGTGCGAAACTGGAGGCAGCTAGGTTAAGATCGAGCTGGCTTGAGACGCTTGTTGGTTAAGGCTGAGGTCCACCATCAGGTCCTTTTCCTCAAGGAAGTTTTGACAGCTGACACTAGAAATGCCTCGACTGGAGATATCCTCAACTTTATGAGAAAAATCAAGGACCTCGCGGCTTCCGGCATAAAATACAGTGTCTCTTGCGTCAGTCGCAGAGCCAATTCAATAATAAAAATTATAGACCGCGTGCTGTGTACCCAAATAACAAGCGGAGGCCCTAGTCTGAAGCCATCCTAAAGGTGCGTTGGAATGGACCGGACAAAATGGTACGATATACTCGTTTACTACGGCGATGGCTACCGACAATAGAGGCAGAGCTTATTTGGATATTCAGACATGTGAACTAGCGCCTCATAACAATTCGGTTTAAGGCTAAGCCTGATATGAGTGTACGCCCCCACAAAGGAGAAAGATGACGACACCAAAGGCTGCTTCTCCGAGCTCTTGGACAAGACTCAAGCTACTCGTACTGTGATGCGATAAATCTATACGATACGAGAAGCGATTGCTGGTCACTTGTAGTCTTCTTACATCACATAGCTTAATCGTTTGATTGTGCCCACTACATGGGAACAGTCGCATGCAACTGAAAGGGACATTGTCTCTAAGGGATTCGATTTAGACGAAGGCCACAACCTATTGGCGGTCTACCTTAGAAGAATGGGTTTAAGCACAGACGACCTCTGCTGGGGTTTTGGGAATACAGACGTGGAAGAGAACATAACTCACTTCTCATAAGAATGCTCTAGTCTACTCGGAACAAGAAAGATGGTCCTCGGTGAATACTATTTCAATGACCTGGGCGGTCTGTCTAAGAAGCAACCGAAAACCATTCGAAAAGCCACAATGTATTCGAGAAGGTTCCGGGAGGCCAAACAACCGTTCACATACTCACTCAGACCTTTCTGTCTTTTCAGACTGGACATTCCACGTTAGCGGAACACAATGGATCCATAGAGATCCGATTGAAGGCTGTACCACCAGACGCAGCCACCTCTTTAACCACCCAACCTCCCGGTTATTGACTGTACACCCAATTTGGTTTGCTTCACCAACTTTGTCTTCTCTGTATTTTGGTCCGTTGGTCCGCCTTATTCCAGTGAAACTCAGCTAGTTTGTGAGGATAAGTGGTGACTGCCTTGGCTTCATTATTTAAACAGTGTTCCCTACAGCACCACTCAAAAGGTTACACAAAGTCTTTGAGAGATTCAACTGTTGTTTGGAGTTTACAATGATACCTGTGGGTGTTTGCAGCAAATAGATCAAAAAGGTCTTTGTGTTCGCGTTCCTTTAGACACGCGGGCAAATACCAAAATCCTTATAATTACGCCACGTGAAATGTTTTCCTTTTTTTTTTTTAAATAGTACACCACATTGAACGCTAATTGGATCGTTCAGAATCAGAATTGTTTGTACCATCACTTCCAGCCATCCACCTGCAAGGATATTTCGTTTCTCTGTTACCCATGGTATTTAAGACAGGACCACGCGCTAAATTCATTCCCTTCATTGATTCTAGATGGATTAAATCGCAAGTCCCTCTGCGAGGGAGTGAAGATTTTTTTAGCTGATTTCAGTGAAAAATGTCATGTCATTTGTAAATGGTAACTTTCAGGACGTAATCGCTTAATCCTTGAGCGACATTCATCATTTTAATGGTTCGTCTTTAATATGAATTAGATTTGAGGTGAAAGTTGTAAAGTATTTGCCATGTAATGAGAGTACGAAGGATGAAATCGGAGCTTAATATATGTGTTTACCTTTGGAAATAACGCTGCCATTAGACGGAACGTAAAATGTGATCACATTTGTTGGTAAATGTTTTAGGCAGGCACAAAGGACTTGTAAATGAAAACACATGAAGGGTGGTATTTATCATTCTGTTTTTGACTACGCAACGGTATTATTAAAGTACACATACTTACATGTGTTCTGTAGGTACCTAATGGTGTTCAAGGCATTTTCGATCAAAATGGGTTCTTGACGCATGTTTTCAAATTAACCTTGGAAGGGAAGTTTTCGAAGCTCAAATTACTTATTCAAGAGAAGAACCAAGAGAGGTTGAACTATCCGCCCAAATGACCATTGGACAGCACTTGAATTGGGCGGTTTTCTGATTGTCAATCGGCCACGAAAAAACGGTGGATCTTTGTCATTGAGTTACGCGTGATGGCTATCTATTTTGGACAAAGAAGGAGCACTATACACAAACTCAACATGAATCACATATTCTCAATCTGGTCCGATTGCCTCCTCAAAAAAAGCTCAGAACTGGGCGGCTATTGGCCGCTTACGGAATTCCAATGAAGCTAGGGCACAGTGGAGTACGAGTCGTGCAGCCGCTTCAAATGATGTCGCCGAATTCCCGACCGCCATCACAAAACTACAACAGTCTTCCCTAAACACTCTTAGAAACTGGCCTTAAAGCTGTGTACTGAATGTTGATCCTTCGACAAAAAAATAAAACGATATCAACTTTCGGGTCCTTAAGAAGACTCAATGGAACCCCGATTCAAGGTGGGATACCTAAAGTGTATTCACTGGTCTAGCTCCTTGGTTTGATGGCCAGCGGCAAGAAAGATTACAAACTCTAAGGGACTTACAAAGATCCATTGACTAGCATGCAAAAGTACTATTGGCACCATTAGAACCACTTCCATTGCAATTCTTGAAACTATACATACAAATTCTGGAAAGCGGGCGATATGAGCTACCGCAAGGTTGCAAGTTGGACAAAACGAGAAACTGACTGAGTCCTTCTTACACCATCTCCTTAGCATCAAAACAGTTATCTCCACGACCGGAAGAAGGAGCGGGCTCCGAGTCTCGACATCCTACGGTCAACTAGACTTCCGAATCGAAGTAGTGTTTTCCAAGCGGAAGTCCAAGCAGTTGCCAAGGTGAGCTGAAAATTATCCAATGAAGCTCTCTTCTAAGGAAGTCATTGACATTCACATAGACAAAGTTAAAACTTGTAAAACCTTGCTTAGACAAGCTTAGAAATGGCGGATGAACTAGCTAAGATGGGACAACAACAGGACCTATCCATGGCTGAATCATCAAATCAAAAGCTGTCATTGAAAATCCTTTCACTAAACTAAAACTAAGCTGAGACCTTGAGTCAATACTTCCTTACAGGGGTAGTGCTTGGAAAGTCTCCAATGATGTCACTTGTGAGCACCATTGTAGCATTAACTGAAGTTTTTTTTTGTCGTAAGAACGAGCCAGGAAACAATATCACAAGACGGCAAAGGAAGTGACATTGGATCAGACACAACATACCGGTACCCAGACAATTCCTTTGCGAAGGATGCCGTGCAATCAAATCCACTTACCCAGTATGCCTACGTGGCTTACAAGAGTTGAGGAGGAATTACGGCCACTGGGAATGAACTGAATGTAGTTGACGCAGGTGACGAAGGTTTCAACAAAAAGCATGGGCAGCACTATCGCCTAAGAAAAAGTTGGCGGAGGATCTCAAATCCGTATTAATATTCCAAAAGACTGGAAGCGCTTAAATGGAGGAGAGTGTCATTGTTTTAGGCAGAGAATCCATACAGATGTTATAGACGATTGTCTAAAGGAGTACCACAGGGTAATGGGCCATTTCAGAATGAGGGAAGATCCATACTATGTGCAGCCGTCACTTAAACTGGAGCCGAAACTGATCAGTAGTCGATAGAAGGAGGAGACAATTGCTCTTACGCCAAGTGGATAGAAGACTACATGGAAGCAAACTATGGAATATTTAGGTGTGAGCACCGAGCCTCTCTTTCAAGGAATATCTAGGGGGATTAAGTATAAAACACTACACGGTTTGAGTTCTGCGAGTGTGAGTTCATATTTGGGACCGAACTAGTACAGTTTAAGTTGTTATACTTCGAAACTCAGCCTTGTACGGAACGATGTATGAGAAATTAGTCGAAACGAAGAAAGAAACAATCGATACGTACAACGCCTCTTTTGGCAGCAGCAGAAAATAGCCACACCGCGATACACCCCAGGGAGGTATACTATCTCCTCTTCTTTGGAATCTAGTCCTCAGTGAACTAATTTTGAAGCTAGGATATGTGGGATGTGGCATGGTTGAGTTCGCGGATGATGTCGCCATCTTTGTGTCGGGTAAGTACCCTCAGACACTTGTAGATACATATTCTTCAAAATCTTCGAAACAAGCCAACTTCGTCGACACACAGCTCTGGTCAATCCGTTTAAAACGGAGTTGGTCCTTTTCACTAGGAAAATTAAAGTTCCATTCATTATACCACCCAGACCCAACGGTAGGTACACCTCTAAGTAGGAACACCTTTGTTGACAATGCCGAATATTTAGGACCCATACTAGATAGCAAGCTTCTTTGAGCAAAAAATAATGCCGAACGCGCCATGAAATCCCTTATAGCGCTTCAAATCATGCTTCACTTCCTGCCAAGAGACATTTATTGTACGCAGCAGGCCACTAGCTTGGTCCTTAGACTCACCAATGGTGTGAGACCAAAGTGGAGCATGCCAAAAAGCCACCGCAGCCTTAATAAGTCAACTGATACGCTGCTCGCTGAAAATGGCTGCCTAGAAGACACATAACACCAGACAGAAACGCCATTAGTCAGCACGAAGTACTCTTTTATGCATCTATCTCTATCGGTACGAACGGGGCTCTAAAACAGCCAAAGGGGTCGGGCCGGCGTCTTTTCAGAACACCTAGACATTCACCACCACTTCAGTCATCCTTATCACTCTAGTGTCTTTCAAGTCTAAGTCACAGCTATCAATTAGGTAGACGGTGCGCCGCTTGGACAAAGGCGGCCAACTCGTAGAAATGAAAAATTGGACATGGACAAACAACCTTCTTTTCCGTCCAAAGAGACGTAGACACGATTTTGCTTTTCCGTTGAAGGTTTTATACGACGACACTAAGGAGAGCTGAGAGTCTGATTAACACCAGCATTTGCGAAACTAAAACACTGAGCTCTTCTCCAAAAAGGATTGCAAGACAGATATACCGTGGGAAGTAAAGATGGACAACTATTACTTCGGGGTAGTGAAGCAATTCGTCTACAAAGACTTTGCTATCAATTCTGCAAAGGACATCAGCGCGGAGATCCAACGTAGAATAACACTGGTCAATCAATGGTCCTATGGCATTAGGAGACAAGGCAAGGCTCTATCGAAAAGAATCAAGGAGATTGCTATACAAGTCTCTTTTCATCTCTGACCTGCTGTATGGTGCAGAAGCATGGACTTTGTCAAAGTCGGATGAAAACGTACTTGGAATTTTCTAGAGAAAAGATAGTTTTTTTTTAAAGAAATTTCCAAATCCTAGGAGCACTCAGAATCGGTTCGGTCCATTGTACGTCCAAGGAAGAAACTCCTCTTTGGTGTAGTGGTTGGGGATCTCTGATCTCGTTTCCGTCATTATTTTTGGTGATTGTCGTAGTTCCCCTACTGGGCTCGAACTTGCACAGGTTGGGTCACAATCGAACACACTACCCACTACACCATCGCCATCCTTAAGCACGAACTATACGAGCTGTATAGAGGACTCGACTTGGTCAAAAATATTCTTAACAATGGCTAGGTCATACAGAGCGAATGAATACTAATGCTCCAACCCTCTCTAATCTTCGATGACCTGGTGCAAGTGAAGGGTGACTTCAACCAATTCGACATATGCAACTGGAAGGAGCTGGATGATGGAGGTTGTTTCTAGTTCACCCCGAACTGTGTCCACCTTTCTACGAGAAATGAGTAATTTCAACGCATATTTATCCACCGAAACTATTTCCAAAAAAAAAAAAAAGAACCACCCAACCAGGGTCTTAAAATTCAGACAAACATTTGTTTAATCTATTTCCATCCACTAATTTAATATTTTTCTAATAATTTTTGTCAGCCCATAACATCAAAGTTGACAATTGTAATTTTGAATAATAAATTTTCTATTTCTCTGCGTCTTTTCAGCACCGGAATGCTCTGGCTTACTGCCTGGCAAGATGAGATAATTTATGTCAACAGCTACACATATGTACACCCGGTCTTAATAATTTATTAGCTAGCAACATCTCGTTTAACTCCGAAACACAATAATTCACTTAATTTCGAAATTTTCTTGAATTTATTTTGAAAAAAAAAAAAAAAAAAACCATATTCCCATTCCTAAGCGATCAGGGAGTACGAGTATATAATTTTCTTTTTGGGAATTCGCCACTCGCTACTCAGGCAAAATTTATTATCTACAAACGACATTCACGTCACAAGAAATTATCCATTCAACATCCGAACAGATACGAGTCCTCCGCTGATTTAATATGAAATTATCTTTTGAAATTTATTCACACAAATTATATTCTCTGTAAGCGTATTGCTGCGTCTCGGGTTGTGTCACTTCCACCTCTCGACACTATGAAGAATTCATGGAATTCACTTAATCCCGGCGAATAACACATTCTCAATATAAATTCCAGGTTAACAAGCTACAAGCGATCAAAAATGGAATTTTTTAACTCAAGGGAACAACTAATTTTCCAAAAACTGAACTAAAAAAAAAAACCACTAAACAAGCGTGTATTCACTTGTATTTTTAGCATTAGGTGCTATTTTTGTGTTAAAAAAAAATTCACAGATACGTACTCCCGGGTTAATTGAACAGATTTACTCGCTTCGAATGGGAATATTTCGCGTTTAATCAATGCTAACCATATGCTAGGGATTCACATGGATTCGATTGGAGGTGTCAACGGAGCACACACCCTCACCGGAGAACAGTTAGCACGCGACTGATTTGGAAGGATACACTACGCATTCGACACGACAACCGGCTTTCTCGATATAAACTTGGGAATGTGTATCTGAAAGATTTTTCGTACACGTCCGATGGATAGGAAGCGCGTTCTTGAACTGAGCTGGCTAAGGCCAAACGACATCGGGGAACTCTGTCTGAGTTTTCATTTTCAAAATCACAATTGGAATTTTCCATGCTCGGGCAGGGTGGTGGTGGTGATGGAATTTGCCGGCAGAGATACAATTTAAGAGAAAACTTTACGACTGTACTTGGGAATTTAGAGCAAATTGCTTTTGGAACGAAGTGGTCGTCAGTGAAGCAAATTTGTTGGCTCACCTCTCCAGTGTGGTGTCCTGCAAATGGTCTGTTGCCAAAATTCTACACAGTAACAGGGGACATATACATTTTAAACGATGCATGAACTCACAATCTCAGAGGATTCTTGCAGTTGTGTCACTTAATTCGGGAGACACGCAGGACACTGTGCAGCAGTAGTCGACAAGGAAAAACCTTTTTTGCGTAAGCTACTTACTTACCGTGCTACAGGTATCGTAAAAATCTTCGATTTTTTACACCAAATTGGTGAATGTAACTCTCAAACTGTGTCCAACTTGGGATATGGTCTTCCGATTTTGGAATTGAAGGTTCTTCGAGCGGGCCGTTAGTATTCATGTGCTCCACGTGAACTTGTTGCCACCTTAGCTGCTACAGTTGAGATATGCACCGACGCCCAGACTATATAAAGATCAATGCCCGTTCCTAACAAGTCGTTGGAGAGTTTTCGAAATTCCTTAAGTCTTGAGGTATACGAATTGAACCCGAATGAGTTCTTTCGACAAGCAAAGAACCATCTGTCCATTTCTTATGACAAAATGTTACTTTCGACAGCTAATACAGCCAAAAGTGGTTAAGGAGCTCGGCATCACATCCACTTGACAAAAATCGAACGGAAGCTTAGCTTAGAAAACAATTCATACTTTCGTTTGGCTCAAGAACATGAACGTGGGAATTTTTGCTTCCTAGATCTATAGATATTAGCCTTATCAGTTCTGCTACATGGAGCTGAGAATGAACTCTTCTAAATTGTGAGGGACTATACTACTTTGGTCGCATAAAACGGTGCGGTCTTGTAATCCATGGTTCAACACAACTCCGAAAAGTCAAAGCTAAGTTTTGAAGATCAAGTGACGACGAAAGTATTTCAAGAAACTTGACTCAATAAACTGGAAACAATGCACTTAGGATCAAAAGCAGAGGGTTGGTGTCTCCAGAAGAGACTCGGCATGGGTTGGGAGCACTTTAAATGTGAAATTGAAGCGTTCTTAAACTACAAAGACGAATAATCGCTAGATGCTGTGGTGATGTTAGTGACTTTGGGTTTGAAGCTGATTTTTGGAGGACAAGAGGATGCTGGAGTGTGGATTCAGTCTTTTGATTTAGATTTTATAGTAAATTCAACGTTGAGTTCTCATAGATGATTTCATAGTCTTCTTCAAGGGACAAGAAATCCCTACTACAAGAGAGCTTAGCATTGAGTTGGTCCCCAGAGCTCTTCTGCATCTGCCTATTGGAATCCCAGCCACCTGGCTCACCAAGAAAAAGAAGACCGAACCTCCGGTTTAAAGATCAGGCAACCACGGATCTTGGTCTAGTAAATTGAAAGCAGTGTGTCCAGGACCGTGAAGAACAGAAAGCAGCATTAGTTTAGGCTCAAATCCTTCAAGGATCGCAGGCCTGATAAGTAAGTAAGTATGGCTATTGGGTGTTAGTATGTAAGACGTTACTTAAAGTGCCTGTAAGGACAGCTTATAAGTGCACTCGTGTCATCGTTTTACATTAAACTTTTGAAAGCTATGTCACTGTCGGTCATATAGTGTGACTTACGAAATATCAAAGAGAATTTCTTCCTCTTGTCAGCTTTCTGTCATGTCTGAGACCTCGCATTAAAAGATGTTTAAAACATTTAAATGTTGTCCCGACAAAGTTTAAGCCTAGTTCTTGAAATGTGCTTCTAAAGGGCAATTTACAATCTTGCACAGAAATTCGATGGGTCTTTACGTAGTCTACTCATGTCACAATTGTGCACCTCGAGTTCTTCTTCTGCGTTTGAGATTCCTTTGGTTGTTACCTCGTCCAAAGTCATTGCCATGTTGCATCTTACTTTATGTGAAAGCCGTCCTGCACAACAGTCTAAGTAAGAGCCTCAGTGTGAGCAAACTATTGGTTAGAGACTTGAGACAAATCTTGACTATCTCATCGGATGATGGTCAATGTTAGACGCCAGCTTTTCCGACTTTTAGCACAAAAGAGAAGAAGTTGTAGTAGTTTTAAAGACATTCATCTAGAGAAGGATTCCCTTGAACATCTATAAGAAATATATCCAGTCTTTCAGTGTTTTATCGTTTTTTCGACAAGCAAGTCAAGAACCCATTCACCAGCAAAACGTGCTATTCTTCGAATGGTCATTAGTTCACCATGAAGCCTACTTTCGGAAGTATTGCCAAATCTAGGAGTTCTTTCCTTAGCCGTACAACATGGATGTGGACACACCTGAGTAAAAATTTGCTAACAGAGTAATCTAAGATACTTTCGAGTTTAGACTGAGCGGTTGCAGCACGGATTAGCGCAAGACATTTGTATAATAAAAAGCCTGCTCTGCCTTACCTTTGTCGGTCGATAAAATATTTCTCTGTAATTTTCTCGAAATAACTAATCATACCGCCGCCGTTCACTGCGAACCAGAGGCTTTCGAAATTATGTTTGCATTCGCTTTACCATAAGCCTACGCCTATGCATGTGTAAGACAGTCCCCGTAAGAAACTACTCATCACGGTCTTTGTTGTCAAAATAAGTTCACATTATGTCAAGCCATGGTTCACAGTTTCATAGAAGGCGGCCTGACCAACTCTCGAGGCAAGGTAAAGAAAAATGTAGATCCTCTTAAAAATGGGACAGAAGGCTTGATCATCTTCACGCTTACCTAGGTTAAACATCGAATGATAGATATAATACATACCTTCACCCAGCTTCGTATTTTTGAATCTTAAGGAATTCATCTCCCTTCTGGGAGTTTCCTTTAGATGGACATCCATTTTTTTGTAAACCACGGAGGACACATTAACTCAACGATTCAAGCAAACACGTTCCCAAGTCAAGTCTTGATTTGAAGACTTTCTTTCTTAAATGACTAGTTTCGCAACAGATTGGTACGTGAGTTCGATTTAGTTTCTAGAAAGTTTCCTATCTCTAAAGTCACACTAGGCCTTCGTTTAAAAATTGCCACTTACCCTCTCTGACATTTTGACATAAATGTGACAGCACACCGGCGATAACAAAGCAATTCCCCGCAAGTGTTGAAATCAATTGTCTGCGACAAATTAAAATAATTTATTCATGACACGACAATGACACGCATTTTTATTCTGCATAACGAAAAGCACAGCAAACACTTAAAAATCCAACGTCTGCCTCTGCATTGCTGGCCAAACAAGCTGAAGAGAGGAACACTCTTAAAATTATTCTGGAATTTCCCGCGCATGTCAATCACCATCGAGAAAATCTCTCTCGTTCTCTGTGTCCATAATCCAGCGTCCTCGAGAAGCACATGGCATTGTTTTGATTCTTGTGTTGCACCCTTGCCCTTCCAAGAGTATCCACCAGTAGTCTGCCACTCACCCAGTCAAGTGTTTGTTTACATTCTGCCTAGTAGTGGAACTCTGGATTCTTTCTTTCCTTGGCCACGCATGAATCATCCTCAATTGAGTTGCCAAGTGTCTCAGTACCGGCTCCAGCTAATGACTCTGTGATGTAAAACTACACTAGCCAAATGACTTTTGCCATCCAAAAAGCCCTTCGTACTCCAAGTCCGTACTCCGTTTCGCCTTAATGTGTCATTTATATGTATGACTGAATGGGAATCATCATCACAAGGAATGGAGGGCAAAAAGGAAGCAAAAGAAAGCACAAGCATGGTACGGATGAAAAGGGGTTCCAGAAAGAAACTTCTATGAGTACTAATTGCAGTTAATTAAAACTAATTGCTTCGGGGGTGCTAATTCGGATGATCTTTCGTCATTAGTATGCGCAATTCTGAGAAGAAACTTACAACGGGAAGATGAAGGAGGAACGATGAACGAAGTTGTTAACTGTAAACTACTTCCTGGTTTGTTTGCCAAAGCAAATGCATTACTTCAACGCCGCTGTTTCAATGAATTCGAGTGCATGAGACTTGATATCTAGGAACATCTTGTCGTGGTGACAGTTACAAATTAATATCAGAGCTGTCACAACTTTTTATTTCGCCGGCAAACGAAAACGAACACCTTGGGTGTCAATTTCCTAAAATGTCAAATTTTGACATTTGCAAAATGATTTTTCAAAAACCTGAAAAAAAAAAAAACAAAACTTGAGAATGAGTAATTATGTTGAAAATTTATGGAACACGATGGAAATTTTTAAGGTGAAATAATTTGTTTTGTGTAGCATTTGGACATGTGACAGTGACAAGTGTCAAAGAAAAAATTGACTTGAGAGCGGTAAATGTCAGAGAATGAGAAATTGTTTTAGTAACCGTATAAACTGTCACTGGGTTTTTGACATTTATTTATAGATTTGTCAAGTGTTTGAGAAGTGAAAGTGATCAAACGGAAGAATTTCAGTAAAGTACGTGTTGCAATGTAAATTATTGAAGGTATGTCGACTATAAAATTTGAGCACAGGGTGTCCCATAAGAAGGGCATCTTTTATTTTTTTTATTAGGTTGGGTTAGGTTAGGGTTAGGTGGCTGTGTCAGCTTGTGATACCACGTAGAGTACCGGATTACCAGCTGGGAGCTTTGTAGAGGAACATACTATAGGTAGCCATGTCGGAGAGTCTTTTTTGCTCCGCACTATGTGTAGAACCATTTAGAACCACAGACTTTATATCTTGTAAATATTGACGATTGAAGTGATTGTGTCATGTACACTAAATGGACACCAATGTTCCGGACCGGAAAATCTTTTTATTCCCCGCCAAGGAACGGATCAGTAGAGGAATACCGCGATACAGGTGGCGTACGCAAGTGGAAGGAGACCTTAACTAACTTGGCTTGCAAAATTGGAGGCAACTGGCTAAAGATCGAGCTGGCTGCAGACGCTTGTTGGTTGAGGCCCAGGTTCACCCCGGACTGTAGCGCCATCTTAAGTTAATAAATAAGCAAGTAAATATCGAGTTCGGCTAGGTCGTTGAGGTCTTTATAGAAATACTCTCCTAAGGTTTGCCTTCTCAGCCTCGATAGGGCGGGGCAGGTCCACAGAATATTGGTTTCTGTTTCTTCCTCATCTTTACAGCTTCCGCAGAAATCGTTGAAAGGGACATCGATTCTAGTGCCTGTCTATCAAGCAATGCCCAGTGATAACTCCTACAATAGTTCTCAAACTTTACTTATGAGGCCAGCGACCCTTGGAGGGTCTAAGTGTAGACTAATGTCGTTTCCATCCTTCACGGTCCAGGGCACGCTGCTTTCAGTTTACTAGAACAAGGTTTCTAGTACGTACGTTTTCTGTTTATGGACAAAGGTCTTTCATTCTCTTCAGATCCAGGTTAGGTCAGGTTATTTCCCATTCTTCTGGTTTCAGTATCAATTTTTCGAAAGATTTTGATCTGCTTTCTCCTAAGTCAGCTCGTGGCTGTGGTCTGGAAGCCAGTAGAGGAAAAGGTCGTATCTACCAACAGGGACCTACGGCAGTGCTTTATCAACTTGGGTTGTATTGTCAGTGATTCCAAGGCTTTTATCGCTCTACCGCGTTAGTTGAATTCCAAGTTGCCTTCTCAAGCTAATGGAACAACGAATGACAAAAGTTTTTCTTCATCTGGTTTCTCATAAGATGTCGTTGTCTAAAGTGGTAGCAGAGCCAAGATAGACATCTCTGACTATGTTCAAGAGCCCACTGTGACATTCTGTCCGATTCGTTGATTTTGTGTGTTCCTTCTTGTTGGCAGAGTATACTTTAAAGCTATTTCGGCTGCTTTTGCCTTAATACTTGCGAACGTACCGTTGACAGTTCGCTGAGTTGTGCCTCTACCATAAGTTTGTGAGTTTCATACAATCCGTTCAAGTATGATGTAAAAGAAGTCATAAAGGCTACGTTAGTCCTTGGTCTTACCGTTAAGCATGAAATCTGTTAGCAATGCGTTTGTATCCGAATCTACTCAAACCATCAGCTGATTATGAAAACGGTTGTTAATTGCCAAGACGCAGACAAAACTTCAAACCAATCGACAATTTTGGAGAGAGTATGCGTTGGATACGTAACAATACGTAGCTGTCATGATTATGAGTAACATACGTAATGTCGCGGTATGATGGTTGCTTTCATTTAGATTGAACATTAGACGTCACTCAACGCAAGGACTAACGCAGTGTAATGACTCAGCCTTAAGGTAGTGCATCAAATTGTTTGAAACCTTATTTGACATTAAAGGTTTTGGAGAGGTCATTACCGACCTTGATGAGGCAGCGACCATTCTCCATTCTAACCCTGTATAGGCCGGCGAATTAGGCAGAGATATCAAAATTACGCATACTCGTCTCTATAAATGCGTTCATGGGCGTCGGCTTTACGGCTTTAAAATCGATAAAGACGTGGAAGGTATCGAATTGAGCTTCTGACGTTTGCTCCAGGACCTGCCGAACTGTTTTCCAAAACTTAACTGAAAAAAGTCTGTCAGACTGAGTTCCGGCAGTTGTGTCTCTTTTTGTCTGTCATGCTGTGAAAGATGTTGAATTGATGTTTCCAGACTCTTAGTGATATTTTCATTTACTGTCGTGATATTCTCCATTTGCCGGACGGGACGAAAAGGGAAATGATTTCTTTAATCCTTAACCGACCCTGTTTCTCCTAATTTCTCAAAAAAATCCTAAAATTTTCGTCTGACTTGGTGAAAATGATACAAAAATCAGTCATTACTCCTTGAAGTGACAGCAGATGCCGCAAACCTTACAAAATAAAACCGTGCAATTGGAATGGAACACCCTTTATAACGGTTTTTTTTTTATTGTCACTTGTCACCTATTTTTTGGCAATTATTCGAGAAGTAAAAAATATCGGCCAAACGGCTGTCTATAGTCGCGAAATATTGCCACGTTCCATTTTAAGGACATTTTTCATTATCTTTTCGCACGTTTCTACACCTTTTTTTTTTCAAGCAATGGTGTCCTAAATATTCCCTGTTGTTTTTTTTTTTTTTGACTTTCCATTCTTCGTTCTCACTACGGCTATAAATAAATTCCCTTGACACGATGAGATAGTACTTGGCTCTATTAAATTTTCGAACAAAAACCATTCCCACTTTCCAGGGTCATCATCCGCGGCAATAACGAACGTAGGACCTCTTAAAAAAAAAATATACTAATTTATTCAATTTACAGTTAAATAATTACCGTCTATCAAATATTCCACATCCAGGTTCTTTTTTTTTTTTTTTTGTTGAAAACGAGTCCATTCAACCACCATTCGACCCATGCGTCGCGAAAACAACTGAACCATTACAAAAATCTGATAACAGATCCTCTTTCCCATTGACTCGTCCTTGCGTCCTTTCAGTATAGGAAGGACTTCCCCAACCGAAGAAATAAACACAAAAATTCCGATCCAACAAAACTGATAAAGGAAAGTAGAAGCCATCTGCTAACACCTATACAGCATTTGGAATGATTTAAACACCGCTACTTCACTTGTATAAAGGATCTATAAAGGACGAAGAAAAAAAAAACTTCCAGAGAGAGGGAGGGAGGGAAAAATAAAAACATTTCCGTTTAAGATGAGAAAAAAAAGAAAGCACACACACACATATAATCGATTTATTATCCTTGCGACTGTTGTTTTACAAAATATCTCTTCGTAAGTCCTTAACAATAAACTATGAACTACTAAATCGCTCTCTGCAGGACACTCCACCACGAGAAGTGTTTGGTTTATTTTTTTTTTTATATTTTTCTGTTTGCCTCCTTTTTTGTCTTTGGTTGGTCGTGCTGCTTGCTCTTGGCGAAGTGTCCTTACGATATCACTTGTTCTGCTGTCACACACTGGCGATGCGATAAATTTTTCCACCGCCTCCTTCGGTCGCTCCTTTGATTGCCACTTTTCTATTGCAGACTAATTCCTTGGCAAGGACTTTGGGCAAACAGAGAGTAGGTCCTTTCGTCGGCACCTTTTTCGAGGAGTTCACACAGAGCCCCGATGTAGGTTTGGGCCATTTGCAGAGTTTCGAACTTGGAAAGTTTTTGGTCGATGGCAGGAGCTGGAACAACTTCTCGTAAACGGTCGAATGCCTCGTTGAGTCCATTCATTCGTTTACGCTCCCGGGCGTTGGCAGCTTGACGGCGTTTTCGCATTATCGTTGGACTTTTGGGTTGTGTTAAACGGGTTAATCTACTCCTACTGCTTGAGGATTTACGGGATGATGATGTTCTGGATGAGGTCTCTTCCGCTTCGAGATGATCGTAGAATTGCTGGTCGATTGCTGTGGTTGTGTGGGCTCCATTGACGACAGACGCGATGTAATCCACATGCCAGTTGTCCAAACAGCTTTGATTGTACACATCCCCTGCTCCGATGGTTCCGTGAAAGTGGTAAGGACTTCCAGTGTAATTTGAGCTATCCTCCTCCGAGGAATATGGAAAATCCGTGAGTGATGTGTGATGCAGTCGATGACGGGCAGACGACTCTGAATTCATTGCTGTGAATTTCTTGACTTCCACTAAAGGACTGACCAGAAACACGATAGAGCCACCTCTGACCTGTCTGTCTGGCAGTCTTATGGCACGCAACTTACAAATATTCTCACTCACACACACAGGAGTGTTGTTTGCAGAGTAACAGACGGGGCCAGGGGTTCCTTCGATCATTTGACGGGGGATGGCACACTAGTCCTCCTCCTCATCATCATCGTAAGGGGATGAGTCGCATGCCACGGAATGCGATCGTGTAATTTTGGTGCAACCCTTCGAACAGTCCAGTCGCCGCTCGGCTCGGTGTTGGTAATAATCAACGTTTAAATGTTTTCGGGTAGGGAGTCGTCCTTTGGTCGTTTTGTTGTTCTTGTTGGTCGTTGGCCTGGCACGCGCCATATGTTGGCAACATATGTACAACTCGGGATCAAAACCTTTTTTTTTTGGTTTTCTTTGCTTTGATGGTGAGTGTATGTCATTCTGGTGCGGCAGTGAATTTGATTAGCCACAGTTGTTGGGCAAGGGATGATGTCCTTGTTTTCTATTTTAAATTAGGTGGTTGGATGGAGAGTCAGTTGATGTTGTTGTTTTTTTGTGACCAATTGAACAGGAAAAGTGCTGTTCACTTGAATAATTTGCAAATTGATAGATTGGTGTTGTATTTTTGTGTCAAGGATAGCTACACATACACGCAACATGAAATTACATTATAATTAGATAGTTTGGAGGGTAGTGATCAGTATGAAGATCTCAAAGGCATCGAGCTTCAAAGTTATGTAAAACAAAGCAGGGCCAGAATTCTAAGCTGAACACAATCTCCGATCAAGCTATAGAACTGAGGCTGTGAATCAACTCAGGGAAAGCAAATCACTAGTGTTTTACACTTTGACAGCTCAAACTCTCACGATCTTCTATGGATAGTGCAGATGCTAATATTGGCCAATTAAGGATTCGATTTTTTCATTTTTGTGACCACAGACCCCTTTAAACAGACAGCTTAATACTTTTCTCTGGCTGCCCTTGTTTTGCAGGAATTGTGCCTTCAAAGTGAATGGTGAAGCGGCCAGCGACCCTTGGAGGGTCTGAGCCTGAACTAATGCCACTTTCCATCCTTCACGGTCCCGGGCACGCTGCTTCCAGTTTACTAGACCAAGGTTTCTGGCGTCCACGATTGCCTGATCTTTAAACCGGAGGTTCGGTCTTCCTTCTCTTCGTGAACCAGGTGGCTGGGACTCAAAGATCCTCTTAGCTGGAGCATTCTCGTCCATTTATTCGATGTGGCCGACCCAGTACAGTCGACGGATTTTTGCCTTTTGGACCACATCCACATCTTTGTACAGCTCGTAGAGTTCGCAGTGATATCTTCTCCTCCATTCACCCTCCTCGCAGACAGGACCAAATATTCGACGTCGAATTTTTCTTTCGAAGGATCCCAAGATCTGCTCCCCTGTCTTACTTATCGTCCTGTATTCAGTTCCATAAAGCAGGACTGGCAAGATCAAGGTTTTGTAGAGCATGACTTTGGACCTTCGAGTTAGGAGTTTGGACCCTAGTTGATTGGACAAACCGAAGTGGAAGTTATTCTTCGTCGAATCTCCACTAGGGTGTCATTTGTGGTAGATGAAATCCTTCACTGCCTCAAAATTATAGCTGTTAGGTTTGTTAGGTTTTGACCGAGACGGTGTGCGACGGAAAGGTTTTTGGTAGACAGTATGTACTTTGCTTTATCCTCGTTCATCGTTAGACCAACCCGTTTGGCTTGTTCTTCAAATGCGGCAAAAGCCTTAATAATGGCACGCTGGGAACGGGAGATGATGTCGATATCGTCTGCGTATCCCAGCAGCTGGCTGTTCCACCTAGAGTTGGCAATTCAAAGAAAGTGCTGAACAATTTTACCCTTAATGAGTCCGAGAGCAGACTTCCTCCGCAAATAAATAATAAAAGGTTGAGCCACATCTGGCTTGCGTGTCACCTCTCTCAATCCCCTTTATGTTTCTATGGCTGGGATGGGAGCCCAGAGAAGAGTGATACATATTAAATTGAGCTCGCGCCAGGGTAATTATTTCCTTACTCTGTGCTACTTACTCCGAAGACGTGATGTGTGAATGGAGCTTCCTGATGGCCCATCAGCTGTCAACAAAGACTCTTATGTTATTTTTGGTTGTGGAACTGAAACTTAATATCTTACAGACCTCTCGAATCGAAGTATTGGTCTTCGCATACATTCAGTTCCCCTGAGTAGACAACCGATCCAACGCTACAGTCCAGCTTGGAAACCTGCAAGACTGTACGATTTGGATACTGTCAGTTCTGCTGAGTAGAGACACTTGATCCAACGCTGCATTCCATCTTGGAGCTCTTGGTAGATATGATTAAAACTACTTCGAGGGTTTTTTAATCGTAGTGTGATGCTCCACTGATGTGGAGCAGTCAAATTGTAACTGCTGATGCAAGTACTTCAACAATAAGACCGCCAAATACGGTTCGACTTATGTTATCATCACTTTGCCATCACATTCCAGGTCAAAGGGTTGTGTATAATTATCATCGTCAACGTCTACAAAGCCTTTTCTTTTCTATACCATCAACATCGACTTCAATTCCACTACCAAGTTCCCTTATTCTTCTTGCACTTTCGTACAAAATTGTAAACCACTTCCTTTCCATCAAAAAGGATTACACAGTTCCTTTCAACTGGGTTGAGGTATATTGTTGTAATTGTCCCTCGGTGGCTTTTCGTACTTTTTTTGAATATAATTGTTGATTGTTTGGCGAAGTGTGTATATGTTCAACGTAAACCAGATGTTAAAAAAAATTAAACCGTGGATGACAGACTCTCTATGTCAAATGATTAAACACAAAAATCTCTTCTATCGAAAAAATAAAAATCGTTTTAACATACCCTCTGTAAAAAAAACAGGAACAATATTTTTCAACAAATTAATATCCAGAAAGAATTGTATTATAAGCGTCAATTTCACGAGAATAGACTGAATACATAAAAAACAGTGGAAAATAGTAAATGACTTATTAGGTAAAGGTTCAAGCGATAATAGAATTAAATCTCTCAAGCTATCAGATAATCATACTACTTCCGATGAAAGAGATATGGCCAATGGTCTGAATACATTTTTTTAAAGAAATATCCTACAATATCCAACCTTATCGAACAAGCCTCCTGCGAGATATTCCTTCGGAAACTCAAATGTTATCGTCATTCTTCTTTAGAACAGTTGATGAAGCGGAAGTATCTTCGTCTTGTGGATATGATGGTATTAGTAGCGTGGTTGTTAAAAGAATATGCTGTGCAATAATTAGCCCACTTATATATTTAATTAATTGGAGTTTTAATACTGGAATTTTTCCTGAGTGTCTTAAAAGTTCTATTATTGTACCCCTATATAAAAAAGGCGATAAATGTGATCCCAACAACTACAGACCGATCTCAATCCTGTAGGTTTTTTCAAAAATTTTCGAGAAAATAATTACTACACGGATGCTTAAATACATTGAAAAATATGACCTTCTTCAATTTGGTTTTCGCAAAGGGAAATCAACTGAAGATGCAATAGTATCTTTCTTAGAAAACATTTATGAGGCAGTCGAGAAGAATAAAAAAACTGCTGGTATGTTTCTTGACTTAACCAAAGCTTTTGATTTAGTCAATCATAAAATGTTGTTTAATGTTCTGTATAGGTTTGGATTCAGGGATAATCCCCTCAGTTGGTTTTCTTCCTATCTTTCTGAAAGGAAGCAGCTTGTTCGGGTAAACTCTACCTTGAGTGAGTCTATTACTTGTACAGCAGCAGGCGTCCCTCAAGGATCAGTTCTTGGCCCTCTGTTGTTTGTTATTTATATTAATTCCATCTTTAGGCTGCCTTTAAATGGTAAAATAATTGCCTACGCTGATGACTTAGCTCTTTCTTATGCTGCTCTCAGCGCGAATGATTTAGTGCGGCAGATGAATCTGGACCTTTCCTTAATGAATGACTAGGTATCATCAAATGGTCCTTAGCAGCAAGTCCAAAGTAATGTCGTTTGCTCTTACAAATCAGTCTCCAATTACTGGGATTTCATTACACGACTCTAGTTGTAATCAATCTAACTGTGAGATATTGAGGACTTTACTGTTCAAACCTAGTCGGGAGCCTTCGCGTCCGCTTTTTCAATCAACCAGGATATTGCCACTGCAATCTCTATATATATTCAAGGTTTTGAGGTTGTTTTATCTACGCAGTGGTTATACCAACATAAGTAGAAATGAAGTGCATTCACTTCGTTCCTCGAATGCAGTGATAGTTCCTAGAGTTAGGACAGAGCACTGCCGTCGATTTGTTACCAACTTAGCTCCCTTTGTTTATAACAGATTGCCATCTGACATACGCAATCAAATAGGATCGAAATCCAAATTCCTTGGATCTCTGAGAAATTGGCTACTCTTTACATCTGATGTTGGGTTTTTAATGCAAGTAATAACATAGACCGTTTCATTCCTCACTTCCTCATCTTACCCTTCATCCATATCACTTGTCTCTTCCTATAAAATGCGTTTTTTTTCTTTTTGTGCGGCTTCACATTTCACTTGTTTTTTTTTATAACACTTGCCACTGGTTCCTCTAACCACTTAGTGTTCTATTCCATTTCATCTTTGCACAACTCATGGTTAAACAATCTAGCAAATTATCTATTGAAGTTCAAGTAAATTTAACCAAATTAATAAAAAAAACTATGTATTCTTTATAAAAATGTTGTTATGAATATTGTACAGTGAATTGGAATAAATAAATCTAAATCTAAATCAATCCATCATAAATCCTAATGAACATTTTGAAAAAGAAACTTTATATGTTGTCAGCTGTTTTCCTTTCATTTCCAGACGAATCCTTTTCATTTGCAATGCATTTAGTCGTATATTGTATCCCTGATTGAAGTTGGAAGTTTCGATATTTGTTGGTAAGACAATTTTTTATAACCAGTTATCCAACCGGAACCAGGAAGAAGACCACAAATATCCGTATAAACAAGTCAATTCCCCTGACATACCATTTTAAAATAGCTCATGTGTACAAAACCCTTGGACCGTTCATAAATTTATTCAATAACAATAATTTTCTTAATATCCTTGACTTACTACCCCCAACCCAAAACAAGACAACCCTCAACCAACCCATGATCCCATACAGCAAAAATACTCATCGTATATCGAAAATATTCCTCGGTAATGAGATAGGGCAAACAAAAAAGGATCCACTATTCGTATGCTCCCACATCTCTCATTCATAGAGATGTTGTATATTAATGTCCTTGTTATCATGGTCCGTCCGTCTGCCATGCCATGTGTGTATATGATTGTGTCTATCTGTTTGTTTTACTGTGAATCTCTAAAACGAAATGAAAAACTTTTCAAAAAAAATAAAAATATTTATATCAACAAAGGATTAAAGAGGAACACACTGGGAGGAGACTGGGAAGAATGTGTGCGTTGAAAAGGAATAGTATATAGTGTAAAAGAGTTACACTCAAAAAGCTGAGAAGCAACTGGCTGCATGGAATGTCCTTTGAATATTTCTCCCGACTTAGTTCGTATGTGTTGTCGTGTAGCATTAAAGTTTTAAGCTGATTAAACGATTATCGTTTGTGCGTTTGATTTGGAAAGTTTCTTGGCGAATTCGAAGGACGATTGTCAAGAAAATGGAAACAGTACCATGTGTTTTGGAAGAATTACAGGATACCCTATGGTTTTGTTTTGAAAAAAATGAAAAAAAGTGAACGTGTCCTTAAAAGTTTTCGACTCAAATTTGACGACATGATGTAAATAGTTTGTGGAAGTTTTGAAATACCTTCTCAGGATGTGTGTTTTTTTTAACGGATTTCGTCGATAAAACGTAGGCGTTCGGGCAAGAATTCCTAAAGCTGCTTAAAGGACAGTAATACCCCTCTGTCAAGAGTCTATCTTATCCTCCAACGTTTGGTTAGGTTAGTTGAGGCGACTGCTAGCTAAAGTCAGCACATTTAGACCAATTGTTATACCACATTGTTAGGTTAGGTTAAGTTAGTTGAAGTGGCTGCCAGATGCTCCCAGCACACTTAGACGAGTGATAAGTCCATAGTGATGCCACATGCATCTTGTATAAATTTTCCATACAAACTCGTTAAAACTTTGGAGCTTCTGCAGAAGCGTAGGAGGATTCTGACGTCTGTGTTGAAGTGAAGTTTTTTTTTTTGTGGGACAGAGCTCGATAGGTACAGAGAAGGTCGAGAATAGTTTAATCCCTTTTCTTCGCCCATACAACTTCTACAGAAACGTTTGAATGTAAGCTAAACTATGTTGCGTGCTTGCCCATTAGATGCCACTGTTAGTGCTGCGATGCAATCTCTTGAGACCTCAGTCTTCCTAGACCGGTTTAGATCGAGCTTCAGCCAAATCTGTTTTGTCGCTAGACTCGTTGTACCACTTGTGAACTATATTGTGAAAAACAAGTTGAGAGGACGGTATATCTGCTCCTGTATTGACAGTCAAGCTGCGCTTAAAGCCTTGCTCAATACTCTAACTAGATCCGAACTAATTCGAGAATGCAGGACTAGACCTAATTCAGTTGAAAGACTGAATTTGTTGCCAAGGGATTACCAGAAATGAGTTCTCCGACGAGCTTGCTAGACAAGGTTCAGAGGAAAACTTCGCCGCCCCTAAGCCCACGCTTGATTTATCCATATTTTCGGTTAGGGCTTCAATCGATGTTTAGGTTTCTAGGAAACACAACTTAAGGTGCCATGATTTTCCAGGATGCAAGCGGACTAAACAGATATTTTCCGACGCGTCCGTAAGAAGTCGCGGCATTCTTGTTGTTTTTCAGCAGAAAAGACTGCACGCAACTTATTGGCATTATTACGGGACACTACGCCTTTGTCAAACATCTCAACGTGTAAAGTTAAAGTGAAGAGGGCTACGACACTGCGGAACACTTCCTATGTAATTGTCCTGCCTTTGCTCGAATCAGGTGACCGATTTTTGAGGCTGATGTGATGAGTGCTGGAAACTTGAAGCTCTTACTAGACTTTTGTAGAAAGACGGTGAAAACATAGCAAAAGGGCTATACCTGCAAGTAGTTCCATGGACTTTTCTTTGGTGTCTGAGCGGTCTAGCGTGAGGTCCAATATCTTGACAGAAAAATGTAGCAATCAGTTTTCCTTTGTCCTGATAGAATGGGTATAGTTATAGCAAGTTCGTTAGCCTTACAGTTCCCTGGAATATCTCTATGCCCGTCACCCTACAAAGGTGAATATTAAACTAATCCTCCATCTCTGTGAAAGACGATCGACAATCTAGAGCTCCTATTGATTTTGGAGGGAATGATTCCAAGGATTTGATTGCTACGACTGTCTGAAAGAAAGCGTGTTTCACGTTTGTTATTAGCCAAGATAAGACTTCTCCGCCTGGAATACGCTTCAAAGAAAGATATTACAAAAGTTGATACACCCTATAAGAGTTGGGGTAATTGGTTGACGATGTCGACTGGTTGTGTCGACAGAGAATCGGTGCTCAATGGGATATTTGCTATGGTCTTGCTTGTGTTTCTTTTTGTGTCCATAAAACTTTGAATATTCGTTTTTTGGTTATATGGTCAGGAAAATGTTAAGAACTCTATCGATGGTACACATGCTCCCTTGTCCATGTCCTTTGGTTTCAAATTCAGTTAAGATTTTGGTCAAATTCAGTAAAATATATCCAACATTTCAACGGATTAAACTTGAATAGTTTTTGTCTGTTGTCTGTAATGATGTCACGAAGTAGTAGAGAAGGAACCTAGTTACATCCATTATCGATTTGGTCAAGGAAGAAGTGTTTGTTGACTTGGAATTGAAAGTCACCTTCAATAAGAAAGATTTACAAAATTGGACAAGCATTGAATTTTATACACGAGTGGACAAGATAAACTGGGTATGCTTGCTTGATATGATGTTCATAAATCGTAAAATGGTTAGGAATGGTAGATTCAGACTTATCTTCCCATTTTCTTGTGTTCATTCTTGGATGCATTAGCTACAAGTTATCTTCTGCAGGAATAAATATTCAGTAAATTAAAAGGATTGTGTCTTTGAGAACATCAATGATGATGAAATGTATGACGCAAAAGATTTCTAGGAAATAAGCTTTCATCGCCCTTAAATTTATCGACTTAATGTACAAGGGATTGCTGATAGTCCTCTTGATGATGTGTGCTACCCTTTCTTAGAATAATGGTCATTTACCATGTGAATACCAACGTCAAGAGCAAAGCGACCAATTTGCAACTGGAGAAGCATTCAATGGCATCAATTTAAGGCTTTTGTGATGCATTGGACATGGAGATGGAGGAGTAATCGAAATCCTGGTCAAATAATAGAATTGATGCTGCATAGCAGTGCAAAAGGAAGACATACTGGCAATGTTTATAAAAACCGCATACTCTACTGGCATCTAGGTGAAAGCCTTGCAACATTCTCGGAGAAAATGCTTTTCCTAAAGTTGATAAATGACGTAATTTAGGACGGACAAACCCCAACACAGAGTGCCGGAATGTTACTTGTATAATGGTCTGAACGCTATTGAGCTCTTTACAAATCCTTGTCAAATAGTGCTGTTAAGGACGATCCAATTGCCTGTTGCAAGTCAGTGAAGTTTTTGTGTTCAAAGGCACCAAAGACTGTTTATTTTTCCGAATCTCATATTCACCATCTATCGAGACAATGCTTCTAAAATCCCAACAAAATTTGGAAAATTTGTTCCCCTTTTAGCCTGTTAATGGTGGTTTGAGCAGTGAAATTGCAAAGGATTTCAACTTCTTTTGCGTCGGATAGTTCATTGATCCATAAGAGAGCAGATGGCATTATCGATGAAAAACGTATTCAGAAACCAGGAAGAGACAGACAGTGGTGTGAAAATTATAGCCTTTTTCGTAGAAGGCACGTCTTGAAGTTCGAAATTCAATCTTACATCTCATCGATGTCAAAAAATATCAAAAAAGAGATCTATAAGGATCCTAAGAGTCGATGCAAGACAATTCTGAATAGAAACTAGTTAGTTTGGGGTTGAGACTTGACTCTTATCCAATCTAGCAATAAGGTATTCTTTGCCTGTCGAGTATTTTAAGTCGTATAACAACGTTATATGTAGCATTCAACTTTATTAGGGGCAAAGGACCGACCCTTGTGGAACTCCATTCTTGATTTTGAACTCTTTTATTCCAACGTGCATAAGTACTCTACGACTGAAATGAATGTCAATCAAGCTTCAAGAAAGGCAATCCTTTGTCTTGTAAGAACTATCGAGGCATATCCCTGCTTAATGTAGCCTGCAAGACCCTGTCCAGTGTACTGCCGTTTTGCACCACACTCATAGGCACCCATCAGTGTGGCTTCCGGCACGGCAAATCGACGATAGACCAAATCTTCACACTGTGGCAAATCCTGGAAAAGACCAATGAGTTCCAAGTCGATACTCACCATCTTTTCATCGACTTCAAAGCCGCATACGACAGCATTAATCGGACAGAACTATATAGCGCGATGGCCGAATTCGGGATCCTGAGAAAACTGATCCGGTTGTGTCGCGCCACGCTAGAGAACTCGCAATGGACCGTGCAATTTGGGAACAGAACCTCCAAATTATTCCAAACATGCACTGGAATTTGGCAAGGAAACGCGCTGTCGTGTGACTTCTTGAATCTTGTGTTGGAGCAGATAGTGCGAAAGGCCGGTGTGGACACAGAAGGCACTATATTTAACAAATCCATCCAGCTGCTGGGATACGCAGACGATATCGGCATCATCGCCCGTTCCCAGCGTGCCATTATTGAGGCTTTTACGGCGGTTGAAGAACAAGCCAAACGAGTTGGTCTCAAGATGAACGAGGATAAAGCAAAGTACATGCTGTCTACCAAAAACCGATCCGTCGAACACCGTCTAGGTCTAAACCTAACAATTGACAGCTATAATTTTGAGGCAGTGAAGGAGTTTATCTACCACAAATTACACCGTAGTGGAGATTCGACGAAGGATAACCTTATGCAACCGCTGCTACTTCGGTTTGTCCAAACTCCTAACTCGAAGGTCCAAAATCATGCTCTACAAAACCCTGATCTTGCCAGTCCTGCTCTATGGAGCTGAATGCTGGACGATAAGTAAGACAACGTCGACTGTACTGGCTTGGCCACATCGAGCGAATGGACGAGAATGCTCCAGCTAAGAGTATCTTTGAATCTCAGCCACCTGGTTCACGAAGAAGAGGAAGACCGAACCTCCGGTTTAAAGATCAGGCAATCGCGGACGCCAGAAATCTTGGTCTAATAAACTGGAAGCAGTGTGCCCGGGACCGTGAAGGATGGAAAATGGCATTAGTCCTTAGTTACTTTTCAAGGTGAACCTGAGTCTTAACCAGCAATCCTCTCCTGTTGCCCCCGCCCTTAGCTTACTAACTTCATTTGTGTACTCCAAGTTAATTGAAGTCTCCTTTTACTTGCGCGCATTACCTTAGGAGAGGTCTTCTACTGCATTGTCACTCTACATGCTCCAGTCATCTCAAATGGTTAAAAGGTGAGGTTCGATTAGATTGATGTCGCTGTACAGCTCGTGTAGTTCATCGTTGAATGTCTTCGTTTTGTTTGAAACGACAAAGAATATCTTCGATAAAGTCCGACCTTCAGTTTCTTGGTGCATGACTGGCATGATCAGGCTTTTATGTAGAGTCTTCTTGGTTTAACTGGATAAGGCCAGACTTGTCAGTTTCCCTCTCAGACCAAAGAAGTTATTCGTCGCTTGATTGCTTATGACATGCCGTTGTCAAATGCTATAGCAGAGCCAAGGTAGAAAAAGTCCCTTACTACCTCCAAGAGTCCGTCCCTACTGCAGGCGGGTTGGATCCTCTCTGAAAATGGAGGAGAACCGCTTGCCTCTCTAAAATCGATAAAGTCTCACCTCGATAGTGAAGCTAAAAGGGTAGCTAACAGCAGGTGGAATAATATCAACATTTGCCTTCTGTCGAAACAGATCTGGCCTAACGTGGATCTGAGGAGAATGGGAAGACTTCTGTCCGTGAACAGGAAACTTATAAGAATTATAATAGGAGCCCTTATGGGCCACTGTCTTATTGGCAGGCATACCATCAGAATGGGTGTACCTTCTAACGATTTCTGTAGAAGCTGCAGAGGCAAGGAGGAAAAAGAAACGACTGCATACCTTCTCTGTAAGTGCTCTGCTATTTCAAGGTTGAGGAGGAAAACACTCGGAAAGTACTTCTTCAATGACTTTAACGACCTAGCCAGACTCGGCACCTTTAGGATTCAGAGTTTTTTATGTGGGTCGAATTGGTTCTGCACTTAATGTGGCACAGTATAGGGTTTACACCGATACGGTTACTCAGAGCTTATACTCCTTCAATTCTATAAAGAATTCCGCATGTGAGGTTTCGGAGGCTGGTTTACGGTTTCTACACGCGGTATCACAATGGGCCTTCATTTTGGTCTAAGTGGACCCACTGCTTAGTGGGGACAGCTGCCTAACCTAACCTAACCTAGACTAGAACTGGCTCCATTGTGATCGCGGACTTAATACAATTTTGATGACGTTGATGGTATGGATGGAATTAAAAAATTCGTCATTTAGTGCGCCATCTAGTGTGTAAGTACAGAAGAAGTGTTTTCACCGTCTAAGATCATATACTGGACACCCACATATGTAACCCACATCTATTGGTTGGATGTCCTTACCGGCGCTTATTCTAAGCACATACACCCAATCTTTAGATTCAACTTGGCCATTATCCTTAACGTGGTTGATTTCCCATCCCAATGATGTCCTATGCCCGTCAGATGAACGTAACAAAGAGCTGTCTCATAAAACTGTTGCTCATTGAAAAGTCGCATTATCCAACTCATGCGGGTTATGTACCTCAACATGGCCTTAAGGACATTCCACCCAATTCTTCTTTTCATTCATATCGGATTAGGTTGAATTCAATAACACACACACAAAAAAAAGGACACAATGTCATAAGGTTCAAAGAAAATAGAAAATCATTAGTCCTTCCTCCAAGATGACTTTGCAGTTTCTATCAATTTATTTCGCATTTTTCAATTTTCCTCGAAAATTTACTACCACATTCGGCAGGATTTTCTAAAGTGAATTCTCCGAAACTTGAAAAGACGCAAAGTCCTTCGAAAAAAAAAAAAAAATTCCACAAAATCCTAAGCCCTCAGTCTCTTGCACAGGTTCAAGGAGAACTTTCTAGTGTTGACGTAATTTCAATTTGAAATGTTATTCCATCATCGAAGAACGGTTGTTGCCGATGTCCGGAAATTTCTCATCTTCCCGACTCGAACGACGACGGGAGGTGCGCATTTAATACATAATTTTATAGAATTTTACTAGGAAAAACTTTCAAGGAGACGGAGCAACCCAGTCTAGGGATAGTTGAGACAACAGAAACTCGGGAATTCATTAATTTCGTTCGTAATCTCCTTTACGTTGTCGGAATAAAACCACCAGAAGTTTGAAGCTCCGCCGTACAAATCTATGGCAATTGCGGTAAGGATGTTATTATTATCCTTTCTATCATTGCTTCCAGTTGTTTTGGTAGAGAGTTGATTCATAGTAGTTTCTTGTAAATGACTCAACGGCAACGGAGGGCTGAATTGAAACTGAAAGGAAGTAATGAATAAATTTTGATTTTTTTTTTTGCTTGTGGTCCTTTCTCTGTTCACGTTGTAATTACAAATCAGTGAACCGCAGCAGCAACAGCAGTTGGAAAAGAAATGCGAAGCAATGAAAATTTTTAATGGAAAATGGGAAGAAAAAAACTGGAAAGGTCCTTTCGTTGTGGAATGTTCCGAAGGAGAGTAGATTTGAGTGTATGGTGTTCTTACAAATATTTGGACGACAAAGAAACTTTGTCGGAGATGACAATTAATCATGACAGGACGAAGTAATTGAAGTCTATATCCTTTAAGTTCTAGGAGGTGGATGATGAGTAGAAGAAGAAGGAGAAGTAGAAGACTTCTTAGAGCTTGAATTATTCTTTAAAATATGTTTTGAGGGTGGAATTTTCAATTTTAAGGGCAACAGGTCTTTAAATGTTGTCAAAGGTCAGTTCGCTTACCAAGAATATTGAGTCCGTGGAATGAATGTAAATGTCAAGCACTGAGAGTGATGTAAGAAGAAATTTGACATTGGACAAGTGATGTCCTCTTCTGCGTCTTTATCGCAGCAAGGACTGTCTCTGTCGGTAGTAGCTTTTAGTATGTATGTCAATCTGTTCATGAGGATTTTTTTTTTTTTTGAAGCCTCGGCTATCACTAGAGTTTCAGCTTGGAACACACTGCCGTGGTTTGAGTAGATTTTGCAACATGATGGAAAGAATTCTTGAAAGTTTGGGTCGAAGTCAGGCTATAGCAATAAGAAGGGATACTTGATGCTTAAAGAGACGATCTTCTATTCTGATGCATGCTAAATGATGGATTTTTGTGAGTATCTTTAGGTTTATGACTTTTTTCTACCCGACCAGACACATGTGTGTAAGAATATTCCGGGTTTGACGGGTCTTGGCCGCTGACTTGTAAAAAAGATTGTATTGCATGCTTAGAATGTGATAGCTGCCTTCTTTGTTCTTTCAAGAGTGTTGTCGACCTAGATCAGTTTGTAGTCTAATACGCAGTCAAGGAGGGAATTTCGCATTAAAGGGTCTTAGCATGAACTGGTCTCAGGCAAGCTGTTTCCAGTTTACTAGACCAAAGTAAAGTTTCCCATTTCTTCGTTAACCAGGTGGCTGGGATTCAAAGATCCTCTTCGCTGGAACATTCTCGTCCATTCGCTCGATGTCGCCGAGCCAGTGCAGTCGACGGATTTTTGCCTTCTGGACTACATCCACATCTTTGTACAGCTCGTAGAGTTTGCGGTTATATCTTCTCCTCCATTCGTCCTCCTCGCAGACAGGACCAAATATTCGACGTAGAATGCCATTTGTGGTAGATAAACTCCTTCACTGCCTCAAAATTATAGCTGTCAATTGTTAGGTTTTGACCTAGACGGTGCTCGACAGATCGGTTTTTGGTAGGCAGCATGTACCTTGTTTAATCCTCGTTCGTCATGAGACCAACTCGTTTGACTTGTTCTTCAATTACCATAAAAGCCTCAATAATGGCACGCTGGGAACGGGCGATGATGTCGATATCGTCTGCGTATCCTAGCAGCTGAATGGATTTGTTAAATAAAGTGCCTTCTGTGTTATCGTTGGTCTTTCGCACTTTCTGCTCCAACACAAGCTTAAAGAAGTCACACGACAGTGCATCTCCTTGCTGAAATCCGAGGTTCTGTTCCCAAATTGCACGGTCCATTGCGAGCTCTCTAGCGTGGCGCGACACAACCGGATCAGTTTTCTCAGGATCCCGAATTCGGCCATCGCGCTATATAGTTCGGTGCGATGAATGCTGTCGTATGCGGCTTTGAAGTCAATGAAAAGATGGTGAGTATCGACTTGGAACTCGTTGGTCTTTTCCAGGATTTGCCGCAGTGTGAAGATTTGGTCTATCGTCGATTTGCCGTGCCGGAAGCCACACTGATAGGTGCCGATGAGGGCGGTGCAAAACTACAGTACACTGGGCAGGATCTTGTAGGCTACATTGAGCAAGGATATGCCTCGGTAGTTCTTACGAAATATAGGATCGCCTTTCTTGAAGCTAGATTAACAAGACTGACATTCATTTTCATCGTTGAGTACGTACATATATATGACGCAACAAAAGAGTTCAAAATCAAGAATGGAGTTCCACAAGGGTCGGTCCTTTGCCCCTAATAATTGAATACTACATTTAACGTCGTTATACGACTTGAAATACTCGACAGGCAAAGAATATCTAATTGCTAGATTGCATAAGAGTCAAGTTTCAACATCGAAAAAGGTGGTTTCTGCAAAGAATTGTCTTGCATCGACTCTTAGGATCCTTATAGATCTCTCTTTTGATATTTTTTGACTTCGATGAGATTTAAGATTTAGAGAATTTCGAACTTCAAGACGTACCTTCTACGAACAAGTTTCCAGTTTACTACAACAAGATTTCTACCGTCCGTGGTTGCCTGATCTCTCTCCTCCTCTTCGTGAAACAGACGCATGGGACTCGAAGACCCTCCTAGCTAGTAGTCAGTAGCTGCTTTACTAAAACATGCACTGTCTAGGAATTGGTATTAACAAACAAATATATTTGGAAGACTTACTCAATACTGAACCTAAACGGTTGTTAGACAAGTATCTCTGTCAAAATAAAACCTTGAAGTCTGCAATCTTTTCGATGTGAAATCTGTTCAAACTCAAAAGATGACCATAAATTGAAAGGAAAATCAAAATAAATATGCCAATCCCATCATCACATTCAAATCCATGCCTTTGTCTTAAGCTGTTCTCCTTCATAAAACAAATTATTACCTTAAATCCAACCGCGGAACGGTACCCCTACCCCTTTGGGTCCCGTCCTAATCATTTAATTTATGCGACAATCCGCTGCAAAATCAACAAAATATCCTCTCTGCCATATCTAATATCAATAAATTCAAATAGCTCATGCATATCTCTTTATGATACACAACTGTGCCACCCCCGTAGACTAATTTGTATACCCTCGTTGCTTACGCATACTTACACATACACAAATCCAAAGTATAGACCATATCCTCACACCCTGCAATCATATGCAGATCAATATCCTTAATGAACCTTAACGACCCATGTGACTACATTGAATTGCATTGATATTCTATTTGCATCTCTCGGGCTCTGTTCGTATGCTACGTGACCAGCTGAATACCGTATACAGGATAATTGTGTCCCAAAAGTAGGAAAAAAAAATGTCTAACAAGGTGTTGATGTATGCTATATCCTCGTGTTGTGCCAACAAACTTTTCCCTATTGTTTCACAAAAATTAATCAACTATATCGATTGGCATTAGCCAGAGGTATAGGCGAGCGGGCGCAGGATGAAGAAAAGAACGTCATAAACAATCAATTTGATTGCCGTAGGAGGAGGATCCATTTCCATATCCATTTCAAAACAATCAGCCAATATATATCCAACAATGGCAGCTAATTCCGATTCGGGTCTGTGCCTCACGCAGTTACACCCGCGGCGGCGAGTTGCACCCTTTGAAAACACAATTTTCAATTTAAATTCCACGAAGCGTCTTTTTCCATGCGCTGCTGGCTTGGTCGCTATTGTTCCAGGACACTGGCTGTGTGTCTCCGATCAAAGGCGCATTTCCCAAAATAGTTCCGTTCGCATATGGTGCTTTCGGCTTGTGCCTTTGGCAAGTCATATATGATTGCATGTGTATAAATGAATGATGACCCCACACATATACGAATACAGAGCGAACCGCAGGGATAATGCACGCGCGTTTGGTTCCACTCTGTTGCACGAATGCGGCGGTGCCAGGATGAAATGGATTGTTAACCTGTCGGAATGTCACGAGCTTAGAAAAGACACGCAAGGCAGAGAGGAGTTGAGTCTTGTGCTGCTGACCCTTCTTTGCTGTTTTTTTCTGTTTTAATTTTGCTTTCTCACTTTCTGTTGTCAGTTATTCTGTGGTCGGGAGTGGTCTGTGTGTGTGTGAAATGTTATCCTTGTTAGTTGTCCTGTGTCATAGGGAAAGTAACGAGTTTTTTTTTGTTGTTGGTGCTTTTCTGCTTGTGATAAAGAACAATTGTGGATGTAATTTAGAGCAATCCTTAGGATAAAGAGTAACGACTTTGGTGGCCATTATTTCAAAGAGGATGTGGAGCTGTTTCCGTTTTTAGCCAGTGTCAGTTTTTTTCAATTCAGTTCTTTGTGTAGATAGGCTGATGCTCCTTATCAGCTTATCTCCTGCAACTTTAACATTTAATGGTTTAGGATCAGCTGGACTTGACTGTGAGGTGATGATCATCGTTCAGGTTGAAAAGACCAGACCGCCTTGGTCATAGATTTGGCTTTCATCTTCGTGGAACAGTCCACAGACACAACCGACAATATGTTGTATTTCCGCCTTTGCAGGTGCTTATTCAGGTACCCTAACCCTTTTATTTCTAGCTGAATCATTTCTTTGAATACTACTTAGATCGTAGTGTGTTTTTGGTCCCTTTGTCCCTCTACGTCAATCCAAGAAGAAAGTAATTCTTTGCTCATATCTCCACTTATATTCGCTCTCTTTTTCTGTCTCCTGCCATTTATTAGCCCCGCTTCATAGGCTTCCATTTCTTCAGCATTTGCTCCGGCACAATCAGGCATTAAACCGAAGATTTCGACCTAGTCGACGATACTTTTAATGGATTTCTGATTTTGTTGCAGTTGAACTTCTTGAGAGCTCTTGGGACACATGGTAAATGCTGAATTCAAGTTATTCTGTTCATCAAATGGTATTCCGCCTTAAATGGTGAAGCGGAAAGATTCGTCAGTACGTTCAAATCATCGTTGAAGAAAGCTATCGAGGGAGGAGAAGATGCGACCAGTGCTTTACTTAAACTCCTCAGTTCATTTCGAGCTGCTCCAAAACCCTTCTACTGGGAAATCACCCGCAGAACTCTTGCATGGAAGACAGCCAAAAGTTCCACTCTCTTTGATGTTCCCACAGTCCTGGCAGAACTCGAGCTCCAGGACAACAAGTCGGTTTTCCATCGAGCAACCAGTTTTTACTAGGAATTTCTCACATGGTCCGGCATGGGTTTGTGGGAAGATTTTAAAGCAACTTGGACGTATGATGTACTTAGCTACTACATCTTGTGGAGTATGGCGGCGACACCAGCATCAGATTAGAGCTCGTCAAAAAGTTGATGGTCATTCGGAGGAGCTCATACTTACTGACAGCTTTAATAACTTACCAATAAAGTGGGCAAGTAAAGCTTCCAATTAAACTAATAGTTCTAGTGCTGCAGATAAAGAATCCGAGCTGGTTCCGAACGATGTAGCAGTAAAAGCAGAAGTACCCACCGACGAGTCAGTGCTAAGATGATCAGCTAGGACCAGAAACCCTTTCGTCCGATTCCAGCTAACTGGATAAGTTCGATCCTTGTGTGGGAGAAAGCTGTAGTGTCATCAGCGTTTTCAATTAGCAACAGTCACTAGAAAGTAGATTCATCATCATCAATCGGTTAACAACACCACTACAGCCAATACGTCATTTTCTTGGAAGCCCCTTCAGCTCGGGGTGAACTTAAGCCTTAACCAACACGGTTAGCACGGTCCTCAGGTAGGCTCCTTTCAGTTGGAGCATTGGTGTGCATTCCCTCTACATGTCCGAGTCATCTCAAACATTCAATACGCAGTTGTTTTTTTTTTGTTGACGTTAGATGTCGCTATACCACTCGTCATTGTATGTTCTCCTTCTGAGCTCGTCAACGCAAATGGGATGGAATAACTTATGAAGTATTTTTCTCTCGAAACGACCAAGGATTTGGGATGGTTAGGGTCTTATGTAGAGTCTTACTTCTCAGTAAGATTTTGACATCTTTTAGCATTACCTTGGAATGTTTGTACATCCGGTCTTGTCATGAATTATTGGTTTTGGAATCTTGTACTGCGGACCACCATGTTTCGCTTCGCTATAAGGTCGATTGACCTGAGCTCATTTGCAGAAATGCCTTCCAAAAGTCTTACCAAAGATTTCTTCTTTATAAATTTGAGTGCTAAAGTCTCCAAGGAGGATTTTAACATCGTATCTCCTTAAGGAAATGCTTGTTGTTTTTATTTTCAATGAGCTTAAAGAAATAGTCTTTAGTGCTGTCGTCTTTCTCCTCTGTAGGAAATTGACGAACATGAAATTGATGCTGTGGAATCAACTCTATTAAATCACATGCTTGTGTACACCATGAAAGCCTTCGATTTGTTGCTTTGTAGTCATTACTGCTTAAGGAGGTTCTTAAGTAAAGGCCGCACATCATACTTTTTAGATGCGAAGTCTGACCCATCTCACTGTTTAGACAAGGATTGTACTTGGATTATAGTAGTTCAGGACCTCTGCCAATTGAACGACTGAAGAAGACTTGAAAAAGAATAGAGATGTGTGGAGGGCAAGCTTCTGTAACACATCATGGGGCACTAGGGGTCAAAAACAACACATTTGGAGTTCTTAAATGCGATTTAATTCTCTTTTGTTTCGGGCTTTAAAGTCTCTAGACAACTTACAACTGCCCACAATGGGGCACTTGACATCATACCCTGTTGTAGCCTTTCGTTTCTCAAAAATACCCTTGCCTTCTTACACCTCAAATGCCTTCTTGAAGTTGATAGAGAACATTCATTTCTCTAGAGTTATAAGATGTTTATGTGGTCGATGGATGCAGCAATCGTGGACAAGTTTTGCTTCTTTTTATCCCTTCTTCCACGGAATTAGGGCAGTGATTTCGGAACACACCACGGTTGTTACAGGTCAACTTCAAAAGGAATTTTGAGTCCACATTAGTTCTAAATGTTTGTGGATCGTAATGAACGGGCAAGAGAGACTGAATGTGGCGCAGAAGGCCTGCAGGTTAAATTTTAATGTTGTCCCACATGAACTGCTTCTACAACTCCCTTCGAAGTTACGAATCTGCAACATTAGCAACAAGGATTCCGAAATCTATGCTGATCAGAGAAAGATTCAAAGACTCGTATTTAACTACTGAAAGCATTGAAGCATTTATCAATTGAAGTCCTTCCCTCCAAAGGTGTTAACTTCACACGCACAAAAAAGAAACAAGTTCCCTCACTTAATTCAAACGATAAAAATGACAAACAACTTGGAGCATCGCCAGTTGGACCAAGAAGAATTTTTATTACACATCCTATCGTCCTCGTCGTCGTCGTCGGTCCAAAGTGTCCTACAAAGTTGACACTTCAATAAATTAATTCAATATCATGCATGACCGATGCGGATATTTATCTTGTCCACAAAAAAAAAAATGTATTTCCCCCAAACATATCCTTGAAAAGGATAATAATGAATATCGTAACAAGGATAGTAGTAACAGAAATAGATCATCCTTTCCATTGATAAAATTCGATTTAAGTGAAGTATCATCCACAATAATAGTCTCCTTGAGCTCCTTTTCGTAACGCTAACCACTCAATGTTGTCCAAAGGAAAATCCATGTCTTACAGATTTTCTGTTTAGTGTACACACTCGTGAATATATATGCAAATGAATGGGTCCTCGCCCAGATGCATTCCAAAAGGTTTTCGTTTTCTGCAACAACATCGGAACCAGGACGAGTATGAATAATGCCAATGAAGGCAATGAATACATTATGATGTGCATTTATCCAAAGGGTATCTCCTTTGCTTAGATGGAATACTTATCCTATACCCAGTCTGCATGTGATTATCTTATCTTCTATGGATTGGATGTTTCCATTTTGTTCAAACTCAGATGGGTTACTGGGTTATATAGGATACTTTTGGATCTTTTGCTTTTTGTTTTTTGTTTTTTTCTTTTCAAAATGAATGACGGTCTCCATTTTTATTATAAAACTTTGTCAAGAACCGTTAAAAGATCATAACTTGAGTGGAGATGATATGGGGATTTAGTTTGAAACTAGTGTCATCCACACGTGTGGAGTAAATAAAGGACTCTCTGGCAAAGCAATTTTTTTTTTTTTTTTTTTTATTGTTTAATAAAGTAAAGTGACCATAAAGTTAACTGTAACTTAAGTATCGGTTGTGACAGAAGCAGGTTTAACGATCAAAGAAAAAAAAAAAACACATTTACGTCTTCGAACTTTGTGTCAGTTAAACGCCCGATAAGGTAAGGGATATGCTTGAATGCTTTTAAGGGTTCACTGGAGTGTCATCACTTTTTAAATGTCTCAAGTTCAATCGCTTGGGAGTTCCTTCCTACAACAAATGTCCTCCAAAACCGATGTAATAAGTTGATAAAGATTCCATGTGCGGAACAATGAAATGCTTACAGATAGGGAGTTGGTAGTTAACTTTGAAGCAACGCCCCCCAATCTCGGTTTATGCGTCAATAGAAATTTTTGAGTGTGTTACTGGAGTTTATAGTTTAAGGTTAGTGTTCATTACTTTGATTGCTTTAGATTTGACACATAGCCATAGCCATGGACAGGGAAGGACGTTGGTATAGAATAGATACTATAAAATTGTTGATAACATTGTGTGGGTTTACTGGGCACTGCTGGTCATAGAAACTCTGCCAAACTTGAACTCGTCGTTCACGTTGTTAAATTTGCAAGATTGTACCCTTGGTCAGTGGAATCAATTTTCGTCACTATCTCGTCTTTATTTTATGTTTGTTCGGGAGGGTTGTTCACAGGACTTGGCACTGCGATTTTTGTGGTTGTTTCACTCGAGAAGATGTAGGGAAGTTGAGGAACATTTCTGGGTGGATCTCAGCAAGCTGTTTCATTGGTACAACTTCGCAGTCAAGAATTATTTTTCTGAGTTGGCAGAGGGCTGTGCATTCTGTTAGGATCACACTCAAGACAGAATCTACAGCTAAGGATAGGTTAGGTTAGGTCGGGCGGCTGTCCCCACTAAGCAGGGACCGACTTAGGCTACAGCTTAAATCTATTCCAATCTTCATGTGGTATAGATGTTTGCTCAGGCGACAGTATCCGCTGAGAATTCCAATTAAGACTCTAGGGTTGTTCCTATTGAGATTCACAATTAGGAAACTGAACATGCTTGCGTGTTGAGTCAAACTTTTCTGGAGTTTTGCGAAAAATGATTTGAAGGCTTCGGATCCAATGAATGTTGATGCGCCATCTTTTGACAGCGAGTCGCCTTTTTCATTGCCCACAAATCGGCTTTGAGTAGGATGTTTTTGTTTTGTTTTTAAATGCTAGGAAAAAAACGCTTAAAACTAGCTTAATTAACTTAACTATGTTACTCTAACTTACTGGCCCTACACGGGCACTCTAAGCTAAACTTAATTCTTAATCTATGTCGCCTTTGAGTAGGAATTCAGTGGAGGATGACCATATTGTGCCCAGCTAGATCCAAGATCACTTTATAGATTTTTATGGAAAGCTTGGATTTGTGAATATAAAAATGGTTTTCCCCAAAGTATGGGAGGCTTGATTGAGTCTCACACACTGACTAATGGCAAAGACTACCAAGATTGAATGAGAAGTTCGCACATGGTGATTCTCCACAAATTCCGGAACCAATTCTTATTTCCATTTTGGATTCGTCCAAAATCAAATCCTCCCTTGACAGGATAACTTTTGAGATGTTTTGGATGAACCAGTTTTTTAATAGCTTGTCTTCTAGGAACATTTTGAAGGTTATGTAGTGCTCCAGTGTTTCAAGGAAGGATAAGTGAACCCCTCAATAGGACTTTGAGCCAAAATTGCTTAGGTAAAAGAGTCGATGGATGCCTGGTTTGGGCCAAGATGACATTTAGACGATTTGGAATTGTGCGAAGGCATTCTGTGATGCAGATTTCAACTAGGCGTTGGACGCCTTTTAATTTTTTGATTGTGATCATTAGTCTTTGTCCACCATAAACCATTTGTATATGAGATCATCGGTCTGTCCATCAATGTATCTACCCAGAGGACCATCTTGGGCGATACTCCCCAGTTTCTCACAGATTCGGCGATAAGTCCATAACAGCATAGTGGGTAAATACTCTTTCAACTTGTGGGTTCGAGGATCATTTCCAGGTATTTTGTCTCTTGAGAGAATGGGATAATTTGGTCGAAAAGTGAAGATTGAATGAGAAGATTGAACAAGAAACAATTACTCTCTTCTCAGAGTTTACAGTGCACCGTCCCTGTACTTCGGAGAGTTCTTATTGCAGTGAACTTCCGAAAGGGTGCATTGAAATTGTTCACTGAAAATAATTGCCTACAGCTTCTATACCCTGAATGTTCAGGAACTGAAAAAGGCTACAAAAGACTACAAAAGACCAGACGAGAGCTGAGAAAACACTTCCCGAGGCGAGCAGCCTTTCGTTGTAGGCGCTGAAATGTCTACATCATCGATTCCGGTCTGTATCATTCCTCCATTCAGCATAAAGGTAGACATCATCCATCTAAAAACTGTGGAAGATATGTTCATATTGTTTAACAGCCTAAAGAAAGCCACCACAGCTCTGTACTGCTGCAAAAAAGCAATAGGAAGTAGGTGGGGCCTACAACCACTTATAACTCATTTGCTTTACGTACCTGTTATCAGACCAATCCCAACATATGACGTTATTGTCTGGTGGAAAGCCTTGGACAAGTGTAAAGATCGGCCAGTATAGGTATGAGGTATCAGTAGAGCACTTAGAACCACCCCCACGGCGGCTCTTGACACAATGTTCCATCTGCTTCCTCTAGATATCTTCAGTAAACAAGTGACAGCCAGCTCAGCCATACGTATCAAAGAACTTCACCATTGGTCTAGTCTGCAGGTTGGACACCCCACCATTCCGAACGATTTAGAATTCCTTCCGCAAAGCACCGATAATACCCTTCAACGACTCCTATTTGATAAAAACTTCGTTACCACTTTCCCTTCAAGACTTGACTGGAAGGATGATTTTGAGCTACAGCGAAAGGGATCCATCTGATTCTTCACAGATGGCTCTAAAACAGAATCGGAAGTTGGCGGGGGTGTATTCTCTAAGGATGTGAACGGAAACATCTCTTTCCGTTCGCCTGATCATTGCAGTGTCTTCCAAGTCGAGAAGGCTGAAGTATAATGTACTATTTTCTCGGGATATCACAATTTTTATTGATAGCCAGGCCTTCAACTCAAAAACAGCCCTAAATTGTATATGGGTGCCGGGGCACAGAGACATTCCAGGCAACTGCATGGCGGATGAACTCGCTACAGAGGGCACAACTCTACAAATTCTTCCGGAAAAGAGGAATCCAACTATGCCTCTCGCCACCTGCAAACTGCTACTCAATAGAAACGCGATCAATATCGCCAATCATAGATGGACAGTAGGTAGCACCTGTCTCATCACCAAGCAGATTTGGCCAAAACTGGATCTCAAACGCTCTCACTGTCTCATCAGACGGAATAGACTGCACCATCGGCAAGCATGCCTATAGCCTGGGCCTGCTTTACAACGACTTCTGCAGAAGCTGTATGGATGAGGAAGAGGCCGAGACGATTCTCCACCTTCTCTGTACATGACTGGCCCTTTTAGCTTAAAGGCGAGCATACTTAGGAGCCAGCTTCTTCAACAACCTAAGTGAACTGGCTGACATCAACATGGGCAGTCTCCAGCGCTTCATAGTAAGCTCCGGCTGGTTCTTCGGGTAGTGAAATACAGATCCTGGTGGTAACACAAAGGACCTTATCTGGTCTAAGTGAGGTTGCAATTGCAGCCTGCCACTCTTACGAAACCTAACCTTAACAGCCTAAAGGTGGATACTGAAAGTTCCTTTAATGTCTAAGAGGACAACAAAACCTATCTCCTTCATGTCTCTGGTCCTTTTTTGCTTCCAAATTGAATCAACTTGACTGATATTCTCCAGACTTTTAACATCCATTTCCCAAAGGTGATTTGTTTGCCAAATCTATTCAAATTAGCAGACTTCCAGTGAAAGACCTTTTACCACAAAGTAATCACCATATACTTCGCCTTAAACACTGTCCATTGGATTAGCTTTCATAAGTCTCCTACTGTAATTCTTTCTTCGAAATTTATGGCTTAACATCCTTTCCCTTTCAATTTAGCCACACACATCAAAACACTGAATAGAAATAAACAAAAAAATGGGCAATAATCCTGCCAAAAGCAGACCTCTCCCCACAGGATCCTATAAAAGAAAAAAAAAGAAAAACAACAAAAAAAGTATCATATTTTTCAACATCCAATAAACGGCATTTAACTTACACCCTTAAACCAGAGGATACCCGTCAGTTTCGTCTCAGACGTACAGACGACCTTTAACTCATTTTTATTGTTTGTTTTTTTTTTTTTTGCATGAAATCCTTGGCCCATGTCCTAGACTCTCAAAAAAAAAATATGAATATCGATTTGATAGCTCTCACCGCTCTCCATAATCCCTGATGAAATCCTCAAATTTCTCGAAAGGGATTAAGCACACTTCCGACGATTCGTGCATGTATGCCAAACCAACACAACAACAACAACGTGATGGCGAAACTTCCTGTGAATAAAAAAAAAACACACACACACTGAGTGTATCACTCGTTCGATTTGTTGTGGATTGAGTGATAAATACTTTTGTTATGCGTAGCACGTAGAGGACATTTTCAAGGAATAACGTATGCCGGTGCTATTAGGAGGCAATATGTCCATTTTCGGTGATACAAACAGCCATCATCGTCATCAATGAAAGGTGCTGACAAATCGATTGGAAGTCGTTTGCCTTCGGGCAAGTTAAAGGATGTAGAAAGGAGCAAAAGGAGTCGTGCGTTAAGCGATTTATTGTCAGCTGAATGAGAGGAACCAATAAAATGGTCTAGCTTAGTGTTATTGATATTATTGTTTCTTTTTTTTTACTGTTGGAGCTATTGGGGCTTATTTCATTGACTTGGGAGATGTTCTGAGAATCGGTTGAAGGATGATGTGAATGGAAAAACATCTGTAGACGGGTGGTCTTGAACATCACTGCCATCTTATAAAGTTGGAAAGGTACAAGTACAATCTCTAGGCGTGGTCATTTGCTACCCTCAACGTCATGAATTGCTGAGTATCAACTTTTCTCCTTGATCCAACATTGCTTATGTATAGGTATACGGCACTACAACTTGGAGTTAATCTGAGTTTAAAGCCTTTTCAGCTGATGAATATCTCTATGGTCATTCGAAGTGGATTCGAAGATTTTCGGATTTGAAATACTTGCAGTTCGTCCTTGTCAATGATTAATGCTTTTGACCTTTGGGGCCAAAGCTCGGCTAAGAAGATCTACATCACAATGCATTTACAGATATGCATCCATTCCACTCAATTAAGGTGAGTAGATCAGCGTGTCGCTGTTTTCTAGAAGAGGCGTAGAAGTTGCAATTACTATCATCCTCTTACTTACTTAGGTGACGCTACAGTTCGGGGTGAACCTGGGCCCTCAACCAACAAGCTTCTCCAATAAGCCCGGTCCTTAGCTAACCGCCTGCAGTTACGCACTCCAAATTGGTTGAGGTCCTCTTCTTCTTGTGCGCGCCACCTTAGGCGAGGTTTTTCTCTACTGCGTTGTCCCTCCGGGTTGGATTCGAAGACTCTTCGGGCCGGAGCGTTGGTATCCATTCGCTCTACATGTCCTAGCCATCTTAAACGACCAATGCGTAGTTTTTTGATTAGGTCGATGTCGCTGTACAGCTCGTATAATACGTCGTTGAACCTCCTCCTCCATATCCCGTCAACGCACACGGGACCGAATATCTTAAGAAGAATTTTTCGCTCGAAGCGACCAAGGGTATCTTCATCCGCCTTTGACAAGGTCCATGCTTCAGCGCCATAGAGCAGGACTGGGATGATTAAGGTCTTGTACAGAGTTTCCCTAGTTCATCGGGAAAGGGCCTTACTACTCTATCACTCTCTAGGCTAGCCCTACGGCCACAGCAACATTCTGGATTCGTTACGTAATGGCATGGTCACGTCTCCAATCGATTACATCACACCCAAACTAAACTTCAAAAAAGAACTTCTGGGTAGGATTTCCTAACAGAGCTCGTGGAAGAAGAACGAAGTTGTGAAGAACTTGGACACAGTCATCTACACCGACGGATCAAAGATGGACTGTGGTGTGAAGGCCAGTGTCTATTTGCCAGATTCTGCCAGCGTTTTCCACGCGAAACTACTGGCAATTCGAGAAGCTTTTATGCAGCGCGGGCGCGACATAACCCAAAAACAAAACATTGCTATCCTTGTGGATAGCCAAGCCGCTTTCAAAGCCATCGACTCGGCTACCATATCCTCCAAACTGGTTCTGGAGTGCCGGAACGAGCTTTTCCGCTTGAGTGAACGCTTCAGGGTCATGCTACTCTGGGTTCCAGAGCACAGTGACATAGAAGGAAACGAGCGTGCTGACGAACTGGCCAGGCAGGGCTCAGCCCTACACGCCTCGCTCGCGGCAAGGACAAATCCACTAACACTTCCTACAGAAGGCAAACCTCCAATGGAGAGGGTTAACCAACTGCGCCATACCAAGAAACATATGGCCGACCTACGACAAGAGCAGAACAGAAGACCAAATTAACAGAACTCGGTCAGACATCGCCAGAGTCACGGCGATAGTCACGGGGCATTGGCCAATTGGAGTCCATGCGGCCAAACTAGGTATCCCTTACAATCCCCACTGCCGCAGTTGCGGGAACGAAAATAAGAAAGAAACTCTCTCCCACTTAACCAAACATTCTTCAACGACCTTAATGACATCTCGGGTAAAGAAATATGGGAACTAATCCTCTTTTTTAACTCCACAGGCTGGATCTAGGCACCGACTGTCCCACACACATCATCAACCAGGTCACACGAGTCGTGGTAACAAAAAGGCACACCTAGGTAGGTAGGTAGAAGTGGCTGAAACTGGTAAGCCTGCCAGGGACACAACCGTTTTGATACCACAACTCACGTGACCTGGATGTTGATGGGCGTAACTGAGAGTGTAGTTTTCAGATCCATCCTGTGGAATTAAGAAAGTCGGTGATGTTGCAGAATTTTATGTGGGATATCTCAAATAGTTCCTTGAAAAAGGGTTTTCTGAGAGTGCGCTGCCTGGGCAGTCACAGAGAAAGTGGAATATCGTTTCCTTTTCTTGTGAATTGTTGCAACTACGGCAGAGAGGGGTTGAACGGCCAGTGGCCCCACACCTAGTGCTATTTGGGTTCATGCTGAACCGTCACCTCTACCTACCTACCTACCGAGGCTTAGTGCTCTCTGTTCATTTTTGAGTGAATTATGTTCCTTGATGAACCCCCCTAAAACCTGATGGATGAAATAAGGTTGATGCGGACTTTAGCCTTTTTCGGATTTAAGTGTCTTACCCCTGGGATTGTACAAGCTTCCACTTACTACTTCCAAAGCCTGTCTTCTACGGAAGGATATCATCTCGTCTTTGTATATATTTTAAGAGTCAGAAAAGTCATGCCTTAGAGCATTTTCTTGTTAGTTCGTGGAAGACTAACTCCAAAGGATCCTCCACCAAGATATCTATTTAAATTGTTGGCAAGCTCCTGGCTACCAAATTTCCTTTTTTTTTTTCGAAATTCCAAAGTTAAAATGAAATATCACCCTCAAACTTTCGGTAACCTATAGCACAGAGATTCCAACACCAGTTAAGATGAAAAAAGAAGGAACTCACACCTATCTCATCTTTTTTCCATCCAAATACACCGTTCGGAAGCACCTCATAACCTGCAATATGTCACATTCCATTTAGGAACTTAACTTTGAGAGGAAACTTTTCTATATAACAAACTGTTACCATCGGCAAACGGGACGTGCAAGAAAAACCAAGAAACTTGCACTTTATCGCCAAAGAAAAACACTGCAGGAGGTGAATGCTTAATTAAGTTCCTCGAAGCGATTCCTTTGCCTCCGTCATCCGATTCGGCTCAGTGTAAACGCAAGTGGGTGCGGATTACATATGCTACGTCCACATCAACAACATACCAGTCACATACTCGCATACCTAATTAATTGAGTTCCTTGCTTTTTTCTCATTATGTTCTCCGATCCGCACATCCCATTCGTACGTATCCTTGCTATATTATGTCGTTTCGATAGTTCCGCTTTATTTTTTCTCTCTCCCACCACCGCCGCCGCTGTTTAGTTTGGCAATCGTTTGGCTGCATTCATGCCTCGTCGTATGTGAGAGATAAACTTTGGGATTTGAGTTCCCTCCGTTCGTGTAATTAAGTTTCCAGCGTTTGGAAAATTTACGAAGAAAAGCGAAAAAAAAAAACAGTTCAAAGGACTACAAGGACGACAAAGATGGAAAAATTCTCGAAGAATTCACTCCATGTGGCAGTCTTGTGAACGTGCATTTTGTAGTTGTTCTTGTCTATATCCCAATCCCAATCACACACACACACATACGAGTCATCGTCCTTCAGTTTTCTTTGATTACGTTAAGTTACATTGGATGGACATTCGGAATGCTTAACCTAATTTCTGTGACCCATGTCATATATCTGAACCCAACCCAGCTGGTGTGCAATTTAAAAGAGTGAAAGCGCATCCTTTTACATCCTTACAGTGAACCAAACAAAACTGCATTGACTCGGTTCATTTTGTTAAGCAGGAAAATAGCATACAGATGCAAAAAATTATGTGAAATGATGAAACTTACTGGATGGGCAAGGACTAAAAGGATGTCACAGTGTAACTAGCGAAAAGAGAAGAAGAAAATATAAAAAGACCAGTATCTAAAGAAGCGGAATTTTTGTCTTCATCATGTCATGCGACATACAGTAAAAGCAAGGACAACAAAATGTCCTTTTTTTTTTCTTGTTTTTGTTCTTTTCCAAACTTTCATGCAGTTAGTGTCCTTACGGTTTTTTTTTTATACCTTATCCTCGGCATAATGGAGTCATCCTCTGGCAAAATAACCTCCACCTTCACTCTCCATCGTCCTTTAGTTGCGCGACTGGCGTGAGGACGTGCAAAAGGAAAGAAAAAAAAAACAAAAAACGTCGAATCAAAGTTTTTCGGGACTTTCTTTCGTTATATTGTACGGTCGATGGAACATTATGGCAGTCATTAAACGTAAATTCACTTTAGATGAGCAGCAGGATGGGGCGGAGTACTTTGTCGACAGCAGCAGCAGCAGTAGCATCAGGTACTCTTGTGTTATATGAAGCGCCGATGGGCTCTGTGTAGGACGATGATGAAGAAATTTTTATTGAAAGGATGTCTCATTGGCAGCAGGAAGTGGGACAAACTACGTTCTTGGGTGGCTAAGGCTATATGAGATCCGTTTTTGGTTTTGGTTGTGCCTCTGCAAATTCCAACGAGTATCGGGTAATGTGTTCAATTATATCGAACTCAAGGATGTATAGAGGATTCATTGTTGTTGCTGCTGCTACTGTTGTTCGTTGTTCGTTTCGTTGAATTGTTTCCTTGAGGGCATTCACAGCGTGTGGTGTTGCGAATCCTCGGAATGCGATAGCCCGTAATGATATTGTGGGCAATTTTCTTAAATTGGCATTTATACGAACGCTTGATGGGATTGATGTTAGGGAGATATCGAACTACAATTGCAGGGTTGAGTTGATTTTAAGTGAGGCAATCGATGGGTTTAGAAAGATTTGCAGATGCGTTAGAAGGAAGATTATGTTTTTTTCTAATGTAAGTGTGTTGGGTTATATATTTGTTTCAATGGAATGGCCAACACGGGAGGCTGATTAAAATGTCATCGTTAGTGTTGTGAACATGTTTGTGAGACTGAGGGGGGACAGAGTTTTAATGTTAAATTATGGGACTGATACGGAAACTAGTCGGTTAGAGAGAGCATATCTGAAGCGAGATACAGTTCTCAATAGAGATGAGCATTCGAATAAAATTGTCATCTAAGGATTTTTCAAGGACTTCTGTAGGAAATTATGTTTTGGAACAGGAAGTTCCTTATGGCAATCTATTTTGTTTCATGCGGTTGAGGGGATTTTTCGTCAAAAGTTAGAACTTATGATCTGGATCAGGCCTCAGGACTTCTGAAGATGATTTATGGCTTGAGCTTTCTGCAGTGCAGTTTCCTTTGTCATTTTCAGGACTCCTGTTCAGTGCACTTTACATGTCAGCGGAGTCTCATTGAAACACAGGTGGACACATTCATCTACCAACCCTCGGGGTTGTTTTTACGAGTGATGAAAGGAATTAATTGAAGGATTAGGCAGGGGTGATACATTTTGAAAGAACTTGGTCGATCTGCTATAAGGAATGCCGAGCTTAGTGCCAAAGCAAAGTTCACGGTGGTAGACACAGTATTTGCCAACTCTCACCTATGACCATGAAATCTGGATAGTGACTGAAAAGATCGCGGATATAAGCTGCCGAAATGAGATTCCTTCGCAGTGTTGCTGGAATAACTCGCGGGAATCAAGTAAGAAACACCGGTATACGTGAGAAACTCTATGTTAAGCAGCTACTTCTCCGAATGAAATGATCTATACTCCGATGGTTTGGTCATCTACTGAAAATGCTCACAAAACTGCTTCCAAGATGTGATGAATGCCATACCATCGGGTAAGACGAAATAGCTAGATCAAATTTTATATCGTTCCTAGACCCGTCCGAGGATTCGTCTTGATGAAATGAAATAAGTGGCGGAGGTTTCGAGAAGGATGGATGGGGTGATGTCTCACCAATAAATTTGGTTAAATGTGATCCAGATTAGGAAACCGACAGATCTGTTGTCACAATTTGTTGTCCTGTATCCGGTTTTTCCATGTACAAAGACTGGAACAGGCACACATTTAACGTCACGTCTAGGGGTCACTGCATGTTTTTTTTCGTGTACTTTACTTGTGTCACCAACAGTTCCTAAATCTTAAGAAGCATTCTCTAAGTCATTTCCTAAAAGTCTGCATCCAAATAGGCACTTTCTTATCGCAGTATTGCCGGTTCTCTTCAGTGAATTGTTCAGCTGAATTCGGATTATTGAGCGTGAGAATCTTCCACTGTCATATCCATAGGTCGTAGACCTTCTAAACCATGTTCTCGGGGGGAATTCCTTAACAAGCTCGTCGAACTTTTGGAGACAATGGACATTTAAACATATGTGACAGATCGCAGAGGGTGTTGAAGAAAAATGCTCCCAAATTGAGCTTTTATTTCCAGAGAGAGAGGGCAAGACACATTCTTATCGTTTCTGCAGCTCCCACAGAAATCGTCACAGAAGAGACCTGTCCCTGTTGCCTGAGAGGACAACACCTTCGTTCTGCTGAAGTGCAGTCTCCTAAGTGAGATCAAACTCTTAGACTGTTTCAGATCCAGCTTTAGGTTAGGTTGTAGGAGTGGCTGGACTTAAGTACAGCCTCACTCGGATCTCAACGGATCCATTGTATTCCCTGGTGAGGTGTGGGGTACCGCAAATAAATGAACACGAATTATATTATCAATTGGCCTCCCTGAACCATCCCGAAGGAATTGTAGGATGGCTCTCAGTGGCTTGTCCGACAATTTTCCCAGATCATTAAAGAAATATTCTCCGAGGGTTGTCTTCCTGTTTCTGCATTTGCATAGGAGGTGGAATGTGTCCTCTTTCGCGTCTATGTCGCTACATCCTCTGCATAGATCTGTTGTAATCAAACTCATTCTTTGTAGGTGGGCCGCTACCTATGAGAAGTGATAGGTGACTTCTATTGATTGCGATGATTTCTTTTGATTTTCTCTTGTTAAGTTCTGTCCAAAGCATTCTTGTGAAGTCCATCTCTCGTTCGCGAGTTTTGGAATTTCGTTGTGATGCTGGACTTTTTAAGTTCCAATGGGAGTAGGATTGAGTCATCGGCCATTGTTAGATCCATATCAGAACCCATTCTTGCTAGCTCGTCCGCCTTTTCATTTCCATGGATGTCCGTGTGTCCCGGAATCTAGATGAGTTTGACGTTGTGATTAGTGTTGAGTGCCTTGAACTCGTCGTGGCAACGTTTCATGATTTTGGATCTGATCCTTGTGGATGTGATGGTTGCTTGACTATCAATGTATATGTCGATGTAGCTTCTTGGGAGTGTCTGTTGAGAAAGTTCCCGCGAGGCTTCGGCGGTCCAGATCTTTAGATCCAGTTTGGGACAAATCTGCCTGAGAGTCTGGTTATTGATTCATCTAAGGTTGTTTCCTATACAACCTCGAAGAGGACGGCAAATGAAACCAGCTAAAGACGTGATTCATATCCGTGACAGGGTTAAGGAAAATGCATCATTCTAGGTAAGATGCTGAAGAGAGTTAGAATGCGGCGCAGAATTTCAAATTGCAAAAGAATTGCATATGCTGCAAGTTGATAAAGAAGTTTGAGCATGTCTGTCAAATCTGTTTCAAAAATCATGTATCAGTTGGTACAGCTTCAGCTGGTAATGTTATTCCCATCAAATCTAGACTCTCTTCTTACTTCCTTCCACAGTTACCATCATTTATTTTCTATTCAACTCACTTTTCATAATCTAATGTACGTTCTTTTTAAACAAGCAACCATTTTTCCGATTTTACAATTGTTGTCTTGGAGATAACCCTACAGGAAGAATGAAATCATCCAACCATTTATTGGGTCAAAACCACAGCAACACCATTATTATCCAGGGAAAACCAGAACCTTACTACCGAACCCGTCGATTCCGACAGCAAATCAATAAACACAACAACTATCGGTTCGGGATTAGGTTATTGTTAACACACTACACACCCCCAACTCCAAAGGGATCACGCTCATACATAATTTTTAAATATTTTACCTTAATAACATAAAAGCATCCAACCCACACCCATTGGAACATGTGTAAGCTTTGCAGCTAAGGGATATAGCCTCACCCGGAAAAAGGAATAAACATTTTTTTTAAAGATACCAAACAGCCTCGTATACATCAACCATCACATGTATCCAAAGCGCCTTGTTTTTTTCCAACCCTTGTGGGAGAATAGGATGAGTATTCACACGACCAAATGAAGCGGGTTAAAGAAATTCTTTAGTTTAAGTTGTTAACCCTTTTTTCTTCTTCTTGCTGTCTTCCTTGATATGCCTTACATATCCCTAGGGAGAAAGAAGTTTTCTCAAAATGTTCACTTACTCTGTTCTTTTTTTTTTACAAAATTTCCCAACTGACTTTGAATATGTTGAAACAAAAAAAAAAATAGATAAAAATGTAAAGAAAAGCGTATAGAAATGTTTACGTTATAATTATACCCTTACAGGGTACAAAGGGTTGTATCCTTTTTTTTTAACTTTGTATGGACAGGAACTTGGCAAAAGGAATTTTTGAAATTTCAAATGTGAATAAACCTTAGGTAGTGAGTGTTCAGTGCAACTTCGCTCGCAGTAGTGAGTTCGAAGCGAAATGTCAAAATGTTGGTTGCACTTTGACAGTTCTTTGACATTTTATTGCAGCCATCATTAGAAATTATCATACATGTCATCATACATCATACGTGTTGACACTCAACTCAGTGTGGAGGCTTAAAAATGCAGGATAAGCTTCTTGCAGGATTGTTGATGTCAAAAAGGATGTTGATGAGTTGTAAATTAGGAAAAGTCCCCTCCCTAATCCAGAATGTTATGCGAGATCGTGTAAATTGTCGGTTTTTGATTCTAACCTATGTCAACTCGCAATTCATTTACCACTGGGATATGGCGACTATACTTATTTACTTATTGCGGCCACGACTCGTAAAGAGTATCTTCTTGAGTGAGTGTAGCCCTTAAACCTCTTAGAGCTGCTTCAAGTTCTCTAGACAAAGCCTACTGGAATCCGTGATCACTTGGTATTTGTATAGGAACTTCGATCTTCCTCATCGTCATGAATGGGAGGACTAGTGTAGATTAAAAGAACCTCTTGGCTGGTGCATTGTTGTGGTCGATCGAATGTAGTCGACGTGTCTTTGTAGTCGACATCCACATCTTAATACAACTCGTCGAGTTCGCGGTTAAAACTCCTTTTCCATAAGCCCTCCTCACCCACGGGAGCTAATATCCGACGAAAACTTTATTCCCTTGCAGGAGTTCAAAATCTGCTCTGCCTTCTTACTTATCGTCCAACACTGGGCGCCTTAGAAACAGACTGATCAGGGTTCGGTAGAGCATCTATTTTGTCCGTCTGGAGTTCTGAACTCAACTGTTTTGACAAACCGAAGTGGCGGCGGTTTCCTAGGGTTATTCTTCGTCGGAGTCATTTGTGAAGGTACTGCTACCTTCCAACTTCGAAGCTGTGCATGTCAACGGAGACGGTCTGTTCTACGTCATGGGCTGATGCTGCCAACATGTTGTGGTTTGGTCCTTATTCACTTCAAGATCAACTCCTTTTCCTTAATTTTCAATTGCCTCTGTGATCACAGAGCTTCTTCTGAATTCGCAAGTAGCACGAAGTGTGCCGCAAGCACCTCAAATTGCCGAAAGTCGCCATTTCACAGGAAAACAACTGGAGCACCAACGCCTTAGCATGAGGCAACGAAAGCGGAGAGGGCAGGTGCTAAAGAACTAGTCAAGTAACCAGTCCTCTATCACAAAAGTTTTGGAACAGCTAAGGGGTGTTGATGACTCATTAAGAAGGGAAAGTGGTATCTGCGCTTTTTAAAATCAGGGCTTGAACCAAAAGACTCGAACGAAAGAATACGAGAGCAAAAGACATAAAGAAATGGTGGTACACTCCAAAATCTGGGCCCATCTCAAACGATGTAACCATGCAACCCCAAGTGTATCGCCATTTTTTATGGCAGACAACTCATCGCACTCGGAGATGCTTGAGTAAAAGACATAACCATCGATGAATACCCTTTAAGTCACGCATGCTACTGATGGATTCTGGAAACGCACATACGACCAAGTAGTCACGCTTGGGTGAGAAAATCCCAAAAGTACGCTCCATTACCCTATGCCTCTCTAGAATTATTGGTCAAGACGCAGGAAATCACTGACAGTGACGGAAAACCGCTGACAAGTCGGAGATGAAACTCGGTGATACCGCGCCTTAAATTTTAACCTGCAGCACAGCGTTGGAAGAAAACTTAAGCTTGGATCTGTGGACGAAAAATGACTTTGTCCAGATACCCAGTAGTGGTGTTAGATGGAATTGAGTGATTTGCCGAACTGACTCACAATAAGAGACGAGCTGCTAGACTGTTTACTGTTCAAACTCACTTTTTGGCAGCAGATAAAGTCCTCCTCGAAGCGAGTTGCAAAAGTTACTACATTACTCAGCCGACGGCAAGCAGACGAATACTTCTTAGGTCAATCACGCATGCCATTCTCCTGTATGGCTGTGAGATCTGGGTCGATGCACTCAAGCAAGAGAAATACAGGAAACAGATGGCAGCAGTACAGAAACATGGAGCCCTCCGAGAAGCAAGTTTTAATCGAACGGTGTCGGAACTAGTTGTCCTCGTAATAGTGGGAGTGACTCTCATCAATACCCTAGCGGCCGAGAGAAGAAATAACATAAAGCTGAAATAGGAGTGTAATTGGCGGCTTCAGAGAAGAAGGAACTCTCCAAGCAACAGTGGCAAGGACGATGGAGTTCTAAAACTAAAGAAAGGCGAGAGCCGGATTCAAGACGTTGCTGAATGGACGGAACACAAACATGGTGAAGTAAACTACTTCATCATCCAGTTTCTAACCGGATTAGGGAGCCTGGCTTGCCAATCGACAGGTAACATCACTCCAGCAAATGTCGAAGGAGTGATGATCTTGAGCAACGACAGATGGAACCAAAAAGGCTGCTTTATTGAGTCAGTGTTGCAAAGGAAAAGGAGAGTTCTATGTTTCAAAAACGCTTTAGTGACTTTAATTTTACCAAAGCTAAAGCTGTCAAGGGTATAAAACAGTCATCACATACCCATATAACCTAACATATACAACACACCCTACAAAATCCGACATTTAAAATTTGATAACGGAAAACTTTTTAGTTCTCACAATCATTTTGACATTTTCAGCCCTAACTTGCCCCGGGACAAATGTCAAAAACCCTAATCTCATAGCCGTCAAATTTAAATGGAGCAACTTTCCTCGAGAGACTAAATAGTCGCCTCTAAAAATTTCCAACTTTAATTACCGTTAGCTGCTGTAACTGTAACATACATTCCACCACTAAGCCGTATGGTATACCCTGCACTGCACACACACAATCCGGAGCCAATTAATCGCTAGAAGGATACTGAAATTTAATTCGAAAATATTTTGAAATGTTCATTACCCGTTGTAACATACCAACCAAGTACACCGCAACAGAAAAAAAAAAAAACAACTGTGTGGGTTAAATGCGGATCGGTGTTGTGTGCAGGATGCTGTAGCTGTAGCATCCCTCTAACATTCAATTAAGGCGAAATGCAAATGCAGAGAGGTGCCAACAAACCATGTGCGGTGAAAGGTTAAATCCCAGCTGCAACATGAATTCATGTAGTGGAAACATGAATTCCTTTATCTTTTTTTTTCCACGTGAAATATTTATGAAAAATACCCCGGAGGTTGTTTAGGGTAGGTTTTGGGGTACGAGTATATAACCCTGAGGCATGTGTGTTCGCAGGATTATGAACACGTCTTAGTTGTCATCGTCCACGTATAGTTGATATATTCATGCAAAGATGAAAGGGCATGGATTGTGACGAGACATGGTGACTTGGTGCACTCCTCGGGGTAAAATCTTTCTAATGCGCGACAAGCGATCTTCTGGAGTGACGCGAGGTGTACGAGATATGCATCCAACAATGATGGTACATTTCACACATTGTTCGGATGACAGTGCAGGTTCCTTTGTTCGTTTTTTTTTTTTGTAAAAATGACAGAGCGTGCTTAGTGTGAACAAATTTTCCAAAAAAAGGAGGTCACACTTTGGACAATGGATGGATGTAGACCGTTAATTTAAGTGGAGTTATGGAAACGATTCAGGAAAGGTACGATGCTGTGAGCGCGACGGACGTATGACAAATGAGTAAATTTGACCTATGAAAGGGTGGAAGGTATGAACAAAAGAACAATTCAGTAGGTTCATGACATTAGGGTTAGAAAAAACCTTTTCGAAACACAAGGTTCTCCTTCTGTTTCTTTTCTTCAGGCTACTACCATTGAAGGAACCTTACACTTGAAAACGGGGGAGAATGCCCATCTTAAATAAGGAATCCGAGTCCTTCCAACTAACAAATGACAAAGTGTAAGTTGTCTTTAATCTTGGAACGTTCTTTGAAAATCTAGCCATCACAGACCAAGCAATTCCTTAAAATGTCCACTTCAAGCTTGAAATGTAAAAATGAATATAAATTCTGATCATGCATTGCTTCCCTATTCGCTGAACAGATGAAAGCGTACCACAAAGGTCTTTCAAGGCACCAAAATTTCAAAATTCATTGACAGAAGGACAAGTAGCTAGTTAATTAAAGTCATGTCACACGATATGAACGGATAATGTATGCCATCGAGTAGGAGAGAGTCCTTTGAGGCCACGTATATACAGAGAAGAGATTTTATGAGAATTTCTGTTTGTGAATGCATATCACATTCACTAATTAGAAGACTCTTGTCTTCAGCTTTTCGACTTGAAATTGTTAATTACTTTTGAACAAGGACTACACAGAAGTAGAAATGGGAAGGAGCATTCTTATTGAATTTTAAATTTATTCTACAGATAGCAGCGACACCTGGTTTTGATTGGAAGTATTGGAAAGGACAAGTTCGAAATTGTAAGGCAAATGTAATTCGATTTGAAAACTTATTTGTTTTGGCAGACGATAGGAATTCAATTGGAGTGGAGGGATGTAAATGCCTAAAAAAGTGGAAAGAACACGTGCCACGAAAGGAAGGAAGTAATTTGATGAAAACCTACCCCCATCTTCGAGTTTTTTAGAAAAGTTTTTGAGGCTTCACTCTGTCAAAATACAGACTTTTACAACTACATGGCTTAATGTCCAATAAGTCTTCCATTTATGGTCGCATTGAGTAGCTCCTTCAACATCAAAAAACTCAAGAGATTTCAAAGAACAGCGGGGGTAGGCAAAGCCTTATGTTCAGCAGTCAGACTGAGATAATTTGGGTGTTGTTCTGCCAAACCCTATAGACGTAGCAACGTCCTGGAGTTAATGACTATCTACACGATAGCCAAGCTAACGATTGGCAGCGGTATACAATGCTACAACAAAACGGAGATATAGTCCATACGGATGGTTCTAAAATCATAAACGGAACGGGCTCTGAAGACTACTCTGGGGGCCTTTAGGTATCCCTTGATAAATGCAGTGCTACCTGTACTTAAAGCTACGGAATAACTAGAAATGAGATCGATATCGTTCGAAAGAAATATTGACAGTCAGACCAAGCTCAAAGCGTTGGAATCGAGCCATAAGATCTGAAACAGTACGACCGTGCTGGGTGCCTAGATATTGCGGAATAGAGAAGAATGAATTTGCTGAAGAACTGCTACAACGAGACAAGGGTATTGACATCAAACCTCCCTCGTTAGGGAGAAAACAACCATGATAGCAAGCCATTGAAGGTCTAATTTAGTGGAACATAGAGTACTTAAGGCCCTTTGGCCAGAGCCAGATCCCAGGGTGATTCTCAGCCATTGCCTTCTCTGGAAGCATGCCATGAGGCTGGTACTCAAGACTACAGATGTCCTATAAGGGCACATCCGTTGAAGAGGATATACCACATACCGTGTCAATGACGTTCTGCAATGAGGGAAGTCTTTAGATTTCTCAGCACCTTTAAAGGTTCTCCAGGGATCCTTAATGAGGTTCCCAATGTCCTTAGGGGGAATTGTTGCCTTCCTGAATGCAGCAAATTCTATTCAGTGATTGAAAAATGTTGCCACTCTCTATCTATCATTGTCTTGGGGGTGATTGCTCTGAGAACCTTCTGAACCCTCTAAGAGCTTAAAAAAGTTATTAATTTGTAATAAGCTGTTAAAAGCGTTGTGCTACCACTTCCAATAATTACATTTTAATTGAATGCACTGCTTATTGTTGGATAAAATAACCACACTCTCATTGAAATGAGCACACCCATGGTGAACAGGATGCGTGCAGAACTTTCTCTGATGCATATGCATAAATATGGGTGGGTATTCCGCTGCTCTTTTGGTGGTTTTTGAGGTTTCCATTGGGAACTTTCAATTTATATTTCAAGAATTTCACCATCGATAATTCAGCTTAAATTCTGTGCAAAAAATTTTATAAGAATTTTACCAACGCATTCCGGTCGCAGAGAGAGGTAACGATAAACATCGAAAAGTTCAATTTATCATAAAGATCCTTCTCAACCCGCATTCTGGATTCAGTAGAGAGGCATAGTCTAACCTCACGCAACCACTGATGTTGTACGTGCTATACTTTTCGGACGACAAATATACATGTGAATATAACCCTGGGTATAGATCAGTTGCTCCCCAATGGGACTCATCAAGGCCAGCATTTTCCAACACTTTCTCTCTATTGTCAACTCTAGGTGGAAAAGTTAAGCAACCTGTGCCATATCCAGACAGATTTGGCTCACCTACAATAAAAACAGAACGAATGATCTAATTAATAGGAACCGCATCGAGACAGCAAGAATTACAACAATAAGCACGGGCCACTGACCGATAGGTCAACACGCTGTCAAGCTAGGCATCCTGTTCAACCCCCACTGTCGTAGTTGCGACGGTTCACACGAAAAGGAAACGTTATTCCACTTTCTCTGTGACTGCTCGGCACTTGACAGAGCCAGACCCTTTTTTAAGGAACTTTCTGAAATTTCTCATATAAAATTCAGCAGCATTATCAATTTTCTCAACTCCACAGGATGGATATGAAAACTAGACTCTAATATACGCCCATCAACATCCAAATCACGTGTGGTATCAAAACGGCGCATCCGCGCTACTTGTGTCTCTGGCAGGTTCACCAGTTTCAACCACTTCTACCATCCTACCTATAGATCAGTCTGAGCCTGGATGTACCTCAGAATGTAGATGTCTGACCACCCGGGTTCATGCAAAAGCTGGTTGACGAACTAAAGTCCAATGCGCATCCCACCCAACAGTTCCCATTTCAGCATAACGACTACTGACATTGCCTTTCCACACAACTGTCACAACGATGATTGGAATTATTCTTACAGCGAGACCTCAAGAATCTTAACCAAAAAGTGAAGTTGAATAGAGTGGAAGGGCACGGTTATGTAAGAACTTAAGAATCGACATTGTAATCGGATGGCTGATTATGAGTGGGACAATAATGCTAGGTCGGGTCTTTCTTAACTTTGCCATGCGCTACAGACAATTCGATTTTTGACTCTATCTTTACGATCCCATGCCAATCGTCTTTGATTGTCGACTCCAAGTTATTTGAATATGTCTGCATCTGCTCCGTAGTTCCTCTAATTTAGATTTAAAAAACTGCTCCCGGCCTTGGCAATGGTATTCATCAGTTTTAAATTACCTAGCTACCTCATGTCCTGGATGTGTATGTTTCTCACTATGTTGATGTAGCTGTATAGTCTATAAAGTGATTTTCCTTTGTGTGCAGTTAATAATCATTTCTTTCCAACACTCCAAGGGCGCTTTCTTAACCAAACTGGCTTTGTGTTCTGTGTAATCATAAAGTTTCTTTAGCGACTTAACCCAGTTGCAGACGAACTCAGACGAAAGGAGCTTAGGTACAGAGTACAGAAATTTTCCAAATTTTACTTCAACTATATTCAAAAATAACCGCCACGGTTTTCAAACATGGCCGCACTTCAAGCCAAGATTTCATCCTACATTCAGTCGTGGCAACCACCATTAATAGTTTGAACACCTCTGAAAATTGTTATACAATAAAAGAAATTCAGCAGCCACCAAACTGCAACAAAAAGAAAACAAAAACTCGGACGAATGTCAGTCATCAAAGGAAACGTCAAAAACATCCAACTTGCTGTCAAAAAAATTTAATTTCCTCTCTTTTGCTCTCTTAGCACGTTGTTTTTTTTGTGTTTTGTCATGTCAGTTTCGAGAACTTGTACACTGTTGCTGCTGTCATTGCATCAAAAAATTCCCAATTTTCCATCATCCAGATCCGAAGTGAATCATCACATATCATCAGCCTGGCCGGTCAAAGTTCCATTCATTGATTAATGTATCTCCCCACCACTATAGTGTGATATTCACATTGTCAACGTTATTATGAAATTCTAAACAAGAGCAACTCTCTGCTGTTGCTCACCACCCAACCACAATCAATCACACATCAGAGGCAAAGGAAAACGAAAAAAAAAATTAAAAAATCAGAAACAGGTGAGTTGTGCACGCTCTCTGGCCGTCTAGCCCCGTCTCGAATCGAAGTCATCAGTCGTCACTCGCAGCAGACATAGTCTCTTCGTTTCGTATTAAATCCAAATAAATTTTTTGTGTTAAATTTAATATTGAACTTCATTTTAAGTTAGTCGTTCGTGCGAGTCAACCCAAATCGGTCGCGCAGTCCCCCAAGATTAGTGCTTCGGCAATTCCACTTTAAACCAAAGAAAACGAAAAAAATAAAATAAAGAAGAAATACCAAATTGCTTGGAAAAACCGTGTGTGCCTTCCAATTAATACCTGACACTAGAGTGATAACTAACAAATTCAATCCACAGACAGAGGTAATCTGTTACTTAATCACTCCGACATAGATAAATCAGTTTGATTTGGTTGAAGAACTTAAGTGGTGACGAGAGGAGAAGGAAAAAAGTGAAACGACTTTGTAACAGAAAAACGCACAACGACCTAGTTAGGCCTGAAGAAGAAGAGGCATAAGTCGCACACTGGACAGAGGAACATACTGGCGCAAGAGAGAGAAAGTTTGCAGCGCCATCGTGGTAGAACGCTTAAGAAAGAGGAAGACACAACAAAAAGGTGAAAGTTTTTTTTTTTTTCTTCTTGATTTGTGGAACGTATTGCATCGACCGTGGTCGGAGAACTATTCCCAGAAGTTACTTGTGCCTTGAGGAAGTTTGTTCGTGTAAATTAGAGAAATGTGGCCAGAAAATGTTGGAATCCTTGCCATTGAGGTGATCTTCCCATCACAGTATGTGGACCAGACGGAGTTGGAGAAGTTTGATGGTGCATCAAGTGGGAAATACACCATTGGTCTGGGTCAGAGCAAGATGGGATTCTGCTCGGATCGCGAGGATGTGAATAGTTTGTGTTTGACGGTGGTTAGTCGATTGTTGGAGAGGCACAGTGTTAAGCCGTCGCAGATTGGGCGTCTGGAAGTGGGCACTGAGACAATAATCGACAAGTCAAAGTCGGTCAAGAGTGTCCTGATGCAGCTGTTCGCTGAGCATGGCACCACAGACATTGAGGGAATTGACACAACGAACGCGTGTTACGGTGGCACTGCAGCGCTATTCAACTCGATCAATTGGATTGAATCCTCCAGCTGGGATGGAAGGTTGGCGCTGGCTGTATGTGCGGATATTGCTGTTTACGCAAAGGGTGCTGCTCGGCCGACAGGCGGTGCTGGCGCAATTGCGATGTTGTTAGGACCAAACGCGCCACTGGTGTTCGACAGGGGACTTAGGGCTACTCACATGGAGCACGCCTATGACTTCTACAAGCCAGACCTGAGCTCGGAATACCCAGTAGTGGACGGTAAACTATCGATTCAGTGTTACTTGTCCGCGTTGGACACCTGCTATAAGCTGTATCGCAAAAAATTCGAAGCCAAGAATCCTGACGCGGTCACAGTGGGTCTGGAGAATTTCGACGCAATGCTCTTCCATACGCCGTTCTGTAAGTTGGTACAGAAATCGCTGGCCAGAGTCGTATTCAATGACTATCTCCTTACACCGGAGAGCAAACGGGAGACCAAGTTCCCAGGACTAGAGAAATTCGCTAACTCAACGCTCGCTTCCACCTATTTCGACCGAGACGTGGAAAAAACCTTTATGACCCAGTTCGCCGATGTCTTTGAGAAGAAAACCAAAAAATCACTACTCCTCGCCAGTCAGGTCGGCAACATGTACACGCCATCGGTCTACTCAGGTCTGGTATCGCTGCTGGTCAGTGAGACTCCCGACAGCCTCGTGGGCAAACGCATAGGATTGTTCTCGTACGGCTCTGGTCTCGCTGCGTCGATGTACTCCATCTCGGTGACCAAAGACGCCGATGTCTTTAAGAAATTCGTCTCGAAACTGGACTACGTTCTGCCGATGCTGAACTCACGTGAGAAACTCTCGCCCGAAATCTTCTCTCAGCTGATGGAGATCCGCGCTGAGAACAACCACACAGCCCCCTACAACCCAACTGGCAGCGTCAGTGTGCTATTCCCTGGCACCTTCTACCTCAAGGAAATCGACGAACTGCATCGAAGGACGTACGAGCGGGTGCCCACAATCTCCAATGGAATCCACTAGGCACCACACCGACCGACCCTACATATTTATTTTAAAAAGAAAAAACTATTTTTTCTCTAAACTAATTTCTTGACAATAATTTATTTAAAGTACCGTTCAAATTGCTAAGCACGGTGTAAAGTTATTTCTGTTTTCCAACACATTTCGTCGAACGGTGGGGAGTCAGATAAAACTGTTGTATACATGGGAGACATTTTGATACCTTGTAGCTAGGTAGGAAGTTGTTTATTGTAAAAACTGGTGGATATTATGTGTAAAATAAAAATCAAAAGAAAAAGAAAAAAAAAAATAATCTGAGAACAAAACTTAATTTGGGATTTTATTTGGTCAAAAGAAAGAGAAGCGCTTTGTGATTTCTTTTCTGGTGTGCTGAGTCTTTCTCTGGCAATCGAAGACGGTGGGGAAAACATGGGACCACGCACCGACACCGACCTCTACTCTTGGTTAAGGTGTGCGCAACGCAGAGTTTACCGCGAAACCGTTTCGGAATTTCTTTTTCAAATTTCTTCAGGTGCTTGACGATGATTTTTGTTTGGTTTTCTCTTTCTTCTTCGATTGATTGTTAATGCATAACAAAATCAAATGTCGATTGTAATCTATGCGCTGGATTGGTTTGTAAACTTCGAAAAACTAGGTTGTCGCGTGCATGGACTAAACTACAGTATTGATTGGTGGAAGGTGTGTTATGGTATCGTTGAATATTTTTGATGAAATTTATGTAAAACTCAAACAGACGATCATGAGATTGATCCAATGGAATGGGATAAATCATGTTTTTTTTTTCTGTTTTTCTGTTTTTGTTTAGTTTATGCTTTGCGTCATATCTTAAGCGTGCGTTCGTTAACATAAACAATCGGACTTTACTTTGGGGTCTATCAAGATCTCACCTATGCCATGCAGACTTACGAGTATGATGAACTGACATCACTTTAATTTTGTGCTCTTGATACCTTGATGTCAATGGGGAATATACTTTCATTATGACATATGAGAAAGTTTGTGTTTTCTTTCTGGTAGATGTGATAAAAAAAAAACATTTGTTTGTTTGTTTTTGGTTTTGTACTTTGAACCAAAGTGTGGAATATGTAATAAAAGACGAGGTGAACTCAGGTTTATCTACACTTTGTCCGAGTTGTAAAAAAAAATATTATCGTCAACCATAATTAAATCCATTAATCGCACTTTATCACCTTATTAGTAATTTAAATAAACAACTATAATACGTAGACAAGCTTACAGGTCACAGGTGAGTTAGTGGGTCGGTTTTTCTTTCAATTTTAATCACCTTCTGTACTTGGAATGTCATTCGATGAGTTACTACCTACGTGTAAGTTTTTTTTGAAACTCATCGAGCGAAGCTCACAGAAGTGAGTGTTTACACTACCGACGACCTTGTGTAAGTACCTAGAGAGTCTGAAATCCGATATGATGGTTTACATTTCTGAACGTGCCACATCAGAAAGTTTGATTATTTGAAGCTTCTGAAATGCTCCCAAAGAGACTAAGCGGTTACATTCTAAATGGAGATCAGATCAAATCAGACGGTTAGTTTCAGCAATGCTAGAATGCAGGATCATACCAAGTGCTGGATATATGCTTGTTTGGGAGTGTTTCTGTTCCTCTGACCTTGAAGGTTCAACAAATATATTCGTTGGGAAGAACTTGTTCAAAACTGTCTTGAAAACTGATTTACAATTAACTGCGGCTTCCCTTGTGAATGGTAATGGATCAGAACTGAGTAAACTTCATAAGCAGTTTCCATAGTGTTGAAAGCAGACTCTTTGTCTTAAGCTTTATGGATCTTTCTTTAACAAAAAACTGGCTCAAACCACGTTACTGATCGTTTAATAAATATTGATGACAACAATGTATTGTAGGTACGTTCTTGCTGGACTCCATTTGGATCTTAAATTCCTCTGTCAGTCTTCCACTATTCAACTACCACACTTTGGGCTTAGTCTTAATCACAATTTTTTTTTAAAAAAAGCGCGCGCTAAAGGGATTATGACTACCCTTAAACTAGAAAGAGCACGGGCATCAGGGAAATTAGAGGATAGACGAAGGAGGTATCGATGCACGTTGGCTTTAAATGCTTGTGGGTTGTAGTGATGAGGAAACACAAAGCTATCTAGATCATTCCACATTCGTGTGGAGCGGCTAAAGAAGGAATTTCTATATTTGACGATACATCCGAAAGTTGGCTTAAAGGTAAACTTATGATGACACCATGAACAGAACATACTTAATCTTTGAAGCAGAGCTTTGGTTAGTCGAGGGAATTCGTAGAAGATGGAACTCATGCCAGTAAACAGAAATATCAGTTCTTTTGACAAAATGCGAGCCTCTCAACTGCCTTCTTTACCGCTTACTGCTCATTTAGTAGTCAATTGGATTATAAAAGCGATTGGCAAACATTCCTTAGACATATTCGTACTTTATTTCAAGAATCATCAGTGCACATCAGATCTCAAAATAAGCCCCCAAATAAAAAATGTTGTTAAATAGTTAAACCTTACATTATTATCTATTAGTTACCTAATCGATAGCCACTGGTCAAAGTTTAAGAAAAAAATAAACACAATAGAGCTTCCGGGTGAAAAAAATTCGATAAGAAAACTTTTTATCGCTCAATTATAGCCCAAGAGTAAGAAAAACGTAAGGAGAAGTTGCAATCTATCTGGAATCAGTGATGGAGTATGCTATACTTTTGAGAAATATAATTAAGCAGGTATTGCAGGACCATAGCTTTACTAGTGTGAGCAATAGAAGAAGGCTACACTCAAGACTACGTACTACGCTCTCAATATTTTTCGTCTCTGAAACTTATGCGAAATTAGCAAGAGGTGTCCGATAATTACATTGTTGTTTCCATTTATCTGTATTAGCCCGTTCGGTCTGTATATATCGGTATGTATACGAATATATCTTGTTTCAAAAAGGTAAAGAAAATGTAGCCGGGTATACACTGGTATCAGGCTTATTATATTTCTACAACAATTGATTGGCACCTGCACTGATTGTGGGTTGATTGCTTTTCATAATTATAGAAGCATAGCCATATTGCAGTAATTAAGATGTGTATATCTATGACATGCCTTTGTAAGCAGAATATTGAACTTCAACGTTTTCAGCAAAAGAACTGCTAACTAGCTAACTGCCTAGTTGCGCACACCAAGTGAATTTGATCACCTTCTACTTGTGTGTGCCACCTAAGGCAACGTCATCCTTTATTGCTTTGTCCATCCGTCTTAGAATCGAAGATTGCTGGTCGAAGCGTTGATGTCTTTGCGCTCAACATGTCCTAGACATCTCAAACGTCCAATGTGCAAACTAGGTCAATGTCGTTGTGCAACCCCGTTGAATCTTCTCCTCCAAATAATTTTTCACTCGAAACAACCACCTTCAATAGATTCCATGCTTCAGTGCTATCAAGTAGGACTAGGATGATTAGGGTCTTACAGAGTGTTTCGGGATCGAGTTTTACTACTCATTTGCCTGTCGGCCTATTGAAACATCGATTGGCAAGATTTGATTTAAAAATGGTGCCTTTTGGTGTCTGCTTGTGATGGAACAGCAAGCATTCTCTATCTTCATTCTTCACAGACCCACTATTGTGGCGGGGATGCATAAATAATAAAAAGATGGTGGAGATCGAATTGGACTTCTTTAGTTTCTTTTCCAAAACCTGTCGAAATGTGGCCTAAAACCACATTGATATGGACCTATCAAATTGTTGACGAAAGGGTTTCGGTAATCTTGTACGCAATGCTCAGGAGACTGATGCCTCCATTGGAATGTTGGCAAAACACCCCGTTTTCTAGGAGTACTCCTTTCCTTCTGTGGTTCGAAAGGCACAAAAACTCCGGACTTCAAATGCTTGTAAGAAAAAGTAAAGTCATCTACATAAGCATTAAGAAAAACTTGGCCATGTGTCATCGTTCGATGACGACTGTTTAAATTCCAAAAGATCACAACAGATGACAATTAAAAAATAAAAATACGTGATTAAGCGCACTTTCACCTTTTTCTCAATTAAAAAAATTTAAATAAAATCAAAACGTGTAATGTCTACGAAATTAGATTTACGAAATGCACGTTTTGCTAAATTTAAAGAAAACAACTTATGAGAAGCTCTCCAATTGTTCATAATGTGAAGGTCAAATTTCATTCATTTGTTTACACTTTTCTTTGGTGGTTTTGTTGTAAATAGAATAAATATACAAACGTACGTACGTATTTTGTGTTTATTTTGTAAAATTTACATTAAAGTCTGGAAATCTGTTCATAGCACCGGATAGCGATGGGTTTTACCAAGATCGTTGGTTTGGCAAAACGTTCTAATGTATACAAAGCTTCACTGCAGGTGAAAAATTAGTACTAAATTTGTATGGCTCGTGAACTGATGTGCAAATTTTGGAAAACTTGTGAAGATATTTCGTAGAAACGATGTGCGAGGAATATAAACATTTAATTCTGAGTCAGTTGGAAGAAAAATGAATTGTTCATAGAACTGAGTGGTTAACCGTACATATCAAGCTGAGATATGTATAATTTACTGACTTAAAGCTGATTTCTAGGAAATTGCGAAGGTACCATTGAGTAAAAGATGATAAATGAATGGTTGGTTGTGGATCCGCTGATGGGAATTTGTATGAAAGCACTCTCACTCCAAGCTTATCCAGGAATTTCAATGTCAAAATCTGCACAAAATTCTATATCTTTTCCCGGTAAGTTGGATGAGACAGTTGAACCCACATCGCAACTTGACTGGCATCCATACGAAAGTCTTTTCGATTTGTTATCCTTATCATCCACCACAATCGGCAATTACCAGTGGATTTAGTCGTTACTAGTGACATTCTGGCTAAGCTGGACAATTAAATGTTTCGCAGAATGAGGGAACCTTTACACCACGTGAACCTAGGATTCAATCAATAAGTGTTTTATCTTCCGCTAGTTACCTCCTGTTTCGCCGATGACAGTACTCTCAGATTTCCATATTCGTTCCCTAAGTCACGTCCCTGCTCTTCGGACGTATCAGAAGAACGGCAACGTATGTTAAGCTCATTAAATTACGACCTTGGAAGCATAATAAAATTGGGTTGTACAAATAGAGTGGAATTTTATGCTTCCAAAACTCGATGCTGCTTTCTGTCTCTCAAGCGAAACCCAAACCTCGAACTATTATCCATGAATGGTACCTGCATCGCTGAAGCTGAAAAACTTTCCATCTTCGTTGGATATATTCGATGTCCCCAAGAACGCTGCGAAATGTCTAGGTTTCCTCAAACGATGCAAAAAATACTTTACCCCTTCTGATCTGGCTTCAATCTACAAGACGTTTATTCGCCCAAAGCTTGAGTACAACGCTCACATCTGGTCTGGTACGCCAAAATAGCCAGCTGCATTCCGCCCCTTCAAATGTGCTTTGAATGCACAGTTTACCCTCAAGCCTACTTTCGGACGTACTGTCAAATATAGAGCTTCTTTCTTCAGCTGTGCCACACGAATGTGGAATGATCTACATAGCTCTGTGTTCTCTCATCACTACAACTCACAAGCATTTAAAGCCAACGTGCATCGATACCTCCTTCGTCTCTCCTCTAATTTCCCTAACGCCCGTGCTCTAGTTTAAGGGTAGTCATAATCCCTTTAGGGCGCTAATTATAAGTAGAGGTCCCTTTCCACTTTTACGCGATACCTGATTCACTGTCTTCCTCTGCTGTGCCGTTCCTCCAGGCCAAAGCGCTTATGTGCACTTGAACTACATATCCCAGCCATCTAAGTCCTTGTATTTAGTCTCTTCTGACCAAGTCGATGTCGCTGAAAAACGCATACATTTCGTCGTATCTTTTTGACTCTAGTCCACTCCACAGGGGAGGCTATAGATCACCCAAATGATACCAACAAGCGTTGCAGCTTAAACCAAAGGAAGAATGGAAGAATACAAAGTCAGGGGTTAAGAAAATCAAGCGAGAATAGAGCCCCGAGATGGACAAACAATTAAGTGTTTCTATACAAATATCGGAACGACAAAAACTAGTTTTGAATCTTAAACGTGGGTGCTGAAAGTTCAAGTTACTCCGCTTTTTAAGGAAAATGCCACTAGACTGCCTACAGAATATTTAAAAATTTGGGAAGGTTCAAGCACCATATTGTACACCCAGTTTAAAGGGATAGAAGGTTGTCCGACGAATACTTACTTAAGGTGGCGCTACAGTCCAGGGTGGACCTGGGCCTCAACCAACAAGCGTCTCCAGCCAGCTCGTCCGACGAATGGTTATTATATATTTTGAAAGAATTACCGAAGCATATACCTGATCGTTGTCGTTTAGGTAGGTATAAGATCCTGGTAAGAGTACGGTGTAGGTGTAGGTGTACACGTCTTAAGTCGTTTTGAACTACTTTAAACAACCCGTACCAGTAAAGCTTCCAGCTTATTCTGTCCCCTGTTGTGAGATTCCCATGAGTACCTAGGTATGTACGATTTTGGGCATGAATCGAATATCGACGAGGAAATGTGCTATAATGTGCCAGATGTCGAGTTAGGCAAAGCATATTAGAAGATTAGAGCCTTCTGATTCCAGTCGATCGCGTGGCAGAGACTTGTTACGGAGGATGATGCTACTCGGACAAAAGAGTTGATCCTTCTTTATGTTCACTTAAGTTAACTAAGTACAAAATGATTCCAAAATTTTAGAACCAAAGATAGTGCATTGTTTTATTCTTTATTTCACATTCTAAGAAGATTTCTAGAAGTCTACAGGGCTCAGAGTTCTGATTAGATTATGGTTAGGACACCCACGTCGGTTTGTCTGTTTTTAGTCAAATTCTTCTATTGGCGGTAACTCTATAGAGTCTAAAATATCAAAGAGAACACCATGTGGACAAAATTCATTCTACTCATCTCGCTCTGTTTCTCAAGTCTTCTTTTTTCTTTTCCAGGACCAATGCAGTCCATCAGAGTAACGAAAGAGTTAAGAGGTGGACAGTGATTGTTGGACGATGACGTCCACATCCAGGGAAGTGGATTTAGACATATGTTCCTTCGAGGATAATACTGATAGTAATCGACTCATTTCTAAAAACAGAATCATGCTACGATGATGTTGATAACCGTCAGATCGTAAAGGTTGATGCAGGATGGCATATTGCAATACAGTAGGACGGTGTATCTTCCACGTGGGTAGGTCGGTTCATTACTTAGAAATATTACTTTCGAATATGACTTCCAAGTTCTATCTTACGGTCTATTTAAATCAAGTCACATGTCAAAGCACGCCTTAAAAACAATTCCAGTGTTCATAAGCAAATCGTTCCCTCGTGTTGATATGAACTTTTGAAGTTTGATCATAAGATTAGAAATCTAATATAAAATGACAAAAAAACCTTCACAATAATTAAATGCAAAGTCCTCGATTCAAATCTCAAATAATAAATAATTAAATTTAAAACACTTAATTTAGTAATAACAGGGTAACAACTAAAAACAAAAACTTAATTATTCCTCCCTTTCTTGTGATGTGTAGTGAATTAATAAGCCCATATTTGATAACAGCAACTCAATGGCATCCCAGAAACAATTACGTTTTCTTCTCAAAACTATTTCCGAATATGCAAAGTGAATGTCAATTTGATCGAGAATATGGGTGCGTTCTATTGAAAAGACACCCCAGATTGGAATGATACAAGTCGATGAAACAGAAACAGAGTTATGTCGGACTAACAGTGGACCGTTGGTGATGATAATCTTTTAAATAAATATAAATAGAATTTGTAAAGACCTTCATTAATCTTGTGGTTGTTCAGCAAGTTCACTGCTCTACCGGATTGATTAGGAGAACTATGTGTATGATGATAACAATGTGATTTGTTAAATATTTTTTCGACTTTTTTTTGTTGTTACTGCGTGATGTGAGATTTGATTGTTTACTATTGTACACATTTAACTACAAGAATGAGTGATGAGACAGTTGTGGATAAAAGTATTATTACTTATTTTTAAAGGGGTGCCTTGCGACATTGTGTGTGACCAACGCCACTCAAATTTGGCGGCTGCAAGCGGTTTTCCCTTCGAACAATGAACACATCCGGTATCTAAATAAAACAGAAGTCAACCGCGCAATGGAAAACGCATAGCCGGGATATGGAAATTTCTAATGATGCCAAAACCTTTTATGACATCATTAGCGACCTTGGGCAACGTTGGACGGCAACGCAGGCAACTACTACTCTTGTTTAAATAGCGACAGACACAGGACTCAAGGTATTATTGTACGACGGCGCAGTCGTAGCGTGCGGTGATATAAATAAATAAATGTTATACCTACAAAAAGATCACGTATTAATAATTGAATAAGTTGGTGAGGCACTGCACCCGACGGCATTGTCATCCCCAAACAAATAAAGTAAAGTGCGCCATCTATTACAATCAGCGACAAGCATGGATTCATGTATGAAAAAAGTGGAAATGGAAATGTTATCCATTGAAGCATTGAGACTCTGAACTGTTTTGCAAAAGAAGAAAGTTCCGATAGCTCCATCGTTATAAGGCAGATTTTACAATAAGCAATGACAACCTTCGAGAGTGCGATTCGTCATCAGGATGCTCATGTGAACCTGCCATCTTTTTCGGTTCTCCACCACTAACTCCACATCAAGAGGAATCTACAGACGGTTCCTAATAGAAAGCCGCTCACCTTATAGCAAAGCATTCATGGCAGGTCTTGGTCTGGTTTGGACGTATGCACATTACGTTACCAAACCATTTGAGTATGCTCGTTCCGTTTGGAAAAGTAGCTGCTCAACATTGACTTCACGTATTCTGGTGTTTCTTTCTTGATCTCTGTGAGTTTTTCCCGCACCACCAAAAAGGAATTTCATTTTGTCGGCTTATTTCCACGATCTTGTTATAAGGACCTGATTTCTGATGATGCCCGGCAAGAGTTGAGCTGAAACTTGGTGTGACAGCTAGCTAGTGGTCGCCGTGTGGTTCAAAGTTTAGGTTTTTTTTTCGAGTTGTTCCATCTCAGGACAGGTCCACACGTGCCAGAGATCACATATCACAGGTGTCGATACCCAGAGATTATGCTTGGCTGATGCGCAGACCAAGTTCAACACCCGTGGACAAGCATCCTTCGATGTAAGCTGCCATAAGTCCGCGGCACCACTTTTCGACAGAAAATGACATGAAGAAGCTTTTTAACCCGTCGTTCGGAGTCGGCAATAAAAACTGTAATTCCCTTCCATTCGTGGAAAAAATATAACATGCAAAACATGATAGGTTGTCTTGGTTCCCTCAGCTCCAGTCAAGCTCTTTACTTTTACTTGAACAAAAAAACATTATTAATCTCGACTGATGGAAATATTTTTCACACCACTGTCCTTCAAACATTTTCATTGAATTGCACTTGATTAATTCAAGGCATATAAACGGTAATGAAAATATAATTTAGATTAACGTTAATATTGCACCATAACTGAAATGCAAGGCACGTTAAAATGTGTACTGAAATAGTAGATAGTACACAGGGTGTTTCGCAAGTTTTCGTTTAAATTTCTTGGATTGTTGGTTAAGTGTAAAAATTTATTCCCAAGACAATGTTATATGTTACATTTTGAACACACCTTCAATAGGAATCACTTATAGGGTACCCCTACAATGGAACCCCTATCCTCAGTCGTTGACTCTGTCAACAATCTCAATGAGGCGGCTCAACAATTTGACTCACAAATAACATTAGCCTACGAAGAGAGGGAACTTCAAAAACCGATCCGTCAATTGTGACCTTCGCTGGTAGAATAAAGAGCTAAGTGGTGAGTGAATATAGAACGGTTCTCACAACCAATAATAGAGCTATAAGGAAATGCAAAAGAAAAACTTGTAAATTATGGCATTCCTAGAGACCAAAGCAAGAACATTAGTAATGGTAGATTCACCCATAACCACGGCGAGAATCAAAGTCTGCTTCTTTACACTCGCTAACGCTTTCCTGACTTCGAAATCGGCGATACATCTTCCGAAAGATCTTCCACACGTCTTTTCAACTGTGAAGCACTTACTTACTTAGATGGCGCTATAGTTCGGGGTGAACCTGGGCCTCAACCAACAAGCTTCTCTAATTAGCCAGGTCCTTAGCTAACCGCCTCCAGTTACGCACTCCAAGTTGGTTGAGGTTCCCTTCTTCTTGTGCGCGCCACCTTAGGCGAGGTCTTCCTCTACTGCGTTGTCCCTCCGGGTTGGATCCGAAGACTCTTCGGACCGGATCGTTGGTGTCCATTCGCTCTAAATGTCCTAGCCATCTTAAACGACCAATGCGTAGTTTTTTCTACAAGGTCGATGTCGTCGTTGAACCTCCTCCTCCATAACCCGTCAACGCACACGGGACCGAATATCTTACGAGGAATTTTCGCTCGAAGCAACCAAGGGTATCTTCATCCGCCTTTGATAAAGTCCATGCTTCAGCACCATAGAGAAGGACTGGGATAATTGTACAGAGTTTCCTTAGTTCTTCGGGAAGGGGCCTTACTACTAAATTGCCCTCTCAGCCCAAAGAAACAGCGATTGGCAAGAGTTATTCTTCGTTTGATTTTTGATGAGATATCATTTTCAGAAGTGACAGCAGAGCCAAGGTAGACGAAGACCCTTACTTCCTCGAAGTTATAGCTGTCTATAGTGACATTCTGTCCGATTCGTCGATGTTGAGTGTCCCTTCTCGTCGACAGCAAATACTTAGTTTTGTCCTCGTTGATCGCTAGTCCCATTTTGGCCGCTTCTTTCCCACGCACCGGTGACAGCTCGCTGATTTTTGCCGTCAGCGTACGCGAGTAGTTGCACAGACTTCTGAACGATTGTTCTGCTGTTGTAGGCTTGAGCGTTTCGCACAATTCGTCCAAGAATGATGTTGAAGAAATCGCATGACAGCGCATCACCTTGCCTAAATCCCTTTTCGACATCAAAGGTTTCGGTGAGATCGTGACCGACTTTGATGGAGCAGCGAGCATTCTCCATCGTCATCCTACACAAACAGACGAGTTTGGCAGGGATGCCAAAACTTGACATGGCTTTATATATTTAAAATCGATAAATAGGTGGTGTGTATCGATTTGGACTTCTTGGGATTTCTCCAGGATCTGCCGAAGTGTGAAAATTTAATCAATTGTGGACTTTCCTGGCCTGAAATTACACTGATAGGTTTTAGGTGTTCACACAGCACGGCAGAGAGGATCTTGTAAGCGATGTTCAGAGGGTCTCCTTTCTTGTGAATCGGGCAAACGATGCTGAGATTCCATTCAACAGGCATACACTCGTCTGACCAAATCTTAGAAATGAGTTGGTGCATGCTCTCTACCAAATCATCCCCGCCTGCTTTAAATAGCTCGACCGGTAATCCATCCGATCCAGCAGCTTTGTTGGATTTTAGTTTGGATATTGCTGTCTGCACTTCGCTTTGATCAGGTGGACGGGAGTCTTGGTTATCATCATCCAAAGTGAATGGTTCGTTCTGTCTGACGGCGATATGTTGGTCTTCATCGCCGTTATACAGTCTACAGAAGTGGTTTTTCCATATTCTCAGCACCGACTGTGATTCTGCTTAGCACAAAAGATTGTAATGCTTTTCTGGTCTATGTCAAGTAGGTAGGGTGCCTACTTAGAGCCTAGTTCTGATATTTCAGGAAAGCAAACTTCCAGCTTAGTCCGAGAAGATGTACAATTCTATTATGTGTTATTATTTATCATACCCTCTTCTGCATTCGTTCCCTCAACAGTACCTAGTCGTAAAGTCGGTCGTATACCTACTGCTTTTCAAAGCCTCTTCAACTAACTTTCACTAACTTATCCTCTGAGTGTTGGTATTTTTTTTACATTCCCTTACTGTTAACAAGTGTTTCTCCGCGCCTTTCTGATCAAACAACTAAGGGCTTAAGGTAATGGCCTGGAGAGTCGTCTAAATCAAAGTCAATCTTTACGTCCAACCATAAAAAATAACAGAAATTTACTAGAAGTTAATAATTTTCTCTGTATTTGCATCACAAAACAATCCTTAAAAAATTACACTCCTCCAATGTCCATTTACATCGCAGTGAATTTGAAGAAGTTTACACCTAGAAAGTTCAGAAATATCAAAAATATTTCAAAACTTTGTTCCCTCCCAACTTACCAGTTGGATTTATCCGTGTCTCAAAAGTATCCAGCGACTTGAACCTTTCCAGCTTTGTCATAGCACTGAATAGATCCTAAAATGAGATTCAACGACCGAGTAAAGTGTGCAACTCTAGCATTGAAATGCAAACAAACTTACAGTGACCTCATAACCTTTGGTGTTACGCATTCCCATCTCTTTCAGTGCAAGTTTTATTGAGTATGGGGCACCGTCAGCTCGTCGGCTAACAAAGGCAATCGCATATGAATACTCTCCTGCATCATTCATGGGGGTGATAGGTCGGGCCCAAACCTGGGGTATCCAAAAATAAAGTTTATTATAATGAGACTTAAAAAAAAAAAAAACAATGCAAATGGGAGTGGTGAACCTCAATATTGTTGCTGAAGTGAATACGGCGACCCTGAATGCCCAGGGGATCTTGATTAACAGCTATTATTTGCCTGAAAATAAATTGCGTCATAGTTAAACATATGCATCGAGACTACGAGTATGTGGGGAACATTACCGATTTAAAAGAATTTCCTTAATTTCCGGTCGCACCGTCCTTAGATCGTTTGACATAATCAATGGAGCCGCGAGAATTGCCCATACTGCCATTTGAGTCTTACTCTGTTCGTAACTTAAGCCATAGTTTCCAAGAATAAGCTGAAAGAGAAATTATGATTTACTCTTGCTACTGTGATGTCTCAGGGTCCTCACCATGTCTGGATCATTCCAATGACCTGGTCCACCATGTGGTTGAATTCGATCTTGATTTTTCGAAAAGTAGTCCATGATAGACGAGACAGATTCATACGAGTCATCGATATCATCCCAGTTTCTCCATAAATTGCAATTTTCCTTCAATGCCTCATAGTTGGGCTAGAAATTATGAGTTGTAAACAATGCGGTGTAAGTAGCGATGCATGGCTTACCAATACTCCTTCATACTCTTGATATACTGGCCAACTGCAAGAGTACACCATGGGTCGTCCAGTTTTATTCAACAACTTTCCAAATTCTGGATATCCCTTGTCCATATCCTTAATATCGGCATAGCAGCCGTCTAGTTTCACATAATCCACATCCCAATCGGCAAAAGTTTGTGTGTCAAGTTCCATGTGGTTGATGACACCGGGATAACCAGCACAGGTTCTAGTTCCATAGTCCTGATATAGACCGAATTTTACACCTTTTCCATGGATCTACAATGAAAGAAGGTTCTGTCAACAATGGAATTCGTCGTGCCTGGTGATTTACTTACATAGTCAGCCAAGGATTTCAGACCGCTTGGGAATCGTTTTCGATCTTCAACAAGTTTCTGGGTAATGTTATCCCTCTGACGTTCGAGCCAGCAATCGTCAATGATAACATATTCGTAACCAGCTGCAGCGTATCCTTCTGAGACCAACATATCCGTGGTTCTCTTAAAAAGGTTTTCACTGGAAGGTTAGGTAAAGAAAAATGCTTTTAATGATCAGGAGAAAGTGGGTGAGGCTGAATATCCAACCGAGGCCCGGGTTGTGCGACCCATTTGAAATCGAGTCTAGGGTTATGAACGCAAGATTACAGATCAGTTAAAGGTCGGAATGGGTTATGGAATTACCATCTTCATGGGCTAAGCCGAAAAGCACATATTTTGGAAAACTCGAATAAAACTCTGAGGAGTGTACCTGACAAAGACCAAAAAAGAGCTTCTGTGACGAGTAAGGTTTTACACGACTGAAGAATGCTGGGATCCTAAGTTAGATCGAAGTCCTATGAGAACCTTAGGATCGTGCTCGTAGATGACTTGCTGACTATTTCTGGGGAGATGAATCCCCTGCAGAATTGTTTTTGTCTGCTTCGAGCTCTGGTGGAACATTAACTACAAAAGGTGTTCCGTCGTTTTTTTTTATCTTCGAAGTCGAGTCAGCACATGACCGTAAGACTTATGCTCAGCTAGAGAAAGCTATGTCCAATGAGGAGGAGCGTTAGAAGTTTAGCATCATGCTTGCTTATAGAGAGAATTTCTTGACTTCTCTTTCTGTATAAATGCGTAGCCTTTTATCTCACACTATGAACTTTTAAAGGCTTTTATCGTAAAATGTTTAGCTTGTAGCAACTTCTGATGTACGGTGCTCCTCGGATAGCTGCCTTGAGAGTTTTTCTGATTTATTTGGGCACTAAAGAGGGGAAGTTACCTATCCGTACCCAATTACATTGCTGAACATTTATGAAGCCTAAAATATTTGGTTAGCAATGCAGGTTATGCAACTAAGCGGGGGAGTACTTATCCGGGTATTACTGTATTTAAAACCATCGAGACTTGATTGAAATTCGATGAAAAGTTGTGGATTTTCATCGAAAAAAACAAATAACTGGGCTCGGATAAGTCTGTGAAAAGAAACAAGTGACCTACTGCACACTTTACAGCCTCTGATTCTGTGATCATTTCTCGTCGAACCAAAGACGTTCTATATCAAAAGCAATTAGGAACGATCAGAATAAGCATACTTTTCCAATTAAGTAGTATACAACTCACCTTATACACTCATATGGATACTTTTCACAATCGGTAATACATCTAAATCGCTCCCAATGCATCCAACCCATAGGTGGAGTCCTAGCCAAGCCATTTTCTAACCCTTCACTATGCCTTACAATGGCCACCATTAACATCACAAACACTGCACTAAATTCCATGGCGTCACTTTTGAAATTGTTCACCTGTCACTAGAATACACCGACTGAATCCTTTGGCCCAAAATTGAATTGTTTTATACACTTGCCTCCTGAAGTTGTTTTGTGATGCGAAATCAACTACCCACTGATACTAAAGCGTGCTCGGCGTACTTAGCAAAATACATAGGGCTGCCTTAATAATCAACAGTTTGACACTTATGAGTCGTTCTGATGTGATAAGGAAACGCCTACTTGAACAATCTCCAATGAATTGAAGTTAATTATGTTTTTTTCTTTTTTCGATTGCAGTTGTATATGTTAGCTACATTCCTTGACAAAAGTAAAAGTGTTCCATTATCAGCTCTCGACATGGGCCCATAGTGTGTTTATAGTTTAAATGTATCAAATGAAACTAAAGGTGTAAATGGGGTGCACTTACGCAATGGGGTGCTTGACATGATTATTTGAAAAAAAAAAATGCACTATTTCTGGCTCAGCAATTTAGGGCAGATACTTAGATAGAAGACGATCAATACTGCATCAGTCCTTCGAGACTTTTCAAAACTAGATATGAAATAAGTATGACCGAGATTGATATGATCCACTTGAGTTTGCTGTAGGTAAGCTTTGTCTTTGATAGACAAGCAAACAAGAAGAACGGACGCGCAATAGTCTTATCACATGAGTAGTGTTGGTTTGAGTACGAGAAAAGCATGTCTTTCATACTTGCTTAGGTGCTGCTGCAGTTCGGGGTGAACCTAGGCCTCAATCAACAAGTCTATCAATTTAGCTAACTACCTTGGGATGTGTACTCCAGGTTCGTTGTATGTATGTATATTTGGCACGGCAGCTCATAGAGAGCCAAGGCCTAGCTTCTCATAACCATTCATGTTGTGCGTGTTTTATTCTTCGCACGAATAGAAGGGACCAACAGTTTAATGCCGACTCCGAACGGCGAATTGAGAAGCTTAAGATGACAGATTATTCTCTTGCAGGTTTGTCATGCCTGCGAAGAGGTGGTGCCTCGAAAAAACTTTTGGTGGTTTTTGAGAATCGAACCTGTGTCTCGCTTAGCAGTCCAACGCACTAATCACGAAACTATGGCGACCACCAGGTTCGGTTCGTTGAGATCCTTTATTACTTGGGCACATCAACTTAGGCCAGGTCTTCCTTTACTGCGTTGTCCCTCTGGCTTAGATTCCAAGACTCTAAAATGTTGGTATCCATTCGGTCTACATGTCCTAGACTTGTCCTACTGTAGATATACACTTTATAATGTTCATGACTAAATGTCTAACTCCAAAGCTCGTACAGGTACCCTAACGCAGAATTTTTCTCGCTCGAAATGACCAAGGATGTTTAATCTATATCCACTTTCGATAGAGTCCATACTTCAGCGTGCAAAGTTCTTTTTAAATAGAGTCTTGTTCTCCGTTTGATTTCTTAAGAAATGCCATTGTCCGAAGTGAAAGCAGAACTTAGGTGTCTTGTTGTCATTTTTTGACATCTTGAGAAGGTCTTTACCAACCTTGATGGAGCAGTGAGCGTTTTTCACCGTCATCCTGCATGGATGGATTAGTTTGGATCCGTATAGCTCGTCTTAATAGGTTCTTTCATAGCCGGCCTTCAAATCGATAAAAAGTAGACGGATATCGATTTGAACTTTTGGGGTTTTCTCCAGGGTCAGTCGAAGTGTGAAAATTTAGTTGATTGTGACCTTTTCTACTCTAAAAAAAAAGGACCCAGTCATGCATTTGACGAAGGGTTTCAGGCATTTACACAAAATGACGGATAAGATCAAGATGCCAAGGAAATTGATGCCTTTTTATAGTTGGCATTGTTTTATCACAATGGACCTTATCTGGTCTAAGTGAGGCTGCAGCCTGCCACTCCTACCTTTAGTTGGCATTGGCACCATTGATGGTGTCTCTTTTCTTGTGGATCATCCAAACAATGCTGAAATTCTATTCATCTGGCATACATACGTCTGACGAAATCTTAGAAATGAGGTGTATGCTCTCTATCAAGTTGCCTCCAGTTGCTTTAAAAGACTACATTTATGTATTCTTTGAATTTAGGCAGAGGTTATAGGTCCCCTAAGCAAAGATTAGCACCATAGCGTCATCTCTATGCTTGCAAACAAACAGATAGATGTACATATGTAGCTAGTCCTGTCATAAATTCTGTTACGAATATAAAACGCCATAAAAAGAAAACAAATAAACATTTCGTTTCCAATATTGTTTCATTTATTAGGCCACAATATTGATTAATTAAAAAAAATTTATTCACTCGAAATAACTGCCGTTTGCCTTAACACAAGCTTTTAATCGTTGTGGCCATTGGGCTATAGCGGCACGCACGGTTTTTAAGGACATTTTTGATGCTGCTCGAGTGAATGATGTTTTGAGGCTTTCCAAATTTCGGCGAGGAGTCTTGCAAGCCATGCTCTCCAATTCTGATCACAAACCGTAATCCAGTGGATTCAAATCTGGACTCCCCGGCGGCCAATCTTCGGCTGCTATGAAGCCAGGAATATTGACACTGAGCCACTCCTGCGTGGTTTTGGCTTTGTGCTCTGGAGCAGAGGCCCTTATTGTGAGTGTCGATCAGCAATCGCCACGACAATTGTCGATTGCGTCGATTGATTTGAACTATGGCATTGTGTAACTCAATCGATAGAATTTTAATTCATATATTTTTATTTTCCTTAATATAAATATTTTATTTTTACTAAAATTACTTACATTTCATACGCACAAAACTCTTCCACTTTTCTCGAAAACAAACCATCGACCAGAAATTTCTGATCGACAACAAGCGACTGTCAAATCGACAAATGTCGATCACAATCAAAATACACAATACCAAAATCTACAATCGACGATCGATGATCGATAAATGTCGTTCATCGATCAGCTATCGACACTCACAATAAGGGCCAGAGTCTTACTGGAAGATCCATCTCTCTCCATTGATAAGGTTATTGGTCAAACCCTTCACAACACCCTCCAGCACATCTTGCTGGTAGACTTTCGCACCAGTTTTCACGCCTTTTTCGCAGAAATGGAGGGATGTGACACCTTGGTGAGAGACTCCCCACCAAACCATTGCGGAAGCGGGATGATGGCCACGTTGAACCCTTGGAACAACATTCTTCGCTTCCTTAGATAACGTAGTATAAATTTTGTCATTTTGCTTATTGAAAACTTCTTCCACGGTAAAAATGCTCTCATCCGTAAAGAGAGTGTTTTCATGGCCATTGTCCGCGTGCCACTGTAAAAGTAGCTTGCATCTTCCCAGCCTAATTTGTTTTAATCGAGGAGTTAAGAGATGACCCGTGGATCGACGATAGGCTTTCGTATGCAGATCATCTCGAATCAGCCTAGACATGGATCTGGTTGATATATCCAATTCCTTGGACATGATTTTCTGTTTCCTAAGGGGATTTCTTCGAATTCGTTCTCTTACAGCTTTTAGTAGAAGTTTCAAACAATAAGCGCTGGAAATTGTGTAACAGAACTTACGGCAGGACTAGGTATATATAAACACTGGAGGGAAGACTGGGATTCCTCCATGATCTCGACCTTGCTCGTGGTCTTAGGAAACTTCAGTCTAAATTACTTTCTGGTTGATCTTTGATGCAATGACAGCTTGATGTAACAACATTTTGATCGCTTTCTGTTTTTTGCTTATCCGGAACAATTACCTGAAATGATTTTCCTTTCGCTTGCAGTAGCTGATGCTTTATTCGGATACATTCACGGTTCTTGAACTCAACAATTACATTTAATTAAATTTTTTTAGTACATATGTATTCATATTACAAATAGAAAAGTAATACACCTTCTATGTATCCATTTAAAGCACAGTAAATTTGAAGAAATTCACTCCAGTTGGATTAATCCGCGTTGCAAAAGTATCCTGCGGCATATACTTATCCACCTCTGTCATTCCATCGAATAGATCCTAAAATGAGATTCGATAAGCGAATAGAATCCCTAGCGCTTGTGCAAACAAACTTACAGTGATCTTATAACCCTTGGTATTTCGCATTCCCAATGCACTCAATGACATCGTTACTGATTGAGGTGAAATGCCCGCCCGTCGGTTAACAAAGGCGATCGCATATGAATAATATCCTGCGTCATTCAAGGGGGTGATTGGTCGAGACCAAATCTACATATGCATGTCAAATTTTAACGTTATGAGAGTTTTTTTTTTTTTTTAAATACAAATGGGGATGGTAAACCTCAATATTGTTGTTGAAGTCAACACGGCGACCCTGAATGCCCAAGGGATCTTGATTAACAGCTATTATTCGCCTGAAAATTAATTGCGTTATTGCATCGAGACTACAAGTATGTGGATTATATTACCGATTAAGAAGAATGTCCTTAATTTCAGGTCGAACATCCCATAGATCGTTGGACATAATCAATGGAGCTGCAAGGATTGCCCACACTGCCATTTGGATCTTGCTCTGATCGTAAGTTAAGCCATAGTTTCCGAGAGTAAGCTGAAAGAGAAATTGTGTGTTTCGGTGAAGTTCTACGGTGTCCTATTCAATTTACCATATCTGGATCATTCCAATGACCTGGTCCGCCATGTGGTTGTATTTGATCTTGGTTTTTCGAGTAGAAGGCCATTACATACAATAGAGATTCGTAATTGTCTTGAATATTAACATAGTTTCGCCATGAATTGCAAGTCTCCTTCAAGACCGTATAGTTGGGCTAAAAATGTAACTTGTAAGCTAAATGTTTATAATTCTAGTGAGTGACTTACCGATCTTCCTTTTTCTTGTAGAAACATTGGCCAAGCGCAGGAGAACACCATGTGTCGTCCGGTTTTATTTAACAACCTTCCAAATTCCGGAAATCCCCTTTCCAAATCGTTGATATCGGGGTGGCAGGCAGTAAGTTTCACGTAGTCCACATTCCAATCGGCGAATGTTTGGGTGTCAAGTTCCATGTGGTTAATGACACCGGGATAACCAGAACAAGTAGAGGTTCCATAATTTTGATAGAGACCTAATTTTAAATTTTTTTGATGGATCTACCAAGAAAGGGGTTTCTAAATGAAACTTGTCATACATGGTAGTTTACTTACATAGTCAGCCAAGGATTTCATGCCACTTGGGAATCGCTCTCGATCTGGTAAAAGTTGTTTGGTAAACGGATCCCGGTCACGGCTCTGCCAACAATCATCAATGATCACATATTTGTAACCAGCATCAGCATATCCATCTGAGACCAGAATATCGGCTGTTCGTTTAAAAAGACTTTCGCTGATAGTTAAATAAAGAAAATGGAAATAAGATAAGGCCATAAATCCAAGACTATGATGTTTACTTCAAGACACCGAACACAACGATGCTTGTTATCTTCTTCTATTCTATAACAAACCATTGAAAAGTACCAAGTAACTCACCTTATACACTCATCTGGATAATTTTTACAATCGGTACCACATCTAAATCTCTCCCAGTGCATCCAACCCATAGGTGGAGTTCTGGCCAATCCATTATCCAAGCTATCACTGCTGCACACAATGGCCACCACGTATACCACAATCACTGCACTAAATTTCATTGTATCACTTTGAAAATGTTTTAAGGGTGGTCACTAGAATGCACCGAATGAATCCTGCAATTCAAAATCAAAGAGTTTTATACCTTTGATCCACAAAGGCGAAACGGACGCATTGCTTGTCTTTGTACTTGACTTATCTGCATGTGTATATTGTCTGAATCTCTCCGAGTTCCATCTTTGCAATGATTGTTCGTGTTATTGCTAACATTTCATTCCTTTATTGGTTATCTGGCTTATACTCGGGTTATCTGTCTTGGTGTCACGGTATTGTAGACTAGGGAATACCCATAGCATATATTTTGTTTTGTGATTGCGGCAAGTACGATGGAAGTACATATCGACGTTTTGAAAAAACTGAAATCGCGGTCAGCTGCAACAATGGATCCTATCTGCTATTCACGCCTTCTTTCCAGCGATAAAGAGAAGACGGAACAAAAAAGTTCTATCTGATCTATTCTTTGGTTCACTTCAGGATTGTCCGAGCTATTATTTTGGCTCCTTAGGCTAACTTTCTTAGGGAACATGACTTGATCTCTGTATTTCTTTCATCTACGTGTTGATTTTGATTCTCTTCACAGCTATAGAGCTTGTCAGGACGCTTGGATTAGAGAACTGGAAACAGTATGCCTTGGACGTAAAGCTGCAGTGTCTCATTAAGGGTCCGCCAATAGATCGCGAGCTTGTTAAGTAAGTAAGTTCGCGAGAGAAACTCTTGCTAGTGATGTTTCAGAGTCCGAGAAAGAAGCCCCATTATCCATCCGGTGTAACTTCGAACCAAATTGCTTCACAAAAAACTAAAATAAAATCCAACTGCCCTCCTAACTTTTGAAATAAAATTTCGTGTTGAATAACATCCCACGTTAAAAATTCTTTAACACATATCATCGGACAACTATAAAACAACCAATACAAACATCCATAAAGTAAAATTTCTACATCGTACCTCGCTGACATTTCTCGTTGACTGTTACAAAAAAAAAAAAAAAAAAAAACTCCATCACTCACAGGTCACAGCTTACTGAGAGAGAAAAAACAGTTGTTTTCTCATCGTCTTGTCACATCCGAGCAGCGGTTTCTTCCTTTTTGCAAACAAATTATTTCACGCGATCAAATCCACGCCACAGATATCTTCGCAAAAATTCACAAAAATCCATTCACAAGGTACTTCCAGTAGAAAAATATCTCGTAACCAAGTCTTCACAGGGAAACTCCCATTGCAAAGAGAAACAATTCGATTGTGCAAAAGGGCGTAATAAATTTCTGGTAAGTGGCATGGAATACGAATACGCTCTCTCTTTGGACATTTTGACAGTCTGATTGGACGTAGTTTTCGTTGAAATTTGGAAAGTTAAAGGAAAATTACCTGAAATTTTCATCTTTATTTTTCAGGTAAATTCACGTCCACGAAGGAAGAAATGCAAATACCAACATCAAACTCTTTTTGCCGAACATAATTTCTAGAGAAAAATCTGAAATCGTTTGTATAGACAGCAGTAGCAGCATCGTCATCGTTGTCATCTCACTATGAATCGGAAGAGTCTCTACGTAACTTTTGTTGACGCTCTCGGTCCGTACCTGAAGATATGTGGCCAATTGAATCCGGATGCATTGCGTGTGGTACGCACTAAGATTCAGATGGTGCTGCCAACGTGTTATTCCACAAACGCATGCAATTTGCAAACGGGAACGGTATGCTTGTGCAAGCGCTACGAAGAAGTGTGTAGGGCTCGGATTACGGCTGTGATGCATCCGGAAAACGTTCTGCAAGTGGAGTACATCGACTATGGGTACACGGTTCTTGTCGACAGCGGTGAGGTATGAAACTCTTGTCATTGATAAGCGTGTATGTATATTTTGTGTTGTTTTAATTGGAGCGGAATTTTTGCATGTGGGAGGTGGTTACAGTGCTAATTTCTGTAGATAATAATTGTCTTTGTTGCGACGAGCACAGAAGTCAGTGTCATACTAAGTGAATCACACGCTTGGTGATGAGCGAGTTTTTGGACAGTAACGTTCAGTAAGGTCGTTGTTATGTGCAGTGTTGGCGCTTTCCTAATTGGGAGTAGAAGTTCACTTTCAGGTTGGACGGCGTAGTATAGCCATGGCCAAGTGATTATCACATTTCATTCATTGTCAGGAGATTTGCTTATGTAATTGTAGTCTCTTGTGTGAGCGGGGACACAGGTGGGTGGGTGTTGCATCAGTCAACAAAAGGTAAATATTGCACATGGTTTAGTGGGTTATAGATAATGTTGACTCGGCTTTATATTTACTGAAGTTATGCCGAAAATTCCGATGGGAATCTGGTTTCAACCAGCATTGCATTAGGAGCCTTCACTTTTTCTCTAGTCAGTTGTATTCAAGAAAAAAAAAATTGTTTGTTCGTGTCAGTGAAAGGTGATTCGTTTCGTCACTCCTCCGATGCTTTACCAGTGTGATTAGCGACTGAAGAGCTGCAGTGGCTCAAATTATATGAGCGCTTTGACCTACAGCACACATTTCCGTGTGTTGCTTTTTCTTATCACCCTCTATCTACATACATATGTATATTTTTGTCTTCCGATTGTTGCATCACGAAACTTCTGCCTACTCACCATCTTTGGTTTCCTCAACCTTATGTTGTTTGTTCATCCCAACCAAACACATTCATCTAATTGTGGTGCTCGAAGCTTCGTCATCGGCGGTTTTACGCCCGTTGAGACTATTGCTGTCAAGGAGTTTTGGAAATAAAAAACGCTGTTGTCATATGATTTTTAAACATTGTGCTTGAGAGGATTGTATAGGTATAACTTAGAAGGTGGGTTAAGTGGTGAATATGTACAAAGAGTATGAAGTCACTTATTTTAGTTAACTGAAATCGTCCCATAACACCCGCAAGCAGCAAGGACGTACAACTTTCTAGATTCTTTGAGGTTAATAGGCATTAAAAAATAATTTTTCAGGGCACGAACACTCTTTAGGCGGATTGAACGCTTTCAAATTTTAAATTCTTATTGAACAAGAATCCGAAACAACTTGGAGTCTGAAACAGTTGGCTGCCCACTCACTCATTTTCGGGTCTTGTCTACTTTATAGTCAACTAGTCAGCAGCTTATCGTTTTAAGGAAGCTATCTCCTTGGAAAGTAGCAGTTGTCGAACAAGTTAGTAAAACGACAACTATGCAAAGCGCCCAGGGTTTGACTTGCAGATCTATAAAGAACATATCTCCGCCTCAACATGGTCCTTGCCGGTCGACCATCACCCATCGCTGACGTAGAATATAGTCTCTTATGTAAGATAAGGACTACTCCAGCTTAACTGCGTTCAGGATGGTGCGGCTACCTAAACCACTTAGAACTAGCACGAGCACCACGACAATAAACTCAATTTTTTTTTTTAGTTTTTAAGATTAAGACGATTTCTTATCGACTCTGTTTCTGTTTCATTTTTTTCTTTAGGTGTATATTCCACAATTCCAAGATACTTTGGAACAAATACCACCATTGTGCTCGACATTCATTATGCTGGGTGTTCTTTCAGATTGGAGCAAGGAAGATCTACAAGAGATCTCCCGACTTATAGTGAATCAAACTCTTGATATTTCCGTTGACATGGAGGTAAGTTGTTGTTAATATGAATATTCTCGACTAATCCTTTAAATCCATTGTTTCCCGTAGTTAAATCAATTCAAATTCATTCAAATGAAGTGGAGGGAATTCAATTTTGCAGAATTCCTCATTCTACAGAAAAAAATCGGTGCTCCAGTTCAAAATGAGATTCTACGTGATAATTTCGTTAGACTTATGAATAAAACGCAATATGTGGTGCCAATGATACCGGGGAATACACTCATGATATGTAACAATAATAACAACAATATAGCCATGTACAATGGCAGAGAGACAATGATGAAGACACCTGCTCCAGCTCGGCAACTCCATCCAACGACAATGGTGAGTAGAGACAACGATACACTCAATTGACAATCAATGACTTTCTGTTTGTAGAACAATTCCAGATATCCGAATGCATTTGGAAACCTTCACACTATGGTGCAGGGTAAGTTCCCAAAATCAAGCAAATGAAGAGATGTTGAGTGTAAAATTTACTTGATAGGCTTTCAACACCAGAATACTCGTATCCCCTACACGGGACCACCGCAGAAGGCATACTCTCCACGATATAATCGACCAGTGCCACCAGCTCCTTTGGAATCACAACGTTCGCCGGTAAAACGTGGCCCGGCAACGTTCAAATCAAATACTCTAGTTGTGGGCAATAGTTACGATGTCTGTTGCAGCTTTGTAGAGAATGGTCCATGTTTGTTTTCCGTCCAATTGATGGCCGAACAGAGCAAACTCACCGAGATGATGACTAAAATAGAATCAGTGCAGCTGAAAGAGTTCATTGATAAACCCACTCTCGGCACAGCATGCATTGCGAGATATTCTGAAGACGGCCAATTGTACAGAGCTCTTATAACAGGGGTGCAGCCGACGGCCTGCAAAGTGACATACATTGATTATGGCAATGCGGAGATTGTACAGTCCCGGGATTTGTATGAAATTCCAGAGGAATACCTGACACACAAAGCGTTTGCCATACGATTTACACTCTCCGGTTATAAAGAGTTGGAACCGATCGATGAGAGTCTAAAGAAAGCATTTAAGGAGATGGTGCTGTTTAAGAATTGTAGTTTGAGAGTGATGCCCCTTGAGGGTCCACCACTTGTTCAATACTGTGAACTGCGAGTGAGCGACAAGAATGTCTTTGAGACATTGAAACAAATCCAACGCTGCCGTTTAGTCTTCCCAAAAGCTGACGGTCTCACTTCGAACGATGTGGTTGAGATTCGATACATAGACTCACCGAAGCATTTCTACGTGCAAAAGATCTCCAACATTGAGGAGTTCGAAAAGATGATGGACGATATGTTTATTTACTATAACAAGAAGCAAGTTGTGCCAAATCACCTATCCATTGGCACGCCGTGCATGGTTAAGTTCGAGAACGAGTGGTTTCGGGCCGAAGTGATGCGTGCTGACGGTATGAACATCGTTGTTCGTCACGTGGACTTTGGCTACGTACAGAAAGTCACCAAGAACCTGTTGAGTACTGTTTCCGAAAAGCATTTGAAGTTGCCCCGCCAGGCGATACAGTGTTGCCTCAAGGGATTCGAGAATAATGAAATGACCAGGGATCTGGCTACCACACAATTCGAGATGCTGGCCGAAGAATCGAATCTTAGTCGACGATCGTTCACGGTGAAAGTGTTTCGCATTCAGCCAAATGGTGCGTATCTAGTCAATCTTTGCACCAAAGATCTGAATGTCATGAAGAAACTATATAAGCTCAGCATGCCCTTTGATCAGTACATATCAATGGAAAAGGAGGAATTCAATAGCCTTTCGAATGGCTACGATAAGAAACCACAACAGCAGCAACAACATCCAGTGCAACAACAGCAATTAATGCCGCTGCAACAAAATCAACAGCATGTCAACCCAGAAGCAAAGAAAGGGAATTACTTCAATTCAACTGCCATGCAAAGTGGAGACGAAAGGAGTGTTAATCGAAATTCACAGAACAGCAATATGTCCATCGAATGGGATAAGAATAGCTCAAGTTCGCTAGAGAATAGGGACTCCAGATCAAGCTCGAGTGAGCATAAGAACAGAAAGTATCCACAACAACAGCCAGTGCAATTAAGAGGGAACAGAGAGCAGCGCTCTGATCGAATGAATAAGAGTTCCAGTTCGAGTGACAAACGATCCAGCTATGACGAAAATAAGAAACCCTACAACAAGAACAAGAATATACCGCCAAGATTTTTGAATGCAAAACTGAACCAAGAGTCTCCGCCGGAGAATAGGTGAGTAAAACTGCTTATGAAACTTTTCCATTAATACATTGATTCCTTTTCAGACGACAACCGAAGCCAAACCAACAGAAATTCAAAGATCGGCCACAATATCCTGCCGATGGGTATTCCCAAACGAAAAAGCAACAGTCAATCGCTTCTTCATCATCTCAACGAGATTCGAATGAAGACAGTAGTATTCTTGAAGTAACGCTGATTGAGGAGTACGTTCCACTTGACAAAGAATTCGTCAAGCTACCTATCGATGTACCAGCGCGTGAAGAGGTCATGATCTGCTGGTGGATTTCACCTCATCAATTCTACACCCATCTTAAATCTAGAAATCAAGAATTCGAGAAACTCATGCGACGAATTCAAGCTTTCTATCGCAACAAACCAAGCAGACAGATGTCTCTGAAAGTTGGTGCCAATGTGATTGCTCGCTACCGCAAGGACAATATTCTGTATCGGGCTCGCATCATTGCCTGCAACCAAATGTTGCGCAAATACAAGGTGCTCTTTGTTGACTTTGGCAATCAATCGACTGTTGGCGATCAGGATATCTGGCAGGTGGAGAAACGTTTCGCGGATTTCCCTCAAATGGCTTACCTCTGCTGTTTCGACAGCGTCGTTTCCAACCATGAAAATTCTTACATAATTGAATGCATGGACAAGTACTTACCGGTGGGAGCTGGACTTATTTGTGAGTATGTAGAGCGTGAGGAGGATCTATACTATGTAAATGTGAATGTGAATGGAGCCTCCTTGAAGAGTGCGCTCGTGAAAGATGGCATGCTCTCTGAAGTCAGTCCAGGTATATATAAACTTTAGAATGTATCTTGAGTAAAGAATGCTGAAACTTGTGTTTTCCTTTTTGTAGATACCCGCCTGGAACTTCTGTCCGGACAACAAATTCGTGCCAAGATAACTTCCATAAATAATATGCTCAATTTTAAAATTCAAATCGAAGGCTGTGATGTTAAACTTTTATGTTCCTACGATGACATTAGATATGTGAAATCAAACCCGGACACGGCGAAGAAATTCAAAAAATTTTACGATGGAAAACCATGCGTGCTCAATATATCGCATGTGACTGATGACAAAGTGTAAGTGCTATGAAAACAAAAGAGCTTATGAGTTACCTTCAGCTAGTCAAGGTTTAGTCTAGTACCTGATTTGACTTAGTAATCTCGTTGGTAATGAATGAACGTCGGAATGGAATACTAACGCGTAATAATCCATTTGTCTGAACGATTGATTGACAAAAGATCAAAACTCTACTTACTTTCCACCCAAAATATGTGTGGGTTTCAATCAAAAGAATTTTTTAGTTAACATGATCTGTTTCCAAATGAGTTCAGCTGTATATGTAAAGTTGAACGTCTCACGTTCGAATTTTCATAGCCAAAACAGTTGGTGTTCATGGTTTAGCCAGACTAATCATAGAATGGTGTTGACTTAAAAATAAACTGCCCTTTCTGCATATTTCGCAATTCAATGATCAGCCTGGACAGCACTGGGACACACTTCAAATTATAATTTCGTCCAAAGACGCCAGCATTTTTGACCCATCATCATCCAAGATGACAAAGTACCCATTTCCACGACTTGGAATACTAGTTCTTCTGCAATAACTGAGCAATTTGGATATAAATTCAGACAACATGCTGAATATTTTCAGCTCGTGAACTCTTATAATTAGTCACTTGATGCTAGTTGCATTGGAGGAAGTTTAGTTTTCGCCTCTCATATTTAAAGCTTTGTGGGTCGTTCTTAGAAGCATCAATCAGAAATTTCGCTTACTTTTGCTGTGATCACTAGATTATTAGCTCTGTAGCATAGATTACTTAATTTAACTAGTAGGTCACTATGGAATGTGGCCACAAGAGGTGCTGGTGAAAGTAATTTTTGCTACACGATGGAATGTATAGAGCAACATACACATGTATGCCATTAAACGTTCCTTAACGCAGCTCAATAGACCACTCAAGCACGCACAATAGAACAATTATTTCCAAATACAGGGACACCTGCATTTTGTAAGAACTGCAGAAACGACAAGAAGGAATAGTTTAACCTTGAAAATTGATTAAATCATCAAAAGCTCTAAGAGCAATCATTTAAACTGTGTAAACTTTATGTTGATTAATTTCAGTTTAATGGTCCGACCATTACTTCCATTACTTCAAGACGACATATCGACAATTTACGTTTGCCCATATCCTTTGATTTGGGAAAAATTTAATATACGTGTTGTATACGTAAGTTCCGTACACCGGCTCTACGGACATCTATTATCAACAGAAAGTGAAGTCGCTCAACTTCTTGACGACATGTTCAGTTACTACGACCAAAACGGTAAGCAACACTCATTGATCTCTAATTGAAAAATTCTATATTCGTCTCTTTTTGTGAACCAATAGGTAACGCCTTAGAAAAGTATGAAGTTGACACCGTATGTGCAGTTAATTCTGACGACGGTAATTGGTATCGTGCCCGGATTTTATCGATAAAATCTGCCGATAACATAAATGTCCTTTACGTGGACTATGGCAATACCGAACTAATCGACAACTCAACGAAAACGAAAGTAAAACGACTCGAACCGCAATTCTATACAGATGGACCCAGTGCGTACGCAATCGAAGTGAATCTACCAATGAGGAGCATAAGCGAAAGCAACCAACAAACTGTGATAGATGAGATTAAATCTCTGACGGCAAACTACGAGCTGACTGTGAAAGTGATCGAGATGCGTGGCAATCGTCTGATCGGAGATTTGTGCTCAAATGATCAGAGTATTGTGACAATTTTGAAGGAAAAGGGCCTGACTCGGGGTAGGGATGTAGGTTATATTCGTAGTGTTATCGATAAGGAACCAGCCAAGTTGTTTGAGTACATCGAAACGGTTGACTTGACGTTGGAGAATGATGATGATGCTACAAATGTCGCAGGTTTAAATTCCAGTTTGTCGGAGAACATTAAGGCTACCGAAAATGTGGTAAAAATCGAAGGTAAGTCGACAAAGACAACCGGTAAAGCCGTGGCATCGCCAAAGAAAGAAAAGAAACAGGAAAAGGTGATGGTGCCAGTGGCAGAGACAACACCGGTGGTGGAAGAAGTGATACCGGAACCGCCAGAAGACCCTTACAAGAACATGGAATCCGGTATGTTAAGTCATTGCGATAACCCAGGCAGGTTCTTTATCAATCATAGTAGCAAGTTGGATGAGTTGCATCAGTTGCAGGAGAATTTACAGATTGTGGCGAGCTCCTTGCCTCCGTTGATGAGGGTGCTAAAGGGAGCCAATTGCATTTCACTGTATTCCGTGGACCATCAGTGGTATCGAGCAAAGATCATGGATAGTGAACTGATGGTGGTGCAGTTCATTGACTACGGAAACACTGACGCTCTGACAGACACGACAGACATCAAGGAGATGAGTGTGTTTCCAGACATTGAATCGCTGTGCATCCCTTGCGCACTACCAATAAAGCCAAAAGGCACTGCTGACTGGGTTGATGCTGCGAATGCGTTTTTCAATGTTTCCTACAACAAGACCATCCACTTTGAGTACATTACTAGAAGCCCATCAAAGAACTTTATTCGTCTGTTCATAGACGATGTGAACGTCGCTGATAAGCTAATAGCCGATGGGTATGCTAAGCCGCTAGAGATGGTCCGTTCGGGCGAGACCTGTTTCGTAAGTCACGTAAATAATTTATCTGACTTTTACATTCAAATGGAGCAGGATGCTAAGGGCTTGGAATTGATTGAATCATATCTAGCCGACAATGAGAAGCTTCCCTTGATTGAAACCTTCACGCATGGTTTAATCTGTGCCGCGCTGTTTCCAGATGATGAGAACTGGTATCGCGCCAAGTTGATGGCGAAGAGAGAAAACGGCTTTGAAGTGTTGTTCATCGATTATGGGAACACAGCGGTCAGTCCAAAAGTAAAGGAAATCTCACAGGATATTGCAGATTTGCCATTCTTGTCGAAGAAATGCGCCTTACAGCTGCCAGAGGAGGTACTCTGCTGGTCAGATGCTGCAGAGGAAAAATTCTCTGACATTTCGGCGCTGGGAGAGACAGTTTTTGTCGTGGAACTCAAAGAGCCCAGTGACCATGCGATTGTACACTTGTCAGTCGATGGCAGAAATATCATAGAAGACTTGGAGCCATTGTGTGATCGTAAGCCGAACATGGATAACGAGATGAACACGAGCTTCTACACCACAATGCAAATATCGATGAGTGAGAGCTATCGAAATAGCGTCCGCGATGCGACCATCAGTCATGCGAATTCGCCGTGTGATTTCTTTATTCAATACAACTCCGACGGGCACAAATTGGATGATATGACCACAACATTAAATGAAATCGGGATGAGTAATCTGGAGAATCCAGATATTGGTATGCTTTGTGCTGCTGTATTTCCCGACGATGGTGCTCTATATCGGTCAAAGATTTTGGAGAACTGCGGCGACAAAGGTTGGCGAGTGATGTTCATCGATTTTGGCAATGAATCGCTGACTCAGAATCTCCGCACTATGCCAGATGATTTGCGCTGCATAAAAGAATTTTCCAAACACTGCACGTTGGAAAATGCAGTGAAATTGTCCACCATATCAGCTGCAGTTGATGTATTTAACGTGCTAATCGATGAGTGCGGTGGAATGGTGAAGATCGACATGGTAGATGATGAATGCGATCCAGCAGTGGTGAAGCTATACGGGAACGGTGAGAATCTGTGTGAAAAACTCAATCGTTTGCTGGGAATCGATGAGAACACAGAATCGTCAATAAAGGACGCTCTAGTCAGTCATGTTGTATCGCCAAATGAGTTTTACGTTCAGTTGAAGTTTGAGAGAGGAGGACTTGAAAGAATTTCGGAGATTTTGGAAAAGGCTGGCGATATGGCGAAGTTGGACAATCCAGCAGAAGGGGACTTTTGTGCAGTCTTTTCTAAAGATGATGAAATTTACAACCGGGGAAGGGTGGTAAAGAAGACCACCGATGAAGACTTTGAAGTTTTCTTAATAGATTTTGGAAACACTGTAGTGGCAAACGATTTGCGGTTGATCCCTGATGAGTTGAAGGAACTGCCAAGCATTGCAAGGAAGTGCCGCCTCAATGAAATGCCCCCAGGCGATGAGAATACACTCAAAGATCGATTTTGTTCCATGTTGGAGTCGCATTTCGGAGAGATTTTCCAAGTCGAAGCGATTTCCACTAACAATGACGACGATAACGAGGTTTTGTCAGTAAATTTACTAATCAGGGACAAAAATATCTCACAAGAACTGAAAACCATCATGGAAAATGGCAAGACCGAAGCGGAAACGACTCCAATGGATGATTGCCGTAAGTGCACCGTGATTCAAGTGAGTTCTCCGAATGATTTCTATATTCAGTTCACCGACAACGGCCCGCAGGTGGAGAAAATCACGGAAAGCCTAATAGATGCGGGTAACTTTGAGCCGCTAGAAGACCCCCAAGTCGGAGCCATATGTGTGGCCCAATTCCCCGAAGATGAGGCCTACTACAGGGCGAAAATATTGTCCATTCAAGATAAAGACTGTGAAGTGATCTACCTGGACTTTGGTAATACAGCTGTAACGGACCAAATTCGTAAGATTCCAGACGAAATGAGTCAAATTGAGCCGGCGGGCAAGCATTGTGCCCTCGAAAATCCCGCCGGTGTGGATTTCTGGTCCGATGAAGTGAGTTTCCGCTTCAGCGAACTCATCGATTCACGTTTCAGTGAAACATTCCAAGTTGAAGTACTGCGAAAGTCCACAGACCCTTGGTTGGTTAGGCTTTTCTATCAAGAGACAAATATCCTCACCGAATTGCAGAATCAACTAAAAGCCTCCAGCAAGGAGAACAGTGTCGATGATTCCAAAATCAGCGAAGAAGCTGTTCAATGAATTGGGGTTGGGGACTCACAATCGGCAAATGAAAGGCGCTCTCCGAAATGGAGTGCAAGTTTGCTATGATTCAGTTGCCATCGTCGATCGCTTACTCTCGATCACTTTTACAGTCTTCAAAGGGGAGGGGGGATGGAATGTCCTATTTTTGTTTCTTAAATTGTGTTTTTTTTTTTTTTACAAAATCATTATTACTATTATTTTGAGTGAGAAAATGCATTGTCCATGCGAAAGGTAAACGGAGGCAACTATTTATTTTTAAGTGGGGTGCTGGTCAGCGAAAGTACAATCGAAGAATGTGCGTTTAAGATTCTTGGTGCAACTTAAGTTCGCTTCAATATAGCAACATCCCACTTCCGTTATATTAATATATATTTATTATATTATTCAATATACTTTTACAACTATATTTTTTTATACAAACAAAATAAAATAAAAAAAAAAGATCGGTAGCAAAATGAATTACTAATCAACAAACATAAAAGGTAAAACGTAAAAAAAAGTAAATAATAATAATACTTACATAAATATTACTCTCAATGTAATTATTAACATAAATTATAGAAACCAGTTACCGTGAATTCACAACTTATGCCCCAGTTAAAACTTTTGAAGTTTAAGTTTTTGTTTTTCTTCTTTCCTTTTATACGTTTCGTTATTCTTTTATCATTTCATAACAAGACAAAAATATTAAAAAAAAAAAAAAAAAAAAAGATTTGAAAATCTCGACTTTAGAGCAATATGTATATCTTTTACTATTTCTACATTTCGGCTTGTTAAGTTATTAAAAAAAAACTAAAATTAAATGATAATAAGTTTTTTTTTTATAAAACAATTACGTTGTAAATAAATTGAATTAAAATTGAATTGTTATTCTAATTGATATACGAATAAAATTGAAGTAAAAACTGTTTATTTTGCAAAAAAAAAGAAACGAAATTCTAGTGTTTTTACCTTTAACTGATGGCACAAGAAGAGAGAGACTGCAACAATGCCATAAAATAAAATGTCAAATAATGGTTAAGACATTGGAAATTATCGTCATTAGCAACAATTTATGGCCCAGTCGAGAATAAATCCGTCTCAACTTCAGGGACTCTACTCTGTATTGCGATTCTAAAGTTCGAAACGTAATTCATAAAATCCATACAAAATGTTCGCTTTCGAACGATCCGAACTTAAGAATCGCCAGAGTAGGGGCCCAGTGATTATATCGAAATAAGTGAAGTGATGTAGTTTGATCTTCAGTTTCCAAGTTCAAAACACAAACGTCTCGTTCTGTTGGATCTAGCTAAGAAAAGGGGGGCAAATGAATCTCAGTTAAGCAATGTCAAACGGGAATCCTTCCTGATTCAGATCTAGAAATCATGCAAGTAAGTATTCATTTTAATCTTTTCTCTTAGTGTCTCTGGTCTTCCATTTAATATCAACGACGACTGACATTGGAGTTCATTTCATAGGCCAGCGTTTGTGGCAAAGGAAAATATTAAAGAAACTAGCGACAGTCAATACAGACTGACTCACGAGTGACGGGATGACTTACATTGGTGCCACCTTAAAGATATAAGCATAGTAGAGACTCTCTAAACTGACACCAAAACATTTAATTTACCTTTTCTTACATGTTGCTTAAATCCTATTTTAAATGTGTTTACAGGTCTAAAAGTAAAGTCTAGTTTCATTAAGTTTGCTCTCATTGAAATGGTCAATATTCGCCTTTAACAAAATTCTTAACGTAGCAGTTCGTAATCTTTTCGTTCCTGAAATTTCAATTCCAGTCTTCATTGTACGACCTCAACATCATCATTTCGAACCTAATAACATTAATAAGATTAACATAGACCAAAGAACAACTTCCTGACGTCCACTCAAACTCAGTTAACCAGATGAGAGCAGTTACACAGTACCAAGTAACACCAATGTATCGTGCTAATCAGTGTTTCACAGGTGCTTAATTAATTTATTTAAACCACTTTGACCATTTTAATTTAATCATAAACTTATATTCAACGAATGGCTCAATGTGACACCCGATTTAAGGTTACCTGCTTAAATCATTTTTCACAGACTGTGAACTGCAGTTATCACTTTGACACAACAGACTTAAACGAATTTCCCACTTGCGTCCGAAGACCTCTTTACATTCAGAAACCCTCAAACCACAAAAATTGTATCCAGAGTGATGAGAAATAAAATATCAATAAAAAGTTTAAATCACTGTAGGTGTCCCAGCAATGTGGAGGATTCCAAAACAACCTCGAGGACTCAACGTCGCATCAAAATATTCACCCTCTATACAACTCGTACCCCCCCAAAAAAAAACTCATGCTTTGACATGTCAGTGCATAACGGCACATGTTATAGTCTTTTTGAGGACACCATCTTGTAGAGCAACCTTGAAAGCGGAAGACTTCATACACATTTTTTCAATAACGCATGCCCTTACCCCATTTTGAGAGGCTTGAAAAAAATATGACGCCAAAAACTGGAAGGGATACCTACTAAAATTTCTGGGCGACTAGTACTTCGGAGAAATTTTTGTATGAAAAGTTGAGAAAAAAAAGTCCAAAACTGATAATTGAATTTTTTTCGGAATTCGATTCCATTTGTCGTGAATTTTTTGTCATATTTTGGCATGTCAGTGCATAACGGAACATGGTACAATATTTTAAAGGGAGGCATCTTTAAGAGCAACTTTCAGAGCTTAAGGCTGCATTAAAATGCTTTCGCTTGTGGCAACGTTTAGAAAAAAAAATAGAAAAAACTGGTAGTCATTTGTTGGTATTTTTTTCGTGTTTTGACATATCGTCGTATAATGGTACATGTTACCGAATTTTAGGGAACTCCACCTGTAGGTCTCTTCCATTCGTGCGAAAAATATAAAACGCATCGTACAAGGGTACTTACCTGGCATTCGCTAAAGACACTTACAATGCTACCTAAAGAAAAGTATCTCAACAACTGTTGGTAATTTTATTTAATCAGCTGAATAAGTATTGGAGTATTTAAGAACTGTTAGCAGGGACTTGATATTGTTTCCATTAGAAAATACTGCAGACAAACAATCGCATACGCAATAATGACATCATTTACAAAAATCAAAGAAAAACATTGATCAATCGCAAATAAATTTAAGGCCCTTGTTGAGAGGTCCTGTATATGGTCTTGAATCAGCAACAAATCCATCTGAAACAAAAATAAGTTGAACACAGGGATGGTAATCATGTTTCTGACTCACATCTCTCTTGATGACATCTGTCAAAAAATTGTCCTTACAAAGGAGTACAAACAATTTATTCCGAAATCTGTTTCCTTCTGCTGTTATTCTTTCCGCAATATAACCAACCAAATATATATCGAATGATGTCAAAAATGCTGTAAGCAGATTAGTTATTATACTGTGAAGTATACTGAACAGACTAGGTCGTATTTGATCCTGCTTCACGCTCGCTATGTACGACAACAGGTTATACAGACACTTTATATCACTAAATAGACCAAAATAGCAGCACAAATGAAGGACACTGTAGAACCTGTTTAGCGTACGTTTTATCCGATAAATTCGTAATGAAATCGATATCAAACTACGGATGTGTCGATCTTTCATTATTCCACTGAACGTAGTCAGCAGCCGGTTCATCTTTTTATAGAAACAAAAGAGGACAATGTTTGCATACAGATGACTCCAATAGGTTAGCTCCATTAGAACCACCCCAAGAATGGTACTTATATCGACAAGGAGCAATGCCGCTATGTATTGTGGTAAATAAACATAATACAACGCATTGCTATTAAACAGATTTTCAAACCAAACAGATAGTGCAAGCGATCTGAAAGGTTCATTCCTGAATCTGTCAACTTCCGAATTTTTTTGAAAACTTTCAGCATCTCATTAAGCATTGGAATGACAATCTGTTCATGCTTCAAATAGCTTCCGGTCAAAAGGTAAGTACATATATAGAACCAAAAACACTGACTATACCGGAGAACTTCCAAACCGTCAAGTGAGAACCAGAGGAACGGATCCAGATACCACGAAATTACGCGAAAAAAAAATGTAAATACGTAGATCCCACTTATGAAACGACAAATTGTGAATAGACTGCGCGAAATCCAAAGCAACACTTTTGATTTTTCGAATTTTTCGGTCAACGGATTGTACGTGAAATGTGTGAATCCGAAGCATCGAAATGCTTTCAGAATAACCCGCAAATGATGAATAATATTTAATTGTTTTCGATACTTATGCATTCTGTTTAAGGAGCGAACTTAAACTGAGAAAAAATTTTACGTTTACATACGAGAAGTTTCGACAAGGGCAGACAATAAGTAATTGATTCCTGCAAAGGGTAGTAGGACACATAATAATTTTATTAAAGGTAGGGTGTGGTGAGATAACCCAACGTTCTGTTTACACCATAACTCATAAGGTAGCCTATTAGTCATTTAAATTGAGGCAGGTTGGCAATCAAAAAAATGAGCGACAATGACGGTAATGTATTCTTTGAGGATTTTCATAGTGTTGGCATACTTCAACGTCTCGATTTCAACGATCCTTTTTGGCTGGAGCGTTGTTCTCCATTTGTTCGATGAAGGCAAATCAATGAAGGCGACGTGTCTTTTATAGATTTTGGTACTACATCCACATCTTGTTAAAGCTCCACATCTCCTCCATTTGTCCTCCTCGAACATGGGACCTAACATCCGACGAAGTGTCTTTTTTTACAAGAAGTGCGGTATATACTTAATTTCTTCCGCATCATTAAGCATTTGCCACAGTATAATAGAACTGGTAAGATAAGCATTCTGTAGACACGTAGAGCATCATAATAAGAGCGATTTACTAGGCTTATTTTTCGTCTAACTTGGAGGTTACCACTTCAAAGTTATAGCTGCCGATAGTTACAGTGAACCGATAGATCCTTATTTGTCGACAGCATATATTTGGTTTAGTCCTCGTTGATTCAATACCACCTTGTTTCGTTTTAACACTGGACCTGCGCACTGTCTGCTCTAGCACGAGATTGAAAAAGTCGAATGGCGGTTCCACGCTTTGCCAAAATTCTGTGCATTTCTAGAAAACTAACGATACACCGTATATTTTCCAAAGTTACGCAGCATGGCTAGATCAATTTTCTCGGAATTCCAATTAAATACAGGCATCGGTTTGTAGAGTTCCAAACTATGAATGCTGTCATACGTGGCTTCTTAGTCGATAAAGAGGTAGTGAGTTGATCTTTTCCAGGACTTGCCTCAGTGCAAGTCCATAGTAGATATGCCAATCCGGAAGCATCACCCAAGTGCTTGGCTTTCTTATGAGTATTCTGTGTATTCTATTGTCTGTGACCCAGATGTAGAATCTGCACGATTTCAAGATTCACATCTGTGTATTCTATTGTCTGTGCCTTTTGTTTGCTGATGAAGCTATGCGCCTGTTGGTATGCTAGATAAATTTCACGAATTTAGTAACAAATTGTTGTCTCGACTTAAATTCCCTTGACACGCGATAAACCTGAGTATGGGTTGTTATTTTTGCTAATAATGCCATGCGCCTGGTGATATGCCAGATGTATATTACCATTGCGTAAGAAATTTATTGCAACATTCCAAAATCATTTCCAGCACCAAAATCATTTCCAGCACTATCCTGTTAGACATGCTTGAGACAATCATAAGTAAGAGTCGTAGGAGATACTGATGCACATTGGTTTTACATGCTTATGTAGACTTAAGGGTTAACTAATGAGCATTCGTGGTATCCATGTATTTGTGAATGAAATTAATGAAATAGTGAGAACTTCACAATGTCCCAGTTACCTACATAACAGTCTGGACGCCCATTTTCGGAAAATCAGAATGGGAAGAGGAGTTTTTGCATCTTTTAAGGAAACCTAGTCCTTTTGACGACGAAGGTATGGTTTTTTCAATGTTGATCGTCGCGCACTTTTCTGAAGATGGAAAATATTTCAGTTCGGGTGATCGCATTCGATTTTGGAGGTTTTCAATTCCACTCTATTAGTTGAATCCCATTATATAGAGCTTGATTTGTTAAATAAATTGCAAAGTTGTTTCAAAATTAATTTCAGTTGCTGTCGTAAGTAAACACCCGCCACTGTAAGTATATGACTATGTCGTCAAATGATATACAATAAATGAATGCTAATAAAAATTAATTTTTGTTTATGATTCTAATGTTAATTACTTTATACAATCATTTTTCTGTAAATATCTCAATCTACTCCGATTCTGATCATCAAAAATGACAAGGTTGATTCTTTGAATCGTTTTACCACGAATGACATGATGACATTTCTTATTTGATTAACAATTTACACAATTAATAGTGTTGAGGCAACGTTTTTGGAGTGTTTTTTTTTTGTGTATACCTTCCTTGTGGGTTAAGGAAGACTCATACCTAAACAACTATATTAAAGTGCTTTTGACATTGATGGTATCGTTTCACTTTACGGTAGTTATATGTTTGTTTGTGCCTTTATGATTGGAAAACGGATGGATATATTTCTTTGAAATTTTGTACAAATAAACTTGTCGACCTAACTGAAAAAATAAGCAACTTCAAATAGCCTTTGACTATCCTATCAAGGACATACAACGAAAATGTGTGTTAACTTTTCGGATCAGTCTATATACATATTAGAATTGCAAGCTATTTGGACTAAGTACCTATTGTGGAATATCAAAATTAGGCTCTGTATGAACCTCTTTCCAATTCTGATGGACACGAGGAAAGTACTGCGTCTTTAAAGATCTTTAGTGTCCAGCAAAGTTCAATGGAAAATGTTATAATGTCGATCAAGATTCAGATTGACTATGGTTGGGGAAATAAACTGCTTGCCGAAGTGTTTTTGTAAGAGCTATGGCAAGATATTCACAAAAGATATGTTCAGCAGTTTTATGTCGAGAAAGTTATGTCGAGCTTGTTGAGATAAGACCATTGTTGTTGCATGTACGAGTACTGTGATGAATTAAGCTTAAAAGGCTGAAGTTAACCTGAGAGAGAATAAAGTTCGAACTACAAATAGTCGACTATGAAAGGATCGGTACAATATTTACGATCTTTGAATGACTAACCAAGTTTCCTGGCTTAAAATTGTATAATGTTGAAGTAACATAAGAAGACTTTCTAAAGCTTTAGGTGGGCAAGCGTGTGTGGCACCTGTTATGCCAGTACTATCAAGCCTTTGTATTTTCTAAAGAGCGTTTTGAGCCACCAGATAAATGATGCATACGTGATAAGAGGGTCTTCAATAGTGAGTGGCTCCGGCACCACTTCCCTTCAAATAGTTTCGAACATGCCCATACATCTGTGGTAGCTTTGATGATCACGTTTTTTAAGAGGTTCCAGCTGAGTCTTTCGCCTAGAACTACTCCTTGTCTTCCCTTGAGAATGGAAAGGGAAATGGTTATCGTTTCTACGGTTTACGCTTAGCTTTTTAAATTGGGACATCCCCACATTAGTCTTATAAGATTCTGTTGAACATTTAAAAAAATATCTTTAAATGCTCATAAAATTTCAAATAAATCCATAAAACATGGAACCTTATTCGAGATTGTATAAATACGAATAGTATTGCATGGTCGCAAATAGTATTTTGTATTAATAGCGATAAGAACATGGCGATTAATAACAAATTACCTAATTAATCTTTGGCATAATAAAATCTACACAGTTATTATGTATTGTATTTAAAGTGTTTAATTTGAGGTCATCCGAAGGAAGATAAGAACTTTCTGTGAATATTCTGATATGAAATGCTCTCGACTTTGATGTTTTTGTACAAAAAGAAGACTATTGTCTAATCCCTTAATGTCTAATAGCAACCAAATGTGCTGTACGTTATTAAAGCAAGCTAAAAGTCTAAGGAAATGATTAAAAAAAGCTTCCAGCCCGAAAACGATGTTCTAATCCTTAGTATAAAAACAACTACCAACTCTTGAAACGCGTAAGAATACAATACCTCAAAGGATCTGCAGAAAAGGTGTAAATCCGACGTGAGAAAGGATACTTTTCATTGTCCAGCTTAACCAGATGCCACTAAACTATCGTTGGAAATAGTTCCTTCATAGATTTGCAGTGTAACCCTAAGGGCTTATGTAGACCTATATGCGACCCTTAACTTAACTTTACCTAATCTTCCCCTGACCTGCATACTGTTCTGGCAATAGCTCATAAACTTGCCTACATATTACGTATAGCTGACAGCGTATAATACTTGTAGCCCCACTAAGTAAGCTTAAACCTGTTTAGAGGCTCTTGATTTTATAAGAAAGTTTATAGGCAAGTAGGAATGTGTTATTTTGTTATTTTTAAGGACGTGTATATGAGGTTAGATCAAATTGAATAGATTTTGGTCGCTGGTCAATCTGCTAAGGCACTTAAAGTTTCTAAGTCCATTCAAGAAGGAAAGGCAAATAGGATAAAGGCTTAGTCAACATCGAGTGTTAGGCTGCGATCTAAGGCAGTGATGGACTGCTATGTGCCTGTGAACAACTTTATACTCTTTTTTGGGGTAATTACGACAATCCACGGAACTAAGCGACTGATGAACTCGTCAGACAAGGTACTAGTAGTAATAGTAGTGTAGAAGATTATATAAAAATCTTGCAGTAAGTCAGACAAGAAAGTTGTGTTCTTGATCTCTTGATGCACCTATTTTAAGAACCAATAACTAAGCTCGTCAGGTTAGGGAAGGATTGGAGGGGTTACGGCTGATTTTCATGGATTTATTGTGGTAGCAGTGTGGGATCTTACTTGCGTGTATCTGTTTGAAAGTGAGGTTAGTTGTATCTATTAGTCGCCCCCCTGAATTCAGTATGCATTTTAGAATGGTCTCCGGTGGCAAGATCGCTAAGGAAAAAAGCGGCTAGGGATATTTTCCTGGTTTTGCTGAGACTTGGGCAGTCGCAGAGATAATGCATCGTCTATGTTGCCACAGTCTCTGCAGAGGTCGGTCGTACTTAGTCGCATTCTCTTTGGCCTATGAGGCTTCTGATCTCTAGTGTTACCTACTGTGTTTTGGCCACATTTTCTTTCATATGAGGCAAGATGGGTGTGTGTTCCATCTCTCATCGACATGTTTCCAGCAGTCTAACCTTATGTCTTGTTTTACAACTTCTACCCCGTTAAGTAGCTTGAGTTCGTAAAGATCTTAACTGCGACTAATCTCTAAGTCCAGATGGATTTTATCACCTATGTCAGTTGTGAGTATTTTTTAAAAGATTGAACTTAACAATGTCTAGCCAATTACCAAAACGGGTAGCAAATACTGCTCTTCTAACTGCCGAATCATAACTACAATATCCCTATTGGAAACCCCAAAACAGGTTAGGTTCAACTTGATGAGATCATGAATTGGAGTGTGAAAAATCGGCTTGAGTTCCGAGCATCAAGAACAACGTTCTGTGTCCTACTTCTGATAATAACAACATCTTTGCTTTGATTAGTAGATTACAGATGACCTAAGATATCTTTTATATAGACTAAGCTATGATCCATAAAGGTTACATTCGCAAGGAGCTTTTGTTGGAAACTCATGTAGCGTTTCTGGGCCATTTTGAAACCCGGCAACTCACGTGAGCGATAAATGTTGGGGAGTTAAGACATTAAATCCGTCTAAGGTTATTGGTACGTGAACAAACCTGGGTTTGCCTTGTGAGTGATGTTCAGATCTCTTACTGCCACCCCCTTAACAAATGTTGAAATACTGTCTGTTCAGCACTTCTGAATCGATGTGCACACCATTAGCACAGCAAATTTGAATTAATCCCTAAAGTATTTGAAAACAACGTGCTAAGAGTGTTCCGACTTCGGCATATCTTTTTGTTCCACTATATAGCGGCCAACTGATAGCTTATCATAAACAACAACCACCGAAACCTCCAAAAAGTGCCATAGTTAGTCGTTTCATTGTTTTCCCTTTCGTTTTCCTACTATCACCACTTAATGGGGAATAAAACAACGCTACACTACTCGCACATAGCTGATCAGATACGTCGCTGCTTTCAATTATACTCAAGCAAGTCCCCACACTAAAGCGGACCGCATTTCATTAGCGATTGCCGAGCTACTCGATCAGTCTACTCAAGTCTGCCGTTCCAGAAGCCGACTGGTGTATGTCAAGTGGTGGAAATCAACATAAACTTTTTGACCACCACCAACGATCGCGGGCACGATCTGCCTTTTTGTGTGTGTTTGTTTGTTTTTTTTTCGGTCTTTTACGAGGGATGATCATCAGTCCAAACAAAACCACGCATCGTCAAAAGAAGAGGAAAGACTTGTCGTTTAAAGACGCTTAATTGATTTAAATTGGTCGGCCGGTTGAACAATCGGGCATCGGCCACCATGCAACGGTAGTGACGATCAGTGAGGGCAAGTCATCACTCATAAGTCACAGTGTTCTCGTGCGGGTTCGAAATTTTCATGTTAGTTCTGATTATTTGAAATTTAACTGAAGGATTTATGGCGCAGCAAAGTGTCGACTCAGCACAAAAAAACAAAACTTATAGAATTCAAGTTTTAGATGAAGGTGGTGTCTTGTAACGGTGTTTTTTGTTGTTGTTTTCTTTTCGTTGTTGTTGTTGTTCTTTACAAATTAATTAAGTGTTGAGCGAGTTATGTGCACCTAATGAGTTTTTAAGTGACAAGAAGTTCTTATTTCGAAATTCCTAACAAATGATGGAAACTAAATTTTTCTCTTATCAATGATAAGTGCGTTACGATACAAGATAACAGGAATATTATGTGTATTTTTAAATTTAAAAAAAAAATTTCCTATCTATAAATCAATTAGAATTGTACGCAAGTGCCGATAGATTTTAATTAAGATTTTTCCGTCAGCCAATCACCATGAATTGTTTACTTCAGTGGTTTTATGGATTAAAAGACGTCATAATGGTCTAAGTGGATATAGTACATACATACATATATAATTGGGAAATCTATAACAAAAAACGGAAAAACATGTGAGTAAAATTTAATTGTAATTTTGAATATAAAAAAAATAAAAACATTAGTCCGTGTGCATATGTTTCATCGTTTAAATGAGACAATATCTATATTATCATTTTTTTATAAGTGAAATTTGTTTATATAAATAGAAATGTGACTAAATACCGATCCTTTAATTTATAGTTCAGTGAATCATCGACTAATAAATGTATTCATAAACTTATTTAATGACAGTCTACTTTGTGTGCACATTTATTTTAGTTTTTATCAAAGTTATGTAAAAATTTCTGATTAATATATTTGTCCTGTTTTCACATGCCAGCTTCATGGTCCTTAAGTTAAGGAAAATACAGGAATACCAGGATTTCGATTAAAGTCATTTTGAATTATAAAAGAGAAAACAGTTTGAGAAGCTGAAGTTCTACAACACATTTTAAAAACTTCAGTAGGTTTTGCATTTGTACTCAGTTTAAATATTTAGGAAACGTCAGTAATACGTCATTAGCATTTTAATTTCAGTTCGTTGCATTACGCAGCGCAAGTGGAAAACTTAATTTTAAAGTTCAAGTTGTTTTAAAATAACGTACATATATTTGATTTTTAAAGATAGTGGTGTCTTTTAGAGGAACCATTTACGGACGTTGCGTCGGACAAATGTTTTTGGCAAATAGAGACTACCGGTATAGTCAGAGCTATTTTTGAAGCAAGTTTGCCTTGATAGGTGTTGAAATTATATAATTTTTTTTTGAGTATGAATAAATTCGCTCTAACTTCTTCAAAAATCCATCAATTTGATACCACATTGGTCTAGGTATTATGCCGCAGAACTAGCTGGAGCTTGCTACGAAGCGTTAGAGATTACTTTTACTCACGTCAGATAGTTCATTAAGATTGTCAAAGAAACTGGCTTCGAGGTCAGGACTTTTTCGAGCGGAGAGAATTGCTCACGTATAGAGACGGTGAGGAATCGTGTGTTGAGGCCTGACCTACATATTGGCGTATCTGTCCATGGTGCAGTGTCGCGTGATGAAACCCACTGTATAGCACTAAATAAGCAGTCTTTTTTGTCTGATAAGACATTTAAGCACATCATTATTCTGCTTTGATTGTGTAAAGGAACTTTGGCGATTGACTTTCAGTCTCCTATAATGAGTAAGGGACTCCTCCATTGACATTTGTCATATAAACATGAAGTTCTTGTTAGAGGGATCGATGGGAAATACCTTTACAACCTTTGTTGCCTACACGGACTAATTTTTCCACTTCTCCGTGAGTTTTTCATGTGGATTGCTGCGCACGGTGGTGGTTGTCATGCCGCGATCTCGAAGCGTTACAGCATGTCTTCTTCGATGGGTCCGAGCAGAACCTTTGGTAGGAACTATTTCCTGTAAGTTAATAGGTGTGCTGCACACGGCTTGATGATCAAGGTCTTTGCTGTCAGATCTTAAATACTACTTTCCTTCAGTAGTTTACGAGAACCGTTCGTTTTGCGCAGGGATCAGCGGTACACAGATAAGGCTGACTAATCCAAAAACCGTCGAATAATTCAGATACTCCATTCAGGACTGAACTACTTCTGAAACCAAGTTTATTCTCAGCACCGGTCGTTTAAACAATTGATTCAGCTAACCGGAAAACCCAAGAGGGAGGGAATCAGACCAGAATTCGGGGAAGAGAGGGAGGGAGCAAATTAATTCTAGCTTCATGTCTCATCCGCGGAGGGATTCCCGAGAGTCTTTGACATTTACTAGATCCCTACATCAGTGTCTGCATCACAATTTTTAGGGCAAATGGAACTTGATACTTAGGCAACCTGCTAATCTCTGAGCCACAAGGACGCGGTCAAGAGCCTGTTAATTATAAAGCAAAACGGGTTTTGTACATGTTTTCACTAGAGGCAAGTTTCGAATTTTAAGAATTCCTTTTAGAATTTGTCTTTACAACTTCGTATAACCCACCGAAATTTTTATAACCATTTTGGCTTGACTGCACTTTTCGAAATTTGACCACATTTTCCGTTGAGTAGCGACCTGAACAACTTGCGCATTAAATGGTTCAAGGCTAAAAAATAAATTTGATGTATCAGTATCAGTAGTCAGTTCCCTAGTGGTTTTGCAAATCTTCCAAATCCAAGGTATCGCAATCACCAGACATTCAGTTTTCACTGATATCGGACAGTCGAAAGTCGCAAAAGGTTCCACTAATACGAATCTTTGTGTAATCTTTCACTCCATCACTCGAATAAGAAATAATCCCACGATAGTGACAGAATCAATTTTATTAAGCTCAAGAGCACTAACTACGTTCATAGCCTCAATGTCATATCTAAGAAGCTGTTTAATGCTTGCCGCCAAAAGTGGATATTCATTGTCAAAAATATGATCCGAAAAAATCATGTCTGATTAATTATATACACGTTGTTTATAAATTTTAATCCTATTCCAACTGAAACATACACCTCTTGGCCATATTCTCTTATGTACATGTGTACTTTATGTAATTTCAGTAGTACCACTGGTTAGGATCCTCGAATTTTGAGACTGGGCCAGACCAAATTCCACACCAAACCGTGACTCTCTCAGAATACGATGAATATGGTTGAAACATTTTGGAACTGCGTTATCCCCAAAGTGGACTGGAGTGAGCTTATAGAATTCTGAAGAGAGATCATAGTGCTAAGGGTTTGTGAACAACCCTCTCAAACCCAATAGCTTCGTTATAGAAAATGACTCTCAAAATGGCCATAAATTCGTTGTTTTGACAAATGTTTTCAATGAATGTCGTCTAATTCTGGTCGTATATCCTAGCAGCCATTGAAAAATAAGCCATCGTTGCGCAATAAAATTATCGATTTATGACGACGTTTGTGAGTCATTAGAAGGGATTTTAGATTTTAGAAGCAAGGGGAATCCACAAAATTTATTTTAAATGAGCCACCTTCAACACAGTACGAGTCATTCTACTAAATTTACAATCTGGTCTTTGTGACGAAGCCAGCCTTAAGTCCTTTGTTGACGTATTACTTTCCTATGATAACACAAATATTAAACGACAGATAAGGGTAGCTTTTAGTAGCTGACTACATCAAAATCATTTGGCTCTAATGACTACAACCATTAAAGACAATGTCTTGTACTTGCAGGCAATAAATTGCTTCATTTAATCATGTGTTGCAATACTTCGACCCACATTTCGATCGCAGAACACAATTGATCCATTAAAAACCAATTATCCGCTATTCGAAAAATGTTCCAATTTCAATAAAAAAAAAAATTGTGTATAACAATAGCATACGGAACGCCATATGTTTCGATCACGATCGCCTTCCTCCTCGACACGTACAGAATCGTGATTATTTTTGTTGAATTCTTCAAAATACTCCGTAAAGGCTTCTTATGCGTACCGCCCTCCCATTCGAATCAAAAAACCAATCATCATCGAACTAATAAATTTCCTCAAAAAAAAAAAAAAACGTTCTTTCAATTAGTAAAATCCATAATATACATTATTTATAGAATAAAAACAAAAAAACACTTAATGCATTCGGGGGTGGGTATTAATAGAGCAGGCAATAGAAGGGTGGTAGGACTAAAGATGCTATATCATCAGATTGGGCAACTGCAACTCGTTCATCGTTCTAACTCATGCAGAAAATTAATATTTCCTCAAAAAAACAAAAAAAAAAAAACAAAATGTATCTTTTGAAAATACATTCACTAAATTGCATGCGTGAATGAATTTTTATTAAAAATTTTCGCCGTAGATATGATTCTTTTAAGAATAGAAAAGTTGTGAATGCCGTATCCGTATCTCAGGAGCTGAATTGACAGATAAATTATGGATTCCATTGAAGCTGGCCGGATGATTTATATGAAGATTATTGGCGGCTAAATGAGCATCACTGTCGGGAGGGTTGTTAGAAGCGGATTCTTGTTTGACATTCAGAATATTTATTTGAATTTAGTTCCATCAGGTGGGTGGGGCGGGGGAGGAAGACAGTTTAGAGTTCTTAAATATTTGTAAATTTTTTTTTTTGGTCGAAATAATGACGACAGTTTTTGATATTATTATTCACCTAAGAATTGGCTGTTGATTTATTCGCTTGAGTTGTTCTGGGACAGGTAAACTGTGTGAGAATTTATGTTGGTCTAGGGAAAGAATTTATAGATTTTATCTTGGAATGCTTTGTTATAGAGAACACCGTCTTTCTTCTTTATTGTGATTTACAAATATTTATAATTAGTGCACATTGGATGCGCATTTTGTAAAGTTTTCTTACACTCACGTTCTTGACTAACACTTTAAGGGTTGATATTCAATTATGTTGCATGGGCCTGAGGAAATAATTACTTCGTGGTTCAGTGAAATCTTCTGCTGTTCGGAGTACTTGCCCTAGTCGTAGCGAGAAGTGAGAGTTGTATAGGTACATGTATTCTTAAAGCGGGGAGAGCTAGCCACACACTGGATAAGGACTGCAGATATACCAGCCTTTTCTCTTGAAGATCTTTGACTAGATTTCATAATGCATACCTACACGAAAGGTTTATGGCCAGACATTGGTCTTAACGATCGAAAAATGACTCCATTTCAAAGAATTCACACTCGAAGCCTCCCTATCATCATCATCTTAAGCAGACTGTTAAGGGGCCGATTTGGACTTGGCAGCTGGATTGGTCTTATGCGCAAATCATGCAGTATAAACTCGACCCTAGGAGGCGGAAGAAAATCGTCACCCGAGGAACCCCAAAAGAGTTCTTTCCCCGCTTATCTCAAAGTACAAATATTTGGTACGACAGCTTATAGAGAGCCAAGGCATAGCTTCTTACAACCATTCATGTTGTGTGTGTTATATTTCTTAGACCTACAGTTTTATTGCCGACTCCTTACTGCGGATTGAGAAGCTTTTCATGACAGATTATACTCTTGCAGGTTTGTCATGCCTGCGAAGAGGTGATGCAGCGACAAAACGTTTGGTGGAACCTGTGTTCTCTCGCTTAGCAGTCCAAAGTACTAACTCCGAAGCCACGCCGACCATTGGCTTCTAATAATAAACGAAACCCTTGACAGCGTGACATCTTATACTGACGGCATCAAGTTCTAGCACCAAGGAGATTCCTGTCACTGTTACAAGTGCATGGCTGGCCAAAGAACTAGATCTTGAACTCAACCTCTCGAAAGCTGAATGCGTGGTCTTCACAAGGTATACGTTGCCTTCTTACTTACTTACTTAAGGTGGTGCTACAGTCCGGGGTGGACCTGGGCCTCAACCAACAAGCGTCTACAGTCAGCTTGATCTTAAGCTAGCTGCTTCCAGTTTCGCACGCTAAATTGGTTAAGGTCCCCTTCAATTTGCGTTCGCCTCCTGAGTCGCGGTCTTCCTCTACTGCGCTGTCCCTCGGGGCGGATTCGAAGATTTACGTTGCCTTCTACGCCTTCTATATCTCTACATGGCTGAAGAACGACCCAGGCTTACATAATATGGTTTGAAAATGGAAGAGAACATGCCTTCATTGGCACGGTTCCGCAGCTGTAAGATCACAACAAGGACTACAGAGATCTGCGGTCGTGTGTAACTGATGCCATATCGTTCTAGTACGCCTCTTATATCTCAAGCTCATGAAAAACATTGCACAGTATTGCCCAGTCAAACTCAAGGAATTTGGGTGCTGGAAGATGTAAATGCGAAAGAAATTCTCATCCGCTTCCTCTACAGCCTTCACTAGTTAGAGCCGGGCAACAGATTTGGGAAACTGACGCTACCGTATGGATCTGTGCGTGTCCGATTGCACTTTGTCTAACTAAAGTACGAATTAACAACTAGTTAGCCTGAAATGAACACTCAAATTGGGTTCTCTTGAACTAAGCTTGCTCTTAAAAGTTTAGGCTATCTGGGTTCTTATGATCTACACACATGTCTCACAATAAAAGCCTTATTTCGTCTTGTGTCAATGATTACAAACATTTACTTAACCTGCCATTGAAACGTCCAATGTTACAAATGTCTACAATTGTTCACAAGAAATTCATTACTCCTCGGATATTCCTATAAAATGACAGCCGACTAATTTATACATCCCTTGACAGATCTTTTGATTTAATAATTATAATTTCACATCAATTTTCTCCTTTTATCTCAACTTTGAAGTTCAGCCACCTGTAAACAGTATTTTTGGACGCCTTGGACAGAAAACAATTTCATTGCGAAGTGGTTTCTCAAAAATTAGAAAATTTTCCCCTTTAATCAGATTAGAGTCCCAAAAAAAAAACACTTTATGACACGTATTTCCCATTTATTCCGATTGGAAATAAAAATAAAAACAAATTTTCTATAACGACACTAATGCCCGTGTGTTATGTTTTCCCTTTATGATCAATAAAATCCGCCAAAACATGCTTTTGGGTGGGTTATCTCACATTCGGTTGCATTTATTTTAAGTGTAATTTTTAATTTTATTATTAATAAAAAAAGGAATACAACTAAGTTTAAAATTTATTGCGACATTTATAAAAGCATGGACCATGTTGCAAAATTCAATTAAAACTGTTCTTTTTTTTTTAAGTAAATAATTGAAATTCATTTGAAAGTTTATTGTATTGTACAGGGTGGGTCATTTAAACGCAAAGGCTAGTCAAAATCACAATTATTTCAAAATTCGGCGTTCGAGGAACAGAGGACGCAATAAAACGATCGTGACTGGGGCTATATGAGCTGTGGCGCCATCCTGTTGGGACTAAAAGTTGTCCATGGGATTATCTGTCAGAATCGACATAAAAAATCCGTTGTTGCTCTCCATTGACGGTTACGGCGACGACTCGATGTTGTCGGTGATCTCTCAACACTGGCCTGCACAGCGTCAATGTACTCATCAGACTGCCTCGAACGACGTCGGCCTTGTTGACTGGCATTACCAAGATTGCCGGTGGCAATAAATTTTTGGTGTAAACACCTGGTGGTGTGACCTGAAGGTGAGGGAAGCCCTCACTTAATATTTTGCACGATACATACGTTGCGTTTTCACAATTGAGAACAAGTTTTTTTTATGTAAAGCTGCACGATAACAGCGCGTTGTGGTGGCGTATACTGTTCCATGACACAAATTCGCTTGGACTGACGGACGCTTCGATCGCGAACTGTCATTAGTCGATCTGAAAACAGATATCAAAGTTATAGGGCTGCCAGATGCCGAAGGTTTAAATAGCCCATTCTGTACATGTCGACACCTTGGTGGAGATTCGAGGAAGGATTACCTTAGACAACATTTACTTCTGCGGTTAGTGCAAACAGCTAGGGTCCAAACTTCTAATTCGAGGTCCAAAAGCATACACTACAAAACCTTGATCTTGCTAGTCTTGCTTTATTGAGCTGAATGCTGGACGGTGGAGCAGATCTTGGGATCCTTCGAAAGAAAAATCCTACGTCGAATATTTGATACTTTCTGCCAGGAGGAGGCCGAATGAACAAGAAAATATAACCGCGAACTCTACGAGCTGCATAAAGATGTGGATGTAGTCCGGAAAGCACTGGGCCGGTTATATCGAGCGACTGGATGAGAACGATCCAGCTAAGAAGGTCTTCGAAGCCCAACCACTTGATTCACGAAAAAAGGAAGACCGAACCTCTGGTTTACAGATCAGACAATCGCGGACCTTGGTCTAGTAACCTGGAAACAATGTGCCTGGGACCGTGAAGGATGGTTAGCGGTATTTGGGTCAGACTCTGCTAGGTTCGCTGGGCGTGTTGCAAAGTGTGAGCTGAAATATCGACATATCCCATTAAATTTGACAGAAATAGGAAGAGAAGTATATATTTCCACAAGCAAATCGCAATAAATACATGGTTCACGTGCAACACGTTGCAAAACCACTCTATCGTTGCAATTTTGGTTTTTAATGTACATCTATGTAAATGTCAAAGTATATCAAATATAATTCGTAACAGGCGCAGTAAAAGCTGGTGCCGGCCCTGAGCACACGATTTAAATTACTACAATTGGAGCAGTGTAAACAAATGGAAATCAGTTTAAGGCGTTGAACTACCCTTGCAAAGTATATATCCCATGATTCCATGGTTGTAAACGATAAAAACAAAAACAAATGACCACTGGTGTTGAACCACCAGCTACAGCTAGAACGTTTAGAATGTGGTCACTTTGCACGATCAGCAAATGTTGGTTTGTTCGACCCGTGTTGGTAGATTGGGTAAGCGAAACAATGCAAGTAGGAGGGCAACAGTATTTATTATTGCAACATAAGACGGATTTGATCCGTGGGCATTTCCAGCTGTGACTTATGCAGAACATACTTGTATAATATTTTTTTTTTCTTTACTTAGGGTAAGGTATTGTATCATTGTTTTGGTCAAATATTCTTAAAGATATGTTCGGTGTGTACTTCAAGTTCTTCGGAGCTCTTTTTGTCATTTACAGCACTCAAAGAAAGTTTGGTCTGCAATGCTACGGGCTCCGGTCTTGGTTCTTCACTCTCCCAACCTTAAATAGGCATAAAAACACTTAATTTCTCTCGGACCAATCGCTAATCCTACAGATCTCTGAGTTAATATTCCTCTGGTTTCAAATTCCCAACGTTCTTGCCAGCGCTGCTTAGTAGGTTTCTTTGCTTGGGCTGTTGCTGCTTCCCTTATCTTCTTCAGCTTTCGTTTTGAAGACGTATATCTTCTTTGCTGTTATAGTAGATCGATAGGAGTCACTCCTCCCTGAAGGTTTTCTTCTCTGCACCGAGATCATTTGTTTCTAGTACTTTTCCTGTCAGAGTGCATCGGCTCATATCTACGCACTGAGTTCGTGATCGACATCAGAAGTCTTCGCTTGCTAATGGCATGTCGTTAGTCTGTTCAACGATGTGGCGACCTTTGTGGCTCTGTCCAACGCTGCCCTTATTTGCCGCCAAAATGTGAGCTCTGCGCTCTAGTTAAACAGCCGGGAGCAGGCTTGAGCTACCATCTTCATCACTTCTGTTGATATTCGTCTTCTTGTTGTGGCTTTCCTTAGTGAAAAGTTGAATATGCTCAATTCCACGAATCTAGGTAGATGTATTGAACGACTGTTCTTGTCTTGTCAGTTCCCACGAAATTGCTTCATTCAAAAGCTTGTTGTCACAATCTTCTATGTCAACATGTATCGATAGCTAGCAGTGGACGAACTTTTGTTCTTCTTTAGGAAGCAGTGGATGTGAGTAACTGGAATATCCGACGTAGACTGACGAATTTGGTAGGAATTTTTGTACCTCATCGACTTACTCCGCAACAAATGTCCAAACAATCTTGTATTTGGAGAAGAGAATTTTATCCTTAGGTTAGGGACTAGACGTTTCGTTCTTTTAAATAGTTTTCATTGTAGAAGGACGTCTGTATGATCTGTTGTAACAAAGTCATACACTCTACGTCTACAAAGCAAAGCACTTCCAACTAGACTAGATAAGAGTTGCAAAAATGTCATTACAGTTGTTATGCCTCTAATTCCGGAAATCGTTAGCAATGAAAGGTGTTTGTAATTTTTTTTTTGCCAAGCAGATGTGAAAAAAATGAACTCCAATTGTTCTTTTCATAACTTTGACTGTAATTAGACATTACAGTTGGTTTATCAAACAGTTATTCATTAATTTCCACCCGTCTAAATGACATGTAATCAAAAACTCACGTAAATCAGTTAGAGAATTGCATGCCTTAGAGCTTTGACAAAGGTAACAGCAACGTAACTCGTATATGCACAATCAGTTTTCGTATCGTTAAAATGATTTAGTTGGAGTTTTACTATTTTACCTAACGAATGTCCAATCAGTTTTTAAACGGGAAAATTAAAAAAAACATCAAGTGTTCTTATAGTGTTGCTTTTTTTTAAATTTAATGAAATCACATAACTAAGACTAATTTATAACTGAACTTTTGTTCATGTGATAGTGATAAGAAAAGAATAAACTTGAGTGAAGAGTTAAGAAGCAATAAATTGTTTGACATAAGTCATAAAGTGACTTTGACAGCTGTCAAAAATATCTCTTTTAGTTGGCATAAATTATAAATTCACTTTACTTTGGTAGATATCTCAAGGTTTCTACAATTCCTTAGTAATTGGTTTGCAAAGAAGCAGTCTAACACATGGAGACTTAAAAGTTAAAATTTTTAAAATTGTTGTAAGATAAGCTGTTACTTGACAGTTGTCATTGTCAAGTTTTATGGTAACATTTTATGATTTTATGTTCTACTCAAAACTGATATCTCTTTGCTGAAAGGTTTTAGTCATCGTATGACTTAAGTCGATAAACCTACATCGACTTTTTAAAATTTAATAGGATTAAGAAATTCTAGCTACGATAATCTGTTTTAAGACATATTGGAACCCTGCTTAACCAGAATACTGTCGATGAAAATTGATAGACTTGCTACACGCACCGACAGAGCTTACAAACTTGCAAGCTGTTACGCAGATAAGCCTAGAAGCTTAGTTAATTTGGACTTTCCTGAGAAGAAAAGGAGGGAGTTAGACTGACGAGATTACTTGAGGAAGTCTGTCGCCACGGTTCGGGTGCTCTTAAAACCTTGCTGAATCCTTTAACCACTTTCAATCAACAATTCAAAACCTCTTGATCGAAAGGATTAACTCACACAATCTTGTTTGGATCTTTATAGTTAGGTAAGGTTAGGTAGGAGGGTTGACGGCGAAGGAAGTCCTTTCCCCATCAAACTTAGGTCAATGTAGACCCATTGTGATGCCCTAGGGGTTGCAGCCCCCTTACTAGGAACCATAAGCCTAAGCTCTATCAATCCAGCCCACAGCGCTGATGAATCTGGACAGTTTCTCTATATCCTGGAAAAGGTGCCATCCTAGGATCTTAAATCTTGTATGGCAGAGTGCCGGACAGTGGCAGAGGAAGTGTGGAGTGTCCTCATCTACTTCTTCGTCACCGCATCCCCTGCATAGGTCATCCGTGTTCAATCCCAGTCTTCTTGTATGGTAGTTTAGCATGTTACGCCCGGTGATGATACCTATTATGGAAGATAGGGATTCTTTCGGTTTTCTGTTTATTGTAGAATGGCCATAGTTTCCTGGTTATAACACAGGAGCTGAGCGCATTCCATCTATCGTTGGCAGTTCTTTTAATTTTGTTCCCAATTTCTTGTTTTAGGATACAGGGTAGGATTTTGGCGGTAGTAGCTGCTTGATCGGGGTCTAAAGAGGATCCTTTTCTTGCCAGCTCATCAGCTGCCTCGTTCACAGACACCCCTTTGTGGCCGAGGACCCAGCAGAGTCTTACTTTGTGCTGTCTGCCAAGAACTCGTAGCTCTTCGCAACAGCTACTAACAAGCTTCGACTTAATTTCTATGCAGAAATCGCTCTTATTGCCGCCTAGCTGTCGATGAAAAAGGTAATATCATCTTGTGGTCACTGCCAGCACCTCCGCTTGGAAGACGCTTCTGTAGTTTGGGAGTCTGATCGAACCAGACAGTCCGAGAGTCTCGGAGAAGAATCCAGCGCCCACGCCTATGTCCATTTTGGATCCATTCGTATACACGGAGATTGTTGTGTCGTTATTCAGTATCTGGGAAGACAGGTTGAGAAAGGTCTATCAAAGTCTAAGTAAGGGAACATGTAGTCTGTGCACACATTACTGCCCACAAATATGCGCAGGATCTGTGCGTGCTCTGTCTGACTGGGTTCCCAGCTTTCAGTTTGGCTTATGCTTCTTTATAGTTTAAATACGATTTCTCAGGACCAATATCGAAGAAGGTTTTGTCAGTTTCCTCGGTTAGGTCTTTCATTGACGCTTAATTCTCCAATGAAAGCAGAAGAAGGTGGTATGACTCTCAAAACAAATGAAGACAAACAAAACAAATAAGTCCCGACGTAGGTCTGTAGGAAATCCCTGGCATTCTTGCTATCCCGTAGCAGAAAAGATTGCAGACAACTTTTGGGCTTTCTTCACTTCAAACTGTTAGATCTAAGTGACGCGTCTATCTACGACATCTGTGAAGACCGTGAAGGCACTGCGGAACACTTTCTATGTGATTGTACTGCCTTTGTTCGGATTATGTGGCTTATGTGGTGAGTGCTGATAACCTAAATTCTTCATTACTAAAGCGCCTGAGCCCGGAGATGTTTGGTCTGATCAGATTCTTAGACTAACTTTGGCGATAGATTTCTCTTATTTAACTTAACGGTGACGGAGTCTTGTTAAGCAGTCTATGAGCTTCGAAATAGTTTAAGCCCTTAACCGTTCTTAAGGTCGATTTTCTCAGTCTATTAAAGGATCAATCTTAGTGACTCTCCAGTCTATCTGACGAAACAAAAGTGTTCTGATACAGAACGTCTTGTATGCAAAGTTTAAGAAGGACTAGCGTTGGCAGCACTTACAAGGGATAGGGTTCAAAGTTCTATAAGTACGCCAACGAGAAATACTTTTGGTTGGAGAATCAACAAACGCACCCTTAATCTACATCGACTTGGCCTCCCAACGAATGCCAAAGTAACTACCCCACAAATCACCACACAATCGATTGTCAAAGTCAGTTTAAATCCAACCCCCTCCCTAGAATTGTTTACTCATTTCAACTCAATCGACCGTATCCCCGGTTAGAATTTAAAATCTGCATTACAATTGTTTTCGAATGCAACTTGAATCTGTTGAAATTTACAAAACTCAGTCAAGTTCAACTGATTAATGACGGGCGCGATCAGGAAATTGCACATTAGACGAAGCAGACGACAATTGTGCTTGCATTTCACAGTGTCAACAGAGGCACAGATCAGATCCAATGAACCATGACCACCTATGGAGGTTGTGGCTTGTTGTTTGCTCTAAAGAATCACCACAATTGGTCAATAGAACTCGACAGTTAGCACGTAATTGGGGTAAACAATAACTAAGTCAAGATCAAAGCAATGTCGTTCGAAGCACACGATAGATATATTGCAGGGCGTGACACTTGATTGAGTTTTTAAATAGAAAATTGCTATCAAAAGTCTTTTGAATTTTTATTAGGCCACTTATAGGAACGTATCCATGCTTTTTTAGACTGCAATCGGATATGGCCTTTGTTCTTTACAACACTAGATTGTTATAAAGTTTTTGTTTTTCTATTTATTTGTCCGGGCATTACTCGTACCTTTACTGAGTATTTGTTGTCGTTGTATCTTTACCTGAGTAATCAAACTTTTATCTCTGACAAGTCTTATCATCACAACATCTTCGAGTAAGTGGAACTTATGAGTATTTCTTCAGTTTAAAAAGAATCTCTAGCGGTTATCTTGCATGTTTTCATTCTTATCGTACACTCAGTGATGTTGGTTCTGAAATACTCGAATATAAGTGCATTTTGTACAATCAATTTGTGATAACGGAGTTCAAATTTAGTAATAATTTGTTTCGGTTACAAATACGTTTTACATCAACCCTATCGATAGGGCACCGGGCCAGCAGTCAGCCTATGAATTTGAATAACAAATCAAGAAGCACGTTCTCAGTGATAATATTGCTTGTAAGTTATGTAATTTGTATTAACATATATGTTGATTAACTAACATGGATTATAGCACGTTTTTAGGTATACTTACGGTTTATTTTTTGTGGTTAAGTTTGTGAGCTCTAACTAGCGCGGTAACTGAATACATTTTCTTTTAATTTATCCGACGTGAATCATAATTTCATCTTCATTTATTGTTAATGGTCAATCCAGGGTCGGCATTTGAGGTAGTGCTGTCGAGGCGATGAACTTGAGTCGAAATGATGGGCCTTCATAAGGGAATAAACTATCTACAACTGGAACTTAACAACGGTGATCAGGACTTTAAATTTCCCTTTCGATATATTGTAGCGCCATAATAAGGCATTGAATGCATCAACACAGCACTTCAGCATGAGGGCCTAGTACATACCTATAAGGCGGACATGCTTACACTAATGAGATCAAGACTCTTAATTTTTTTGAATGGTATCTGCCTTAGGTTAGGTTAGGTATGTGGGCCAGCGAAGAGGAGTTCCTCAGCGCCACAATCAGGTCTCTAAGACACATTGTGCTACCCATAGGGGTGAAATCTTACTCTCAAACGTTACCCGCATAAAAGTGTACTAGTAGCTACCTACTGCGTTAGTGATACACGCCATCCTGTGGATTTGATAAAGCTGTTCAGATCGTTCACCGGTTTACCAGATGGTTCCTCGAGATCCCGGAAGAAATGTCGCCCGAGGAATTTGTGTCTTAGATGGTACAGCCCGAGGCAGTGGCAGAGGAAGTGGGTTGTGTCCTCATGGACTTTCTCGTCTCCGCAGCCGCTACATAGGTCTTCGTCCGTAACATGGAGTTTCTTCATGTGGTACCGCGAGTGTTCAGACCCGTAATCACACCTACAAGGGTGAAGAGGGATTTCCTTTCCATTTGTATAAGTCTGGCGGTCCTAGCCTTATCAAATATGAGCCATAATCTGCCTTAAAGACCATAGATTTAAATTCTATTCGATCCTGTATGACCGATCTTGTTTGTCGTTTCAAATCAAAGGGCTGTAAATCGCAGTTGGTGTCTAAATATTTGGCGTTACAGCTGACAGAGAGCCAGGTCCTAGTTTCTCGCTACCATTTATGTTACGCGTGTTTGATTTTCCGCACGAATGGACATTGCAGAGACTGAATGAGGGATTGGAAAGCTTTTTTCATGACAGATTATCCCCTTGCAGGTTTGTCATGTTTGCGAAGAGCTGGTGGTGCCGGCAAAACAATATTTGGTGGTTTAAAGGCTCGAACCTGTGTCTTCTACTCGCTTAGCAGTTCAACACACTAACCAATGAGACACGGCGACCACGGAGAGTGCTTTATAAGTCAACATTAGCCTCAGACTTTTGTTTGTTCTAGGACGAGATTGACGAAATCAATGGAAACAAGTTCGTACTCAAAACGTGAAGCTACACGCATTTCCACACAACCTTTGCCTACTTTTAATCAGGAAGAGGCTTTTGGTAAGTCGACATATTGATTGAAAAGGGGAGCAATGTTTTTACTGAGGATTTCTGTTAATAGAATCAACGATAGCCAGGTCAGTCAAATTCTCCACATAGACTCCTTTGCCACATGTTAAGCTGTACAAGAGCCTCCTTGAAAAAAGATAAACTCAAGGATGAACACTGAGAAATCTATCAAGAGCCTAGAATGAGGACTTGGTTGTGAGCTAAAGCTTTAAACAACATTTTGTTTTTGCTAGAGAAGATCGGAGTTATACTTGAGAGTCATACACTCTTACTTAGTAGCATCGACCAAAATATTCCACTCTTGAGCCTGTTTCTCTAAGGAATCTGAGGATGAAAAGTGAGATATAGACTCACTCTTATCTAAAATTTGGAACTTGCCCAAATATTTTATTCTTTTGTGGATCAATGTCTTACAAGACTCCAGAATGTGTTCTGCCTCACAAGTCTCAAAGCAGAATCTTCAAAGGTGTTTTTCCACTATTCCTAGTTTCCTCAGGTTACTTGTTGAGTATAGTATGTAGATTGTTCCTGCTTAAGTTGATGCGTGCTTCGAATCCTTTCCGGTTGTAGTTCCCTAGAAGTTGCTTAACTTGTCTCAGACCTTGGAGGATATTCCGGACTTTGCACTTGTTCTCCCTCGTTTTCCTGAACTCTTCCATAAGAGTGTGATCCCCTATTCCGTGTGTTAGTTCAGGGCCAATGAACGGTTCAGCTGCCCCTTGTCTTTCCAGGCTGTGTGCTGCTTTGTAACCCTCGTACAAACTTAACAACTCACATTCATTTAAGTGCAACAGTCATGTGTTGTAACAGAATGATGACATTGTTTTAGGGCAAACTCCTTTAACTAAGCCTTTGGCACGTCAGGCCTATTTCTTACTCATTTTGCAAAGTGCAATCCCCTTAGTCATTCAATGATTAACTGCAGAATATATCTCAAAAGTACAAAGTCATCTCTGCAACATTAGTCACTTTGTAAACTTTATCAGTATTCACAGTAGTAATTATAGTTCGCATGTCACTTGTAACAGCTTGTTGATACCATTGTGGGTCAAGTGCTACGAGAGTAATGACGCACATTTTAATCACCTAAGGGAAGTACACAACACTTGTAGTGATAGCCAAATTCATGCTCACAAATCATTCATAGGGTTTATATTTATAAAATGACAGTCTTCTCGCGTAAGGAATTTCCATAAAGCTCTGATGTATGTATGAATGAACGTCAAAAGACAACATAGACTCTTTTGAAGTGTAGGTCCAATAAAAGCATAAAAACTGTTTGACATATGCGATTAAAAGATGTGCAGTTGTAAAAACTAAAGAAGAGTACACAAGCCTATCATAAGCTGTAATAAAGCTTTAAACACAATATTTAAGAAATATGTAAACAAATAGTATAATTGAGGTTTCGTGTGACAGCTGTCATTAAAATCTAGTTTAATTTGGGCACAGGGATGGATTTGACATATACATATGCTTTTGAAAAGTGGGAATGTCTGTAGTAAAAATTATTGTAGGCTTGGGTAGACCATCAATTTTGTGCACCGAAGAGTCAGCTAGTTGGACCTTTTTTTAAAATCAGAGCGCCAGTTTATGACTACCCTTAAACTGGAGCACGAGCATTTGGGAAATTAGAGGAGAGGCGACGAAGATACCGATGCAGGTTGGTTTTAAATGTTTGTAGTGATGAGAAAACTCAGAGCTATGTAGATCATATTACATTTGTGTTGTGTGATTTAGGTGGGAATACCTACACGCCCGGAAGAAGGCTTAAGGGTAAATTGATGTGCATTGCAACTGGCTATTTTGCTTAAACACTGCTCTGTGGAAATATTGATAAAACAAAGAGAGACTGGACTCATTTCTTCGCTGTTCAAGTGAATTGATTGACTTTTGCAATGTAGCTGTCACCTATAAGTCGTAACGCCACCTAGAATGTAAGGAAACGTTTTTGGTGTCTCAGATCATGTGTGAGCGTTGTAATCGAGCTTCGGGCGAATGAAAGTCTTAAAGATTGAGACCAGATAGGAATGCTTAAAACATTTTCTCCATCGTTTAAGGAAACCTTCGAATAAGTGGTCGTTGCACCAGCGGACCAGTTGCTACCAAAGTCGTACTGTCGGTTGTGAATCGTGAATCAATTTATCAACGTTTCCATGATCTTGGAAAGAAGGGACGTAGGTGCAAAGTGTCGCCAGTTGAAGAGAGAAGAAGATTCGCATTTTTTAGGGATGGATCGTCTGAACAAAATGTAGTTTAGCATCTGCTCAGAAGAAGACCAGAGAAATAGGATAGATGGAAAAGCTAACGTAGTGGTTTTGCCAGTTTGGAAGAACACCTCTTCAAAACTATAAGGGGAAAACTATTTGGACCAATGCTTTTGTGAATGTTGAGATCTTTACTCCTTGTAAACTGTACGAAAATGGAAAATCTAACGTCCTGAAGTACCGGTGGAGATAGAGTGCCTTCCATTTTGGAAGCTTTGAACTGGCTGCAAAGTGCATATTACGCAGATTAGGCCTTGTCTCAGGAGCTGATAGCTGGAATGTTTTTATAAATGAACGATGGAATCGATTACGAGGCAGAATTTTTAAGTTTGACGACCCCTGGAACAATGTAGTCTTGAAGGAGTTTTATACGATTATTGAAACTTTCCTCAGATCTCTATAAGACTGACTATTACCTTCTTTACTGTTCAAGCTAAACTACGCTTTCTTTTTACTTTCATTTGATGCTCTTCATTCGGTTGGGAATAAAGGCGCTCCTACCAAAGAAGATGATGTCAATTACCATATCTGCGGCGGCATCCACTATAAAAGAAGCATTTTCTGTTAACATGTCTCCTTCCGTATCCGAAGCTTGTTGTTGGAAAACCCGAACTTCATTTTAGAAACCCGTATCGGCCTTAGCTCCAAATATGTCGAAGAAGCCCAGAAAAGGTGCTTTATCCAATCCGTAAGTTCATCACGTCATCGTTGGGTTCATCTGCCGAATTTGTTCGTTATTTTTGTCTTCAAGTCAACACTCGCCCTTAGCAAGTTGAGTCCGGATGGATAGCAACCAAAACTCAATGGCTATGGTAAATGAGCACAATTGATGTGTAATTACAGTTACAACACTGCCATGTTGACGCCTACCCTATTTCTACAACAACCAGCCATCACGTCTAGAGACGCAAATACATCAGTAGTGTATTTATAGTGTACCTAACCTTTAAAATAAGTTTTGTATACTTTTGAAATACGATCCAAGAGTGTCACAATCACACCCTGTCATCCGTTAAAGAAATAATCAAAACCAAGCTCATTGTAGATTTGTTCAAATAAACAAGCGCTCCATAATTTAATGAAATACGAACCGTACATCAGCTTAAATATCATTAGATGGGAACAAGCTAGAGTGCTCATCATTTTGTAGGCGACGACGACGCAGGCTTGTGTCCAACAGACAATTGCATTAAATTGCACACATCGTTTTCAATTGTTAACAACAATTTAAATGTGCGGCTTTTGTTGATTTTTCGTTGTGAAGTTTTCTATATGTGTTTAGCACACATTTAGCAAGCTTGCGATAGCTTAACTTCCGTTTTATTGTTCGCAAATTAGTGATTACAACATACATACAGCCGCCCTTTTGTGATAAACGATATTTTATGCTTTATGGTTGTGATTTCTGTGAGTACGAGTACATGCTTGCGCTTATCGGAACGTGCGCAATGCAAGTAATTAATCATGACTTTTACAAAAACCAAATTGAAATTAACTTTAATAAATTTAATCAGATTGCGGTCTTTGATGATTTTTACAGGTGTCTGATGAAATACGGTTTAATGACTAAACTTTTTCGATAACATTTCGATAAGGATTTCTACAAAATCCTATCTAAGAAAACTATGAGGCATCGACAACCTTCAAATCAAGACTCATCATTTACGAGTATGTATTTAGAAATGTCAAAGTGACTTTTGACAAGTTTAGTCGGTCAACAATTTCCATGGATTTCCATGTTGGATTTTAGAACGTGGAGATTAAAACCAAAAGTTGAAGTGGCCAGAAACACTCACAACTCACGTGACCTGGATGTTGATGGGTACGACAAAGAGGGGTAGTAATCAAATTCACCCTGTGGAGTTGAGAAAGTTAATGACGTTGCAATATTTTACGTCAAAGAATTCTGCTAATTCCTTGAAAAAGACTCGCTAAATGTAAGATGTCTGGTTCTAGCGAGTGCGGGCAGTACCAGAGGAAGTGGCGTAGGGTCTTTTTTTTTTTTTTGCAATAGGCTCTGCGGCATAACGCATATGGCACTGCGACCTGAAAGATCTATTGTGGCTGGAGCCAGTTAGACAAGGAGGTACTCTATCTTTCTAATGAAGTTGAGGATGTCCCCAGTCGAGGCACTATGAATGTCCTCCGGGGCTAGGATTTCTTTGTGGAGAAAGCGTTTTCTGACTCTGCAGACAGCCACGCACTCACAGAGTTCGTGTTCCGCTGATTCGTCCTCCCTTAAGCAAAGTCGGCATTCAGATTCCTGAATTAAATTTAGTTTATGTAAGTGACATCTGAGGCTGCAGTGACCGGTGAGGAAGTCTCTTTTATGGTTGAGAATATTTTTAGTGATTTTGTTCAGGGGTCGGATGGCCCCTGAGTGTTGTTCGAGTAGGTTCCAGTAAGCTGTCCAGACACATTCTGAACGCGGAGGTAGGGATGCCGCAAAAGGTTTTGGCACCTATGTACCTTGCTGAAGAGCCTTTCCTGGCAAGTTGATCTGCAAATTCGTTGCCTTCAATGCCTCTGTGTCCTGGAACCTACCAAAGCTTGACTTTATTTCGCTTTGATAGGTCTTGGAGAGTATTCCTGGAGGGTAGCCTAGAACGGCCTTTGAGTTGCAGTAATAGGAACTCAGTGCTTTGAGCGCTGCTTGACTGTCGGTGAATATATTGAAGGCTACCCCCTTTATACCGGAATCGAGAATGATGGTGGCGCAGGTATCGATGGCATGTAGTTCTGCCTGAAAGAAACTAGGACACATTCCAAGTGCCTTAACTAAGGCAATGCCTAATTTGGCAGCGTGTTAATTGGCCAGTAGCCTGTGTGACTTGGTACAATACTTGCGGTCTCGATGCGAGTTTGATTGATTAGGTTGTGTGTCCTATATTTATCGTAGGTGAACCATATCTGTCTGGATATGGCATAGTTTTCCAGGCTGTTCCACCTAGAGTTGACAATTGAGAGAAAGTGCTAGAGAATTCTTCCCTTGACGAGTCCAATTGGGAAGCAGACTAACTCCGCGAGTGGCTTGAGCTTCGGCTCTATCATTTCCTTCTGTGTTACTGTGGCTGGGAACCTAGAGGAGATCACCCTAATTAGACCCTGTTGAAAAAATTTCGACTGTTACAAAGATTCAATGAGCAGGCTGCTTAAGGATGACAGAATCGATGAGATCAACATCAAGGGCAGCTGTAGAAACAATACTAAGTCTTCCTCAAACCATTTGCCGTGATAGCTCATAGAGAATCAAGTTCTACATAGCTGTAAGGCTTTAAAGCCTATTCTTTTAAGATTTTGCGCCTTAATAACCGCGTCAGGTATCTGAAAGGGAAGGTTTGTTAGCACATTATCCAATCTTGTCTTAGAGCCAATCCAATAGTGAAGATTAAAGTTAGCGTCATTACTGCATGCAAGTTCCATGGAGGCACGACATTGTGAGAGTGCCCTTCATCTTTCGTCAGCTTGTCGTTGGAAGTCCAGTGTTATGCTGGATTTAATCAGTGCTAGCGGGGGAATCATTGAATTATCAACCATTGATGGGTCTTGTCTTGATCTCTTTATGGCTAATTCAACCATTTCGATCCTATGGATACCTACCAGAGTGTTGCGTTGTGATTCCTGGTGAATGCTCGGTGAGCTCGTCATGACTTTAAACCAAAAGCATAACCGAGTTAGCATTTTCGAAGTTCTGTTGGATCAAATAGAGGGAGGAAGGCAGACTACCCTCCTATGATGAAGGAACGATTATAACAGTGGAACGCCAAGATGGTTTCATCGGCCGAGAAGAAAATGGCGCAAGTTGTTTGAGTTGGTCATGGAATTTTTTCGTCGACGACTTTCTTAAAAAAGACAAAAGTACACAACATAATTTGACAAAGTGGAGGAGGAAACTGCTAAGCAACAGTCGTATTTGAAGAAGAAGATCGTCTCACCACTTTGGCAACTAGTGTCTATGATAGAAAGTTGGAAAAGTGATGCCATTTGTGTTTCTGTAGCTTTAAGTTTGGCTCGGAAGACAGAAATTTTCATCGAAAGAGGGAGGATATTGCATCTGTAGACGCAGATTTTCTAGAGCTATCTACTTTTTGGAGACCTGGAAAGAGTTTATCGACTTGAAAGACCAATTGTGTGAAAAAATACGTGTTTCGCTGTTAGACTCATAACTTTTCAAACAACCCCTATTCAATCGCTTAATATTTTAAGTCTTTTCTGAAGCATTTAGCTGCAAGATTCTTAATTTTTTCTAGTAAAATCTGTGCATCCCTATTAGTTGATTTTTGAAAAAACTAAGTCCCTTCAGGTAGCATACCCTTCGCCATACTTTATCCCAGATTTGTCAGAATCCGATCGTCATAAAGTAAACAACAACATGTTGTGATTTGCTGCAGTGAGATAGACTGCATCAGGTAGCGGATACAAATAATGAATCCGGACGTTTGGATTTCCGCGAAATGCGCGCTCACTAACCCCGCGGAAAGATAGCCGAGGAGGATTACTCATAGCATCTCACGCTAATAATCTCGGTACCTATATCTGCATGAGTAGGGGAATACTCTCGTTCGTTTGATCCTTCAAAAACTAAATTACGTGGTTCTTCTTTTCGTTTTCATCATCATACCGAGTTCTATCGTCGCGTCGTCGCGTCGTCGTCGTCGGCTTCAAAGGAAGCACGTCAAATTTCATTCCTTCGTCCCACACTCATCTTGTATTTCAATTTCAATCAACTGCAGACGAATTCTATTCGCAAAACAGACGACATCGGGGTCAGCTGATCATTTAGATCAAAAGAGTTTCCCTTCAATTGTGAAGTCCAGCTTATAGTTAGTAGTGCCGTTGGGTCAAGATTTGAATTTGCAAAAAATTCAATCAGTGGTTTTATGGGAACGTGTTTAGTCATCTCAGCTGTGTTTCGTTTCGAATGAGAAGAAGTTCTGCATCAATTGACCGTTTAAGTGAAGAGTTTAATTTAATCATAAAAGTTTATAAAGTATGTGACTAACTACTGTTTTTTTGTGTTTTTAACGGTTTTGTTTTTCTTAATTAATTTTAGTGTTTTTTTTTTTCTTTTACAGAATGGATCTACGTGTAATTGTATTGAGGATATCCTACATCATAATATTTGGAAAAATGATGGCTTTTGGATTCGTCAGTCAGGATGAACGAAAGTGTAAATATCTCAAAATGGATAGACTACTGAAGATAAGATGCTTCGACATGAACTTGAAGGAAGTGCCACAGTACCTGAGTACATCAGTAGAGGTAATTTAAAATTTTACTTTGCAATAACGTGTTCCTTTTTTAAGCTTGATCAAGACTTAGTGAGTTTGAAGTGGCTGCCAACTAAAGCCAACACACTTTGACTAATGATATGTCCACTGTGATACCAAGCTTGATTGAAGTGTAGCTTACCGAAAACTGGTTATATGGATTCGTCTACGAACTTGGAATTTTTCTGTCTCATTCGGTCTTTCGGAGGAAGTACTATTCGATTCGGGTTAGAGTAGGTAATAGGTTGACCCGACACACTTGGGGCTCCAATCTCAACTCCCATGCTGCAGGAACCTCAAGACCACTGTGAATTATAAGCAATGGCAACAGTACCAATTATTCTCCCCAGTCATTCTGGACACCACCCTCGGAGCAAAAAGACTGAAACCTAATTCTACCTGAGTTTCAAAATCACTACATCAACACTAGCGCTGTGTGCATAGCATCATAAGGGTATTCATAACCCCTTAAGCGCTAGTGAATTATAAAAAAAGGCACTGAAAAATGTCTACAGATCATTTGCAGATCTGTTGGACAGTTCTTCTAGAACTTCTTCCTGAAAGAAGTGTCTTCCTTAGATTTCAGATCTAATTTACCAGAGTGCTAGACGGTGCGGTATCAACTTGATCAGGATCTAAAGACGATCCCTTTCTTGCCAGCTTATCAGCTATTTCATTGTCACGCACACTTTTGCTATAAGCGACTTATAAGCTTCGATTTCATTGTCGCCCTCATTAAAACCTGTTGGGCGGGTATTGTCACTGCTAGGACCTCATCTTGGAAAAAACTACTGCGACTTAAAAGTCTGATTGATTCAAATCGTCTGACAAGAATGGAGAAGAATGCCGCACCCACGTCTATATCCATGTGGGATCTATCTGTCAAAATGGGTACGGATTGGTGTCTGATCTTGCCATTGTTCTCTGCTGGAATTGAGAATGGTCTGACAATGTCTGAGCAGGGTGTTTGTGCAGACAATGTTGCCAATTTAAGTCGGGAAGGTATATGAATGCCCTGTCGGACTGGGTTTGTTGCACATTCTTGTACGAGTAGATCTAGGAGCAGTAGATTGAATATTTTAGAAAAAAGCACCATTAAAACAGAAGTATCAACGTTTCAGTCAGTCAGTAATGATTCCCTTTACGACGAGTCATCTCAGTCAGAGATGCCTTCCGATTTTTCCGCAGTTCTTTCCTGACTGCGATTTCTCGTTGACAATATATTTGGTTGATCCTTTGCTAGCCAGTAGTAGACACTCACACAGTATATGTTTGACTGTCTTACTGTTCTCCAGCCACAGTCTACAAGTATCATCTTCTAGGAAGTATCTGTTTATGGTGGACAATGCTTTTACCTATTTCAGAGTTTCTGGTGTCATGCGTAGAACTTCCCTCTTGGCACAGCTGGCAGGCATCTTCTCAGATGTTCTTTCGTGGTCCACTTATCAATCATGTTCTTCACCATTTAGGACCCAGATGCTTGGAGACTTGCTCATGCTTCAACGGATTGTCCGCCTTTTCGTTTCCTTCGATGCTTGTGTCTCTTCTAACCTAAGTCACTTTAACACATTCCATTGCTGCCATGATTATTACCTTGTAGATGACAGTTGTGAATAGTAGGGGTGACAGCGGGTATTCTTGCGGGACACCATTTTTGATGTATCGAAGACTTGTTTATGCAAAATTCTCGTGGTTCAAGGATTGTCTTCAGTTATTCCATGCTCGTCGCCTTCTTTGCTTAGTATGATGAGTCAAAGTGTAGTTGGACAAAACCGACAGGCACCCATTCTGGGATGTCAAAATAAGGCTTTAAATGACCCCTCACCTACCTTGCCAAGACCAGAAAAGCACAAGGTTTTGGCTCAATCGCACGAAAGAATATGGGACAAGTTTACAAAGAGCCGCCTTGCTTACTTTTTTTAAAAAATAACCTACTTATGTGCAGATTTTCTAGAAACTTAAGATGATTCTCTTTTTATGGAGATCATATCCAGAACTATTATGCATTCGTTATACGAGTGCACGTCTCCGTTCATCGTTACCATTCGCCTTAATTTGTGTCACCTCAATTGAGTGGAGGTCATTGCGTCGCTATTATTTGAAGTGGACAACGGATGTCGTAACAGAAGTTCTTGCCTGAGACTGAGTTCTTTTCTCATCAACGCCCTCCAATTGAAATTAATTAAGACGAACACATAAAAAGAAGAGAAAAAGATGCACACATTTGTTTGTAAGCCGAGTGAAAAATAAAAATTGTATCTAAGATGTATACAGGGTGACTCAGAGTCAATAATGTACTGGGGAAGGAATAAATGCACATTTGGCTCTTGTTAGGGGACTTTGTCGAACTCAAATAAGTTGTTCTTGACTTGAAATTGTAATAGGTATAATGGCACTTTTAGCTTTTATTTTAAAGTTAGAGCTGTCTAAAGTCTTAAGTCTAACTCTTATCGTTTGATTTTCTATTAAAAAGAAAGCCTCTACAAGGTACACAGAATAAAACTCAGGGATTTCCCTAGGCTATTCCCGGATATGGTAGTTCCTCAGTAGTTTATTCGGTTATAAGCCATAACATTGCCCTGCATTTTCTATGTACATATCTATGTTCCATTGTTCTCTAGGCTCAGCTTGGTGACATATTTTTGAAGCTGACAGTGTATGACAAGGAAGCATTCAGTACGCTTAGCTTATTTTTACTTGAACTGATGCAAGCTTTATAACTTTTCGCGTACAAATTTCCAAGGCGAGCCTTTGTTTTCTTTTGTTGAGGGCGCCTTACCAGAGCCTTGGTTTTGTTTATATCCACCTCTTTCTTTCTCCAATAATGTTCTTGTCCATTCTACATCCTTACGAAGGGTCATTTGAACAGATTTCTTGCTGCTTTAATTGCTGTTCCAGCGTGAGGTGCTTCTGTTGTTGCATTTGTCTAGACATTGCTGATTTTGTTGGAGCTCAATCTTTAAACGGTGGCGTGCTCGAATTGTATTGTTCCTGACGATAGTAAACTAAGAACTCAACTTCCGATTGCATGAATGTCAGCTTGGAACTCTTACTAAGTTCCTAAAAGAACTTTAAGGACCCACCAACCCCAGTCGTTATCTAACTGCCTCTAGTTGAGCCGTCCAAGTTGGTCCTCTTCTACTTGTGCGTGCCACTTTAGGTGAGATTTTCCTGTCCTACATTGTCTCTCCGAATGAGATTTGTAGACACTGCGGGTCGGAGCTTTGTTATCCACTCCCTCCCTCTATTTGTCCTTGTCATCTTAAAAGACCAATACGGCGATTTTTGACACGGTCAATGTCGCTGTACAGCTCGTAAAGTTCGTCGTTGAACCTTCTTCTACAAAGCCCCTAAACGCAAACAAGACTAAAGGTCTTACGAAGAATTTTTCGCTCGGAATGACCTGGGATATCTTCATCCGCCTTCGATAGAGTTCATGTTTCAGGACTGTAATGATAAAGGTCTGAGAGAGAGTTTCCTTAGCTGTAAGGGTTATGAACTTATCATCAATTGCCGTCCCAGCTCAAACAGAGATTAGGAAGGGTTATTCTTTGTTTGATTTCAAATGAGCTGTGGTCATCAGAAGTATTGGCAGAGCCAAGGTAGATCAAGTCCATTGTTACCTCGAATTTGTAGCTATCCAGTGTGAGGTTATTTTCGATTCGTCGATGTTGGGAGTTGCTTCTTGTTGACAGTAAGTACTTGGTTCTGACCTCATTCACTGCTAAATCCCTTTTGCCTTGTTGGATTCTGCTGATGGTGCCAATATCGTCGGCTTTCGGAAGTGGGTGCACATACTTTTAAAAGATTTTGCCTCTGGTGTTGGTTTGTAAGTTTCGGACAATCAGTTTTAGTATCATGTTAAGGAAGTTACATAACAGTGCATTACCGACCTTAATGAAGCAAAGAATATTCTCCATTGTCATCTTGTACAGACGGACGAGATTGAGAGACATGCCAAAACTAGACATGACTCTGTTAAGTATGTTTTTATAAATGCTGTCGTAGGCGGCCTTAAAATCGATTAAAAGAAAGTGAGTACCGATTTGGACTACTTGACTTTTCTCCAGGATCTTAGGACTTTTCCGGTCTAGAACCACACTGAGAGGGTTCAATCAAATTGTTGATGAAAGGTTTCAAGCGTTCACACAAAATGGCAAATAAGATTTTACACACGATGTTGAGGAGACTAAGGCTTTTGTAGTTGGCGCAGATGAGGGGGTCTCCTTTCTTGTGGTTCGGAATGAGTTGGTATGGTTGCTCTTTGCCAAATCATCTCTAACTGGTTTAAAAAACTCGCAACCTGGTTTTAGTTTAGATATTGCTATCCTTCGTAGCATCGTTTTAATCAGATGGACGCACATTTTGAATATCGTCGTCGTCTAGATTGAATGGTTTGATCTTATTGACAGCAGGCTCTTGGTCTTGGTTGCCGTTCTAAAGTCTCCAGGCATAGCTTTTTCGCATAATTAACCTTCAAAATTAAAAGTCTCCACCACCCTTTTCGTCGTTTAAAGAAAATTTAATCAAAACCGCTAGTCCCTTTTAGATGACCTAGTCTAAATTAACTATACAAATAGCTTTCTCCTACTGTTTATTGATAACAAAAAACATAAAATACAATTTCCTATTTATTTCACAGGTGTTGGATCTATCTTTCAATCGAATAAAAAAATTAAAAAGAACATCATTCGAACGATATCGAAAGATAAAATATTTGTTACTCTATGAAAATATGATTCAGTCTGTGGAACCTGACACATTTGCACACTTGTCATCTTTACAGGTAAGCGTAGGTGATCCATCGAAATAAGGAAATCATAAAAAAATGACACCTGTGATGATTGAAATTTGCCATTGTTTTATATCGTCTGTGTGTTTCTTTTCCAGGAGATTGACTTATCAAACAATGCTCTGTTGACAATTCCATTGGACATATTTCAACTGCCATCGTTGCGAAATCTTTACGTCGATAGTAATGATTTAATTAATTTACACATTGACTTGGAGGTGAGTAATATTATTTATAAATAAAATTAGAATTTATTGATAAACAATTGTCGGCATGAGTAGAATTGAGGGCGATTTGTCAATATGGTCTTAATGTCTCTTCAATCACTTTTGACATATAACCATATATTGACAGGTTAAGACGAATTTAAGGCTTAGGGACTCTTTTGAAGAAGGGGTTTTCTCTTTAAGGCTTTATCATTGGGGCTAGTCTGGTCTTAAGTAAATCCCCACCATCACAAAACTAAGTAGAGTTCAAAGAACAACTGGGATCGGATGTATTGGCAGGCTAGTTGGTAGTGAATAGTGATGGTATTCACAACAGTCCTAGTGCTGGAGTAGTCGGTTTTTTAAAATTAAAGCTACATGAGGTTTCAGTGTTTGCTTCGGGGGTGGTGTCCCGAATAACTAGGGAAAATTCGTTGATGCTGTTGTCATTGCTTATAGTTCACATTATTTCTTTCAAACTTTCTGATTGCATCATCATTTTTCAGTATTATTGAATTAACTCTGCGACTTACGCAGGAGCAAGTACGACCTTTAAGATCTATTGTGCCGGAACTCATTATTTAGTACGATCAACGCTTCAAGCCATATAACCACCAGTAGACATGACATCAGCTTTGTTGATATTAAAAAGTTGGACCTGGAACCTTTAGCGTGACATAGCAATAGTACTAACCACTATACCGTGGTCACAATCAATCATAAAAAAGCTTTTCAATCCGCCGTTCGGAGTCGGTAATAAAATTTCACTTTTACGAATGGTTGCAAGAAGTTAGGACCTGACTCTCTGTTGTTGTCGCCAAATATACAGGCAATATGCTTGCTGAAAATAATGCTGCAGTCCTAGGTGGACATGAGCCTAAACCAACAAGCGTCTCCACCCAGCTCGATGTTCAGCTGGCTGTCTCCTTTTCGCTTGAGCAACTCTGTGTTGTCCTTATGGACTCGAAGACTCTCCGGGTGGAAGAGCTGGTATACATCCGCTCTATATGCAGTTTTATCTAGACTTCCCTGACTAGGTCTATGTCGCTGAATAGCCCCTAGAATTCGCTGTTGTCTACAGGCAGGACCGTAGTTGTTTTTTTTAATCAAGAGCAACCTCATCCATTTTTTATAAAGTCCATGCCTCAGCGCAATATATATAGAGCAGGATAGGGATGATCAATGACTTGTATTAAGCCGCTTTGGTTGTTTGAAGGACGGTTTTGTTACTCAATTGCGTTCTAAGCCCGAACAAACAGTGATTAAGAAGAGTTATTCTGCTCTGTTGACGTTAGCTGAGTTAATAGTAAAGCGTAGGTAGAATCCATCTCCACCCCCATCTTCGATAAGGGCTTCTACTGATGGTTGGGTTTCTAGCAAACACAACTGTAGGTGGCATGACTCTCCATGATGCAGAAAAACAAAAAGGATGCTTCCCGATGTATTGTTGTTTCTCAGGCGAATAGACTGCAAACGACCTATTGGCGAGACACTACAGCTTTGCCAAACATTTCAACATGTTAGGCTTAAGTGACACCACTATCTTTGACGTTTGTGGAGAAGGTGACAATACTGCGGAATACTTCCTATGTGATTGTCCTGTCTTTGTTCGTATCAGGTGGCAGATGTCGAAGTTAGACGAAACCATTGGGCAATGTGACTACAACAGACGCGATAGGACCTAAACTTCTCAACAGTGACGTACAATCTGATTTTTTAATAACTGAAAAACAAGACCCTATACACGCAAATAAATTTCCCCTCAAAGTAATAATGAGCGTTAGTAGCCTAAGCTCCTTACCACCGAATCTCTTACTCGACTTTCTTAGAAAGACGATGAAAAAGTGGTTGTATCTACTCGTAGTACAATGGACCTCTTTTTTTGTCGCAGAGCTCCAGCATAGTGTTCCAACACCCTGTTAACACAAAAATAAAAGATAGGTTGACAAAGTCCCTACCAACCTCTATTTAGGACCTATGGTGACGTTGTGTCTGAGTCTTTGGTATTGATGGTAATTTTCTGTTGACAGCATGTTTTTTTCTTTGCCCTCGTTGATCGTTAAACCGCTTATAGCTGCTTCCGTCTCAATACTTATGAATGCACTACTGAAATCACATTACGTTCTCTCGATAATGTCAATATCGTCTGCAAATGCGCGTGGAGGCACGGACCTTTAAAAGATTGTGCCTCTGGCTTTGACGTTTGCATAATTCTTTGAAGAGTAACAGGGTATCGTCTCGTCTTATCTGAATTTCTCTTAACCAATCTTGATGCAGCAGTAAACCTTATCTGATTCAAAAATAACTATTCGTTTACTTACAGAGAATGCACAAGCCTATGAGAGCTCCTTTGGAATATTTAAACGTAGCCGATTGTGGTCTTCAAGATCTTCCAAATATGGGAATCGCTCCATGTAAGTATATTTGTTATCATCTTTAACTTATATTTACATCTTCTCTTCCTTTAAAGATCTTTGGCATATAAATGCCTCATCGAATCCGCTTAAGTCCTTAACCACCGAAACCTTTGCCACTATGTGCCATCTTAAGAGTATAGACTTAACAAAAACTCAATTGCCAAATTGTGCCTGCCATCAAATTATAGATTATGTTAATTTAAGAAATATTAAGAATACCTTTCTGCCTTTATGTCAGAACCCCGGTAAGTTCTAAAACATATAATCCCCTAGTCTTTACTAATGTACACATGTATTTCTTCTAGTCGGAAATGAACTTGACGATTGTCCACCGCTGTACAATATTACAATAGGGTTGCCAGAATTCGATCAGTGCAATCAAGAGACGATAAATGCAACTGTAAAAAACATTTGGCTAACAGTAGCCGGTTGTGTGGCCGGAATTATTGTTGTTATAATTGGTAAATGAATTTATTTTTAAAGTTAACTTTTATAGAAATTAAATTCATTTTGTTTTTTTTTTTTTTCAGTTGTATTGTGGTGTATACACTGCAGGAAGCGGAAAAAAGCTAAAAAGAAAGAAACGAAACGTTTCATCAATCCGACAAGCAATGCGAGTCCTCAAGAGGAATTGTTATGTGATACCGCGTAAATCGAGTGCATTAGTATTAGTAGTAGTTTGCCATTTAGAGTAAAACTTTTTGTAGCCTTTTTTCTGTTTTTTTATTAAGAGACAAAGTTCTATTTGTTAAGTTTGTTGTCAAGTAACATATTTTTAAGTTCGCTTTGTAGATATATAAGTGATGTTTTTATTAAATATTTTATTTATTTACACCAAAAAAAAGTAACATTTTAAGAAAGTCTGAAAGTATAGATGGAACTGCAGAGCACAGCTACTGTTAAGAAGAGTAAATGTCAAAAGACTTAAGGAGAAATGGCTTTCGGTGGCGAGTATGACAGTAATTTAACAAAGACTGAAGTTATGATTGTTGACCGACAGGGAAAAGGACTGCCCAATGAGGCACCCGTTTTCGATATCCAAGTGGTGTTGTGTCCAACTTAAGTAGGTTATTAAGAAGATCATTCTTACAAACAGTAGGGGGAAAGTGAAGCCTCTGTCAAATTGTTTTTTCTGTAAAGATGTGGTGTTTCAACGCTGGAGCACTCTGGCACAAAAGCACATTGTCCTATCAGTGGGTACAACTATTTAACTGTGTTTTCATCGTCTTTCTAAGAAAGTCGAGTAAGAGATTCAATGAGCTTAGGTTGGGCGGCTGTCCCCACTAAGCAGGGACCCACTTAGGCCAGAATGAAGGCCCATTGTGATACCGCGTGTAGAAACTGGAAACCAGCCTCAGAAACCTCACATGCGGAATTCCCTATAGGATAAAAGGAGTATAAGCTCTGGGTTACCGTATCGGTGTAAACCCTATACAGTGCCGCACTAAGTGCAGAACCTACATACAAAATTTTAATCCTTAAGATGTCGAGTCTGGCTAAGTCGTTAAGGTCATTCAAGTAGTACTCTCCTAGTGTTTTCGTCCTCAACCTTGATAGAGCAGGGCACGTACAAAGAAGGTGTGCAGTTGTTTCTTCTTCCTCATCGTCCTCAATCGTTAGAAGGTACACCCATTCTGATGGCGTGCCTGCCAATTAGACAATGCCCCGTAAGGGCTCCTACTATAATTCTTATCAATTTTCTATTCACAGACAGAAGTCTTCCTGTTCTCTTCAAATCCAGGTTAGGTCAGATCTATTTCGACAGAAGACAAGTGTTGATATTATTCCACCTGCTGTTAGCTACTCTTCTAGCTTCACTATCTAGGTGAGACTTTATCGATTCTAGAGAGGCAAGCGGTTTCCCTCCATTTTCGGAGAGAATCCGAGCCGCGACTTCCTAAGCTAGTTCGTCCGCTCTGCAGTTGGCAGGAGCGTCCCTGTTTCCTGGAACTAAGCACAGGGAGACGTCGCATCTGTCAGCGATCTCGTTCAGAGACTTGCGGCATTTCTTCACCATTCAATGAGCTTAGGAGCTTAGGTTACCAGCACTCATCACATCTGTCACCTAATATGAGCAAGGGCAGGACAATCAAATAGCAAGAGCTCTGCAGTTTCGTCGGCCTCTCCATAAACATCACGTTTAGTGATGTCACTTAAATCTAACCCTTTGAGATGTTTAGCAAAGGCAAAGTGCACCGTAATAACGCCAATAAGTTGTCTGCAGTCTTTTTTGCTGAGAAACAACAAGAATGCCGCGGACTTCTTATAGACATCAGGAAATATCCGTTTAGTTTGCCTGCACCCTGGAGAGTCATGGTGCCAACAGTTGTGTTTGCTAAACCGAAGATACGGGCAATTCTCATGTCGGTTCAGGGCTGGAGAAGTTCTCCTCTAAACTTTGTCTAGCTAGCTCATCGGAGAACTCATTTCCGGTCTAACCGAAGATACGGACAATTCTCATGTCGGTTCAGGGCTGGAGAAGTTCTCCTCTAAACTTTGTCTAGCTAGCTCATCGGAGAACTCATTTCCGGTCTAGTTCAGCATTCACGAATTATTTTGGATCTAGTTAGAGGATTGAGCACGGCCTTAAGCGCAGTCCGACTATCGCTACAGGCCCAAATACTCCTTCCCGGCCATTTGTTTTTCTCAGCATAGTTCGCATCTCAGCTTGGGAGACAGGAGTATACCTCAGGGGAATTCGACTTCATTCCTCACCCAGCTCAGACCGTGGCGAAAACCAATCCTGTGAACAGGGAAAATCGACCGTAAACCTACACGACAAGCTGATATTTTCAGCTTGTCTTAGAAGATGCCTGCGCCAACTCCGTCCATTTTTAATTCGTCCGTGTAGATAAGCCGTACCGAAAAACATTTCCTAAGTCGAGGAAGCAACTAACTCGTTTGGTATCGTCTTTAGGACTTCACTTCATTACTGGATTAAAACTGAAGGTAGCAGGCTAACCACTTCCGAAAATCGAACGAAATTATTTCTACAGCTCATCAGGAGACAGATTTGAACAGTCAAAGTCAACAGGACACCGACGAGTTGAATAGTATCTCAAGCCTACAACTTGTGTAGATTTAAGAACTTTTTCAATATTTACACGTTAAGGAAGATGACTTATCAACTCTTGCATTTTGTGTGTTTAAATATGTTTCCCTTTAACTCGAAAACAAATGAAAGGATTTTCTCCGAACAACTTTTGTTAAGACAAATAGAATCTTCTGTACTTTATTTCATTACGACAAATTCACTTATAAAAGACAAAAGTCACTAAAAAACAATAACTGTTCACAGAAAAGTGCAATAAAATTTAAAAATGGTTGCGATTACGTTTACAAAGTCTATTAGTCGTGTTTTTTTTTTTTTAAATCTAATTACGATCACGAATTTTATTTCTCCTTTTGGGTTTCTTTGTTGGTGGTGGTAGGAAACTTTCTAAAAATTCAATTGTATTGAAAATTGTCTCCGAGCTGACATTCCCAATGTAGTTTCGGTCGAAGAATACTACAGGCGGTGCTGGAGTTGCATCCTGAAATCGTTGGGCACAAGCACACGGTGTTGTATTGATCTCTGCACGAATAGTCTCCACTTCTGTGTCGATTTCTGGGATAGGTTCCGGTGTTATTGGCATCGGATCTGGATTAACTGTGAACACAAAAAAAAAATCAAATCGAATATAACACATCCAGAAAAAAAGGAACAAACTTGGAATGATATTGTGTGGACGAAAGCACTCCTTAATTTGTATCCACTTGCGACAGTAGTTCCGTATGAAATTATCATTTTGTGGAAATATTGATCTTCCCACTTGATCGACTTGAATTTGCATGAACGACGGTACAAATGGCCATTTGCCTTTTGCTGCAAAGAAGCAAACTATATCTGGAAAAATAAGAAAGCATTTTGTGTACTTTGGAGTCCTGCAAACTGAATTGAATTTGAGTGTGTCTTACATGGAACATTGAAAAGATGAAAGAAATTTCTACGTTCCTCGAGTTTTGTTTTAGCGAAAATTCCTCTCTGGTCCTCTTTTGTAGTCCTTTTCTTAAACGAATCCTTATCACGTCTAATTGCGTCTAGAAATCCATTGGAGGAGAGAATAACGATAGTAAGTAAAATAATCGAGGAACTCCGGAAAATCATTGTCACAACTGTGCGAACCGAAGGTGTCAACGCGAACGACTAATTGAATGTGAAGGATATTTTACATGTATCCTTACTAAAACAGTTTATATCGATTTAATAATTCATTGCATGTCTATCGGTCAATGGGAAGTTGCATGCGAGGACATTGAACCGAATGCAATGAGTTTTATGGGAGTTTTTAGTGCAAATACAATGTTGCAGGGCCATAGGGTCACCAACTATGAATAGTCACGACAGGGAAACAATAAGAATTAAAAGTATGATAGTCCATATAATATGCGACTTTCACTTAGGAGTTCATAGAGTCAACTGTTGAATAGGGGAAACCCATCGAAGGGGCACAATGGAAGCGAGGGAGTAAAAAGTATTGTGACATGCAAAGTGCCTTCAACACTCTAAAATAGAGAAATATACTAAGGACACTCATGTCGGGAACTCAGGAATAAAATTACTTTCGTATGATGATGTACTTCGGTTTGTCCAAACAACTAGGGTCCAAACTCCTAACGCGAAGGACCAAAATCATGCTCTACAAAACCCTAATCTTGCCAGTCCTGCTTTATGGAGCTGAATGCTGGACGATAAGTAAGACAGCGGATCAGATCTTGGGATCCTTCGAAAGAAAAATCCTATGTCGAATTTTTGGTCCAGTCTTCGAGGAGGACGAATGGAGGAGAAGATATAGCCGCGAACTCTACGAGCTGTACAATGATGTGGATGTAGTCCGGAAGGCAAAAATCCGTCGACTGCAATGGCTCGGCCACATCGAGCGAATGGACGAGAATGCTCCAGCTAAGAGGATCTTCGAATCCCAGCTACCTGGTTCACGAAGAAGACCAAGACCGAACCTCCGGTTAAAAGATCAGGCAACCGTGGACACCAGAAGCCTTGGTCTAGTAAATTGGAAGCAGCGTGCCCGGGACCGTAAAGGATGGAAAGCGGCATTAGTTTAGGCTCAGACCCTCCAAGGGTCCCTGGCCTGATAAGTAAGTAAGTATGATGTATGATATAATGTTACAAACGAGGTTCCACAAGGTTCTGTCCTAGGTCCGCTAGTATAGAACCTAATCGGCTTCACAAATGATATAGCTATCGTGATGCTACTCAAACTCCTGGAGGTATTGGCATACGACTGCAACGAAGGAGACTAGTTTAAGATTAGTACCCTCCATGAGCCTACAGCTTCCAGAGCAAGAGAAGCAGAAGAAAATTCATGGAGATTTTAACAGTAATCGTTGGCAATCATGATGCGATAAAGTACCTTGGAGCCGTCATAGATGAAAAGCCAACTTTTAAACAAGGTAGCAAGGACAACCGAAACACTGGAGGACATCATGTCTAATACTAGTTGGAGTGGAAGTTGAATGCTTCTACGGGTCCCAAATATGGGCCGGTGCTACGAAAACTTAAAAGTAAGAACAAGAGAAAGACCAAAGTGGCCTATCAAGTTAATATGTGTTAGATGCAGGGTGTGTGATGCCGGGCATGGTACCAATTGACCTTCTTTCAAAAGAAGGGTAGGACAAGTACATCCCCAGTATAATGTTGGCAACAACAATAGCAACATCAAGCGATATCCAGCTTACACCAAACATCAAAAGCTTGCGGAAATGGCAGTGCAAAAGTAGAGATGCCTTACTCTATAGCTTTGATAGCACGATGACAAACCTCATTGCTCAAGGTGTATAGGAATAAACGAAGATGCGGAGAATAGTCGGTTTGTGCAACACTATCACTGCAGCTCGTCTACCAGGATAGACTTGGTTGAGCAAATTTTGTTGTTCCCAACCGTCTTAAGCATAATGAGAATTCGATGAGACTAATGCTCTTCTGATGGTTTGCTTCAATCCACAAATGAAAGTTCATAAGGTGAGAGAAATTGCTTGACATCATTACCGATTTTTTTTTTGGGTCGCTAACCTTGGGGTTTAGGTTAAGTGATTAGATAGTTTGGTAGGTTCTACGTTTACTTGTATGTTAATCGCTCATTTGATGACAACTTTGGGGATCCACCAAAGTTTAATAAACTACTCGATTGTCATGACGGAAAATAATTACTTAATTGTATTTCCGCACTTCGTCGGAACTATGTCAATGTTAACACTTTCCTCGAGGGAATGTCGTAAATTTTTTACCTCATTTTGGAGGTCCTTTTAAATTAATTCCAATACTTTGAATTAACTCAAAAAAACTGGATAGTGTTGTTGCTCAAAGTGGAGGAACGCATTAGCTCTAAATGGTCCATCTACAGAAAATGCGATCAATGTTTCATGTATTTAAGATCCTGTCCAGCATGCTGCTCGAACGTCGCGAGCGGATTTGGAACACACTAACTGCCATTTACCAGAATGGGTTCTAGCCTGGCAAATTGACAATGGACTTGCACTAAGGCAAGTCCTGGAAAACATAAATTCACTACTCACTATCTCTTTATCGAGGTATGCTAGGTCTCATGTCCGAGGGGGACGAATGGAGCCATAACAAGATGAGGATGTAGTTCAAAAAGCTAATTTTTTTGGATTGCCAACCTGTCTCAATTTAAGTGATTTATGTACTTCCTTATGACTTATGGTGTCACCTCACCTTTAATAGAATTATTACGTTTACTCCTACCCTTTGCGGAAGTAAAGTGCTTATCGTCCGTTCTTGTCGAAACTACTCGTATGGTAAACATAAAACTTCGTATCAGTTAACGTTCGCTCCTTGCACTGAATGCATAAGTATCGAAAACAATTGAATATTATTGATCATTTGCGGGTTATCCTGAATGCATTTCGATGCTTCGGATTCACACATTTCACGTACAATCCTTTGACCGAAAAATTCGAAAAATCAAAAGTGTTGCTTTGGATTTCGCGCAGTCTATTCATAATTTGTCGTTTCATAAGTGGAATTTACGTATTTCTATTTTTTCTTCGCGTAATTTGGTGGTATCTGGATCCATTCGTCTGGTTCTCAAATGAGGAGTTGTATTTTGTCCAGTTTAGTCAGTTGTTTTGGTTTTACGCATTCACTTACCTTTTGACCGGAAGCTATTTGAAGCATGAACAGATTGTCATTCCAACTCTTAATGAGATGCTGAAAGTTTTCAAAAAAATTCGGAAGTTGACAGATTCCGGATTGTATCTCTCAGATCGCTTCCACTATCTATTTGGCTTGAAACTCTGTTTTATAGTAATGCGATCCTATTATGTTTATTTACCACAGTACATAACAGCATTGCTCTTTGCCGATATAAGTACCATTTTTGGGGTGGTTCTTATGGAGCTTACCTATTGGAGCCATCTGTATGCAAACATTGTCCTCTTTTGTTTCTACCAAAAGATGAACCGATTGCTGACTACGTTCAGTGGAATAATGAAAGATCGACATATCTGTCGTTTGATATCGATTTCATTACGAATTTATCGGATAAAACGTACGCTAAACAGGTTCTATAGTGTCCTTCATTTGTGCTGCTATTTTGGTCTATTTAGTGATATAAAGGGTCTGTATAACCTGTTGGAGTACATAGCGTGTGTGAAGCAGGATCAAATACGTCCTAGTCCGTTCAGCATACTTCACACTATAACAAAGAATCTTTTTATGGCTTTTTTAACATCATTTGACATATATTTGGTTGGTTATATTGCGGAAATGGTAACAGCAGAAGGAAACCTATTACGCAATAAATTGTTTTTGCTTCTTTGTAGGCACAATTTTTTGACAGATGGCGTAGAGAGAGATGTGAGTTATAAACATGATTGCCATCCCTGTGTTCAACTTATTTTTATTTCAGATGGATTTGTTGCTGATTCAAGACCGCATACAGGACCTCTCAACAAGGGTTTTACATTTATTTGTGATTGATCCATACTTTTCTATGATTTTTGTTAATGATGTCATTATTGCGTATGCGATTGTTGGTCTGCAGTATTTTGTAATGGAAAAAATGTCAAGTCCCTGCTAACAGTTCTTAAATACTCCAATACTTATTCGGCTAAATAAATAAAGTTACCAACAGTTGTTGAGATGCTTTTCTTTCGATTTCCTTGTAAGTGTCCTAAACGAATGTCGACTAAGTTCCCTTAGATACTGCCAGATAAATGTACGTATTTCATTTTGCTCTGAGCAAGCTGATCGCTAAAATCAACAGCTATGAGGTAAGTGTCGGTGCTTTTCTGACTTTTCCTTAGTTTTATACAAAAAACCCCCGGACATACAACTTTGGGTTGGAAAAAGGAAGTTCTACGTGACCACCCAGTTGAAGGAAATCGAAGAGTCCCAAGATAGGAATAACATTTGGAAGACTCATAAGAAAGTCAAGCAATTAGATGATGCTTCCGGACTGGCATATCAACCCACTACCTCTTTATCGACTTAGAAGCCACGCATTCATGGTTTGGAGCTAGACGTTTGCTAGACATGCACAGAATTTTGGCAAGGCGTGGAACTGCCTTTCGACGTTTTTCAATCTCGTGCTGGAGCAGACAATGCGCAAGGCCGGTGTTATTAAAACGTCAAGTGTAGAGACATTTACGAAAAGGCGAAACAAGTTGGTCTTGAATCAATGAGAATTAAACCAAATATATGTTGTCGACAAATAAGGATCTATTGGTTCACTGTAACTATTCGCAGCTATAACTTTGAAGTGGTAACCTCCAAGTAAGACGAAAAATAAGCCTAGTACCGCTCCTAAATATTGTGATGCTCTATGAGTCTACAGAATGCTTATCTTACCAGTTCTATAACACTGTGGCAAATGCTAAATGATACGGAAGAAAGTTAAGTAGATACCGCACTTCTTGTGGAAAAAACAGTTCGTCGGATGTTAGGTCCTATGTCCGAGGAGGACAAATGGAGGAGATGTGAACTCTATGAGCTAATAAATATTACAATTTACAATTACAATTTTGTAGCAGAGCTTTATTTCCGAAAAGCTCATTTTGATCATGTTAAAAAATAATTCATATGTCACTTTTCAAACAAAAGCACATTTTTATGTTAAAAAATAGAATTCACATCCACTTCTTGTCAAAAATATGGTTAATGAAATAAAGGGATTGTGCCATTCCAGGATAACAACTTCTCTCTTTCATTTGTCTTAGTCCACTTTAAATATTTTGATTGATATTATCTCCAAGAGCGCATTCTCAAGATGTGCGTATGGAATCCCGGATAACGTGAAGAAGCTCTTGTGTCGAACTGTGCGTACGGTTTCCTCGGACAACAGTTCATCAACATTTCTTTAAATCTTCGTAAGGGGGATTCACCCCTTATGCCTGAAACAGATGTGCAGCAACGCATGTAAAAAAGACGTGCAGTAAATTGTTGATATTTCCTTGAATAGTTTGCTGTCATTGTCAGATGTGACAATTGAATTCCGAAAACAAGTTTTTTGCCATGGATATGGAAAGACGTGATAAATTAGATTAAATAATTATTTTATCATTTGTTTTCAAAACTTATTTGAAATTTGAGTATTGTGTTTCATATTTCTTCCTCAGTGGGCTTCAAATTGTAAAATGTCTCTTAAATGAAACGTCAAAACACAGAAATTGTACTAATTTGCTGTTCTACTACTGTGGGTTTGCATTGAAATTAGAAATAGAGACAACTTGCGTTGGATGCATGGCCGTGCAGCAAATACATGTGTCCTCTTCCATAAAAAGCCATGTTCTCTAATTTTGCTGCACTTCTGTTTCAGACATTACAATTTATTTATTCTTATGATTTTAAGATACATATTAACATAATTTACATATTATTATTATTATTGTTCGGGAGAGCTGAACAGCCCTTGGCACTGCGGTTTCTGACGAATCCTAATGTTCCTAGATGAGTTGTTCCACTCCAGAAGATATAAGGAAGTTAATGAACTTCTCTGGATGGATGGCAGCAAGCTGTTCAGTAGAGACAAATTGCCCGTCTAGTATTCTTTTTCTGAGTTGAAAAAGAGCTGGGCAGGCAGAGTCTACAGCTTGAATCTGTTGTAAGATTCATGCGATGTACGTAGGTGCTTGTTCAGGCGTCAATGACCACTGAAAAGTCCAACTAGTGCTCTTAGGTTACTTCCATCGAGATTCACAATGAATTTTGATTTTGATGGTACCGGGAATAGCAGTTTTGAACATGTTTGTCCTGGTGAATTGAGCCAGGCTTCTCTAGATTCTTGCATGCAAAGACTTTTTGCGTGTCTCGCGAAGAGTGATTTTCCCACCCCGCAGAAGGGTTCGGGTCCAAAGAGTTTTGTTGACGCACCGTCTTTTGCGTCTGCTCTTTCGTTACCCGCGAATCCACTATGTGCAGGAATTCAGTGAAGAATGACCATATTGTTCCTAGCAAGGTCCGAAATAAGTTTGCTGGATTCCAGGACTAGTTTGGATTTAATTACAGGCGAGTCGAGTGCTTTTAGGGCAGCTTGACTGTCGGAAAAGATGAATATGATTTTCCCCATGATGTGAGAGGACTGATTTAGTCTCACGCATTGGTTGATGGCAAAGACCTCGGCTTGGAATATTGACGCGAAATCACCAAGGCTGACTGAGAAGTTCGCACCTGCTGATTCTCCAAAGATTTCGGAACCAGTACCTGTTTCCATTTTGGATCCGTCCGTATACCAGACGAGGTCAGAGGATGAAATTTGGGGTTTGTGGTTTTCCCAGTCCTCCCTTGATGGGATAACTATTGAGAAATTTTTGTTGAAGCAGTATTCGGTTAGCATGTCGTCTGGAGTAATTTACATAACAATTTTATAATTTACATAACAAAAAAAAAACCTAAGAAAAGTAGGTGACATTCTGTATTTTGAAGTACATTTGTAATTAAAATAGAGTTGAATGCTACTTCAATTGACTTATACGCTTATACAATAACAAATTAAAATGTTTGGGTGGAGTGACCCTATAAAACAATTTGCAGAATAAAACTCAGAAACATATAAAAGGTTAACAGATAAAATTAATTGTGAACAAAAAAATAAACGAAAAACAAAAAATATTTTAAAATAAAAATCTAAACCAGCATAGTCAAAACGAAAGACACAACTTTTAACTAATCTTATAAACGTTCCAGGTATTGTTTCTGCCCTGATGGACTGTAGGAGTTTATTCAACAATCGATAAGACAAAACAGAAAACAAATTACGATATGCAGTGGTTCGGAATTTGGGTACAATTTGAAAAGTGTACACGTTAATTATAATTTGAAATAAAATGAAAATTGCTATTTCCAGACTTCATGAAGAACGTTTTTAACACATTAAAACAATACAAATGACGAAGTGGAAGAATTTTCAGGTCAAAGAACAACAGATAGCTAGGATATCTACGAGGTTTACGACAAATTATTCTTAAAATATATTTCTGCAAAATCAGCAGCGGATTTGGCACCAACAACCCAACAAGCAATTCCATATTGTAGATTAGAATTAAAAATATCATAAAGTTAAATTGCCTTTAAAAACTTGCTTGAGCATACATTACGCAAATAATAAAAATGTCTAAGTGTGCAACGAAAATACATTCTCAATGTATCAGCGTGATTCGAAAAACTCATTCTGGAATCAAGTTGTCTACAGTTTCTATAAGAAAACATTTATCACTACAATTTAGACTAATACAAAAAGTGGAAGAGACGTGACGTTGAAATATGCCAACACTATGACAAACCGTCATTGTCGCTCATTTTTGTGGATTGCCAAGCTGTCTCAATTTAAGTGATTTATAGACTTCCTTATGAGTTATGCTGTAAACGCGATGTTGGATTATCTCACCACACCCCACCTTTAATAAAATTATTATATGTATGTCCTCCTACCCTTTGCGGAAATCAATTACTTATTGTCCGTCCTTGTCGAATCTTCTCGTATGTAAACATAAAACTTCGTCTCAGTTTACCTTCGCTCCTAACACAGAATGCATAAGTATCGACAACAATTGAACATTATTGATCATTTGCGGGTTATCCTGAATGCATTTCGATGCTTCGGATTCACACATTTCACGTACAATCCGTTGACCGGAAAATTCGAAAAATCAAAAGTGTTGCTTTGGATTTCGCGCGGTCTATTCACAATTTGTCGGTTCATAAGTGGGATCTACGTATTTTTTTTTTTTATTCGCGTAATTTGGTGGTATCTGGATCCATTCGTCTGGTTCTCAAATGAGGAGTTGTATTTTGTCCAGTTTAGTCAGTTGTTTTGGTTTTACGCATTCACTTACCTTTTGACCGGAAGCTATTTGAAGCATGAACAGATTGTCATTCCAACGCTTAATGAGATGCTGAAAGTTTTCAAAAAAATTCGGAAGTTGACAGATTCAGGAATGTACCTTTCAGATCGTTTCCACTATCTGTTTGGTTTAAAAATTTGTTTTATAGTAATGCGTTCCATTTATGTTTACTTACCACAATGCTTAACGGCATTGCTCCTAGCCGATATAAGTACCATTTTTGGGGTGGTTCTTATGAAGCTTACCTATTGGAGTCATCTGTATGCAAACATTGTCCTCTTTTGTTTCTACCAAAAGATGAACCGTTTGCTGACAACGTCCAGTGGAATAATGAAAGATCGACTTATCCGTCGTTTGATATCGATTTCATTACGAATTCATCGGATAAAACGTACGCTAAACAGGTTCTACAGTGTCCTTCATTTGTGCTGCTATTTTGGTCTGTTAAGCGATATAAAGTGTCTTTATAACCTGTTGGAGAACATAGCGTGTGTGATGCAGGATCAAATACGATCTGACCAGCTCAGCATACTGTGGACCATAACTAAGAATCTGCTTTTAGCTTTTTTGACATCATTTGATATATATTTGGTTGGTTATGTCGCGGAAAAAGTAACAGCAGAAGGAAATCGATTTCGGAATAAATTGTTTGTGCTCCTTTGTAAGGAAAATTTTTTGACAGATGTCATCAAGATAGATGTGAGTCAGAAACATGAATACCATGCTTGTGTTCAACTTATTTTTGTTTCAGATGGATTTGTTGCTGATTCAAGACCATATACAGGACCTCCCAACAAGGGCCTTAAATTTATTTGCGATTGATCAATATTTTTCTTTGATTTTTGTAAATGATGTCATTATTGCGTATGCGATTGTTTGTCTGCAGTATTTTCTAATGGAAACTATTAATGCGTATCAATATCAAGTTCCTTCTAACAGTTTTTTATACTGCAATACTTATTCAGCTGATTAAAAAAAATTACCCCCAGTTGTTGAGATACTTTTCTTTTGATATCATTAGCCGTGTTTTTTTGAGAACTATACTCACTTTAGTCAAAAAAACGATTCATACTCAGTAGCAGCCGCACCAACCAATTGGTTTGCGGCTCGAATTTGTTCTCTTTATTTCACAGTTCTAAAATTTAAAACCGAGGAAAAGCAACAAATCCGATCGGATAAAAGCGAATTTATGAGATTTTTCGGACTCTGGTGGCCAACTTATGTAGTTCTATCCTCACTTGCTGCTACTGGGAAAGTTATCGCCACTTGGTGTGTTGTTATTGCTTTGTGTGTACAATTTTACTGGGATGGGTATACAGCTCTCAAAAAAATACGGCTATTGTAAGTGTCCCTAACGAATGTCAGGTAAGTACCCTTATATAAAAACAAATATTTACGGCGACAGCTCATAGAGAACCAAGGCCTAGCTGCGTTTTATATTTTTCTAACGAATGTAAGTTTTATTACCGACTCCGAACTGCGGATTGAGATATGATAGAAATTATTGTCGAACGAGCTTACTATAAGCAAGTGCATCGACAAGATTCACGAAAGGCGATCATCTTACCATGCAGCGTTATGCTGGGAAGACTTTCTCGGGACTCTTCCAGGCATGCATTGGATATCGACAAGGCGTTGCACTATATTTCGATTTCAATCACTTGCTGATCTTACCACTGATTACACAGTAGTATTATAATGGACCTACTTTTGGCCTTATAGTACCTCTTTTCTAGAGGATCACTCCAAACTTTTGATTTCTAGATATCCCCTTCCTCTAGCAAGCTTCGGCAATCCAAAGTTAAATAAATCTCTTTCCGTGAAAACGCAAATAACATTATAACATTATAACACTTTTTGACAAATGGTTTAAATATTAGATAACTGCGACAGAATAGTGGGAAATGTGGTGTGCGGCTTAGAATTATTTTAGACAAAATGGTTCAGTTCTTATAAAGCATTGTGTAACCATTTTGGTTTTCATTTGAAAATATGCACACCTCCTCAAACGTTTTTCAAAAAAAAAAAAAACAAACCGCGTAGTTAAAAACGTTTTCTTTTAGAACCTGACTATAATTTTCTCCTGACTTTTGTCCAGAAAGTTTTGTCACGGAGTTGAACAGCACATTTCATGGATTTAGAAAATCAGTGTAGTGAAATGTTTGTTGTCAATGAGAATTTGATAACATAAATCATAATTGCTGCGTAAAAGGGAAGAAAAATGCAGCAAATCGGCATGACAGGAGTATGCTAAGAAGTTAAAAGGTGGAAGCAGCTCCTGGTCAAGAATCTAGACGATTTTCTTCTTCTTTTGGACCAGAGTCAGTTCAGAAAATGGGGAGAATGTTTTGCTAACCATTTAAATGACGGCGAGATAGTCTCAAATTCAAAGAAATCTTTTCGAATACGGAACAAAATTCCCAGCTTCATAAAGATTGATGGCATTCCAACGCAGAACCTCTAAACGACGCTAAATAAGTCAGACCATTTTGAAAATCAAAAGCTTTCCAAAAGAGTAAAACAAGGGATCGATCATAAATCTACGAAAGAAGGGAATTCTGTTGGAATGTGGAAACTGGCGAGGTATTTGTGTTCTTTCTGCTGGAACCAAACAAATATCCAAGATATTGGTATCTCTTGGAGTCGAACAGGCTGGATTCCATTCCGGATCTTCCTGCATCGTTAAGTCATGCATCGCTTCATTTGTTTCCTTGTGGCATTCGAAAATATGAATCGACATTTCATTTGGTTAGCCTTGCAAAGGAAGGACATTCCAGGAAAACTCATAGCTAATATTAAAGTAGGTGCTAAGGGTCGCATCTTACACAACGGTTGAATACGATGGGGCTGTATATCTTCACCACATGCGGGCAAGTGCAATGTATTGACTCTTTGATGGAAGTAGTATTATGGAGTGTTGGAGTAAAGAGCGTTACGGAGGTAACGCACAATGGTGGACTTTGAACGCGCTAAGTACTGCGATGAAGAAGAAGAAGTGTGAAGTAATTGGTGGGTAGAGAAAGAGAGAAAAAATGAGAAGGGATGGTCCATAAGGGGTAAGGTTAGGTAAGTGAGTATCTAGAGACTGATATCGCTGCTTACATAGACCAATATTAAGGTCCATTGAGCCCATTCATTGGAAGGACACTCGCAGAGTAAGTGCCGAACAAATTCGACCAGCAGATGTTACAAAAGTCGCTGTGAGGGCCGTTCCTTGTGAACGCCAATAGCACTTGTGCTTAAGATCCATCCCTCCACTGTCCTAACATCAATCACAAAAACCAACGATCTATGGTGGTAGCCGAAACTATACTTGGCTGTCAGCTACGGCAGTGGACGATTGCGTTCAACTGAAGAAGGTGACAGAATGAGCATGAAGAAGGTGACTCGAAGACATAGATAGATCCAAACGTGTGGTAAGGATGAGTTTTCAGGAATTCTCTTAAAACGCAAATCAGAAGAAGAAGAAACTTCCGATTCACTAATGAAGTTCGGGTCACAGTCACAGTCATATGAAATGAGTTCAAAGAAAAATGTTTTAAGACTTGAACCTGCGTTAAGGCTGCTTGTGCTTCCGGTCCGAGTCTCTTTTGACAGTTGAGATTCTTGTTAAAAATATGCTCCCCAAAGTTTGAGGAATTTCACCGGACTTAAAGTCAGTTTAGGTTGTGCATTTTTTTTTAGGAGGAAGGAGTCTGCTGCTACCGTTTTGATTGTAAAAATGTAGAAGGACATTGTTAGAAGATCCCATATTCAACTCCTAAAATGGGGCACAGGATCAGACGTTTAATCTAATACACTCTAGAGAGTAATAAAGTTCCTGTGAGTCTTTGTCAGTTTAATGCAAGTGAACGCAGTTTCGTCCAACTTTGCTGCGTTCGTCCTTTCCGCATAGAATTACCATAAATTCCAGTTCACATAATGGACTTTTAACTCTTCAATAGTAAAACTGTAACGAAAAAGGAAAAGTTAACTAATTTTCAAATCAAACTATGCACACACATAAAACAAAACAATTTATGTGCAACGGACGGTGCTAGTTGGAAACGCCAACCTCCGAAATCAAATGAAATAAATGTTGGTCCTTGGAATTTTCAAATCGCACAGACACGCTTCCCTCATCCGTTGGCCACAAAACTTCTTCAAGTGAGAATTATTGTTTTTGAAATTGAATAAACGTGGGTTTATTATGTTGCAAGAGGGGGGCCATTGTCGTTGTGGCCTTTGTCTCCTGTAGCTGAAGTGTGATTCCTTCTGCAGTCCTGCAGTTGAACACGAAAATTAACCAAATTAAGAGAATGCTATGAATTGAAAATTTCCAGCAATCTGACGACGACGACGACGACGATGACGGTAGTAAAAGAGGATTCTGTCACAATCCGATTTTCTCTCGTGTTGCCGATGAAATGAAGATACAACTCTTCGTGTGGCAGGGTCAATGGAGTTATGTGTCACGGACAGAAGGAAGGACTAAAGTTTATGAAGCACTGTGACAGCTTAAAGGGTTTTACTCGTATACTCTCTTGTGGTAAAGTTATTCATTAACTTTTACCACCCGAAAAGAGGAAAAGGAAAACGAAAAAGGATTACACAGAGTAGAAACAAATCTGCGGAGTAAAATTGATCGCTACTGATGTGGCACGTTTAAGTGTTACAATGCATTTCGTCCTTTCTCCAGGTTTGGGACGATAAATTTGAAATGCAACTTTCCAAAGTTAAAATTCAAACGAAAATTCATTGCTTCAGGAGGTGTGAAGTGTGTGAGTGTGGGGGCGTGGGCGTGGGCATGGTGGGCAAAAGTTAATGCCGGGCAATCATAATAATTCTTCTCTCCGAGGTAATAATTCGCACCAAATAAATAGAACTCGTAAGCCAAACGGAAGAACTTTTCCAGAAATGCACACAGGACTAACAAATCACACAAAAAAAAAAAAACTTCACAAGGAGTACATTTCCAAGGATTTATTCGCCGTTGTTGTTGGTTGTAGGGATTAATTTTTAGACGGAAAGTGCATCTGTAAGGATTCAGTGTGTTAGAAAGTGTACAGAGTGACAGAGCCGAAACGCAAGCCTCTTAAGTTGTCCAGAGTAAGTTTATTCCCTCCGATTGGTGTTGAAAAAGGGATTAAGTGGTTTTTTTTGGATTGCAGAAGGTCGATAGAGCATGAACTTTAACAACATGAAAGGGGGATGGCATACAAACAATCCGATTCTGAGACAGGTATTCTCAAATGTGAGGGTCCTGTCTTGGTATAAGTATACCTCGTGCCCTATCCACCTTCCTTGTATGAATCAGTCCTGAAACAATTCTTCACTCCGCAACATCAAAAAAATCGTAAAAGGAAGTCACACTCGCAGGACATTTCTTGAACACTCTCACATCTTTCTCATCTTCCTTTCTCTAAACGACGACCACCCAACAGTTTTCAAGAAGAGTACGCTGCAGAAGTCACCTTTTAAAAAAACTATCATCACAGGAATAATCGGTAATTGCATATAAAATGCAACCGTGAACTCAACCTGTGCCTTGAAAACTAACCTTAACCTCTGTTCCTTGTTCTCTGACGTCAATTTCAAAACTCCTGTCCATTGCCATTCATTTGACTTCCATTCCATTCCATTTGACTGCGCTATTCCCCGTGAGAATGGTAATAGCGACGAAGGACATGGAGAAACCCTGATGCCCGGTGTTATATTCCACAGCCGTAACCGTAATTTCGAAGGAAGAAATAAAAACGTGCAATGAGCACTTGTAAGCGACGATAATTCAATTTAATAGCAACTCCGTAGACTATCTAGAACGGCAATGTGGACGAAGACAGTGGAAAGTAACGACTTTTCACTCAGCAAGGATATCCATGCTGGAAGCATGACGCAATCATGCTTTGCGAGTTTGGTAGTAGTCATTTCTCCTCCTTTGTGATCATGAGCCGCGGAGGAATAGAAACTGCATTTGGTCTCGGGAATATCCTTGAAACTGCAGTCGATAGAATAGAATTATTCGCCGACAGAGAGATACGAGAATTGCCGGTCATAAAGATTCTCCACACCTGGGCACAGATTAGGGAAACCATTGTCATCGTCTTCGTTTTCGTTTTCGCTTTCGTTGTCCTTAGACGTAATTGCACCGTTAACAGTTCGCATAAATTCTATCGTCCTGCGAACGAATACAGGCAGTCATGTGCGAACTAAAAGAAGTGAAAAGATTTCAGCTCTCACTGTCTTGTGACACCAGTGCGGGACGACACTAAATCTTGAATGAATGGCCCCTCTTGTCGACTTTAAGGATGCAAAGCGCGTTTAAAATTTAACTGCAAATTGAGTTCCATATGCCAATCATTCAGTGAGCTGCGAGTATGTGTGTGTATCATTTATTTTTGGTTCGTTAGATGCATGGTGGTAACACGTATGGAACACTCATCCCCGTTTTTGGAAAAGGATTCGATCTAGTTCAGCCGCCCCCTTGACATGTCAAAAGGGAGGCGGACATTATTATTTTCAACACGTACTCGAGAGTAGAGCCTAGGCTCTGTCGAAATCAATGATTTTGCCAAGTTCATGACCGCAATCATAATCAAAGTTAGTCCTGGTCCTAGTCCTCTAACAGTGCAGTGATTGTGATTCGATTTGACTTCAGGGATTGCCGGCACGGGTTGGTGGTGGATGAGTTAAGTTGAGGCTTGTTAAGCGCACGATGAGCATAAAGGGTACTCTTGCCTGTGGTGATGAACATTTCTTTAGAGAGGATTATGTCGATTTGCATATTGTGGTTGAGTGGATGTGGCAGTTGCCATAATCACCATCACCGCACCAACACATCACAAGCATGAGTGTATGATTTGGAAAATTTCCAAAAAATTTCGATGATGACATTTGGAAATTTCACCAAAGACAAATAGGAGGGTGTTGCGATTAATGTGGGTAACAGGATTGGGTAATTGAAAGTGTGATTGGATATATGTATACTGGGTTGCGAAGGACGATTTAAAGTTGCTTTGACGGAAGCCTACTAAAGTTCGACTTTTATTCTTGTAACCGTTCCATGTTGTGCGTGTGAGAATAGTTGCTTCTTAATGTGATCGAAGGCGGAGAATTCCATCATTTTCTAGGCTTAGTCGACAGGTAGGGTCGAGTGATAAGTTAAGTGTGTGGGGATGCCTTTTCAACAGGCAACGTCTACGAATGGTGCCAGTTGAAGTTCTGTGCCAGTGGTTCCGACTCAATGCTTGATACATTTCTGGCCCTGAGTATCCATCTAGATCACATAGGACAGAGTGTGTTCTTTCGTATAGTCTTTGAAAAGACCTTTGCTAGCTCCACCAGTGAATGGGATTGATGCAATGTGGCAAAGGGATCTTTGTTAGTTTTAGAAGCATTTCGAATGTCTTCAGTAACTGAGGCCTTAAGAGCGACTTGGCTGTCAGAATATGAAGATGATTTTGTCACGTGAGTTGGATTTTGAGTTTAAGCTTGGAAAATGGTTGAGTATGTGCGTGGGTTGAGAATCATCTTACAATTCCTTCGGATCTCGGGTTGGTTAAGGGAGGCCAACTGATAAAAATTTTAGGTATCCCAAACCACATCGGGGAACACAATGGATCCATTGAGATCCGAGTGAGGATGTACATAAATGCAGCCATCCCTACAACTTTACCTAACATGTGCGCAGGTTAGCTGAGAGACTGTACATGACCCAGATTCATTGTCCATTTTGGAGCCATCCTTGTGTACAATCCTGAGCCGTACTACGATGGACAGGTTTTGAACTTTTCCCATTCGTCTGTTGGGGAGATGACTACTGAGTAATTCCCCTGGAAACAGTAGTGAGGCAGCGTGTTATCCAATGTTTGCTGCTTTGAAGCAGAGAGCTGAACAGACTAAGATGACACTCAGGGAGATGTCTACAGCCGAGGTTGTTTTTTAGATGAAAGAGCCTAAGCAGGCTTAGTCTAGCTTCTAGTTCTATGTGAATTCTTACTGGAAGTAGACCAAAGAATTGCAATGGGGTTGGAGCGCATACAGCCCGTCATACATACATGTTCCAGCTGAATAGAAGGGACTTCTGGTTTGAATTGCAAACACCAGCCGGTGGATTGTGAAGCTTTTTCATGACTGATTATGCTCTGAGGCTCGAGCCTGGTTCAACTCAATTCCAAAGCACTAGCCAAAAAGCCACCAAGATCGTGAAGAATGGAAAGCGACATTAGTTCAGGATTAGACCCTCCAAGATCTGTAAACCAATACCTGCTGCTGCTGCAAAAATCCTTACAGATAATGCCCATTCGGGAGCATGTTTGATAACGATGCTCTGCCCTGTTAGGACGTTAGTTAATTCCGAGAGGTTGTCTCCTTTGAGCCGAATTTTCGTTTTCGATTTCATAACATTGGGGATAAGCCACATAAGCCTGACTTTGGCGCAATAGTCTTAATTAGTTTCCGACAAAACATCGGTGTGGATCAGATGTTTAACAGGCGCTTTGGTAAAGTCAGGACTTCTACTGTCTGTACCTAGAAAGTTCGTCAGATACACAATAACCTGAAATGTGGTCATGACTTGGGTTCCAACAGATTGTGAATTTGTGCTGTTAAGCTATCTTGTTCAGAGGCATGTGGCAGTACCTCACTGCTTTATGCTTAATTGTGCTGCATGAAAGAGATCTGATCGTCGTGGTGTCTGTGACTTTTCTCTAGAAGGCGTTACAGTGATAAGGGAGACTGAAGTAGTGATAAGTATCAAGATCTTCTGAAAAGACGCCTGCACAGATTTACAGACCGATCATACGTTTATTTTGAGAGGCTACGTTGGAGCAATAGAATTTGGCATGCCTCAGTGTCTCCCAGCTTTGTAGCCACTTCAGTAGCTTCCTGCATAAGAACTTTTTCTATTGTAGCATAGCTGGAACTGCAACTGTTGTAGAAGGTATCAGCGGACAAGGGCATGAAGCTAGAAAACTAGAATAGTCCTTACGATTAAAGTTGCAAAAGAAATTCATCCATCCAAGAGTTGAAAGGAATCCCAATGTTTGAGAATCACAAGACTATCTTTAATGGGCAAGGACCAGAATCCTTCTAGGCAGTTTGTTACAGTTCGGAACTTTGGGAAGAAAAAATGTTGAAGTGATGGAATCGCGATCAGTACTGTGACAGTCTCAATCGTAAACGCAAGCAGTTGTCATTATGAAAAGAGGTCTCGATAAAAGACTTCTCCCAAGACACAAACCTTGGACTTTCAATAATCGATTCGCTCACAGCTTAAAGGGATTCTTAAGCTATCCACACAAGATTGTACCACGCTATGAACTTTAGTTTTCTTCATATTGATGCTCACTATCTTCAACTTCCATCATGTTGAGGTCTATTTTCACTGAGAAACGTCAAGATCCTGTGTACTTTACGACTAATATAAATAAACTAGGAGGTAACCTACAAACGTGCACATGTTCCCTACTGAACACCATCCGGACTGTGTTCAACTATTCTCAACACATTTCTCAACCATTATTCACTTTGAATCATTTTGCTTAACCTTATTCCTGTTGTATTCCCAATGTCCAGTCCCACATTAATCACAACCGCTGTCATATTTCATTTAACAAGACCCCAAAACACCAACACTGACACCCAGTTGTCTCATGGTGTACGGCCAACAACGAACACAGTTGATAATTATGTCCACACCGTAATTGCGCATCTCAACATCGCCATCCATTAACCACTAACATTTATCTTGTTATCCTTTCCGCATCCGCAAATCCGTTTGCTAATCGCTCCTGGGCAAGCGTGTAATTATTATTGATTCAATCACAATTCGGAAAGTCCTTTCGGATAATTTACTCTAATAACTGGATAGAGGTCTTGTGTCCACGTGTTTAGCACATGTGCACAGGTCTGCTTTCCTATCCTCGATCCGGGGTTCAATATCATTCTGTTTAACTTGAGCATCTTAACCTCCTCGTTCCCCAGTGACAGTTGGACAGACCATTCGCATTTAATGAAGAGTGTCCCCAAAGTATTAACTGGTTTAGCCGGAGACTCCACACTGACACATGTCCGGGTGGGGGTGTAAATTGTGTCGACTGCAGAATCAGTGACAGGCAAATTACCCCATTCGACTGCTGATGTCCTGGATTCCCTTTACTGTTGTGGTCGAATGTAATTTGCATCCGTTCGAGTGGAAAATGTGAACGACGACGATGGGAGGGGGCATTTTTATTTTTTTTTATTTTGACAAGTTTACAATAAAATGTAACCAACAGAGGTTTACAGCCCCAGGGGTCTCCCACCCGGGGGTTTGTAATGAGTGATTCAGTTTCGTGTTTCTAAATTGGAAAAATTCAAAAATTGCAATCGTTTTGGTATATTTAGAATGAACATTATTTCAACTGTATGCGTTGGTGCTACAGTGTGGTTGGAAAGAATTGAGACGAGTCTTGAAATTTAAATCTGTCATAGCCTCTTCATCGAAAGAACCATTCAACTTCGACTATGGTAGCTGAAAACGGTGTCCAGCTGATGAAAATGATGTGGTAACTTAAGAGCTTACCGGGCGAGCTACTCAAAGCAGTTGGAGGTGACTTGGTAGAGAACATATCCCAATTCATTTCAAGGATATAATCAGACGTTTGTCCAAACTGCACCGACAATAAAAGCATTAGATACGATCTGAATGTTTCAAGCCTTCCACCAACAACCTTATTAGTAAAATTTTAGGTCAAGAGGGTTCATAATCGACCAAACTGTCGCACTTTAGAAGGTCCGGGAGAATAAAAGACCGCCTAAGACAACAGTTAAAGAGAAGAGCTTTTACGGAGCCATGCTTTATAGGCAGCCCTGCCAAACTTATTCGTCTGTGCATGATGACATTGGAGAATGTTCGGGCTCCATCAACTTTTCCGAAACCTTTGATGCTAAAAAAAAAGGTCTTACACAAGACGACGCGTTGTCATGTGGCTTCCTTTTTTTTATATATAATTCACTAGTGCTAAAGGTGTTGGTGTAGTGATTTTTGAAACTCAGGTGATATTAGGTTTCAGTCTTTTTTTTTTGCTCCGAGGGTGGTGTCCAGAATGACTGGGGAGAATTATTGGTTCTGTTGCCATTGCTTATAATTCACAGTATTTCTTTCGAACATCCTCACACTTGAATGGATTGTGCGAAATAAATCAACACCGGGGGCGCTGTCTTCCAAAAGTTAGGGTAAGTACTTGCTAACGCTAATGATATTGACATTTTTGGTAGAGCTCAGCGAACTGTCACTGGTGCATTAGCACCAGTTAATGAGTTCACGACTCTTATCCTCCCAGTCCTACTCTGTAGCACTGAACCATGGATTCTATTGAAGCTATTATAAGCGAAAGAAGATATGCTTGGTCATTTCGAACGAAAAGTTCTTCCTGAGATATTCGGCTCCTTTTGCGATGACGAAGCTTGAAGGAAGGGATTCAATGACACGGTTGGTACCTTTAGGGTAAATGGACACTAACGTTTGGAGAGACAACGCAGTAGAGGAAGATGCACAAGTATAAGGGGACCTCAACCAACTTGGAGTTCGCAACTAAAAGCAGTTAGCTAAGGACGAGCCTAACTGGTGAGGCTTGTTAGTTGAGGACCATGTTGACCCCGAAGTGCAGCACTTCCTAAGTTAATAACTAAGTCCTCATTGCTTAAAGAATGTGTCAAACTCAGAAAGTTATTTCAACCTGTTTACCTAATCAAGGAGCGGGCTTAAAGTGAAACGAATTGATATTTAAAAGACCTTTGAGCATACTCCTGACATAAGGGTATTCATAACCCCTTTAGCGCTAGTGAATTATAAAAAAAATATAAAAAATTTAGAGGTTATGGCTGCAAGATTTCCAAAAATCTCCATCTAAGCAAATTGTTTTCTAGGTCCGGTTTATAAAGGTTTCAGCCTTGAACGTTTTCTGGTACACAGTCACTGTATTGGCTTGCCTCAAGCTTGGGTTAAGTTCACAGTTTATGCAGCCAAACCTTTGAATTTCTAAAACTGCAAGTCTCTTGTAAAAAAGATTTAGAAACTTTGCCTTACCTACTAAATTTCTTAAAACTTTCTATTGGTACCGCTCAACGGCGAAAGAAAAATGCAGAATACACCATTGTCCACTTGGTGAAGGTACCTACCCTCCAACTTCTTGGTTGGATTTTGAATGACTTGTTCCGGAGCTTCGCACCTTGAAATGAGTGATTACCGATGCTATTGTAAAGGTCAACCTTTTGAGAGAAGACTTGGATTTCATTGGTTTGGTTGACGATATCCTGCTTGGTGCCTTCTTTAGTCCACAGAAAACTCTTAAGGTGTAAGAAACTGTCTACTATTTCCAGAAGATCTTCATCTGTTCTTTCAAAGCTTGGAAGTGTTTATCCTCAACCTTACAAAGTTTGTCTCCTTCTTCAGATCTGGTGTCTTTTGGTGAAGGCTCATAAGCTTACGTCTAGGGGTTTAAGAAAAAAACTTACAAATCTGTCAAATTCGTCAATCGGTTAAAGATGCAGATCGTCAAGTAAATCCGCAAAGCTGGCTTTTGGATACTCATCTTCTAGGTTGAAGACCATTTATGGACTGTTCTTTGCCTTCACAACCCCACTGTATCTGTTGGTGACACTATTGATTCCTCAACATTACAGGCCATCACATCATTTGCATTCGGAATTCCTTGTTGGCACTATCGCCACCATCACCACCCACCCGGATCCTAAGTGATTTGTCGCCCCTCCCCCCGCAGTTGACTTTTTATCAATTACCATCGATTTATTTTCCGATTTATTATTGTCAAGGGACGCATGATGTTGTCCCGTGGTGAGATTTTATACCCACTGGGCTCGGTAGTCCATTCATGTAGTCCAGCACCACCCATTTGATGAAGCCTGATAAATCAAAAATTTAGATATTTCAGGACAGGAAATAGAAAATGTGAAATATGGTTGAGTTCGATGACCGCAGGATTGAATAGAACTAGGAGTTTCGTGATTTATGGCACTCTGGGCCGAGGAAGCGGATGTGGCATTAGTTATCGCGCGTAGATAATAGATAACCAAACGCGGGCTGCAACAAATTTCCTAAATTGTGTTCGAACCGTTTTCTACCATGTGTGTGTATGCGCATATATATTGGACATTTTGAGATAATGGTGGACCGCATCCTTTTTTTTCCTTTTGCACTTTAAATGAAAAAGTTTTTTTTTTTGATATTAAATCTGCAGATGGAGTGTGTGTCTGATTTATTTGGATGACCAGGCTAACGATAGGGTGGCCATTGATTTGATTTAAAAATGCATTTGACAGTGTTGACCAAATTTGAAATTAGAATTAAGTGATTGACGTGAAGAGAATTTCAGTGTTTGGATGTAGATAACATGTTCAGAGAGATCCCATTGAGTGCCAGAGTGCCAGAGTGTCCTGCAACTAAACACAACGAGCATTGGGTCAATTGCAGTCGTTTAGGTGGATTATTCAATAGTGAATTGAGAACGAAACATACACTGGATGGATTGAAATCAAAAATTATGTCCTTTCGGATTGGAGTGCCTAAGTAAATGCTTTATGTGTCCTTTTTTCTAAAGGAAAACACGCAATTGGCTGTGCTTCAGGCCTACTGCTCTAATGGATTTGAATGAAGCTTTTAGTCTTTAGGGAACTATATGACATTCGACGATGAACACGGCGTTTGATCGGGACAGTTCAGAACATGGTTTGCCCTACAAGTACAGGTAGGTAGGTAGGAAGCATTAGAATGTATCTTTTTGTTACCACAATTCATTTGACCTGGTTGACGGTGTGTGTTTGAGGATGTGAGACAGTCGGTACCGAGATTCAACCTTTGGAGTTAAGAAAACGGATTCGATCCCTTATCCCTTTACCCGAAATGTAGTTAAGGTCGTCGAAGAATGGTTGGTTTAGTGCACGTAGTCTGGCTCTTGCGAGTGTCGGATATTTGTAGAGAAAATGAATGAGAGTTGACGCAAGAATTGACATTCACTGATTGAGTGTAAAATGTGTAAGCAACTGGCCTTGAGTTCTTGAAATCATTCTGAGCTTCGAACCCGAATTCCACCATTATAGGCATTGTACGAGGGTATTGTCCTACAACCTCACAGTCTATGGTGCCCCCTGATATTACCTGGGAGGGGTTGGTTCCTTCGTCAGAATTCCCCTCGCGTTGTTACTCTTCTGAAGTTGTACCAAGTTATACCTGCGAGTCATACACTCTTTCTTAGCACCGACCAGCGCTTTCCACTTTAGAGCGCCTTCTCTAGAACAGTTTCTGTTAATTTATTTGAATGAATGAAGTTAATTTATTTGAACAAAGAAAAATAGAAAATGGCATTGCCATATAAAGTTTAACGAAAGATGAGTGTCATGGCAGAATGCTGCCAAAGCGCTGGTTGGATTTGGATTTCAACACGCCTTCCTCAAACAGCGCATCCTAACATGCTGTCATCCCGATGTTCCTCATACATCGATAGTGTGCTGGTCCAGGGAGTGGTTTGGTGAACACATCCGCTGGCATCCTTTCAGTTGGGGTGTACACGACGGCTATCTTTCCATCCTTCAATTGTTGACGCACAAAGTGATACCTGGTTGCAATATGCTTCGTACGTGAGTGGCAAACTGCGTTCTCGGCTATGTGTTTTGCTCCTCGATTATCTGTTCCAACTGTTATCTCAGCTAACTCGGGCAAATTCATTTCAGTCATCAGGTTCCGAAGATATGTTGCTTCTCTCGATGATTCTGATAGGGCAACGTATTCTGCCTCCGTTGTCGAAATAGCCACCGACTTTTGCTTTTGAGAACGCCAGGTGATTGCTGCTCCACTTAGTATGAAAACGTATCCCGTATACGATACTCTATCTATCTCGTCGTTTGCATGATCGGCATCCGAAAATCCTCGTAGACCAAGTGTGTCCTTCGTATAAACCAACCCATGGTTCTCTGTGCTTCGCAAGTACCGTAGAACACGCTTCGCAGCCGACCAATGCACGTCTTGATAGCTATCGTTGAACTGTGCCAGTCGATTCACTGTAAACGCGATGTCCGGTCTGGTCGCAATCGCCAAATACATGAGCGACCCGACTAGCTGTCGATATGGTTTTTCGACTTGACATCCTTCATTTCGACGCTCTCCACTCGGTAGTTTCGCCTTCGTATCACTCGGTGTGCTTATCGGTTTTGACTCGTCCATCTTGAACTTTTTCAACAGCTCCTTGATATATGCCTGCTGCTTCAGTCTTATTTCACCATCCCTTTGATTTATTTCGACGCCCAAGCAGTACCGCGCCAATCCGAGATCCTTGACTTCGAATGCAGCAGCAAGCCCCTCTCGGATACTGTTCAGTGTCTTTTGACTTCTGGATGCATACAAAATGTCATCGACATAAACAGCAACGACTGTGAAGTCTTCCTTACGTGGTCCAAAATAAAGACATGTATCATTAGATGCCGGTTTCAAACCTAGACCGCGTAGTGTTTCGTCCAACTTTTTGTGCCACTGACGCCCTGCCTGTCGAAGACCGTAAAGTGCCTTTTTCAGCCGACACACGTTGTTACCTTCTTTGAGCTTCTGGAGCATCTGCTTGGCCCTTCTTCCCACTCCATCCTTTTGCTCATCTTCCTTCACTAGCATCTGCAACGCTTGCTGAAAGTATTTTGGAGGATCCATATAAATTTCTTCCTCTAGGTCGCCATTTAGGTAGGCGGCAACGACATCCATTTGGTAAACTGCTAATCTCTCACGAACAGCCAATGCCATTAGCAGTCTGATTGACTCAAGACGAGCCAGAGGTGCAAAGGTTTCCCCGAAGTCAATTCCATGGCGTTGCGAAAATCCTCTGGCAACAACACGAGCTTTTTTCCGATCCAGTGATCCATCTGGTTTAAACTTATTTCGCAAAACAACTTTGCTGGTCACAACAGCTCTATTCGCTGGACGCTCGACCAGGTCCCATGTATTGTTCTTGATAAGTCCTCGAATCTCATCTTTGATCGCCTCCAGCCACTTTTGTGCCTCTGTCCCAGACATCGCATCCTCGAGTGATATCTCTCCGATGTTCGCCATTTCATCCCCGACCCCAACTGAAAGGATGCCAGCGGATGTGTTCACCAAACCACTCCCTGGACCAGCACACTATCGATGTATGAGGAACATCGGGATGACAGCATGTTAGGATGTTTGAGGAAGGCGTGTTGAAATCCAAATCCAACCAGCGCTTTCGATAAATTTGACATCCCTCGCAATAACCACTTTTCGTTCTTCAGGAACCCACACTCGGTAGCCTTTGGATGCTTCAGAGTATCCGACCATGATGCCTTCACTTGAACGCGCCTCGAACTTTCCCTTGCCAGGAGCTTTGTTCAGCACAAATGCCCTTGCTCCAAACACCTTCAGGTGACTCAGGTCCGGCAATCTTTTGTTCCAACGTTCAAACGGTGTGTGTCCGTCCAAACTGACGGTAGGACACCTATTTCGTAGATAACTTGACGCTGCTACAGCTTCTGCCCAAAAGTCGTTTCCAATGCCTGACTGAATGAGCATGCACCTAGCCATTTCAACGAGCGTTCGATTTTTGCTTTCCGCCACTCCATTCTGCTGTGGCGTATGTGGAACTGTAAGTCGTCGCTTAATTCCACTTCTTCTCAGAAAATCGTCAAACTCTTGGTTGCGGAATTCTCGCCCGTTATCCGACATCAAACACTTAATTTTTCGACCAGTTTGAGTCTCTACGCGAGCTTTGTAGTCCTTGAAAGCTCGAAAAACCTCACTCTTTTGTTTGAGAAAGAAGACTTCGCACCATCGGCTGCTATCATCGATAAAAGTGATGAAGTACCTCGACTGAGCCAACGACTCTGTTCTGGAAGGTCCCCAGACATCAGTGTGCACTAGGTCCAACAGCTTTGTACACCTCCTGGACTTTTTAGGAAACGGTAATGTTGTCATTTTTCCGCGAAGACAGACGTCGCATGACTTAAGCCTTCCGTCGTTGCTGATGTCTAGTCCAGTTGCCAATTTTCTCCGAGACATATCTAACATATCTCGTCCATTGAGGTGACCAAGTCTACGGTGCCATAGTTCAAAATTCAATCCTATTTCATTGATTACGCACGCTTCTGGAGAGCTTTCTTGGACATAGTACAATTCTCCAACTCGATTAGCAATCACCTTGACTTCGCCATCATTTCCGCGAACGACTGCTCTTTCCCTGTCGAACGTGATGGTGTTCCCGTGGTCCGTTATCCTCGCAACAGAAAGAAGATTAGTCCTCAAGTTCTTGACTAATAATGTGTTTTGGAGTTTTACTGACCTTTCAGACTTTCCGTCTGTAGTGATAATCCCAGCAGTTCCTCTTGCATCAACACTCACGCTGGCATCGTTCGCCAACAGCAGCTTCCCTTGCACCATCGAAGGGGATGATAAAAACAAACGCTCGTCATTGCACATATGGGACGTGCAGCCACTGTCCAGACACCATCGCCCTCCACCCGCACACTTAAGAACCTCCAAAGCCTGATCTTCCACTATGCGGAAAGTGCTTTCTATATTATTTGATTCACCTTTCGAGTAGCTTCGTGGTTTCTTATTTTCCGGACAATCAGACGCCTTGTGACCCACTAGATGACATTTGTAGCACCTATACTTGAATGTTCTGTCGCCTTCACGTGTATTACCATAGCTTTTCTTATGCGGCGTACCTCGTTCAAACTTTGACTTGCTCTGACATGCACCTCGACGGACATGCATCGCCTCTGTATCACCATCCGCCTTACGTTGATTTTGGGCATCGTTCTTCTCCAAAATTTTCTCTCTCAGAACTTCAGGTTTTGGCAAATTGTCATGCGATTCCATCGCACATCGGAACAACTCGAAACTAGGTGGGAGCCCGTTCAGCAGGAGTATCGACAACAACTCCTCATGTACATCAACTCCCATGCACTTCAGTTGTGAAACTGCATCAAAGAATTCCATTAAATTCTTTCGCAGATCGTCGCCTTCCTGCATTTTGTAAGTCGCCACACGTTTCAACAGCGTCGCCTTCTTGACTGGCCCTGTCGATGCAAATTCGGACTTCAGTCTTTCCCAGACATTCCTGGCCGTGTCCAATCCTTTCACTAGTCGCAACAGACTCGGATCAATAGCAATGATCAAATCGGCCTTTGCCCTTGCGTCGTCGTCTAGCCACTTCTGCAGTTCATTCTTGGACTCTTCGTTTTCGTCTTTCACTTCAGGTTTCTGCGTAGCTCCGCTGACGTGTTTCCATGTCCCACACTTGGTCATCACCGCTTCAATTTGCATTACCCATGTGTCGTAATTTTCGCTTGTAAGCGGCCTGATCGTATTCATGTTTATCGACATCTTGCAACAGTTCAGCAGTTTAAAATTAAATTATCTATTCGTTATGATTTGGGACTGGGCCCATAACCTGTTAATTTATTTGAATGAATGAAGTTAATTTATTTGAACAAAGAAAAATAGAAAATGGCATTGCCATATAAAGTTTAACGAAAGATGAGTGTCATGGCAGAATGCTGCCAAAGCGCTGGTTGGATTTGGATTTCAACAGTTTCCCTAAGGAATTTGATGTTCCTTATCTGACATTTGGAAATTGCCCAAATAATTCATTCTTTTGTGGATCAGTGCTCTACAAGACTCCATGAAATTCAGTGGTTTCATCGCAGAGGCCCCATCGGGACCAAGACTCTATAGGTCTACGCAACAAAGGTGTTTAAAAACATGTCCATGGATATAAGAAGCAAGGTCTACACTTTCGTATAAACCAAGACTATAAGGCTGTCATCTCCCCCCAGCTAGTCGGAGAATATCGAAACGAAAAGAACATTCTCTTAATCTTGTATTTTTCCCAAGGATATGTTTACTCTTCGCCTATAATATCCTCTGTTGCAATTAATCCCCCATCCCGCCCAAAACACACATAACATCCTCAATTCAACCACAAAATCCTCTACTTCAGTCTCTGGATCGTAGATATATCCCAGTTAAGTTATAACGCACTCAGCTACTAGAGACAAAGACCATGGTCCACCTGCACCGTTTCCCATCGTAAACTCTTAGTGAAGTGCAAAATTCCCAAGGAAAACTCTCTGCAAAGTAGCATTTCAACAGGATAATGGAAGACAACTTCAGTCCTTTGTGGTTAATTTATTGGACACTACATTCTCGATTTAAGTGTATGTGTGTGCGTGCAATCTTTGTGCAAATAAATTTCTACTGCCACTGCAACAGTGCGTCACAAATAGACCGATTTATCAAGAGAGAAAAAAAAACAAAACGAAAAGGATAATGGATGAATGTCCTGTTTGCAAGTTCATTCGATTACAACCAGAATTACCAGGAGTCATTCATTGATGGGAGACGAAATTGTCCTGTGATTACGTTAAACACGTTCTCAGGATGTTAGATGCACACACAGAGATGTCCACAGAGAGAGAGAGAGGTGCCCATGCCCACATGACACAACTGTACGTGCCAAGGATGTTTGATGAGTGTGTATCTTGTTGTGGTGTTTCCTTTCTTTCTTTCTTTTTTTCTCCTGTCAACAATTCCAAAAGAATAGAATAAGAAATCTTCCAGCGAATTTGAAGCACCATATCCTTGCTGCTGCACTGTCTATCTAGCTTAGCTCTATGCTGCTACGTCGTCATGTGTAGTTGTACTCTCTACGTGACAGGATTTCATTCTGTCAGAACGGATTCTGTTCGCTTATTACACACCCATAAAGGCCACCCGTAGCAATGACAGGAGCAACGATGAAAAAAATCCCTGGATGTGTCAATTGATAAATTATTATCCACGTTGCGCTAAGGCAACGCAGGAGGAGGAAAAAAAAATTTATTCGGATGACAGCGCACGCTGTGTGTTATCCTCTGATGCAGATAGCACTTTATCGTGTAGTGAAAATGACATATTAGCCGATTCAGGATACGCGACAAAATCGAATTGAGTTTCCTTGCGTTTGTTCTGTTATGTTTCGTGTTTTCCTTTTTGAAGTCGATGTCGTTTTCAAGGGTGGGGATCATCGTCCTTGGATATTTATTGGATGTAATTTTTCGGCAACAATGATGGTGTACCTGCTCAAGTGAAAGATATTTTGTGATTCAAAAGGAAACATTGTTGGTTGGGTTTGTCATAGGAAATGTTCGTCATAGGGATACCAATCGCTGATTTGTGGAGATGAAAACAAAGTTGTCTTCGACTAACCCTTTGTGAGCTACTTTTACGACATTCCAACTCCTTTGTCACAATAACGGTCTTAATGCCGTCACAATTGGCCAGAAATAAGCCAGTTAGGGCATACGTTCCTTTCTTTTTCGCACCAGGCAGCTGGATCCGACTTAGCTTGACGACTGTCTAATTGATGGCTTAAGACAAGTCTGTCTAAGATCTTGGTTGATAGATTCCCTGATTCCTTTGTTCATTGGACCAAGAAAGACGCCGTAGAATTGTACAAGGATGGCGATTGGAGATAGCGATTCGGGGTCAGTAGGATAGATGTCAAGCATTCACCAAATGAAACATTGACACTTTGGGTTCCAGAAAAGCACGACGAAAATTGGCGAAAGTGAATCATTCAAATTTCATAGGACTGCAAAGCCTCCCTTGACCTATAAAAGGGTCTGAAAGCAGAAGCGAAAAAGACAACTTGCAAATGCTGACAAGCTGTAAAAAAAGGTTTGACAGCTTCATTCTTAGACTCACACACCGTCCAAAGATAAGAAAGATAATCCGAAAAGTAGAAGCTTGCTGCTGGAAAGCAGAGCGGATGTTGAGCACTTCCGGCAGTAAAATTCTGCGACAAGGAAGACGAATGGAAGAGAAGATACAACCACGAACTCTATAAGCTGTATCAAGATGTGGATGTAGTCCGAAAAACCAAAATCGCCGACAAAGCTGGCGCTTGGCTTCATCAAGCAAATGGAGAATAGACCTACAGCCAAGAGGATCTTCGAATTACAGCCCTCGCTCCGAGTTGAAGATGAGCAATAGTTCGGCCACATCTAGCAAATGGACGAGAATGCTCCAGCTAAGAGGATCTTCGAATTACAGCCTCCCGCTTCGAGGTGACGACGAGGAAGACCGAAGACCTCCGTTTTAAAAACCAAGCTGTCGCTTTTGATACCAGAGTGCTTAGTCTGGAGGGTTGGAAACAGCGTGCCCGGATAGAAAAGGATTCTGTCTCAAGCAGAGACCCTCATAGTTCAGTTTTTGTAGGAATGGATGTTATGCAAATTGACAAGGCACCTCATAGCTTCTCTCTTCTAAGGACTTAATCATTTTAACTGATATCCAGCAGAAAATTTGGTACTTAAAAGTCCACTCCTTCCTCATCTAGTCCATTCAATTTAATTTCAGAGAAAGCATTTTCACCTCTCTTTGCCTTTGCACACATTTCCCTGCTCCCGAAAGGACACTTATTAAGTCAAACACTTCCCCACTATAACACCAGACAACATAAACAATTAAACTTCTACAATTTAACTTTTCAAATCTCTCATTAAATATAAAACAAAACACACAAAACAAAAAAAAAGGACATCAACCAAGTTGACCAATCTACACTGTTATAGTAACTTTATGGTCCAAAAAGTAGTTCATCATGCAAGCCTCTGACTTTTCTCCTAAAATGCCTGGTGTAACATCCTTCAAAGATTTACTGTTATAAATGGGAAAAGTGTGCACACCCAAAGTAGCTAAAAAAATTATTTACGAAGCTATGAAAAAAAAAAAAACTTTCTTAATGATTACCACACGAACAGGATAGTTTATGAAGTTCCTCGCAAGAAATTTCGGTCTTCCTTGAAGAAGCAAACCACACACACATACAAGAGCATGTGAATGAGAGAGAAAAAGAGAATAACGACCAACAAGGATGCTGCCATAAGGAACGAACTACGGTTTTTATGGTGGGAATATTCGTCCGATTATTACAACGTCTTACGGTGAAACTTTTTGACCATAAATTTCTGCAATTTATTTGATGCACTACCACCATCCCGACTGAGGACAGAAGGCACATGGCACATGAAAATGAAGTTCCTTTCTTAAACAAAAAAAAAAACCTCCGTCCTAGTGAAAACATCTTCTCGACAGCAATAAAATCCTTTTTTGGGGAAATTTATGACTACGTTGGCTGTTCTACTAATTACGAAGGAAGATCGATTAAGTAGTGTGAGACAGAATGTCCTTAATTTTAAACGACGAAAAGATGTTACACCATTTTACATACACAAACACGAGTGGGATAACCGATTTATAGGCCTTACTCGATGCGCATTCATTCAAACGCACTGTTGTCAATTAAGGTCCTTAGCTTGTGGAACGAAGCTAATCCGATTATTTTTAATTGATTTTCCGCTTTTGATGAGCAGAAGAAGGAAGGAGTGACGGATATCCTGTCATATTGTCGCTAGATGAAATTGATATTCTGTCAAGGATAATACCCATAGTGTGCGTTGGTTGTTTGTTTTGTGTTCTGTTTTACAGTGGGTGGTTTTTCGATGGTGGGCGGGTGCCCTTTGTTCCTTTGTCATACTTTGGTTAGCAGTTAATTTGCTTTGCATAAGTAATTTCGCATTTGGTAGTGTGTACGGAGAGCTTAAGGTATGGAAATGAGACTAAGTAATCAGGTGTAGGTACATAGGGGAGGCGTTAGTTGAGGGTGTTATTTTCAAAGTTTCCAATTGTAAAATTATAGATGATGAGAGCTAATGTAAATTAGTGAAAATTCGACGAAGCAAGAGGAAGGAAGAGTTCAAGCTTTAACTAGAAATCCAATATACCTAGAGCGTAGGTTTCAATTGCCGAACGTCAAGGTGAAACCGACACTGGGAATGGAAAAATGATAAGTCTTGAATGATCCGAGAAACCATGTTAAGGACGATAATTTACTTTTCTTTTACTGCGACAGCATAGATCGGTCGCTTTGGTTACTGGTTAGTGCGTTGGACTGCTGAACAAGAGGACACAGGTTCGACCCTCAAGACCACCAAACGTTTTTTCGTTGCACCACCACTTCGTAGGCATGACAAAGCTTCTCAATCTGCCGTTCGGAGTCGGCAATAAAACTGTAGGTCCCTTCCAATTCGTGCGAAAAATATAACACGCACAACATGAATTGTTGTGAAAAGCTAGGTCTTGGGTTTCTACGACTTGTCGTGCCAAATATTTGTATTTTTGGAATAGACGGGACTTGAGAGGGATGGATATCTAATATTAAAAGCAATTTGGCTGTTTGTAGCTAAAATGTCTGGAGTCTTCTAAGTCAATAGGTGTCATAGGCCACAGCTGCTGGCTAACTAGATTTTTCAGTAAATCGGTCACCTGCCCTCAACTCTAATGCTCATGAAAGTGGTTGCATTGTTAGAAACTGGTAGATCCACTGAAAATAAAGCTGAAGGCCGATCGATCTTCACAGCGAATGCAACCACATTGAACCGTTCATAGCTCGGTCGAACAGATCCAGGAAGCTGGTTTAAGATCTGGACGCAGTTCCACCACTTTAATCGAAGAGGAATTTCAGAAAAAAATTAAAGCGATTTGTCATATACGTCGGCTTTTACCTAATAACTTTAAAACGACCTACCCCAAGGGTCAGATTTAGACCCCTTCAACCTATACATTTTAACCTTTTTCATTGACAGCCAGGCAGCAATAAAAGCGAAATAAAGTCGAAGCTTGTGAAGTGCTGTCGTAAGAGCTTAGGGTTCTTGGAACACAGCACAAGGTTACGCTCTGCTGGGTCACTGGGCATGAGGACCTACCAGGGAACGATAACACTGACGAATTAGCAAGAAGTGGTTCGGCATTAAGTTCGAAACAAGCCAACCCCTTGGTAAACATCCCGCCTTGCTCATTGAAGCTCAAAACAGGGAATAACGCTCTAAGAGAGTCAAACAACAGATGGTCCTCTCTGGACACTTGTGTCATCACAAGGAAGCTATGGTTCATATTTGACAAAGCTAGGACCGACGGAATAAGATAAAAAGAAAGAAATTCCCTTTCCAGGAAATCCCTTGTGATTACAGAACACAACACATAACGACAGCTCCGTATTACGGAAGAAAACCTATGTAGGGACTGCGGTGACGGTGCCCTGGCCTGTACCACCTTGGACATAGATTCCTCGGATATCATTACTTCCGGGATCTCAAGGAAATATCCGACATTCCGGTGAACGATCTGAACAACTTTATTAAATCCACTGGACAGACACAGACACAGTAAGTAAGCTTAACAGTTTTATACGTCCTTATATCCCTATGGGTATCACAATGGGTCTGTAGTGCCCTGAGTGTGGCGTAAATATAGTTCTTCTTCTCGCCAGCGCCCGTACCTAACCTAACCTATACATTTTTGAATTGCCTTTAACCGCGTTAAGAAAATAGGGGTGTCTTGATGACATGTAAGGACTGATTCCGATAACAACCTAACAGTCCATACAGGAATGGTATAAAGCAAAGTAACTAATCTAGACTAATGAAGGTTTACTAGATGTTAACTTCAATATTCCTTACGCCTGGGAGAGCTCATCTCAGATCCTACTATCGAAGTACCAGGTTTCAACTCGACACGACACGACACTTTATTCAAAATGAAATAAGGTGGTGACAACCCCATACACCAATTAACAGAACGCCATCTGTTTGAAGCAACAAAATCCATAATTTCCTATTAATATTTATTTACCATCCAATCCGACTGTTTTTGGGAGCACCAAAGCAAGCAATCTATTGCCCACCCCCCCCCCCCCGAGTACTTGAAAACTCTTTTATTTACTCGCTTTGCTCTTAAGAAAATGATGTTTATCTTTCTTCTGCTTCTTAATTACCCATGCTGCGTAACAGCTTGCAGGACTACTGCCAGTACATCCTGACTTTTGCGCTGGAATATCCCGAAGAAATCCTTTTCCGTTTTTCCTCCTTTTCTTTGTTTTTACCTAACTTTACGTGTTGGTGTAAACATTTTCAAGTTCCTTTTCCTGTTTGTTCTGTTATAGGACTCTCGTGCGAGTCTTTTGCGTAGGGATCCTTCTCACTCAACCAGGAAGCTCATTATTTTTAAAGAAAATGCTTCGTAGAATTTGTTTGTAAATCATTTTCTAAAGAATATTTAACCGTTTTCTATTTGAGAAGGTAATGGTACTGTGTGCTGCCACACAAGAAAAAGGAAGTTGGCATAAGGAATAGGTACCTAATTATAAAAAAAAAAAATAAGGAACAAGAAACATTTTGAAGGCTCTTTTCCTCTGATGAAAAGAAAATATTCGCATTGAACTTAAAATACATGCTTCCTCCTTGGTGTGTCCTTTTTAGACTGTTTGGTTTGAATGTAAAAAGGCAAAGCGAACAGAAATTGACAGAGAAGAGAAAAATAAGTAAGCAACGTTACTAATTGACTGGTAACAACTAGACTTAAGCTTTAAAAAGGAGTCTTGTGGAAAAATGTTTTGCATTGAGATTTTCTGCCTTTTGACAGCAAAAAAATTTGACATTTAAAAGTCAAAAGAACCTCACCAACTGATGGATTATTGAAAGATTTCCATGTAGATGTAGAAGTTTTTACGACAGTTGAAGATCCTGCACAAGGATGCATCCTTAGCAGTGAAGATCAATATTTTTATCGTCTTTTCTTCTCAAAACTTTGAAGAAATTGATTGACATCCATATTCGCTGTAGTATCAATCCAAATACTGTCAGTCCACATGACAGAAGAGCAAAGAAGCTAGAGCAGCGTGGGAAGAGTACCGAGCCAGAAGGAGGACGAAGAAGAAAATCTTGCATTTGAAGAAGAAGAGAGGCCAAACTCAGTCGTCCATCTGAAGGAAATCAAAGAGTCGTGAGACACGAAGAACATCCTGTAGGTTTTTAAGAAGGCCAAGCAACAGGCAGCTGGCTCCTTCCCAATCCCAATCCGCGATGTTTCCGATCAGCCTTCCAGTCCATATTTCTTTAACTTCTCTACTCCAGTGTTGTATGGTGATCTCCTTGGCTTCCGCTGTTGACGTTTCCTTCCCTACTTCAGCTTTTCTTTCTGCTACTAGGAGATCGATGCGAACTACTTCCATGACTACGAGATCGGCTAAATTTTATCATTGTTCGATAGGAACTTGCCGCCCAAAAAGCTCCTTTTAGCTGTACCACTGCCATTTGCTGGCATTGTTGAGGGCATCAACTCAGATCGCATTGCCATATAAAAGGATACTCTGTGTGACTGTCATTGTGCCTTTGCTGCTCCTTAGTTTGCCATTAGTCTGCTCTAGACTGAATTGGTCCTTGCAGCCCTTCCCGATGCAAACTTGTGTCCAGCCAGTCTGCTAGCCAGCAGGATTATCTCTATCTTCTCTGTTACAAGGCTTAATGCACGCATCTAGGATTGGACGCCTCTCATGACTTGTTTAAGCCATCTTTGAGCGTCGTCGGTATCTTGATCGATGGCTGCTGGGCTGGGCCTCATGGAAGGTACTTACTACCTCCACTTCTGTTCCTCTTTTTGAGTGTCCTTTTCTAAATCCGTGTTGCGTCTTGATCTTTGAAGAACTTTCAGGTTTCAAACAAAAATTAAAAACCCCCTTTATCACAATAGACCTATCACTGGTCTGCCAGCCACTTCATCTTAACTCCCTTTAAGGACATGTCATGCAGTAATTTACAATCATTTTGGCGCAGAGTTGTTATTTATTCGCCAAAAAATGTAAAACCCTTCCAAACCTGTTTAGAACACACCTTCATCTTTTAAGAACACACTCCGGCTTCAAAGTTTTAGAACCATAGTTGTATTTAAGGACAATGTTTCCATAGCACCCACACAATCAAATTGAAAATAAAAACATCCATCAAGAATCTAAAAACACTCTGCCGATCAAATTTAAACAACCCATTGGCTTCAGTGTTGAGGTTCTGGATGTGATCCTGTATCAGCAATTGGAAAGCCTGCAAAACAAAAATTTAAAGCTTTCACTAGCATATCCTTGTAACGCATACTCACATATTTTTTTGCGGATGAACTTTTAAATGCATTCCTTTTCAAACAAATCAGAAACACTTTTTGACGAAATTGTCTCTCCATCTCGGTTAAAACTCCTGCGACATGACCCATCAAAAGAAGCTCATGTGAGACGAATAATGCTGCCAAGGGTAATGCTATGAATCCATCAAATTCTGATAAGTGCACTTCAAAAAATCCATCACACTTCCTGTACAGAATGCAAGTCAAACTTGCATACAAATAGTCAAGACTGCAGAGGGTCTTCAAGAATATACAAACGAAGAAAACCTCATGATATCTGTCAATCGTTCGCTTCACCCGATGAATTCGAAATGAAATCGAAATCAATTCTCGAATCCTTGCAGAGAATTCAGGTTTTTTCAAATATGTCCCGAACACATTAAGGTAATTGTCCATTTTCATGTAGAAATTAACAAGGACCAACACGATACCTAGGTGCGTCCAGTAGGTCAAATCGATTAGAACAAAGTAAAGTAGGTTGAACAATATAAAACCGCGAAGGAAAGCTACTCGTATGACCATGATAAATTGAAGCAAGGACATGCAAACTTTTAGGATAAGCCACTTGATAAGATGGACAGGAATATGGATGCCATTACTATTGGTGATCAGCTGAATTCTGTGCAAAATAGATCGTATCTCATCAAGTTTTTTTATGAGTTTCCTTCGGTACCGTAGATTGTTGTCCGACATCAATAAAATGCAAAGGATATAACACAACATTTGATAGAAGCCGATGGAAAATTCCACGATGAACTTGATGCTTTTAAGCGTATGCAATAAAAAAACGATTAAAATTGTTCCACACAATATCCTTATGAGGTGGAATATGATAAGTGATATGTTTTCCAGGCAAGTCCAGTGTTCAAATGTCCTGGACCTTGTATTGTATGTGGTCAATGTACATATCGACAGGAGGATCCTTAACCACGTACAGAAAGAAGTTTGTGATATGGGCGCGTCCATTCTGTTGTAAAGGAGCAATCGAACTGAACTTGGTGGGATGTAACGAAACAAGTTTAAGTTGGTGTCAATAATTTGACTAATCGAAGAGTGGTTGTAGTCTATTTAATTAGTTGATAGCCAGAAAGGACTCTCATTTGTTAAAGTCTCCGGCCTTGAGCTTTGAACAAAACGTAAACGATTGTAACTATTTTTAGGATAAAATGCGAGTCTTCTTTCAACGTGTGTAATGAGTCCATTAAGTAGAATGGCTAAGCAATTGGTTGTTGGTTAAGCTAAGTGGTTCCAAAACTTTTTTTTTTTATAATTCACTAGCGCTTAAGGGGTTATGAATACCCTTATGATTCTATTGACACAGCGCTAGTGTTGTTGTAGTGATTTTTCGCAGTTGATCGACTTTTTTCTTTGACATCGGTATTCGACCCTGGAACCTTCAGCGTAACAAGCGACGTAGCAACCACTACACTATGGCCACCCCTTGTCTAAGGGTTCGAGGAAGAGGTTACAAATGTTAGAGCAATTTGTTCTGAATAGACATAGCACACAGTTGCAGAAGGACTTCTCTACTGATTTTTTACGTTCTAAGCTGTGATGCAGACCCTTTTCTATCTAGTTAGCTTGCCAGCAGCGTTACGGCAGACAAGCGGTGCTATCGGTGCTCAAATTCCATCATCTGTCTAGGATCCATCTGTGTGCTATACCATTTGCCGTTGTAGTCATAGAAAAGATTCTAGCAACAGCTTGGGATTGCAGCTTAAACTTCCTCAAGACGATGCTTCTGAATGAAAGATGATTGAATAGTCGTATCAGTTCCTTTGCTGCAATCAAATAATTGTCTAGGTAAGTAGATAGAAGCGGTTGAAACTAGTGAACCTGCCACAGACACAACTTGTGCAAATGCTCCGTTTTGATACCACAACTCACGTGACTTGGATGTTGATGGGAGTAGTATTGATGTGATTTTTCAGATCCATCTTGTGGAGTTCCGAAAATGAATGATGTTGCAGAATTTTATGTCAGAAATCTCTGATAATTCCTTAAAAAGGGTTTGCCCAGTGTCCGTTGATAGCTCTGGCTAGTGCCGGGCGGTCACCCTCCAGATGTCTGCACTTCATGCTAAAAACAATGAAATTGAGTTCCGAAATCAAATGTGGCCTCGTAAGCTATTCTTTCCGATCGTGTTGTCAACTGTTTGCTAAAGCCAATCTCTCAATGCAAAACCTCATCCATAGAGTCTTTGTTTCTACTAAAGATAGTTGCCTCCATTGTGGAAGTCGTAAGTTGTTTGGGTTGTCTGATCAATTCCATCGAACTTTCAGGATTGCTCTTACATTAGCTTTGCAGCTATCGAAGATCTTTGCTAGGTAATCATTGTCCTTCCGTCAAAAGTCATTTAATCCGTGGCTTAGTTATCTTCCATTGATTGTAATTTACTCATTCTTGGTCGAAAAGTTAAGACAACAGTATGACATGTGATTGCTTTTCTAGCTTTTTCTTCGTGGGTGGTTCTTATTTAACCTCATTTTAAAGGCCTTGAGGATTTACATTTCGAACACCGTGAAGCTTGACGAAAGCTTTAGACAAGAAAAATATAAAAACTGCTTTGGAATAGAGAAGTAGAACAAGAGAACAGCTCAAGACAAGGGTGACGATTCAAGTATAAGTGGATCGTAAGGTTCTCCAACTTAAACAATCGTTTGATCTCTGCCCTCTTAATTCAAGATGATAGCTTGAGCTTCACTTCATGTAGACCAAACAAACCTTCGCTTCCAACAAAAAGTCCTGGGAAGCCTTTGCCTTCTAAAAGGGACTGCTAACTATCGATTTGTCTAAGTCGAACGTAAGGTTCTCCAACTTAAACAATCGTTTGATCTCTGCCCTCTTAATTCAAGATGATAGCTTGAGCTTCACTTCATGTAGACCAAACAAACCTTCGCTTCCAACAAAAAATCATGGGAGGCCTTTGCCTTCTAAAAGGGACTGCTAACTATCGATTTGTCTAAGTGGAACGTAAGGTTCTCCAACTTAAACAATCGTTTGATCTCTGCCCTCTTAATTCAAGATGATAGCTTGAGCTTCACTTCATGTAGACCAAACAAACCTTCGCTTCCAACAAAAAGTCCTGGGAGGCCTTTGCCTTTTTAAAGGGACTGCTAACTATCGATTTGTACCCTCTTCTCCCTTGTGGAACCTAATAAATTAATTGTATTGACACATTATTCCAATTACCAATCCAATATTTTCAATGCCTTCGTTCAATTAAAAATCCTCTTTGGGACACATGCAACAGTCTTTGTTCGCGACTCAGCAGAGATGGTGGTAGAGACTCAAATAAAAATTAGTTTTCGTCATCATTTGAAAGTCCTTCTCAGGGCATGCCAATACCTTGGATTCGCTCATTTCACCTATAATCCTTCGACAGGAAAATTTGAAAAATCCAAAATTTTACTATGGATTTCACGAATCCTGCTTCATCTTGGTCGAGATATTACCGGAATTTTTGTGTCACTTACAATAGGCCATACAATTGGTCAGTACTTTAAAGCCGTTAATGGTTTGAATTTTAAATACTACGATGGTGAGGTACCTGCCTTAGTTGTTGGTCGTTTCTATTGGCCTTTCTTGACGACTTTCTTCTTAAGTCGAACCTGCTTAAAGTATGAACATGATTTGATTCCAACTCTAAATGGGATGCTTAAAATTTTTCGTAGAATCAAAGTGATGACGAATGAAGAAGTGTTCTTTCCAAGCAGCTTTCGGGGGTTGTTTGTCATTAAAGTTCTGTTGTTTGTTGTGCGTATCTACGCGGATTATTTTCCGAAATGGTTTGGGGCATTGGTTCTGTGTGATATAGGTACAGTGATTGGGACTTTTCTAATAGAGCTCATCTATTGGAGTCATCTCTATGCAAACCTGACTTTGGTTTGTTTCTATCTCAAGATGAATGAGTCACTTGGGAAAAAAGAACGTGTTGTGTCAAAAGATATCCATAAACTGGTGCAGATATCTCTTCGGATTCATAAGCTTAAGCAAACGATTAATAAGTTTTACAGTGTCCTTCATTTTTGTAACTACTTAAGTCTGTTTAACGACATTAGCTACTTATATGAACTTATGGTGTGTCTATTGGGCTCTAAGGGATCTGCAGAACCGACGACCTGGCTAACACTGCTCCATATAATGGCTTGGGGTTGTCCGAAAGCCTTACAAGCATCCTATGACATATATTTGATTGGGTATGTTGCTGAAATGGTCAGCAAAGCGAGCAGTTTATTCCAGGAGAAGGTGCTGTTTCTGTATTATAAAGACCGAGCTCTGAGAGACAAGGTGGAGGATGATGTAAGTTTGACGAGATTCTCTAGCAAACGTGTGTGTGTTGATTGATTGATCTATTTACAGATTAATTCATTGCTAATTCAGGACTTTATTCATGACCTCTCTACAAGGGCATTTGATTTGTTTCTAATCGATGAAAGTTTTTTCTGTACGTATATGAATGATGTCATCATTGCATATTTAATTATTTGCTTGCAAACCTTTGCGGTTGATGCTCTCTATGGGGAAGGGTCATTAGTTGTCTTAAATAAAATTATCATTCAGTTTTGTCGTGACATCCTGTGTTTGTATTTATTGCAGCTGCAGTATCGGCAAGATGGTGGTTTATAACTTTTAGTGACGACCATTTTGGTTAAAGTTATTGTTTGTCATCTGTCATTTGACATTTGTAGCGACACATTTTGTTTTGCCAAGGGATGTGTTCAATAAGTGAGTAGGTATATGTATATTGTTTCGGTAATAATGGCATTGCATGTCTAAGACAACATTCAGGATGAATGGCTGGTAGTTAGACAACTTGTTTGGTGGTAGCTATCGATAGATAGAAGGGTGAATATTTGAACAAGAACACCTTTCCCTTCACCCCGGTGAGAGGGGACAAACATAAAGAATCAACGATGGTCTGTATTCCGAAGACATTAACAAGGAGCCATAGTCATTAGGACCAACCTTCCTGACGTCTATCAACATTTGTAGCAAAGGTTCAGCTCTCTTTGACATTTTTAGCTCGCGGGATGCTATAAAAGTCTTTATCCATTCGGTTGATATGGCCAAACAAATCCTGTCAGTGCTTTTTAGCTTTTGGAACGACTTCCACATCTTGGTATCAATCTTCGCACACTTTATTGTCCTCCTAGACCACCCAGCCATCTGTGAGAATGCTGCAATGAAGGTTAACAAGAACAAACTGCACGTTATGGTTGTTTCCAAAAGGCCATTCCATTGAAACAAGTGAAAAAATGTAAGAACCCCAGAGTCTTATTCACGAATAATGGGAGGAACAATGAAGGCTCATACTGGACTGAGAACTTGTTATAAGGAAGGTCAAACTGAGTATCAATGCTAAGTTATCGGTCTTTGACTCTGTATTTGTCCACATTTGGTCATGAACAATAAGATCGTGCATACAAGTGAGATTCATTCGTGGTGTTGGTGGGATAATTTACAGAAATCAAGTGGAAACACCAGAATACATAAGAAACTCAACGTTTAGCAGCTACTTCTCCGAATCGGACCACCTACAGGTACTTCGATAATTTGGTGACGTAGCATGTGTGTCCCCTAACTGGCTTTGAAGACGATGAATGTCACCCCATTAGGTAAGCAGCTTCTTGGAAGGCCTTGAATAAAATCCTACATCTCTCTCGGATCCATTTGAGGATTCCTCTTGATGAAAAGGAGTCAGTGGTAGAGAACTTTGAATATTTGAACATAAGCTGTACATTTTGTATTGTAGACTTATTTGCCGCTGATACAAGACCAAATTCAGGACCTCAGCACTGGAGCCGTGAAAAAGTGTGACTTTGGATGGTAACTAGTTTATTCTTGAACAGAACTAGACACAACGGAAGGTGTTTTTAATGTTGCTTAGCTCATTGGTGGAAGTCTACTTTTAGTCATTTGTACAGTGACAGAACCTGTCTGTAGAATTACTTAAGACTTTTTGCACATTTAAGTTCACCGTTTGACCCTCTAAAGTCTTAGCATAGATCTTTATCAATCTTAAACTCTTCCAAAAGAATAGCTTTAGTATGGTCAAAACTCAATCAAATCGGTCCAACGGTTCTCGAGACTACCGCGAACAAACAAATTTGGCGATACAAAGAAAAGTGTTTGAAAAGCGACAAATAAATGCTGAATTTGCTTCCAACTGGACAATGACCATCTGGAGGCTTAGAAGCCCTTATATGTATTGAGTTGGTTAGATGAAATCAATTGCCTAATCGCGCAAACCGCACCTAAACCTGATTTATTCTCCTTTTCACTATTTGCGCTGCCGTATCCTTGTTCAATATAAGTCTATTTCTTATCGCTCTGTCTTCACTCGTCTGTTCCTACTCCTGCTGCCATTTTTCTTTGAGTTTCCAAGAATAAAAATCACTTCCTTATTGTGTGCACCTAAATCTGGAGTGCATCCCAACCAACATAAACTTATCACTTGCTCCACTCGGATCCTGCATAGCAAGTAGTAGCATCCTCAGCTATACTCCTCATTGCAAATTGTATTTCTTTTTCTTCACCATTATTACCATGTTTCCTTATTCCTTTTTTTTACTTTACTGTTACATTACAACATGGAAAATAAAATCGAATGGAATTTTATTTATTGTGGTGGCAAAATTGAGTTCTTCCTTTTTTTCCCTTGAACTAAGCGACTACAGTCACTGCACACACCCTTTTCGTTCCTTGCAATGTACAGACATACAATAACAAAAAATACCGGAGAGGAAAATTGAAAATTTAACAAGGCGAAGATTTTCCATTTGAGACGTTCAATTTGCCTTAATGGATGGAAATGTCTTTTCGAATTCAGTTTGGGTCAGGATTCGTTTTCCTTTCTTTCCTTGAAAAAAATAAAATCAAGGAGAATCTGTTTTTCTCAGTATTTTTCTTCTTTTTTTTTCTGGTTGCTCCTTTTAACTTTGTTGTTTTGGTTTTTTCTTTTTTTTTTTTCGTTGTCCTTATTGCCACAATATGTGTGAGAATACAAAAGGATTCTAGCTTTCAACTCCCATAGTCTACTACTATCAGTTTAACAACAAGGATATGGGACAATTCAATTGATACGTTAGTACATTTTACATTGTATGAATGTGTGTATGCACAGATTTTTGGCTTTTATCCGAAAGGACATTTTGAATCATGTGTATCGCACGATCCAATGGGAATTTTCTTTCTTTTGTTAAATAAAGGACATTGTGAATTTACAAACTGGAAATGACATTGATTTTTAAAATGTTATGCTTAAGGAACACTTAAGGACATTTTCCTGTTCCTGCAAAATTTAATAATTTAAGTTAATAGCGCTGGTGTGGGTGGACTTAATGATGCATGAAATAATTTCGATAAAAAAAAAGATACAAGATGTTTTGGTGAAAAGTAAAAATGAGCGGATGATGTCCTTTTGGCACTGTGCAACCATCCAATATCCTGGATTAAATGAATAACAAAATTATTTATAAAAAAAAAAGTGAGCGGAAAACCAAATTTTGGGGAAAAAGGAGAATATTCGTCAGGATATTGATGGGCAGCTTAGTTGAGATGATTTTTATTAATGATTCCGCATTTAGGTAGGAAAATAGGATTTATATCCAAGGAATAGCGTTACTGATGGAATCGGTGAAGGTTTCGTTTACATTGATTGCTCATGTTTTATTTAACATGAATTTAAGGATTTTCCAAAAAAAGCATTCGGATAGAGGGTTCTGATGGATGGATACACATCATGGATTCGTTGTCCCTGAAGGCAGATCAAATTGAATTAGGTAAGAAGATAAGTAGTAGTGGAGTTTGATACGGTGAGAGAGGAGTAACAGCACATATGTACATATGTTTATCTCGCCACTTAATACTGTTTTTCAATCCGATGTATACAATTCTCAGAAGTCCTTTGTAGATTGATGAAATTTTCATTCATTGTAGTTTTTTAGGGAGCACCTTTCTTTGCTATTATTGGGCTTTTTAGTCAAGGACAAACCAGAAGGAATGTCACATAGTTAAGCCTAGATTGATCCTAGTAAACGTTGAATAACAAGCTTAACCTACATACGCTTGCAAATATAGCATGTAAGCTCCCTAAATATTTGATAGGATCCTTTTTTTTAGAGTAGAGTAGGCAGAAGCTACTTCAAAGGACATATATGGCTGCAGATTCCATTCAATCTTGTTTCCCAATCTGGTTTGCGCCTACGGGTATGCTACAAAAAGCGTGTAGCTAAGATAGCTTTCAACTCCTAAGGATATGTCACAAGATCCATCTTCGGTTTGTCTTTTTAGTTTCGGCCTTGGAAAACCATGGTTGCCCATAAAAAAATGTGTTAGACCCGGAAACATAACCTTCGTTGATGAACCACGATCTGGCTGCTCTGGCTGTTAGGTTGTAGGGGTGTCTGCATCTTATAATGCAAAGCCTCACTCGGATCTCAAACGATCCATTGTGTTCCCCAGAATGGGATACCTGAAATAATGGAACAAGAATTATTATTGATTGCCCTCCCTGAACCAACCCGAGTTCCGAAGGAGTTTTTGGATCGGTTTCGGTGGCTTGTGAAGTGTTCTCCGGAGGGTGATTTTCTATTTCTATTAATGCGTGGGCATTCACATGGGAGGAGAAATGTGTCCTCTGCAAAGGTTCGGTGTACTCAAACGCATTGTCTTTAGGTGAGTTGTGATCTTTTATAATTGCTTCTGTCCGGACCGTCTTTGTGGTGCGGTATGTCGTGAGTGCACTCCATCTTTCATTCGCGAATTTTTAGAATTTCACGGTGGTGCTGGACTTTTGAAGGGGTCAACCATGTACAGATTCATCTCGGAGTCCATTCTAGCGAGCTCAACCGTCTTCTCATTCCTTGAATGCCCTTATGTTCCGGGACTCATATGAGTGCAAAGTTATGACTTGGTAATTTGGCTGATCACAGATGATGTTTTGAAGAACATTACTTTGTAAAACATTCAAAACCAAAGTACATGGGAACCTCTTTTCATCTTTCTTTCGAAGTCTCCCCACACCCTTGCTGTTTGTAAACATTAACCCATCTTCTATTCAAAAACACACTTTTCACACTTTTATTTTTGAAAACTCAATACAAACCTAGGACAAACCCTGTTTTTCAAAATCGGCCTTGAAAGCCTTTGTTGCATTCATCAAATCTCCGTTGAAAGATAGTCCTTACATCTGCCGTTCTTGGCTTCCCTGCAACCAGTAACTTGGAACGAACAACATTCGATAAATTTGCTTCAACGCATGTGTATGGCCGTCTTATGGGTCTGCCTCCAACAATTTTGGTCTTATCAAGTTCAAAGCCAGCAACTCTTTCCACCATCATACTATTCGGACGTCTGGCAACATAAGCATTAACATGTGCATTGCTACCAGTTTGAATGTTTAAATTCACTAAATACTCTCGTAGTTGAGCCTTGAGCTGGACATTTTCAGCTGCAAGAGTTGACTTCTCACGTTTCAAAAGAGCCGCATCCAGATGAGCATTATTGACTCGATCCCAAAATTTCTCCATATTCTCCCAGGATGAGAGAATTTCCTTTAATTTTAGAAAATTTCATTTGAATATGTTTGGATAGTAGATGGTTTCATAAGTCTTACACTTTTAAGGTCCTTTGGTGGCTTACTTAAATCATCCTTGGACTCCTCAAAAAGTTCCCTCTTTGGTAGACCAAATGGTAGAATTTTTTCCTGTTCAGTCTCTAAACGTCGGCAAATAGCTGCAAGTTGTAAAATTGATTCACCTTCTTTGACCATCTTTTCCAGAGCCTACGGGATGAGAGTAGAGTCATTTGTTTTAGGACTTTTATTGCTCCTCTTAAACGAACCTTCAAAGTATTATGACTTGAAACACTCATAAGCTTAAACTCTTTCTTTTCGAACTTCATCCGTTCTTCAAATTCAGACTTCATTTTAGCAAGACGATCGGCTAGATCGTTACGAAGTTTTTGAAGGTACCCAATCTGTGAGTCGGCTTCATCTGATGCATTAGCACAGGCAAGTTTAAGACTAGCTATCTGGTCAGTGGCACGTTCAATTTCATAACATTGATCTCGAATAATGGAATTGCTTTGTTCATCACGTTCTTTTAGTTCCATGTATTCGACGTAAAAGCTTTCAGTGTATTTGACATAATTGGTTAGGACTTCTTGATACTTAGTCCAGAGTTTCTCGAGCTTTTGTTCACGTTCTTTTGTTATTTCTTCAAGTTTTACGGTCATCTGTGTAAAAGAAAAAGGATCGGAGAGGTATTTAGAAGATAAGGCAGATGCGTCCTTGATAGGTTTATCACAGAAGACCTATGGCTAAACAAACATGTCAATACATGACTAGGTGAGATATTTTGTACTAGCCAGACGAGTTAAAATACGTCTTAAAAGTCCAAAAGAAGGATATGTCAAGAGTTTACGCTTACACATGTGAAATTCGACCATTTCCGACAAAGGAAGGGTCAAAAAAATTTGATAAATGAAGGCCCATGACGAGTCCGCATTCGGACGAAGATTTAAGCAAGAAGGCTTGGGCATCAAGTATGTAAACAAGCACCTGATTACATTCCGCATCAAGACTCAATACGCGAACGTCAGCCTATAAGCTATTCACGTCCTCATGGGCATGGAAGACAACATCACTAACGTATTCAGACGAAGACTTAAGCAAGAAGGCTTGAGCATCAAGTGTATAAACAATTCGACAACGTTAGCCTATAAGCTATTCACATCCTCACGGGCAAGAAAGACAACATCACTAAAGATTTCTTTTAAGAGCTCCTTACGAGTTAAGTCCAAAGTATAAGGCGTAGAAACCCCAAGTTTGATCAAGGCTTCGTCAAAAGAAAATGAAGAGGAATGGGAGGTATTTTGTCGGATTAATAGAGTGACAATACAATTGGATAGTATTTGAAGGCCTTCCCAAGGAGTTTACTCCATAACCAAAAAAAAATGCCCGTGGAGACTTACGAAAGAACCTCTTCGTGGAACCATAGTCGACGCCCCAATTCGAAAAAGCTTGTACGCCAGAGGCAGATGGCAAAGGTTCAAGATGACTGATGAGGTCCATGTAGCGACATCTTGCCATCACTGTGGATTCACATTCGACTGTTCTCATTGTCAAAAATCGCCTTCAGAAGTAGGCCTACATCCATCTTGAACTTACCTCTGTAGAAGGAGATGGATCTGGACCTCAGAAAGCTCGGAAAGAGCTATGGGGCTCTGAACTCATGCATCTTCCTGAAATTCTTTAGGACTGTGACCTCCCTGACAGACTGCCATTAAACTAAATTGAAACACAAGATGACTTCTGATTCGCTCATGAGGTTTTCCAGAATCTTTGTTCATGACAGGGCTTGAAATTATAATCTACGGGGGTGCTATCCAACGACGAATGTCAAAAGCGCAATGTTCAAGTGAATCTCTTGGAAGATTACAACGTTAGCATGACACTAAATGCGAAAAGTTGACACTTCAATTGTGCCCATAAGACTTGACAAATTAATTTAGCTTTCAACTTTCAACATCGCATGTGTCCAAGATTGACACATCCTCAATCAGCGTGTGAACTGACTTTACTACTTAAACGAACCACAGATCTTCAGTGATCATTCAGTGTTGCGATGAAAGTTTGCGGGTTAAGTTCACTTTGGATCCTTATCTCCATTTGTATAACGGTTTCGTTTGGTTTGAAATGTCGCTCTGACGATGGACCCTCGGATGAGGATCTCAAGCGTGTAGCTCGATCGTGTATGCGAAAAATCGGTGAAACTGTTGGCCGCTACCATCAGAATCAAAGTGATAGTTCCTACAATCACTTTGGTGATCGGGACTATGACGATTATTCGCGGGATGATAGTTTCCATCAGGATAATCGTGATCGCTTACAAATCAGAACTGGACGACCAAGAAGTTCAGGGAATGATCGTAGATATGAATCGTCCTCCAACAATGGACGAAATCAAAATCAAAATCAAAATCAAAACCAGCGGTCCAACAGTCGATATGGTGGAATGAACAATAACAATCGCAGCTCATCATATGGAGACCGACAGTCCCGCGGTATGCAAAGGGAACAGGATGGAGCCTGTGTGGTACATTGTTTCTTTGAAGACTTGAATATGGTAAGGACTCATCGATTTGAAAATGGTTGATGATGATGTTAGTGAAATTTCAGTTAAATAACGAAGACTTCCCGGATAAGCATAAAGTCATCTACCTCCTGACCAAGGATATTCGGGACCGAGAGCTAAGAGTTTTCTATTCCGATACCATTCAGGAGTGTTTCCATTATTTAGACACACAGAGGCGTAAGGATAAATGTCAATTTTCAAAGGAACTCATCAATTGTATGATGGAGTATGCTCGAGCAAATTGTGAAGACTGGCAGGATCATACTTTAATATTTTCTTAAATAAACTCTTATTGGTGGTGGACTGGATAAAGGTGTAAAATAAAAGTTGGAACTTACCGAGCTTCTTATCTCATCCAAACGATGAAGGTGATTTTCTTCTTTTTCTTTAAAGTAAGCCTTTGCATTGTCTTCCAAGCCATATGCTACACATTCCAGTTGTTCTTGAACCCTGCTACGATCGCCCTTAAATGTACGGAAAGCATCATTGCACTCTTCGAGGACGGCTGACTTTTCCTTAGAATATTCTTGTCTGAAGAATTCCATTCGATGGATTTGAGTGGCTGAAAGGAAAAAGGAATTTGATTTCAATAAGTGAAAGTTTGAGAATCTCAGAAAGTTTGGTTCGATTTTTAAGGACTCTTTCACTTACAAATTAATTTTCCAACAATTTCCATTTGTGACTGCTGCAACGTAGCATAAATATCCTCGGCAACGTCCAATTCATTCAAAAGTCCATGAATAATCCGATCCTTCCGCTCTAGCGCTTTCCGGAAGAACTTTTCCACTTCCACCATTTCATTTTTCAAGTCTTGACATTTGATTTGACGTAGAATTGTACGCCATTCTTGGTTGATTTTTGCCAAGTTCAAGCGTGAAAATGCATCCTCACGTTTGAGTTTATTCTGCAAAGAAAGGATTATTTCCGTGTAAATTGGGAAGTCCTTTTGAAAACACTCACCTTCATGTAAAGTGCTATCAGATGTTGTTTGCGGCGTCGAGCCTCTTCCTCGATATCCGCCCGAAGTTGGAGATATCTAGCCCGCTCCTCTTCGGACATTTTAGCGAGTTTATTTTTTGATTTACTTTTTTTACCCATTTTTTTAAAGTTTGTGTTTTTTTTTTTGTAGATTTAAAGAGTGTCCTTTGTAGATATAAGACGGTAAAATAAGTTCTGTCTCTAGCGGAAGCTAAATGAAAAACAAATGACTGTCGATGCAGATTTGAGTTCGATGTTAGGTTTTGTAAATAAGAAGTCGCTACCATGGTAATTGTGAGGTAATGGAAGCATTGAGGGGTAGCAACAAAAACACCACCTGGAGTTAGGGTTGTTTACATTTTTTTGGGGAAAGCGTACTTATTCCGCTTACCCTCTGACTTTCTTTTGAAGAAGGACGATTATTCACTTGATTGACTAGTTGCCAATGGTTGTCAGCTAGCCATGTACCAACTTTAGAATGTAGCCGTCATTTACACAAAAAGCACTGACGTACATTAAGGTCCTTAACGAGCCCGAAGTGGCCCATTAGAAGGTCTATAAGTTTTTTTTTTCAGTCTTTTGTGCTGGAAGGCAGCACAATTTCCAGAAATTTTCTTGAGAAATCTTCTACCTAAACCTACTTCATTACTTAACAGGCCAGCGACTCTTGAAGGGTCTGATCCTGAACTAATGTCGCTTTCTATCCATCACGGTCCTGGGCACACTACTTCGAGTTTACTAGATCAATACTACTACACAGAACAAGAAGGACGGCTCTCGGTGAATACTATTTCAGCGACCTGGCTGATCTGTCTAACAAGCCACCAAAAGCCATTCTAATATACAATACGAATTCAGGATAGTTTAGGGAGGCCGAACGATCGTAATTGCACTCACCCAGACCTTTCCTCTCTTTTTTGTCTTTCCAGAATGGATATTCCATGTCTGAGGAACACAATGGATCCGTTAGAGATCCGAGTGAAGGCTGCATTACGCGATGCACCCACCTCTCCAACCTACCTACCTTACTGGACCTTGATTTCTAGCGTTCGCAATTGCCTGATCTTTAAGCTGGAGGTTCGGTCTTTCTTATCTACATGATCCAGTGGATTTGAAGACCCTCTTAGCTGGATGGAGACTACTATCGAGGAGGTCTTTATACTCTCTCCCTGCTCATGATTAGGCCTTCCGTCGTTTTTGTAAAGAATTCTAGCAGAGAACGTTCGGATGAAGACAATTTATTTCTAGAAATCAACCTACCAAGGCTGATGAGCTTAAATTTAGTCTTTGGTTCTCTGTGCGCATACCAGGGATCCAAAGCTTTAACGTGGTGTAGTTGACATCTTGTTGATCCTTTTATGGAACTTGGTGAGACTTGAAAGATTAGAGAGTCCTTCAATAAGCAAATGAGTTAGATGGGCTTGAGTCCACAAGTCTTAAGACTCCTTGTATCCACTCTCGAACCTTTTTCCTACGCGTAGAAGACTATGAATAGGTTTTAATTGCGATGGTCAACATTCACGTTCCAACATAGCTTGGAATCTAAGATCACACCGAGATGTATGTATGTAGGGCCCTCTTCAATTGCTAGAAACGCGGGTGTCAAAGAACATTCGAAGCAGTCGGAAAAAAGAGCAGCCGAGACAGACCAGACCTTTTTCTCAAATTAGTCGAAACATAAGTAAAGTCTGAAAAAGGTTAGTCCTCCAAATGACGATAAAAAAGGACAACCAATGCTGAAAAAGTCTTCACTAAGATCTCAGTGAAGGTACTGCAAGATTTTGGTAGGGTTCCTGAATTATTTGATTTGTTCTTTACCTTAAGCGACTAATCTCTTTGTACCTCTGAGTTCCACCGATGGACAGGGTTTTTCTAGGCTTTGTGTTCATTTTTTAAACGCATTCGACTTGGAATTCTATCTAGCTGTGTGCTGAGAGAGACAACTTTGTCAGAACTTTCTAGGTCGGGTTGAGATACTTCTTAGATTTAACTCGGACGGATGACAATATAAACTTCAGAAGAAGATTTTCGGTGTCACAATGAGATCAGATACTGCAGATCGGTGGTTGACCCCATACTTAGTCAATGCGGCAACCAAATCTTAAGATACGATGTATCAAGTCAAGGTTTCAACCTCGAGAATCAATCCTTACAAAGTATCACAGCACCTTCTAGTCGATACTCACGACAGCTTTGGAAGGTTTCGTTTTCAACACGGAAAGTCTGGCACTGGAAAGAGCAATAGCAGCCTTGCAGTGTTCTCACCTTTCAGGGAGTTCCTCCTAATAGAGGAATTCGTGTCAGTTGGACAGGATATTTGACGCTATGAAAGGCTTTAGTTTCCAGAAGCTAGCAGATTTGGATTGTTATATAGACTCCCCCGAAAGATGCTTGTAGATGTCAACAGACCTGGTGTACGAAAGTAAAGGTAGTTTGTCACAGATTAAACTAGATTGGTGGATAAAGCCGAAACTGAATGAACGTTGGGTGTTTTTTTTTTTAAAGCTTTCAGGAGAAAACAAGTTACCAAAACATCCTTCCATTAAACAGAACATTTTCTTCCAAAATATGTTCAACAAAAGCTTTGAAATTGAAAGCCTATATCATGTTCTTTTCCCTAATTTTGTAAATTAAATGAGAAAATCTTCAAAAGATCCCTTTGATCCTGATTGATTGCAAGGCATACCTCATAACTTTATCCCCAGCTTACCAGGCATGTCAACCCTCTATGGATTTTTTTTTAACATATCGCACCCCCATATCAATGACAGCTACGTCTCATCACCGTTAATTCGAAAATTTACTCAAAGAATTATTCCATAGATTTGTCGTCGTCGTTTGTCGTTTGTCGTTGATGCAAATGTGTCCTCGTCGCTTAGCAGACGTATGTAATAAGGATTTCAGAATGATTAATCCTCTTAAGGAATTCATTTTACCTTACCAACGGGAACACATTATTCGAGGACGACGCCAAATTCCATTAACTCTCCCGCTCTCACTCATCCAATAACCAAGACGACCGGCTAACTGAACCGAAAGTCTTGGCAAAAATATTCAAAAGGTGGTGGGGTGCACTCGGTCTCTTGTAAGCGGATTATCTTTTTCGCTTGCGAATTTAGAGGTGGGATATGTCCCATTAGCAGCGCGCCAACTGCAATGATTTGCTTTCACATGGTTAGAGTCCTTGCTCTATCCTGCACACAGCCCACCACTAATTATTTAAAAAGCATAAATTTTTAATTTGAGTTTTGAAAAGAAAATTTTGTTTTGCGTTTTCTATGTGAGTGTATGGGTGTGCGAGTATTTTCTTCCCTCCTTTTGATTCATTATGAAGGATTTATATTTATTTATGTTTTTCGCCTGCTTGTCCTTTTCGGTTTTTTTTTTTTTTCTTCTCCTTGTGTCCGATCTACGCAAGTAGGTGAAAATCTCTTCATCTTTTATGCATTTGAAGCCGCAAAAAAAAAAAGAGAAAGAGGGAGATGAAGAAATCTCATTCTGGCGAAGGATACAGACAGAATTCCAGAAGGATGCTTTATTTTTTCTGATTACTTTTTGTATTTTTGTTCGTCCCTTTTGTTCACATTTGGTTTTTTTTTTTGGCTGAAAATTAAGGAAATATTTACCATTGCTGTTGTGTTTTTAATTTAAATAATCTAACCGAGGAAGGACTCTCTCCTTTTTTTTGTCTTCTTTGCCTAGCCAAGCAGGCTGAAGTTTTACTTCAATGGAGGTATGCCACCGGTGGTTGGAGATTTAATGAGGCTGTTGTGGAGGAGAGACGCGTCTTTAGCATTTTTAATGAAAGTATTTGTTTCGAGGCGAAGGAGTGTGTGCGCGAGAGTTTTCAATGAATGTCCTTGCACAGTAATGCCAGACTGCATTTGCATTTAAAAGCAGAGAAATTGCAGTAGACAGGTTAAAACAAAAAGACCGGAAGCAAAACCGAAGTCAATAAATTAAACAACGAATGCGGAGGTTCACTTTGAATATTGTTTCTACAATGGTGTTGCATCAAGGAAAAGGACAAATGGAGGATAAATCACAAAAGTTTTGGTGGGAATATTTTATACAAATAATCGTAGGGACCTTAATGTGGGCAAGGCAATAGGTACAACAAAAGGTGGATTCTATAGTTTTCAAGAAGTTGGAACAACTATGCCTAAGGTTGAGATTGTTTTGCTGCAGAAGAAAACTGTCGTTGTTATCCTCAACCTGTTGTCCTTCGCCAAGTGAAAACTTTATATGAAAACGGGTCCCAACTGGATCTATCAACAAAATTCGGATGCAAAGTAGGCCACATCATCGAATTCACTCACTGACAGCTTCTCTGGGAACTGAGTGGCTGACGAATCAGCTAGACAATGCTCTCTAGGTACAAACAGAAACAAGCACGACCATGGCAAAAGGCCTATGTCGCTTGTTAAGGACGTGATCTACACCGACACTCTGTCTAAAGCAAATGATGGATGGCAACATCTTGACTATTGTCTATCCTTGATCCTAAAAGATCGAAAGCGTTGTATCGACTAAACAGAGAGCAACTTTCCTATACAGACAAGCTCAACGTTTGAGCATTCATCAGCAACTTCTGCAGGAGCTACAGAGATGACGAAGAGCAAGTGGCCGGAGATGATTCGCGAGTATTTGAGCATTACCAGTCCGTTTTACCTAAGGGCAGACACTTGGTGTCTGTTAGTGTTAGTGTTAGATGGAGTGATATCTAGACTCTCTACGTCTTGAAATTATATGTGTAAGGACATAGGGACCTCTGTTGCACCTCGAGATCTTGCTTCTAGTCTTGTCGGGACAGGTAGAGGTATTCTTTTTCTTATCAGACCAGCGATCTTTGGAGGGTTTGAGCCTAAACTAATGCGGCTTTCTATCCTTCAAGGTTCCAGGCACGTTGCTTCCAATTTACTGGACCAAGATTTCTGGCGTCGGTCTCCCTTTTCTTCGTAAAGACCCTCTTAGCTGTAGCGTTGTCGTCCATTAGCTCGATGTGGCTTATCGTCGGATTTTGGCTTGCAGAATACGTCCACATCTTTATACAGCCCGTAGACTTCGCGGTTATATCTTCTCTTCCATTCGCCCTCCTCGCAGACAGGACCAAATATTCGACGTTGAATTGTTCTTCCAAAGGATCCCTAGATTTGCTCTGCTGTCTTACTTATGATCTAGCATTCAGCTTCATCAAGCAAAACTTGGAAGATCAGAGCTTTGTAGAGGATAATTTTGGACCTTCGAATCAGGAGCTTGGACTGTTGCTGTTTGGACAAACCGAAGTAGCAGTGGTTGTCTGAGGTCATCCTTCGTCGAATATCCACCAAGTGGAGTTATTGTTTATCCCCCGAGGTAGATGAACAGGTATAGGATTCAGAAATAAGTTCATTTTTGCTGCAGCATATGACCTTCTTGCCTTGATATGGCTTTTATCCAACCCCAAGCACTGTAAGTGAGGACTGATCCCAATGGACCCGATTGAGTTTCATCGAAAGGAGGTATCAGAAAGAATAAACAATGTTAATGAAGTAAACACATTATTGGAGCTTGACTGGTTAAACGCGGCAACCTAAAGTGTCCTCTTCCCCACCTAGTTAGTGCACTGCAGTGCCATTACAGTAATGAGACCACACACAATGGCACAAGCCAAATATTTAATGATCCCTTATTCGAAGCCCTCTCTCTGTTATCGATTTCATTTGTATCCAAATCCCATTCACAGCAAGACTCCATGCAAAGGACAACACAATCAATATTCATATACTGGTCACAGAAATTAATTAGGAATTCATAACGGAAACTTTGGCATCTCAACTCGTAATTAGGAGTCAGAGAAGTTATACCTCTCGCGCGCACACACAATTTATCTATTTCCTAGGTCATTATTTACTTAAACATGTACAAGTGGCTTCTTGATTTCCCCTGGCGTACGTGTATGTGTTCGAATCCACCCCCAAAATCCCATTCCAAAATATAATTCAAACAGACTGGCGATGATGGAGTAGGACCATGTGCCGACCATAGAAATCGATATTAATTATTCAAAACGTGCAGGCCATGTCTCATTTGGGGGGAGGAAAACGTTCAGCCGAGCATAAAGACTCCGTCTGTATCTGTATCTGTATCCCTCTCGTTCCACGAGGGTTACCATAGTTGCGGGTACATGTATTGAATTGAATGTCTGTGGTACTTCCAATCTATTGAATCTGACAGTCTGTCCTTGGTTAATCGTATTCTCATTTGATTGTCTCCTCTTGGTTAACTCAAGACGGATGATGGGTGAATCCTTAGAAAGAAAAAAAGGAATACTTCGTCAAGCATAAGTGTTTTGTTGCCTTGACAACACTCGGGATAATAAAATGAATCCTGTTTCTCACTTTGAATTGTTGAAACACACACAGTGAGGGCTTCCATGTAGTATCCACCTGTGGAATTGTATATTGTTACATTGTATGACACAATATGGACAAAAAGGAATGAAATCCTTCACGGCATTCAAGTGGAAATCCTCTTTTGTGTGTCAGGCCGAGGGAAATCCACATAATGTTATTGTTAAAAACCTATTGTGCAATTTTATTGCACAAAAGTGGCAAAGTTGTGAAAAATGCACACAATTGCAGGTGCAGGGACACAGAACTGCCTCAGGTGGTTCATCTTCTCGGTTGAGAATGATGACTTTATTTACAGAAAAAGTGGAAGCAGAAAAGTTTTCACATCAAGAATGTCCTTGTGCTGATGGAGTGTTATTTCTCTTTTAGTGAATTGTTACATTTATTGTACTTTTTATGAGACGGTTGAGGCAGGACAGTTCCAGATCACTTGCCGGTTGGTAGGTCAGTTCGGTTAAAGTTTGTGAACTTGTCTTTGTGCAATCCAATAAAAACCTATGAAAGTGACTTGTAATGAAGTGTACATGGTGACGTATATGTTTGTTGTTCTAATCGACCACCTCATAGCTTTGGACAACTTACTTGATTACTTAAGGTGACCCAACAGTCAGGGTTGGACTTTGGGGCTCAACCAACAAGCATCTACAGTCAGTTAGATCTTAAGCTCGCTGTATCCAGTTTCACACGCTAAGTTGGTTGAAGTTAGCTTTCATTTTTGTGCGCCAACTTAGTCGTGATCTTCCTCTACTGCACCGTTCCTTGGGGGGATTTGAAGATTTTCCGGACCAATACTCCGATCCCCTTTTTAACTTTTCTGGCTTAGACGATGTCGTTGTACAATCTGTCGTTGCATCTCCTCCTCCATTCATCGTCCATGCAGACGGGACCGGATATCTCCAAACAGCCAAGAGCAACTTCATCAATTTTTGACAAAGTCCATGCCCTCTGTGCTGTAGAGTAGGACTGGTCACTTTTGTTGTTCGAGAGAGGACTATTGTCTTCAATTGCAAAGAAGCAGCATTTGGCAAGAGTTACTCGTTGTTTGATCCGTTGATACCTCAAACTTAATCTGTCTATGGCTACGTTTCATACGAGTTGTCGGCGTTGGGCGTTCTTTTTTGCTCACAGTGTGGTCCTCATTGACCGTTAAACCTATCTTCCATCTCAAAACTCATGAAAGTGCCATTGACATCACGCTGCGTTCTTTCAATTATGTTAATACCGTTGACGTATGTGAGTAATTGGAAGGACTTTTAAAAGATTGTACATCCGCTGCTGACGTGTGATTTCTTTCAAGAACTACGTTAAGGAAGTTGCATGACAGCTCGTCGCCTTGTTTGAATCCCTTTTTGACATCAAAGGTCTCGGTGGGGTGTTTATGTTTACCAACCTTGATGAAGCAACTTGTACTCTCCATCATCAAATGCCAGATCTAAACATTGCTCTGTATAGCTTATCTCTGTCATATACTGCCATACAAATTGATGAAGATTTGAAGGTCCTTTTTCTAGATCTGCCATAGTGTGAATATTTGATCAATGGTGGAATGTCTTGGCCTAAGTTCACACTGATGTGGACCAATCAGGTTGTTGACCAACGACTTCAAGCAGTGAGATCTTGTAAGTGATGTTAAGGAGACTAATGCCTCCGTAGTTGGCGAAGTCCAAAGGGTCTCCTTTCTTGTGGATTGAACAGATAATACGGGGGTTCCATTCATAGGACATACTTTCATTCGACCTTATTACAGAGATGACTTGGTTTATGCTCCTTACCAAGTCATCGCTTGCTGCTTTCGACACCTTGGCATCTAAGCCGTCAGCTAAAACAGCTTTGTTCGCTTCTTATGAGTTCTACCTTGCCTATGTACAAATCAACTTTTAGGACATCACTTTTAATCTCAAATTCCTCTCCTTATCTTTGCCGATATCCCCTCGATTTTCGATTCCTCTATTAGTCAAGGAAGAAATCAGTCCATCAGATTCTTTCTCGGTTTAGAGGGCGTCGTCTGAACTCCAAAACGTTTAGCATTCGATCCACAATCTGATTGAGAATGCTTTTAGGATCTTTTATCATCCTCTTGAAGCTTTTTCATCTTCTTCAGCCATGTTTTCTACTTGAAGTTTCTTAAGCCCTTCTATCCGTGTATAGGATGACAATCTCCATGAATAGTTATATGCTTCTGATCCCTTCATTATGCTCTTCAGATATAAATGAACTAAAGTCTAGGAGGTCAAAACTTTCTTCAGTCTTCAAGTCGGGTCTTGAGTTCGTGCATGAGAACGTCGTTTAAAAACGCCGATTGTGTGGTCGTTTCTAATGCCGTAGTTATACTTAATCTGTGTGCTACATTGTCTTTGTCTAGCTTGTCAACCTCACGATGACGATGCCTAAATTCAGTGATAAGATGTAGTGAACAATTATACTGTCACCGAAAGGATTCCAGCAGACAAGCAAGGTGACGCATCTGTTTTAATAAAGCAATCGAGTCCTTATAAGTTTGACGTTTGACCTTGTGAACTGAAGCTTCATTAAATGACAGTCAAATTCGTTTTCTTGTAAACTTTGGTCCATAGATTCACTGTTCTAAATCTGCACCTCCAAGTCTTCTAGAATATTCAACAATCCTTTGTGGAGGCTTTCAAATAGAAGTCGTAAGTATATTCCCTAGTTTCAAGAAGTTCCTCTTGGTCATATTATTTGCTTTAACGATACAATCACGTAGTCATTATCAAAAGAACTCCGCCTTTTATTTTGGCGTCTAACAACGTCACGTAAGCATGATAGACCTCTTAATTGTAAAACAATTATTTAATTGGCATCATATCACTCCATTAAAGCCCTCAAAGCAAACAAATCACTTTGCTTAAGTAAATATTCTTATCTGACCACCACTTCTGACCACCACTCCACTTTGAAGTACAAAAACAAAGCCAGCATCTGCCAACGTTTATAAAAGACCCCAGTTGCTCATCACTTGCTAAGTTAATTGATTTTTTTCGGAACCGCATTTGAATAAGTGGCACACGATGAAGTGCAGTCTCATCGTGGCGACTCTTACTTGTGTTCTAAGTGTAAGGATACATCCAATTTAAATAAGACTTCAGAGTGATCATAAAGTTCCTTCTTCCTTGATCGATTAGACCTCAATGACATTCAGCTTAGGGATAAACCCCTCCACGGATCGTCTTCCTATGATGCGTGGCGGTTTATGCTTTGATGAATTCATTCCGTTTCTCAACACTTTGGCTGACCAAACGAAACAACGGACAGATGATTGCCATAACACTGCAGCTTTGAAACGGGACGAATTGGGACGTAAAGGACGTGCTGAACTTGAAGATGCATTAAGAAGAGTTCAAGAGTCCCTAACACAGTGCTCTTCGAATCCAGACAGTTTGGGATATTTTAAATGCTTAAATGGAGTTGTAAGTATTTCTAAGCCTTTGTAACGGGTAAATTTTGAATGATGATCTTATTGTCCACCTAGGTTGATGAGAATAAACAAATCCTTGACATGATCGCAAAAAGATCGGCAGAGCTTTTGAGAGAATTCGGCGAAGAGCTTAAAGAAATTGACACAGAAGAACAGCTCTGTCAGAAACAAGCCTTAACCGAAGCTAAACTCAAGAGTGACCAGGCATTCGCGAACTTAAAGGAATGTTTACTAACTGGCTACTGGCCAGTTTCGACTACATCTACTGAGATACCGACAACAGATTTCGATTGGGAACGTCCAAATCCAAGGAGTCGTCCTTGACATACGACCACGTCAACTGCAATAGGTATACCCGTGGGCCTGGCAGTTGTCGTTGGTATAGTACTTATAGTTATATCCTTGTGTAAAAGTAATCGTATCTCAAGACCTGAACCTTCAACAAATTCAGAACCAGAACAGACAGAGACGTAGTCGATATATATATATTTTTTTAAAAGTTCCTATTCATCAAAAGTTTGACGGTCTTTGTAAAGTTTATACGATTTCAAATAAACATGTCAAATTGAAAGATTCCTCTTCAACTTTGACGATATCAAACACACGGGCTTTGGTTAGGTTTAGGTTATCCAGTACTTCTGCCGAATTTATCCAGAAAAAAAAACGAAGTTGTTGGATGACCTCAACCTAATCAGGTTCAGGTCTTGCGTTATACTCTAACTTAAGCATTTTTTTTTAGTACAAACCTGTTATTATTAAAATAGTTGTTGTTAAGTTTAGTGCATATTGTGCTTCTATAATATTATATTTTATTATTTTAAGTTCTTTGTAAACAACAAATATATAAACTTACAAATGTTTTTTTCAAAACTCGGCTTTCAATTTAGCTGTGAACACCCTGTTAATGACGTTCGATTTAAATTGTTGGTGAAAAAATGTGGCAGAGCTACAGTTTTAGGGTTAAGTTTCAACAACCCTTTTCGAAAGCAATGTCGAAACAAGCTTGCAAATCGAGCTAATCTGTATGAGGATGCTGATCGAACGGGAACCAATCCTTGACAAACTGTCAGTGAAAAGAGTTCAGATTTCACTTGGGGCTATCAACGGTAAGTAACAAAGGACATTAATAGAAGACGAGGTAAATGCTTCATATCTAAGGAGATGTGATCTACATACATTACGTATAAAGAACAAATGAGCTTCTCAATAAAATCCGAACAGATGTCGCTTGTTGTGGGCTGATGGAAGTGGGTCACTGTGGGCTTTGGGAACCTAAGCAGACTATGTACTGATGTCAGCGTAGCAAAAATTCTTGTTAAATTGCAAGTTTTGGATTTGATTTCCTTTCCAAAGAAGACTGATGGTGGCATTCTATTGAACTCGAGGGTAAGACTTCATCACTAAGCTGTGGAGCGAGAAAGGGCGTTGAGCACTGTGGCAGTGAATATGATATATATGCATGACAACGGAGACTTCGGGGAAGAATATATTACTAAGAGCAGGGTGTTGCATTTCCACTTCCGTCCGAGAAAGTTCTAGTTGTCTAAGTGTTAAACATAGGCAAAAGCAATCAACGGTAAGCTCGTATACGCCGATGATATTGACATAATTGGAAGAAAGCAGCGTGATGTCAGTGGCGCTTTCACGAGTATTGAGACAGAAGCTGCGAAGATGGGTTTAACGCTAAATGAGGGCAAAACCAAGTTCATGCTGTCAACCAGAAAGGACACTCAACACCGACGTCTTGGACGGAACGTCTCCCTTGACAGATATAAATTTGAGGTAGTAAAGGATTTTGTCTACCTAGGCTCTGCTATCAATATAGACAACGACACCAACGCTGAGATCAAACGAAGAATAACTCTTTCAAATCGCTGCTTCTTCCCTCTCTCAAACAACAAAATACCTTAATTATCCCAGTCCTGTTCTACGGCGCAGATGCATGGACTTTATCAAAAATGGATGAGGGAGCTCTTGGCTGCTTGGAGAGGAAAATTCTTCTGGTGATTTTCGGTCCCGTCTGCATAAACGGTGAGTGGAAGAGGAGATACAACGACGAACTGTACAGCGGCATCGTCAGAAGAGTGAAGACCCAATGACTGAGGTGGCTGGGTCATGTAGAGCGGATGGACACCAATGCTCTGGTCCGAAAAATCGTCTAATCCACACCGGAGGGACAGCGCAGTAGAGGAAGACCGCGACTCAGGTGGCGCACGTATGTTGAAGGGAACCTCAACCAACTTAGGGTGCGAAACTGGAAGCAGCTAGCTTAAGATCGAGCTGGCTGGAGACGCTTTTTGGTTGAAGCCCAGGTCCATCCCGGACTGTAGCGCCACCTTAAGTAAGTATGTAAATAATCCACGGTAAGCTTTCCAAGTCTAGAATCTACATCGAAAGAAAAATTTGACTACAGCGTTTATGGTGGCTAGGCCATGTGAAGTGCATGAGCCTCAAAAGGAACGAAGAGTCTTCAATTTCATATCGGAGGAACAACGCAGTAGCGAAATACCACAACTCAATTGGCGCTCATTTTGAGTTGAGGCCAGTTGAGGCCATGGTCCAAATTGACTGTAACGCCATCAAGAGAAATACGGTAAGTTAGCCCCCGTCAAGTGTTCTCTTACCAGATCACCTAGAATGGTTTAGTTTTCCGCGAACCGTATATAGTCATGGCAGTCTTCCATCCTCGTCAATCCATTGCATGCTGCTTCCAATTATCCACATCAAGCGCTCTGGTACTCCCAATTGCTTGGTTTCTACACTGGAGGTTCGATGTACCTTCTCGTCTCTAAACTGGGAGCTGAGAAGATCTCCTGGAACTGGAGCTTTCTTGTCCAATGTAGTCATCGTATTTTGTCCCTTTTTGGACTACATCTTCATTTTGGGACAGCTCGTTGAGTTCGCGATTATACCTTCTCCTATATTCGCCCTCCTCCCACATAGGCCCAAACATTTGACGAGGAATATTTCCCTTAAGAGTAGACAACTGTCTGCAGTCTACTCGTAAAACTATGGGGAGTAAGTGCCAATATTTACCGCAGAACTTGCATATTCCATAGTTTTCTAGAAGAAGTTTAGTGACTTAATTTTTCTGAAAGTGTCTTCTAAGAAAGCTCGGTTGTTCGCTTGAAGCTTGAAGCTAATATACTTTTTTTGTGTAATTATTCGCTGACAATACGGCTCCTACCGGGACTTATTGAAAAGTTGACAACTTTTCGTAAAGGCAAACCAGGAATCTAGAACAGAAGCAGGTGGAAGAAAAAGAGAAAGAAAAAGTCCCTTTCATATGATCGGTTTGAAAAGTCCAAGCCTGATCTGTCCGCCCTTTGAACTTTTATACACACTCAGGGGAACAAAGTCATTCCTCCTTCATCAAACTCAAGCTGATCACAGGAAAACTGAAAGCCTGCAATGATTTTACTGAAGCGAGCTCACCTTTACCAAGAAAATCTCATGAATTTTCCTTTTTTTTTCCAATCCTTGCGCAACTTTTTTTTCAGCGCACACTTCATCACCAGCATCTATGTGATAAAAGTGAAAGCTATCGCTTCTCGTAATTAAAATAACAACGTTAAAATAATTCCTAATTATCAAAGTACCCTTCGTCGCCTCCTACACGCCCTACGCACAGGACCAAAGCACCGACTGAATTTGCACCCTTCTCTTATCTGCACTCGAGCATCCTGTGCGTATAGACTAAAATTAACTTAATGAATAATGATAATTAGCTGTGCAGCTATGGCAATGGCAACCCCCCGTACGTGCTCGTCCCTATACTCACGTCCCCGCTCACCTACGCATCATAGATACCATTACGTTCACGTATAATGGCTAAATAATCTCATTATAATCAAAGGGGGTGGGTGGCATTGGCATCATCTTCTCCCACCGAGAGCCGGAAAATAAAAAAAATTTAATTTTGCTCAGCAAAAGTAAATTGACAATGGCGATGCGTAATGATACAAACAGGAAACCCCCGAGACACCATGCACACAATTATTATTATAAATTCATTAAAATGCTATTCTCTGGTTTGCAAAATGATGTCAGTTAACTCCCTGGCTGGGTGTCATGTCAGTGAAATCGTTGTCCAGCGATGCATGCGGCATGGCAGAGCAAGCACCCGGCGACGGGGCGTATGAGTACTTTCTGTTCGAATTAAACTGCGACAAATTAATTTCCCTTACGTGTGCCGAGGTAATTCAATTAAAATCCCAACAACGACGATAATAACAACAAAAACAGACGAAAAAATATGAACCGATGGAATTCCGAAACTACGGACAGGGGGGCGTGGTGAATATGATAAATGAACTGCTGGTGCCACTGCATTTGAAGCCCATGTGTGCGCGCCGATTTACTGCCGCAATCTGTTCGCTAAAATATCTAACCGCAGGCCGTTTGGAGAGTTATTGTTAATTAATTTGTACGCTGAACAGGGGGGATTACCGAGAATTATGATCACAGTCGTCGCGGTTGTATTTTGAAGTCATCCCTGGTGGTTTGACGATTCATACCTAAAGGCTAGACGAGATATGAAAGTGAATGGTTGGTTTCCATGAACTTTGAACACTCTGAGATCCCTCCAGCTTCCATCATATTCTTTGTTACACGAACAGCGCCATCTCGTAGTAATGAATCACAATAGATATTTTCCATTCCAACAGAAAAACATCTCAACACAATTGAATTTCCACATCGAATACCACCACTACCATCGGCACCCACTTAGGAATCCCAGTTGAATCCAAGGGCCCTTTACTCACCCCCACCACCCCCTACGAAAGAGGTTTTAGTTTTAATAAGCTCACTTAGTGAAGCGCAAAAAAAGAAGAAGAGAAAACACCGCTGTAACACAGATGCCTTCTTAAGGGATTTCCGTTGACCTATTTCGCAAGATGCCAGCAACAGACTCATAGGCATGACATGGCAAATGGAAAACTGGAAATGAATTACAAGTACATCCTCCTTCGACGGGTTGTTTAGGTCGGGTACACACCTGTCTCTTCAATTCTCCGCGGAGACCCGTAATTGGAAATCAATCTATAAAAGGCAGTATACAGTCGAACAGGATTTCAATTTTGTTCTTCCTCCTGCCATTGATACAATTTCCCATTGTTGATGATTTGCCTGCAGATCCTGAATGGAACTGGGTTACACGTTTTAGCTGAAGAGGTATTGATTTTTCTATTTTGTCATGTTTATTGTTGTTGTTGTTCCCCCGGATGCACTGGAGGAGGGACACAATGGACTGGATTTCGATCCTCATGAGTGGTTAAATTACTGCAGCAGTCCTGTTGGAGCGTTGGAGAATTTTATTTTTCTTTGCCTATCAGTAAATGAGATTGCTGTTCTGCATTTTTCTGGGTTGCATTGTGTTTCCAAAAGCAAATATGCTGCGCTCTGTGGAACAGAGCAGGTTTAAGTGCACTCTGTTGGGGGACAGCAGGCGGGGAGTTTGAACTTAAGTGTGCACATGAGCTGTGAGTGTTAAAGAGGAGACCAGGATGTGGAGGATTACTGAATAGTGTTCGGTTGAGAGAATTTCTGTGTTTTAACTGAACAATTTCAAACTCAATTCGACCATGGAAAATGTGCCACATGTTGTGTCACACTCTGCTTTTGCCCTTTCGGAGGACAACAGTTCTGTAAGCAAAGTTTTCTTAGCAACCCGTGTAGGGAGTTCGAGAATTTACTGACGAATGACAGCGTTTCTTTATGCCCAATCCTTGCAGAAGACTAAGAAGCTTTTCTTGCCGACAGATGGTGCAACAACGAAGCTTGGTTGGTGTGCTGGGCTTCAAACTTGAATCGGATTGTTCAATAGTGAGCCACGGTGACCATTTAAATGTACGAACCATAAGTCTTCTGCATCAATAAGGATTAATTCCTGTAGATCTGCTTAAAACTCCGACGTCCGATTCATTTCGCAAAGTTTTCCCGATTGAAGCCGCCTCAAGTTGAATTTTTTACAACTTTTAGGCATCGTAAGAGTTTGAGTCATAAGTGTCCTTGTACGAAGATCCATGGTATTGAAGAAGCTTTAAGTGTCATTTTGTTGAACCAAAAATCATTTCATCTATGCATTTCATTCCAGACTTCCACAGACGCCATTAGCGTACATTTCTTCGTAGAGGTTATGTCATTTATCACGATTACAAAGCTATCAAAGCCTCGATAATGTCACTACTGTAGAATGCCACCTCGATGACGGTAATCAGCAGATGGAAAGAAATGATTCTAGATGTGTGATTTTAGGCGCTTACTTTATAACTATTGCCTAACCTAAGGAGCACGTTTGATCTGCAGTCACTTTTGGAAGACTTATCACTTAGGGACATTAACACACGCTGTTGGTCAAGTGAACTCTGAGTTTTTAGTATCTCGAAGGATCATTGGTTGTCTTAATTACCCTTGATGCAATAAATACACTACACTATATATCTTTACAGCTTAGAACAGGTACTGTATGCCTTGTGTTGGAAGATCGCATTAAGGCAATGAGTTTCCAAATACCAACCTGAATCCGAAGATGTTTTTTTTGCTTCAAAAAGAAGTGCGTACTACAAGGATTGTGCTCTGACCATAGTATATCCTTAAGTAGCTGAGTTGCTGACATCCTTCTATATCCCGTAGTGTTTTGGTTATCGGGCCCAGAATGGCACCTTCCTTTAGTTTGTTGGTGAGCAAAAGTACCTTTCTTCTGATGTCCATATCCTTCTCAATGGTCTTTAGGAAGAAGGATGTTAGACCAACAATTTTGGAGGATTTTGGGTGGAAGTGATGACATGTGTGTTGGTACAGAATAATCTTGTGTCCACCTTCATCATCCCATGAACTTATGGAAATCTAGATTCCGAGTGAGTGGCTTTCATGGCCTTTAAGCAGCTTTTCCTTTAGCTAAATGGTTCGTAGAAGTTTTCACATCCTCCATAACTTTATGTGACACGACCTTGCTGAATTCTAGGTAACAGGGGCGTTCCGACAGCTGCAAAGTGAACGAGCAGGTCAGAACCTTTCTGAAAATAGAGAGGAAGCGCTTGCTTCTCTAGAATTAATACAAAAAGAGCCCTCATAAGGCATTGTTTGGTAGGAAGATTGGGATTTCTTTAGAAGCTGTAGAGACGAGGAAGAAGAAGATACGGTTACTCAGCTTTTTTCGCACATTCCCTGCCCCATCAAGGCTGAAAAGGCATACCCTAGGAGAGTATTTCTATGAAGACTTCAGGACCAAGGCAAGTTTGATATTTACAGAGCTTTGTCTGTGGGTTTGAATGGTTCTGAACGTAGTGTGGTACAGGAAGGGTTCCGCACAGATACGACTACCCACAGTATCTTCCTCACAAAACAAGGAAATCCATCATGCAAGGTTCCTGATGCTGGTAATCCTGTCTCTTCGTGGTGCCAGAATGTTCAAGTGCGCTCCTCCTTAAACGGGGGCAGCCACCTAACCTTACCCAACCTTTAGCTTGATATAATTCGAGTATAGTTCCTTACAGCTACAGCCTGAGTTCAAAATTGTTCGCATTCTCCTATGTCAAATCTTATTTTCAATGCTTGAATCCTTCTTTATCTTTTCAAATTTTGTGCTCAGTTGTCGAAATTCTCACGGCAAAATTCCAGGCAAAAGAAATGTGTCATGTCAACTTATGCATACCTACATATGTCAGATTTCAATGGTCTCTGCACTATGTAATGTCATCTACAATGAGTAGCAAGTTCCACTTCCAACAATTTTAAACAAGACTAATGCGACAAATTTTACACACACACGCACACACAATTTTTGTCACTCGCTTCCTAGATCCTTCCTAAGTTATCCTTTCATTATGTCAACGCAATAAAACTCGCGCTAAGCAGTCATGACAGAAACATTTATTGTTCCCTATCCCTGGATGACATATGACAGCTAGAATGGAATTAATTGCTTCGTCCTTTCCAACAGCCAACAGTCGAATGAACTTGCGAATTCTGCTGCTCAAAAGTTCTAATTTATCACTACCACCCTATAAGATGAAAATTAATCATCAACTCTTTTTTTTTTTACTGTCATTAAGTGCAAATATATACTCTTATCCTTGAATAAATCCACTCTGATATCCTGACTGGGAGAGCACAGTTCCCCGACACAAACAGAAAAAAAAAAAAGGAAACCAACTTCAGCCCAAGGGGATCCGTGTCTGCATTTTGAATAAAAACTCCAAATGTCGAATCAACTAATTCATTTGTTCGTCGGTACTCTCAGTCCTTGTTCTTCGCGCACACAAAACAGAAAAAAAAGGATAATCCGTCATTTTTGTTCGCTTCACTTCTCAGTTTCAGTCTCGGTCTCGGTCTTGGTCTTGGTTTTGGTTTTGGTCTCATTGTCGGTTTTGGTGTCGTTCTTGGCCAGACGATTCAATGAGTTGGAAATTATGATATTCCTAGATTGCAGGCGGTCCTGTGAAGAAATGTTTCCCAAAGTGTAATTAGCTAGAAAAAAGCAAACTGCCAGAGCGACAGGGGTAGAAACAAAAGAAGAAAAAAAAACAAAACGAATGAAACATCCTTTTTCATTTGATGGCGCGCTCTGGCAAAGACTTTTAGTTACTTCCTGTCTGCTTAACACCTAAGCACTAATTTAATCGTCATTTTCGGATAATTTACCGCATTATCCTGATGTGCGGCATTACCATCATCATTAGGCGGCAGAGCCCACCCATCCAGGAAAGAATAATGTGCAAGAAACTAATTACCTGATGAAATCTCACTGCGGTGTCCTTTTTTTTTTTCTTTTTATCGAAAGGAAGTCCTATTTAAATATTTAATTACGAAGGCAAATCATCCCTTTTAGTCTGTCCAAGAGGAATGAATTTTTATGACAAGGACATTTAACAATTTCAGTTCAGTGATCGGTGGATTTCGCGAAAGTCCTTGTAATTGCAATTCCAATTTACTCCGTTTATTTCAAAAGTCCTTGTCGTACTTTCTGTTTTGTGTGTGTGCTGTATGTGATGCTGTCAATCGCAATCATCCTGTTGTTGTAGTGTAGAAGAAAATCCAGGACAAATTTTGCAGAGCGGAAAGAAAAGGGGCAAAGGACATGTCATGTATGTCCGTTTGAATTGTCTAACTGGAATGAAATCCAATTTTCAATTCGATTACGAAAAGATAAAGAAAATTCCAAAGTCATGTCAATATGTTTCGAGGGTTGGCCGAGGGGATGGTTCATGTGTGATATTCTACGAAGAACGGACAAAAGGAGGATACAATAAACGTTTTCCTTGTGATTGTCGTCATTGTAATATACAAAAAAAAAAAAAAAAAAACATACAAAGGAAGAAACAATGTGGGCTCAGAACATGAACGGTCTTTGGAGGATATCTCCTGCTGTGCTTGTTGCCAATTGCACAGTTCTGGACTAGGAAGCTTCGCTCTATAAGCCATTTTTCGTCTCTTAAATCGAGGTAAGGTGATTTATTCGTTTGATTGGCGAATTAAAAGGGGATTTTGGGGTAAAGTCGACAGTGGAATTGGTTTGTGATGAAAAGATAACAACACTTTTGAGTCCTTAAAGGAGATTAAAGCCGGAAGTATGGCACTGCTAAATGTTGTACAAAAGAACAATTCCAATTTCCACTTTTGACAGCTCATTGCGGCCATCTTGAAAAAGGCTTTACGGTAAGTTTTGACAAGACGTATTCTACATTGTCTACCATTCGATTGTGGAAGGTTTCAAAGCCGAAGGCATAGAAAGAGTTCCAATTTACTGAACAAGAACATTGTTGTCGTTGAGGAAAGAATGAGTGAGAGTTCAAACTGGAAGACTCTGTGGGCTTAAGGCTTTCCAAATAAGGCAAGTTATGCTCCGCAACAGTGGAAGTATGCCAATTTACTGTATTTTGACAAGAAGATACACCATCATGTGACTTCTCCAATACCTATCATTCAGGAGAACATAGAAAGGCGCTATCTTGAACAAGACCGAGGGTAGGAAACCGTTCCTAAATCGATAGATGAAAGTGATGCTCTAGTGAGCAGAGACCCTATCACTGGTGTGTAGTACAAAAAACTAAATGGACGACTGTGCTACTGCTAAAGGAGCCTTCGAATCTTAGCCATTAGGTTCGAGACGATAAGAAAAACCAAACCTTAGCGTCCAACGAACGTTGGCTAGCAAAATAACAACGGAACATCGACTTTTATGCAAATTTAAGGGCGACTATCATTAGACTTAGATCTAGGAAGCAACTGTGGTAGCAAGCCAGGACGGCTTTAAACTTAATCAAAGCAGTGGTGTCGCTAGAGGGCAATAAAATCGATTTTACAACTCCGAAGGTAAGCATGGTTTTATCTTTTAAGGACTGTCAGGGACCTAAGGACCTCTCAATACATTAGTCCCTTTCATATAGCAAGATACGAGTCCTGTTTTCTGATCTCAGGTGCCATGAGAACTACGATAAACGAGATCTCTGATGCTGTATAGGGTTTGTGTAGGAGGATTTCTTATGACTTGAACGTCTGTCAGCGAAAAAAGTTAGAGACTGAATGCCTTACAAGCAGAAGCTGACCATTTCGAGTCTGGACCTATTTTATTGACTGTCCATCGTCAGAGGTCATCATCAGTGTGTTGCTTCCTTAATGAAACGGAGGTCATTGACACCACATGATCTATCGATGTTAATCTTTGGAGTTTTGTAGCTAGAAAAGGATTTAGACAAGAAGACACGCTGTCATGTGATTTCCTTAACATCGTTCTAGAACGGATCATAAGAAACTCAGAAGCCATCACCAAAGGCACAATCGTTCAAAAATCTGTCTTATATGCCCATGAATCTGACATAACACGACGAACACAGCAGGCTTTCAGTGTTGCATTTGCGAATATCAAAACAGAAGCGACTAAGATAGGTCTACTAGAAGCTAAAGACCTTAGCCTAGGGTCAGCTGTAAATTAGGAACACCAGCACAGAAATCAAAGGAAGAATACTTTTTACCAATCGCTGTTTGCTGGAGCTAAGAAGGCAATTGAGTAGTAAGACCCTCCCAGGCAGGAGGGCTTAACAGGGTGGAACTATGGAGAGTATCGAAGGCGGATGGCTTAACAGGGTGGAACTATGGAGAGTATCGAAGGCGGATGAATTTCGGATGATTTTCGGTCGCATCTTGTTGGAATTTGGAGGAGGAGATCTTATAAAGAACTATACAGCTTGTACAGCGGCATTAACCTAGCCACGAAAAATTTGAATCTATCGACGTAGATAGATCTTCAACGCTCTGGCCCGGAAGAGTCTTCATATCGAACAGCGCAGTAAAGCAAGGCTAGGCGTGAGAAATGGAGGCAGCTAGCTTAGGATCGAATCATCTGGAGGAACTGGCTGGTTGAGGCTTAGGTCCATCCCGGACTGTAGTTGCATGGAAATGCAAGGAAAAGGCTTACCTTTCTTTGAACTATAGTTTGTGAGATGAAAAGGAATGAGAAGCCTTAAGATAAAGATGGGCACCATAGCCTTTATTTTGTAGGTTTTTTAGATCAGCCGATTGTAGAAGCTATTGTTATTACACCATCGTCGCTCGAGGAAGTTTTGAAGACACAAAAAAAGTCTGACAGCTAGGTTTGACAACGACTTAGGAAATACAGATCTCAATCAGTGGACTTATCATGGCGGGTCCCAGTTTTTCACCTGAACCCTTGACAGATTTTCTTACAAACATCTAAAAACATGTTTCTATCTGCGTCCAATATTACCCATGACTCCCCTATAATGGTTGGATCACTTCAGCTCACACAAATAATTTTCACGTGAAAAATGTGAACATGAAAGATTTGTAACTCCAATGTATCATCGAAGTAGTCTCCAGACAAAAGGAAAATCAAAAAGAAAACCCACCTCCACTGGTGCCGGGTTAAACACAGGACATGAAAGAAAATTGCTTGCCAAGTTTCTCGGCTTCTTTCTCTCAAAGGATGTGTCGTCCCTCTCGCTGAGTTGCGAGCAGACACAAATCTTTGTTGCATTTTCTTTCTTGTCATTGTTTCGTGTTCGTTTATTCTTATCAGGACCCCTGCACCCTTAACATTAACTTTATACACACACACACACACACAAATAGAGAAACATTCGAATTTATCTGCTGTGAACATGTCCCACCCCTACAGTGAGAGAAAAAAGGAAAACTTTTCAAATTGGAATTTCTACAAGGACATCACATGTCGAATCTCAGCCATAGAATCTCGGGGAATTATTAAATCCGCAATGCCAACCCCTAAAGATTGGCGCCTTCACCATCATCGCCACCTGGGTGGTTTGCGGCCTTTAATATGTGGCCATGCCAGGTGCTAACTAGAGAATGTTTAGTTTCTGGATAAAATCCTCTAAAAGTTTTCCCACTCTCTCGGGGGAAGGATAACCACAAGCAAGCGGTACACGAGATAATCCAATTACGGGTGAGAAGTTTAATTAAATCGGTGAAAAGTTTTGTCGCGCGTACAAGGTGTGTGTACTCAAGCAACGGGTGCTGTGATTGGTCTCTTACTGAAAGGCGTGAAGGTGGCTAATTACCCCTAGAGAATGGGCAATCAACGTGACTGCATTTGGTACGGTAGTGTGGGTAACCTCACAAAAATAGAATTAAGAACATTTCCGAAGCTAAGATACACATCTTTAGAACTCAGTTCCGTATCTCTGATGAAAGAAGTAAACTAGTTTGGGGTGTTCTTAGCCACCCTGTCTTCTTAAATATCCTAGCTTCACAGATCGTTAAGTGAATGTGTAGACTTCGTAGACGTTGTATGCATGCATGAGTGCAGACTATAGCGGGCGGTTGATGGGTGGCAAAAGCCTTTAAGGAAGTTGATTACATCGGAATATGTCAGGATATGGAAGGGATGTCTGACGGAAATTGAAACAATCGTAGTTCCCTATGCAAATGCTCTTGTAAATATTTGGAGACTACACTTTTTTTTCCTTTTCCTCTTTTGAAAAATTTAATGTGTGTATGTGTGCTCATCGTTTGCTCTTCCAGGGCACGTCTTGAGAGGATGCATTCACTGATGCATGATGAGATGGAAGTCATAATTGGATCTGGAGATGGGTTCGTCAATGGTTTGTGGTTATGAGGCTAGAAATTGCCTAATTTAGACTGAGTGCTGGAATACTTTTAAGTAAATTGAAATGGAAGTGGTAAGATGCCTTCTTCAATGAAAATACACAGCGAAAAGTCTTGATCACAACCCCCTCATCCTCAACGAAACAACAAATGTAATGTCTCACCAAAGAAATCCGATACTCATCAGTGTCCAGTCCAGTGCTCCCTATCGCCCAAATCGATCTCTAAAACAATATTCCTTGTTGTGCCCACAACGTCTCATGTTTTTTTATTTATCACTTCACTCCTGACCGACATTGTTCGTTACTCAAGCTGATTATCATCGGCAACTGCACCCACTCTCAAGTAAACCGCTCCAGTTGCACCGCCCCCGTTCCACGGAAACGATCAATTTCTATGCATTTATCGTAATCGGTATAATACTGCGGACTTTTTATCGTTAAGACCGTTTATCTTTGTTCTGATATGATTAATGTTCCATTTACCGTTAATAGTCATAATGGGCACCCCTTTCGACCCACCATTCCACAGCACAGAAGCGCATAACAATCACAAAATGTCAGCCGTTATGTGCATGTGTAGCCCATGCGGTTGACATTTAGACGCTGTAATCTTCAAAGAGTGCACTTGCCAGTGGAGGGGATTATGATAATTGTCATCGATCATGACCGTTCAGTGCGTGGTGTTGTTGTTCTTGTTGTTGCTAACTTTACACTTGCTGTAGAAGTTTTTTCAGAGCCGTGAAACATGTGGCCCTCGAGCGAACGGATGCTATGTTTACGCGATGATCTGGAATTTAATCCTTCGGATGGAAATAATGGAACTTTGTTGTATGGAATTTGTTTATTCGGGATGTTCGTGGAAGCAGCTGTCGCATAAGCATAATCTAAACAAATTGCAGACGTTGTAAGATCGCGAGATTAACAATATTTCATCTTTCGGTTGAAAGCAGTTTTTTTTTTTTCGCTGGCAATCCCGTAGCGACATAAGGGAATTTTGTAAACAAAAATTCTTAAGATACACATGCATGCGAGATGACTGTGTTGATGCTGAGTTGTAGTTCTTAGTCTTGGACTCTGGGGGATTAAGAGGTTACATGCTTCGGCGGTTGCAATTGTCGGGGACAAAAATCCAATGAATGTTTAAGTGGAGTTTTATGGGTATGAATCTTTGAATTGCGATGCAGTTTTTGAAGATCTTCATACATGTGTACGTTATGCAGTGTGAGTGGCGGAATTCGGTTCAAGAAGAGGGAATATCTTGACATTCGTCTTGTGATTGCTAGACATGTGGGTCTATCACGGGATTGCCTTGAAAACCAAACATTTTCGCGACGATCCACAGTCTTCTGCCAAAGAAAAGATATTGATTGGCTTCAAACTCTAACAAAACCATTATGGAAGTCAATTGAAGGAAACAAGTGTCGTAATCAAGTGCTTAAAGAAAAAAAGAAACAAGTCGCTGTATCTAAGTGGAAAACAGTTCCAACTCTGCTTCAAACATTCCGGACCATCTCCAGTCCAACATTCTGAATGAAATTGAGTTTTTGAAGTTGTTGAAGCTAATACCTGCAGCTAGACACTTCTTTTTCTTATAAGACTTCTGCGTTTCTTAAGGACGTACTTTAAGAGTATTTGAGGATCCCAGTAAATCTATACTTTTCATTTTCATTTAAGACAAATTAAGAAAGCCTGAGTAAGGTTATGCATACGTATGCACGGTAACCTGGTGTGGTGGCAGGCGGTGTGTAAAACCACTAACCTTAAACTATTAACAAAGATTCAAAGGATAGCCTGCATCAGCACCAGTGGAGCATTAAGAATCACCCTTACAGCGGGACTTGAGACAATACTCAACTTACTCCCGCTGGATTTACTTGTGCAGGAATTAGCAGAAAAAAGCGCCCTACGCATTAGCCAAACTGGAAACTGGGAACCCAGTCAGACGGGGCACGTACAAGTCCTCCGCAAATTTGTGGGCAGCACTGTGTGCACAGACAACATGTTGCCTTACTTAGACTTCGATAGACCTTTCACAACCTGCCTTCCCAGCCAAAATGAAAGGCAGGGTTATCAGATATTGAAAAAGACCTTCCGGCACCAGCCGCAAGAGATAGGTGGATTTCCTTTGTATGCAACTTTGAAGTAATATTAAAGTAATCCAAAATGGCGAAATTATAACAAGTACCCATAAACGAGTATGCATTTTCAATTTCAACGAAATCGGAGCAATTTTAAAGAATTTCAAGATGGCGGATTCAAAATGGCGGGAATTTTTTTCCAAAAATATTATTTTACTATTACCACTTCTATACTATTAAAAATGAAAATTCAACAATTATTAATGCGGAATTTGAAAAATGTAAAGGGGTGTGACACGCCCCCCTCCGAACCGATTACGCCCATCTACGAACTCAGCCGAGCTATTCACTATATCAACATGTGTGCAAAGTATCAGTCGATTCGGTTAAGAACTGCGGCTCCTGTCGTGCGGACAAGATTTCGTTGTATTGCATAAATGGGCGTGACACGCCCCCCTCTCAACCGATCTCACCCATCTACGAACTCGTCCGTGCCATTCACCATATCAACATGTGTACAAAGTTTCATTCAATTTGGTTAAAAATTGCGGCCCCTATCGTGCGGACAAAATTTCGTTGTATTGCATAAATGGGCGTGACACGCCCCTCTCTCAACCGATCTCACCCATCTACGAACTCGTCCGTGCCATTCACCATATCAACATGTGTACCAAGTTTCGTTCAATTCGGTTAAGAACTGCGGCCCCTATCGTGGTGACAAGATTTCGTTATTTTGCATAGATATATGTATATAGATATAGATATACATATATAGATATATATATATATAAACATTTGAACGGACCATGGTTTTGGTGTTTACTATAGAGGTCTTGAAAAGTTGCATTCAAATTTTTTGAAAGTTGCGTCATGAGGACCTCTGCAATAGGTAGTATTTCTTCGAAATCCACCTAAAACGACCCAGCAACCTCCGTCTATACGGATGGATCCAGGATGGATATAGGCGTTGGCGCTGGATTCATTTCTGAGACTCTCGGACTGTCTGGTTCGATCAGACTCCCGTTAACCCTCCTACCTAACCTTACCTAACCTAAGGCTTTGCATACGCAGTTTACGAGAAGTTCCTTGAGAGGTTTCTGAGCGCTTGGTATTTAGCTGCTGCCAAACATTGTATCGCAAGAAGGGCTCAAGACTCGGTATTTCTCTGTTGCTTCTGCACTCTGGAAGCGGTGTTTCTTCATAATAAACGTACCAAAGGTGGTGATTGCTACCGATCTTTCTTCCATTGACAGCTTATGCTGCTGGTCTACTGAAGCATTATGGCGAATAAATTGAAGCTTACCGATTCAATGCATAAGCCTAGCCTTATATTTTGACACGGTTGTATGTTCTTCTCCATTCGCCGTCCTCATTTACAAGGCCGATTATCCCACGATACGTTTTAACCCGGAGGAGTTCTAGATAGCCTTACCCCTCATAAAAAAAAACTCGCCTAGGTTCTAAGCCATTCGTCTTGTGTATTTTATATTTTTAACACGACTGCAAAGGACCTATAAGTCTTACTCCCGCCTTTAAACGATAGCTCAAGAAGCTTCTCATTACAAATTGCTCGTATACGTGTTTATCTTTGCGTGCCAAGAAGTGATTTTGAGTTTTGAGATTTCAAATTCGGGCATTGTTTTGTAGAACTTCAAATGCTGAACGCGCCTCTAACTTACTTACTTAAGGACGCTTCAGTCCGGGATGGACCTGGGCCTCAACCAACAAGCGTCTCCAGCCAGCTCGCGTCTGAACTTGAAACTCTGCTTTTCAGGTCTGTGGTCGATTAAGTTCCTAGTCCGTCGAAACAGGATCTGTTTTTCCTCTACTTTACCCTTACTCTTACAATACTAATCCAACAATGCAAGTGTTGCTGTATTGGTTTCGAAATTCGGGAGGTATTAGGTTTCAGTGTTGTTCCTGAGGGTTGAGCACACGCTTAAGTAGCGCTAAGCTGCTGTGTAGATTTCAGATAAAAACTCTATACAACATCAGCTCCGGTCTTTCTTAATCCTTTTTTTTTCCAAATCCTTGAGCTCTCGGTCTCCACTTAGGTTCGTTGTAAACCAGCGGACAGAAACCCTTTTTTTTGGTGAAATGGTTGGAGAATTATCGATTTTATTCGTTTCTCTTTGCATTTGCGGTAGCTGTTGGTGGCTATTCCCCGATCGGGCTCGAACTTGCACAAATCAAGGGACAAGCGAGCACACTACTCACTGCACCATCCCCACCTATTCTTAATCCTCAAGTTTCTTCTTAGGTAACGAATGCTATAAACTCTGGCAAAGCTTTTCCAAAAGAGAGATTAAAGATCATCTCCTTCAAAGGACTTCCCTTAGACAAATCAAAATTAAGCATATTTTACAAACTATAGACACATTTCTGAAGAAAAATCCTCAAGCAGACTACAAAGGATTACAAAGATAACATAACTCTTTGCACACAATCCCCTACCTTGTTTAATCCCCTCAATGAATACTTCCAAAGAAAACTCTAGTTCTAATTCAAAAATTTCCCTTAATCATCTCACACTCCAACACAAGTGAATATCCTTGCTCATCATCAGCGTGTCTCAGTCTCCACTTCACATTTCACTAAACGAGGCACCCAATTAGGGTGAAAGTCAAAATGATGTCTTAATGATGATAAGTAACAGGGAATCACAACACTTTTAACACAACAATACCAGTACAACCATCATTGTTGCCACTAACGGTTTTTGTTAATCGCAACGATATCCTTGTATATATATACATATGTATACGAGAGTATCATCTTGAGCCAGTTTAGATCCTTATCATCTCTGTTAGCAGCAATGATGATGAATATTCTCCCGCATCAAACCCCATCATGTTATCCTTTCTTCAACAGCAAAGCAAAGGATAAGTAAATTCAAAGTTCGTTTCTCAGCAACCACCTACAAATGCTTTCTATTTCCGAACCAAGCCCCCAAACAAAGTGTAGACATTCTAACAAGCATATTGTAGTGAATCTGTCGTGAAGGAGCAACTACCACGCACAAAATACAAATCATGAACAGGATTTTTATTTTTTTCATTTGCCACACCAAAAGGAGGAGCGCCACATAGCAAAAATTATTATTATTATTGTTGAATCCTTCCTAAGCTTCTCTAAATGATGATATTTACTCTGTGTTGTATCCTCTTTGAAGGAAATTTTCTTCTCTCATTATATACTCTTCAATTATAAGCTTCCTTCAACCGACTAAAGATGAGAAGCAGAAAAAAGAAAAAAAAAAAAAAAAGGAGACAAAAGTGGATAAAAAAAAAAACACCAAGACCAAGTTGCTAGGAGATGTCAATCGGTAATCCCAGCTGTCGTCCTTCTGTCTAATGATAAGCAAACAGCTTAATGAGCGACAACGACACGATATGCGATACTTCATCAAGTATTAGTGTTAAATGTTGGCACAAAGTGTGTGTGTAAGTGTTATGGTCCCACTCGACAGAGTATTGTTTCGTCGAATCCTAACTAAACAAATGAGACATAGAGGATGGAGGTGTATACTTGTGTGTAAAGAGTAGATTGTCATGGAATATGCAAAGAGATGATGTCCTTGAATTGATGATGGTTTCCTTCTTAATTGCTAGTGATAGTGCTATTGCTTCTGCTTTCTCATGATAGTGGCAAATAAAATCCTAAGATGTTGTCAATATTTTGGAATTTCTTTTCTCTCGAGTGGAGGCAACAAACTTTTATTTAATTATCCTATCCCCAGAGGAGGGATCCTTTTGTGAATTGTTTTCATGAGAAAAAGAAGCCAGAGCACTCAATAGGTTGATGGTTTCAATGACACAGCAGCATTTTGGGAATGAAGTAATAATAGAAGAGATAAACTGGAACCTTGTGGTACCCCACTTTTGAATTTCAAAGATTTTCCCTTCCAGAGTGTATATTTGTGGGTCCTTCTGCGTATCCTTCTTCTTCTTATAGTTGATGTCGAACAACGAGGACTTTCCCATTTTGATTGCCTTTGACATGCCTTTGACATATTTACCTTGAAAAATCGTTGCATCTTCAGCAACCCCACGTTAGGTGGATGATGTACTTTGCAACTTGTAAAATGTCCAAATAATACAAAGATACCATCTCGATTCCGTTATGCTACAGTGAAGCATCAAAACATCACCGACTTGCATGCCAAAAAAGAAAAGACTCTCACCAAACATTGAAACAGTTACGAGAGATACCATGCCATAGTGCAACCAACAACTACTCATCCATATTCATAGAGCTTTACTTCTAGTGGGGTGGAAGTTAAGGGTAAAATGTCCCTCTAGTCTAAAGCCGCCTTCTAAGTGAAAGCAACTCTGTTTTAATTAGGAGTTTTTACAGGTGATTTATACGCCTTGCTGAAGAATTTAATAACAACGTCAGCCAGCCTGGGTTGTATAACCCGGTAGTGAAGATGTTTCTTTCATAGTTGTTCTCTGGTTCTTGTTTGGTTTTGTTGTTGTTCTTGTTGTTGTTGTTGATGATGGTGTTGTTACTTTTTGTGGTTATTGAAATGTTTGTGGCCGTGTATAGCAGAGAATCCCTGCGGCGGCGGCGGTGTGGAATTTAGTCGGAAGTACTTTTACGTACGAAGATGTCAAAATTTACATTTTGAAAATTTTGCCAATGGCTGAGGCTTTAAGCTGAGGGGGGTTGCCAACTGCAAACTATTCTTGGTGACATATGGCTTGAGGTGGTAGGTGTTTAAATAAATATTACTTCGGTGAAGTAATGGAAGGTAGAAAGAGTTTGAGGACACTTTTGCATGAGTAACATGGAATTTTGTTAATTTTTCGGTTTCGAAGTTGGCAATTTCGCTTGGAAATGGAATTTGTTTTCAACGGTTTTATCCTTTTTGGCGTGTGACAGCAGTCTTCTAAAATCACTGAAGATTTGACAAGGTTGCGAATTGGTTGATCTTCTTTAAATGAAGCTATAGTTCCAACCCTAGATTTAACAAAAACCATTCGGAGTTACTACAGACCAAGGTTGTTATTTTAAAAAACCCCAACAAAACTTTCTTCTTAGACAGGCAGCTGAACCAAGCAGGTTTGCGTCCTTGCCTCTGAGTCAGTATCTAACGTGGGCTTGACTTACTGTCCAAAATGACACTCGATTGTATATATGTTCTATCAAAAGGAACTACTGGCTCATACCACCGTGGTGAAACTAATGGCCATCTATTGTACACACCCTTAGGTTATCAGGACTTATGAAAACGCTCTGCAAACAAAAAGATACTTGAATAGCTGAGGAAGCTGCTAAAGGAGCAATTGTTAGGATCACTAAAAGAGAATATGTGTGTTACCTCGTTGGCTCTCTTTTCAAATGAAAATACCAGCTTTTTCCAACATACAACGTCGTCAGAAAATATTGCAAGAAAGAGCTCCTACGAAACCCTAGGCAATCACCACACAACTTAGGCAACTTAAACATTGTGGTACAACCCTGGGACCCAGGAAGCATCAAAACTACACTATAAGCTGGCCCACGATGCAAATGAACGTAATTCAACAAAGAAAAGGACGGCACCCTTGTTTTAAGGACCGGAACCTTTCATAGACACACATCATCCGTGAGTTAGGTTAGGTTATAGGGTTGGCAGGGAAGGTAAGTCCTTTCTCCGTCACAATTAGGTCAATGTTGACCCATTGTGGTATTCCAGGGGTTTCAGTCACCCTTGCTAGGAACTTAAAGCCTTTATTCTAATGAGCCAGTCCAAGGCACGGATACATCTGTGTATGTCGACCACAAACTTGTCGGACAGTTCTTTTAGATCCTGAAAGAAGTGCCTTCCTAAGGTCTTGAATCTTATTTAGCAGAGCACTGGATAGTTTCAAAGAAAGTGTGGAGTGTCGTCATCTACTTCTTTGTCACCACATCCCTTGCATAGGTCATCCGTGTTCAATCCCAGTCTTCATGCATGGTAGTTAAGCATATTCTGCCCGGTGATGGTACTTATAAGAGAGTTAAGGAAAGGGGAAAAAATAATTGCCAAATTAAGGACAAGCTAAAAAGTGCTTCGGAAATTGATCTGGAAAGGTCTTAAGCTTGCTATATACTCATACTTATGAGCTTTCTTAAAGGGCATTGTACACTTGAAAAACATCACAAAAATCTACGTCTAGAAAGCGCTAAAACATGCGAAGAAGAAAGAGGAAACTCCAAATCGGCTTCTAAGGAACTGCGGGACACTGATTTTGCGACTGAGTAAACATAAAAAGGAATTTCCTCTCTCGATCTTCTCCAGGCTCTTAATTTTCTAATGCAAACTAACTAGATGAGATACAGCCTCTAAAAAAATCACAACTGGGCAGAAAACAGGACAGTGATCCATCCTACTTACTACTTACATAAGTGGACCGCTGATTAGGGGTGAACCAACAAGGTACTCAAGCAGTCAGTACGATCCCAAGCTAGCTGTCTACAGTTGCCTACGACTAGTTGATTGATGAGATTAAGGTTACGTAGTGCCTCGGAAGTATAGCCGAAATCCATCCATTTTATACAAAAGATGGTCGGAGTAGTGGTGAGGATTTTTCAAAGGCGGAAGCTTTTCTGTTCTACCGAAAAAAGTTTTAGAAGCTTCTTTTAGGCGTTCGTTTTTGGTGTATTTTGAGGAAACTCTTTGCTCTAACTTAGAGTAGTGCTTGACTTACAGTAGACAGACAATGAAAAACTTCGAGCAGCATATTTTGCCATGAGAAAGTTTCTAAATCCACCGCTCAGGGGCGGCAATCATACCACAGGTTCCTTCCATTCGTGCGAAAAATATAACAAGCATCACATGAATGATTGCGAGAAGTAGGCTCTTGGTCTATTCAGGCTGTCGCTTATTTTTGTTTGATCTTTTCGGTTACAGTTCTCGAGAACTGCTGACAAACTGTCTTAGCTTTAGCAGCTCTCTCAAGGGCTTTTTTCTTGAAAATTTCTCTTCGGTTTTCTGAACTCTTCAATTAATTCGGTCCAACAGAAAGATTCTGATTCTGTATGTATTTGATTCTTTCAGCTTTAACACGTCTTGGCAACAAATCCATGGCGTCCCTGTTTGATGGTAGTGAGTCTCTTAATATGTTGGTGTGAGGAAACTGCTTCGTTAAGAAGGACTACTGCTTGCTTAGAATGATGACAACTGGGATAATGCAACCATACGTCAAGTCTGCTTAATTTATCGTTATGACTTGCTAGCACATCTTACGCTGCTAAACACGTTTAGGGCCGTCTTTCTCTTATTGAGGCTGAGAACATGTTTAAGGTCTAAGTACAGCTGTAAAACGCAGGGTTCACTAGTAGCACCATTGCTTTTTCATTGTAAATAAATGAATCATCATCAGATGTTCTCTAGCCCTCGCATGCTTCCTTCATCATTAAGGCTTTTCATTGGCCGAATAGTTGTATGGAACTCAATCCTTTGGCTAAACTTCGAATCTCTCATCAACCTGGTTCAAGTCACGACATTGATAAAGTAAAACCCAACAAAATGTCACACGCTATTGCCGATAAACGAAGTCACAACAACTCCCATAAGCACACCGTTAAATCTCGATAATCCTTTAACAGACCATGTTGCCAATAGTTAGTCGTCGGTATATATGAACTTTTGCACACCGTCCTATGAACAACCGCTTCAATTGGAACCGATAAAACTTCCATTTATCTTAATCTCTTAAGTTGCACCGCAAATGCTTGTTACAAACTGCCCATGCGTCGGCTCTGAAAAGAAACAACAACCGCCGCCGCTAACCATTGACTAGATCACGCACTGTTTACATAATCAAACATCAAGCCGGGCGTTGTCTATTCAACTTAAAATCACCTCCACCCTCGAAATTGATTGTGCTGTGTATGCCTGACCGAGATTAAGTTGTCACCGAGATGCATGTGACCGCACTGCATTATGTTTGTTTGCTTTGAAACGTATACGGGCCTAAGGCGACCCAATTTTTTTTTCTGATTAACAACGATTTAGGGTTGAATGCAAACAGCTGAGAGATAGTGCCCCTTTAAGTGTTGACAGAGATTGATTTGAAAGTGTTTTACCCCTTCTATTTGGAGACAGTAGACAAGTTGGCGTGTGATAAGTAGCTGCTGTGAGTCATAAGTTCATTATGACCACCACCAATGGGCAAATCAATTATAATTGGCGTAGCTAACCGAAACGCGTGCGTTTACAAAACGAACGAATTCCAAGCGTCATTAACCGAAGACATAAGAAAATGAACCGCGCGGAGAAACAAAAACCCACGATGCAGTCAGGCAGGCAGCCAGTCAACCACTCGGACAGGTTCAATTGCAACGCTCCGAAGGGGAATTAAAAGACTGTCACGTTTTCGCCGATACAAATCATCGCCTAAGCGCCATGGAACATCCTACACTCATGTGCAGTGTCTCTTTTGGCATGCGCAACTTCTTTGGAATTTAAAGACACACAGGAACGCTACTTGGTTAGTTACATGGACAGTTGTCGAGACTCTCGAGTTCTTCATGAAATGAGTTTGTCATGCTCTTCCACAATCTCGAACTTTCATGTTCAGGGAACCAAATGACGGTAATTTTGAGTAGCTTTTGGACTTAAAAGCCCATAAGGCTGCTTGTTCGTTCTACATGGTATCTTTGATGATTAAACTGAGCGCACTGCGGAGTAAACCTCACTTTATGTTGCAAAACAACCAATCCAACTCAATACACCCTATTTTTAGAACAAGGAACGATCAGAGTGTGCTTTCAGTTGCCAATTTTTATCAAATAGTCCTAGGTTATGTCACAATCGTTGCACAGCTGTGTGTTTGTTGCTGCTGCCAAAGAAATTAGCCCACAACAGGTATCCGTAATCAAGCGCCCAATTTACCTGTTTCACTGTTCGAAGCGTGGCAAATAAACGCCAAAGTCTTTCGAAAAACAAAATAGAAATCAGTCGCGCCTAGGTGGGTTGTGAACGTAGACATGAAGTACTTTTTTTCGGATTTGCACGTGGGGTTGTGCCGAGGACGAACCAGTTCTGTTGATGTATCCGCGGTGTGCTTGACTGGTGGTTGGTACACCAACATCGACAGAATGAACTGACCAGAGCGTGCATCTAATAAATCATCATTTTGAAAGCCAAGTTAATTGTTTACACGGACTAACTCATTCGGTTGTCCAACATAGAGCCTTTGAATTAGAAACTTGTGTCTGTTCTATTGCAGGTGTCACTGGATGTAAACATTTTGGTCATTATTGTTGGGAAACTTGATTGATAGATCGACTTGTGTGGGTCGATACAATTCCTTAGATGTGTTCCGTTTTGAAATTTGTTGAAAATGACAGAAGTTCGTGGAACTGACATGTCAACTGGCTTAAGACGAGATCAAAAATTACCACGAATTATCTAAAAAAATTTTAAGCTTGACAATGTGTGTAAACATGTGCGAATACTTGAAAGGTGGGCTACACAGTTTGCTCTACAAATTTCCAATGTTGTTCCATTGATGTCCAACAGCTTGAGTTAAAGAATCGGAAACTCAAACTACTTTGTCCAAGAGATAGGCTTAGAAGAAAGAACAAGAGAGACTTCCTTGCTAACAATATGATGACAGCAATGTAAAAGTCATCCAAGGTAAGCAACGTCAGATAGTGAGCTGGGCTTAGTGAGTATGGCTAAGGAATCTTCAGCTATTGCCGAGGATATATTGAATGAATGGGTAGCAAAGCTTCTTCTAACAGAGAATTCTTAACACTGTCTTTAGGTTCTAGATGCTGTTTTAATGACCTGGAAGTTCCCTTAAGCAATTTAAAGGCACAACGTGGAGAATCTAAAGTAACTTGAGCGCACAATCAGTCTACAAAGTGCAGGAAAGAGTGGGACAACAACCCAATTTTAGAACAATTCAATAAGGCCACTGATGCGAACGCCTTCCTTCATAATCTCACTCGAGGTTCGTCTTTTTCTGACTGTTTAGTCACTTGTAGTTCCTTTTGATATTGCCCCTCTATATTATAACTTACAACGACAGTCAAGCTGCTTTTTAAGCTGCGAAGACCCATTTAAACAAAAGTTATACTTGAACATATGTGCCTAGCAGATAATGTGCAATATGATGAACAAGCTAAGCTAGACAGTGACCCCTGAAAGAGCTTGCAACGATTCGAGACACAATTCTGATCGTTCGTCCTTAAAAAAAAACAAGCAAAATGTAGACGATCTGGCGTTTGCCCTTGGCCAACTTGACTCAAGAGCCTTATGAGAATGAGAAGATCTGGTAGATGTGCTTGCAGATTGCTTCAAATGATTTTGCCCGGTGGAGCTCCCAATAAAAAGAAAACATCAGCGCCTTACATTCTCGATCTATGTCAGTAACTGCCCTCTCCTTAGTCCTGAGCTGGGCAGACGGTCCAACCAACCCTCCTGAACTTGGGTTAAGCTGAGAAGAACAGATAAAAGGTCGGCACATCGTATTTATCCAAAATTGACTCGTTTTCTTTAAGAATGAAAAGGCTGTGTGGACATTTTATTTTTTTTTTCTCTGTCGAGGTGTTGGAACACCACGCTGGAGCACTCAGACGCAAAAACAGGTCCATTGTACTACCAGCAGGTACAACCCTTTTACTGTGTTTTCTTCGTCTTTCTAAGAAAGTCGAGTAAGAGCTTCAGTGATAAGGTGCTTAAGTTACCAGCATTCATCACATCAGCCCCAAAAATCTGCCACCTGATACGAGCAAAGGCAGGACAATCACAGGAAATGTTCCGCAGTGTCGTCGCCCTCTCCACAAGCGTCACAGACAGTGGTGTCACTTAAACCTAACTTAAACGTTGAGATGTTTGGCAAAGGAGAAATGTCCCGTAATAACGCCAATAAGTTGTCTGCAGTCTTTTCTACTGAGAGACAGCAAGAATGCCGCGGATTTCTTACAGACGTCGGGAAGGATCTGTTTAGTCTGCCCGTATCCTGGAGAGTCATGCCATCTTCAGTTGTGTTTGCTAGAAACCCAACCATCGATAGAAGTCCTAACCGAAGATACGGGCAAACCTAACGAGGATTCAGGGCCGGAGAAGTTTTCCTCTGAACCTTGCCTGGCAAGCTCATCGGAGACCTCATTTCCGGTAATCCCGCTGTGGCTGTGTGGACATACTAGAAGGCAATAGCTGCTCCAGCATTAATGCCGTTCGAGCAGTCATGCGGGGCGATTCGAACGGCACTCAATGACGAACCTCCGAGACTATAATTCCTCATGAAACTGCTTTTCAATCGGTCGTTTGAAGTCGGCAATAAAAACTGTAAGTCCCTTCCATTTGTGGCCTTGGTTCTGTACGAGCTACAATGCCAAATACTTGTTTTTTTTGGAAATCGGTACCACTTTGTTCACTGGCCCTCGAGTCGATAGATCTATCGTTCCGCTTTCGAGGTCCTTTGTCAATTAAGTCATTCATTACGATTCTGCCTTGCTTTCAATTTCATTTTGTTCCACATCCGCCAAGATACCCAGCAAGAAAGTGTAGATCAATCCGGCAATGCGGTCATATCGGCGCTCTTTACTCTCGAGGCCCGTAGTCGATACGATTACTTTATTTTGCCCCTGTTAATCGTGGTTCTCATAGATCCAGCCCACATTGAAGTTCAGTTCATTAAGAGTCGTTTTCGACCATATGACTTACTTCGACTTCTCTACAGCAGAGGTCGCCTAAGAGGTTACCCTCAACACATACCAGGTGTTTCTTTTGAACGTTGATCTCGAACTTGCTAAAGCTCCCAAGTACTTTTATATTGTTGAGGGGCACCACCCACTGTTTCTCTTCATTATCTACTGGTTGTCTTAGGTCTTTTGGTACTCAGGGGTCTAATCGAAGAGGTATAATACCCAGTGGGAGAATCCCATCAAGATATTCCGTAAAACAGGTCCCAACACTGATTCCTGCGGTACCCCTGTTTCAGGTACATGTATATTTTTTAAAACACCGCATTTAAAATATTGAGTCACATTTCTCGTAAGATAAGTAGGAACGCCGAGTCCCTGTCATGGTGTGAGTATGCGAAAAAAAAGCGCTAAATTGTCAGCACACAAGCTTATATAGAAACACTCAAATAAAAGTCAATACAATTAACTAAAACGAGCCCCAATTTACCGCCCTAACAAACCACTGTCTCATTGGTCATTTCGAACATATTGTGTATGTATAACGTGTAATAGCCTTAAATCCCGCAACCGCTTTTCAATGTCTCGCAATAAATTTTATCGCTGTCAGGACTTAACGACTCCGAAAATTAGCTTCATTTTATCCGTCGCGTCGTGCGTCCGTCAGTGTGCTAAGCCCAACCACCACCACCTCTCTGGCAAAATAAAACACCAAAACTTAAATCGAAACAACAGCTCAACATCAACATGAACAACGGCAATAATGTTTCACAGCAATGGGACCTCTGCCTACCGCCCACATCCACACCCCTCAAGTTCAATGACACTTAAAACTCCCGAAATGACGCAATTAATGGAAGCAATTAAGAAGGCAACCAGAGTCTTGGAATTCTTAACTCTCTGAGCACCGGCAATAAAATTCAAAACAAAACAGCGTCATTCTGTGTATCCCCTAGTCCTTTACGAAGCCACAGTGCGGGGCCGCATAGCGTTTTCAGGTGACGATAGTACCCGATAAGGTAGTAGGCATCCTGCACACACATACCTTTCTGGTGCTACAAGGATGCGAGATGTTTATTGCCGCAACAATGGCTGTGTTTTGATCGTAAAGAATTTTTTTTTTGTTCGTTGCTTCCTTATAGCCCCCACTTCTGTGAGGAAGTTTGTGTTGCGTGTTAGAGAGGGTGCTGCGGCCCTCCCTCCAATGAACACTCCATTTTCATCCATAAAGGATATTCCGCTCGGCGTGGTATGGAATGTCTGATGGTTTGAAATTCACAGTGCGCGCGTTCTGTTAGACATTTATTGCCTCGGATTAGACGTTAGAGTTTCGTTGAATTTCGTTGAATTTAACGGTGACCGGTGCCCCAAGGCACAATCGAAATTAATTTCGAGACCAATTCGGAACGAGCGTAACCAATGGAATATCCCTTTGTGGAGGCAGTCTAGTTCCTTGTTTCGATAAATTTTCGCTTTAATTACGAATCGTTGGTGTAGCCAAATGAACCGGGTGGACAAAAGGCAATTGGATGCACTATCGGGAGTTTGTTTGCATTTGGATATACTGAGCATCGGCCTTTGGTGGGGGGAACGATTTTGGGGAACCAGGAACGACGGAATTCTAAAAATTGAGTCCACAGATGGAAACAATTGCAAATTGAAATGAGCCACAGAGGATGATGTAGCTAGTGCATCCACATGCATCCAAGTTAAGCAATTGTGGTCCCCATCCTCATGAGGGTTTGGTTATTAGAATGAAATCGAGTGTAGCGAGTCTGAATGGTGTGCTCCAGTTACGAGAGAGTATTTGGAAGGATTCAGCCGAAGAGGAAGCAAAATAAATTCCATTGCAGGATAATTAACTTTTATCACAATTATTGATATTGTAACGGGGGCAGAGGGGTTGTGGAGTGAATCAAAATAATCCTGTGCGGAGTTAGGAGTTGAACGATGGTAGTTTTAAGGGATGTGTGAGATTTAAGGGATTTTAGTGAAGGAATGCAAGGAAAATGTAATATCTTGGCAGTCTCCTCCCAGTTCGGCCTACTTTAAGTACCCCACCCTTGCAATGTAACAGAGAACGAAACTGAGGAAAAAAGGATGTTGCAACCATGTTTAGCAGCTCTTTTGCAAAACGACACGAAACAACATGGAATGAGTTCCAAACTTGCGAAGGGGCCAAAGCCATGATAAAACGCAATCTATCTTGTTCTCGTCATGTAAGCGGGTGCTTAATCTGAGTAGAAGGTAACTAAGCCTTATGATCGGTCTGTGCACCGGACACAACAAGCTCAACAAGCATGCCTATGCGATTGCTCTGCAACAGGAAAAACCTGGAAATACATGTCCTTCTCGGACTGAGTTCTCTTAAAATTTTACAATCTTGGACACATACATTCATCTCTTACCATCTTCTTACCAAACAGCCTTTGATAGGAAAACACAACGGTTCCAAATGGTGGGCTACGTAATAAACACTTTTAACAGTAACCCTCCCTTACCAACTATTCAAGGATAAACTTGTGTTTATCGGATTATCGATATCACGATTGGAATCCTTAGAACTCAATGGAATCCACAGAAGAATCTCGCTTGATTTGTCACTGGACATTCACTTGCAAGACTTCCAGCTGTTACCTCGTATGTAGCCACAGTCACAGGCTGCGTTTGAGGTCGTAGAACACAAAACCTTTCTGAAGTCAATTGTAAGGCTCAACTCACTTGGTGGTGTTTGGGGACCAGGATCTGAATCTGAATAATGTCTCCTTGCATCATAGGCCATGGATTTAATTTACCTTTGGGCTTCTTTCACTATTGCAAAACTCTCTTGAGTTCAGACAGGGTAAACAAATGCTTTTCGAATTCTGGTGTTTCTAAGAAAAAACCTGCACGGAATGACACCACAACGACAACTGTCCGGCTTCGACTCCTACATGACGAATACTAGTAACGTTGATAAACGATCCAAACCCAGACCAATCAGAATTCATCCGATAGTCAAAGTTGAATATGTAGATATAGGGAGACAGACAGCAAGATAGCCAGACCCCTTCTCTAGCTTTTGAAGATCACAGTCATGAACAAAGTCAGTCGATGACAAAGCATGACGAAAATAGAAAAAAAATTTATTAAGAAACGAATCAAGCCACTTCAAGTCGAACCCTAAAGGAGGAAAGCTGTTTTAATTGGAAGCCAAACAGAGACGATTGCCTCCTTACGGCTTGAGTGGCACCACTTGCGTTATCGTTCTCACAAATGTAATTGAAATGTTAATTGCTGATAACAGTTCGTTAAGAAAAGACTCACCCTTCTAGTGCAACTTCCTCCAGCAGTTTTGTTACGTATACGCCAACGATAACTTGAACGATGATGTCATCGATTGCTCACGCTGACAAATACATTTTTTTTTATCAAATTGCATTGACATTGTTGAAGTTTTCCTACACATATGTATCCAACCAAAGGATGTTTATTGATCCTTTTTTTCTCTCGACAGGAGTAAGTGTAGTTATACCCTTTCTCATGCACAAGTCGTTGGCTTTTAGTGGTTTGTTTGTTTACACGAAGTGCCTTCTGACTTTATTTCTGACAGGAAGTCTGTGAAGTCTTAGCACAGGACTCACACGAGAAAGGGATATCATCATCGAAGGAGTATACAGTGTCAACATAGAATGCAGTCAGTTGGTGTAGCATCTTGCAAAAAATCAACTAAAGAACGTTGCAAGGACAGAAGGAAAAGCTTTACTCGTTGTCGATGGTGGATTTTTGTTCTTCTTTCAATTTGACGCAAGTGAAACAGTGTTTTAGTGAAGCGAAGGATTATGGTAATATCCTGTGCAGATGGAGTAAGAAAGAGAGAGAGAATATGAAAGAGGTAAATAAAAATGTTATTGACATATGCTAAGGAAGTTCATCTAAATGATGATAAGAGATGGGAAGGGATGATGATTCGTAGAGTCGTATCCAATTGGCAGATCTCCATTTTGGAGGTCCTGCGTATGATTTTTTTTATGAAAAACACTCATTCCACTTTGCATTGCATAACTTGATTGAGCTTTTGTTTGAAGACGGTTTTGCTTCAAGAATTGTTGAGTATCAAATAGATGTATCCAGTATAGACGTCGGACCCTAAATCCATTAGCAGTCTTCTCGAGCAGTACCTCAAGCATTTTACGTCGTATGACAACAAGAGCCACTGATAGGAAGACCACTGTCTCTGAAAGTGGGCACACCCATCCTTGTGATAGAAGATGATTTCTCCAGCGAGTTTGACATTGAAGTAGGTATTCTTCAAGCAGGACATTCTAAACACACTTAGCTTGTGCTTGTGCAAGACTGCAAAAGGCAAGGAAGTGGCCTATCCCCGCATTTGGTGCGAAGAGCATTCCTGGTGAGAATCAACAAATAGCTCGCGTTGATACTTGAAAATATTGGCATTTGTTGCAGATAAAGTTGACCCCGCATAATGGTGGCTAAGACTGATCATCCCTTTCAACCGCTTAGGCTTTAAGAGAAAGGAAGTGCTAAGTTTTGCTTGGGGACTTCTCAAAATCAGCAAGCTTCGGGGAAAGTTCAAAGCTTATGAATGGTCGGAGGAGCTGGGAAAACGGGTCACCGGTGTACCCATTTTCATATAAGCACAGAGAACAGTGGTTCTGAACTTGACAATCTCTATTGCTTTCACAACACGAATAGACAAAGAATGGATAGAGTTCCAAGGTAGATAGAGAAGAGAGACTCGAGCGTGCGGCGTGAACGTTGATGTACTAACACTGGCTTCTTGGACAGTGGCTTGATGATTAACATACTCTTTCACGACAGCGGTTGAAGTTAAGTGTCCTTATGTTAGTTTCTACTCTACAACAGCCAACTATCCACAAATTCCTAAACTGGTTCAGTAATTTTGCGGACATGCCTTGTTCGATGGGCAATCGGACAAGACAAGACCAAGTCCTGCTGTTGGACTCTTACTCAGGGTAGTCAACAGCAACCACCAAATATTCCCATCAATTCCTAGAACAGATCAGAGTTCTATCATCCTTTCAACACTCACTCACAAGAGGACAACAAGTGTGAAAGAAAAATTGCATGTCAATACCCCTTAAGTGGCAGTTTTCTACTTTTTGCCCATCTCTCTACTCAAATCTTGGCACCAAATCATCTATTCCAACTCAACTACAAAACTTATCTGCAACTAGTCCAATGAACTTTAAATACTCATCACTCCAACTCTCACAGACTACAACGCAATTTAAAACTCAAAATTAAACTTTCGAGGACACTCCGACTTTGGCTAGAGAGAGTTCCGTTTATCCTGCTCTTATCTCAACAACAACAATGATAAGTAAACAGGATCAACAAAAGCAAAAACAAGTCCCGAACAACAACAGCAACAAAAACCCATCGACCCTAAATCCCAATGCTACTTAACATTTTCATTTAACTCTCAACTTAAAAAGGACATCTCCACTTTGCTCCTCCACACAGCTCAGACTCATTCTCATTAAAAACGAGACGAAGCATAAGGAAAAAAGAACCATACCCATCCAAGCAACAACAACAAAATTGGTATCTCCTCCGACAAAATACGGACAAGGATGATGTACAATTTCTCAGTAAAAACTTATTGATAACAATGTCAGAGGATTAATATTACCAAAGGACAAATATATACAACTTATGTCCTGGCACTGCCAACCATGGTTGATGGTTGGAAACGATCCTAAGACGACACACCATGATATACAGGATATATTCCAACTTTTACTAAACAAATATTGCCGGCGGCGGGGGGGGAATGGAAGTTGTTCAACTTCTTAGAAGGATCCCTCTCTAATCCTTTATCCTTTGCTCTCATCATTATTGAATAAAGTGTAAAAGTGTTGAATGTGTGCCATAACCAATGTTCGACTCCATTCTCAGTTTCAGTTGTACGGTGTGTGGGGGTTCCTTCGCCCCATTTATTGGTAGTTTTCGGTTCTATTTGAGAAAAGGATTTCAACATTCCTCGGCAAACACAATATAATATCCGCTTCTTGTTGACAAAGGATCGATTAACCTAAAAGCTACACACGCCATGTGAATTCGTCAAGTGCAAACAAAGACGATTTTGAACTTGACATTTTCAAAAAGACGGGAAGGATTGGGACAACGATTTGCATGCTACGGGAAGGAATAAAACCTGCGGGAGGATGTGTCAATTTGTAGATGGTTTAGGTGGGGTTTATTTTCTGTGGAAGGATGAAGCCTTTGTCAGAAATGTACAACTTTCTGAATACAGCGATTTCTGTTGTGAAAGTTAGTCAGCCTACGGGAATGTATAAACTTTAATGGCTGATCCTTTGAGAAGTTACTACTGAAGAGTTGTCAAGAAAACTTCAACTTCCTAAGGATATCTCATAGAGCTTAACGAGAAATGAATGTATGTAACAAGGGACTTCTGCTAGAGTTTGATGGGTGTGATATCTAAAAAGTCCTTACATCGGCTTACATATTTCGTTATTTCAGATTCTGATTAAGGTGGAAGCATCTTAGGCATGTAAAAGAATGTTCAGCAATACAAAGAGCTTCGACGTTAAAGCCTGATCTGCACGGTTTAATGAGTGAGTCTTTCAAGCCTGGCTTAAATGTAAAGGGAAGCTTTGAATGCTGAATCGTTTGCATATAGATTCGGGATTCAGTGCCTTCGAGCCGAGTTTGGATTAGGTTTTACAGGAGTGTTTGATCGACAAACACATAATAAGGACGGCTCCATATTTGACCTTGGCACAGAAAACAATGCATTTTACCCCTAAGTCCTTGGAGACCTTGGAGTGATTACGACTTTTTGTTTAAGTCATCATTCAAGGACACATGTTTGTCGAGTCAATATGAGTTGCCTTGACAAATCCTAGAAGCTGAAGTGGAGAGTGAGCGTTGACCCTTGGTAGTGACATTTTTGAACTTGATTCCGAGCTTGATAAGAGCCTGCACATTCCTGATAGTATTGGTAAGCCGAAGACCCCAGATGACGAGTTTGGTACCTTTTGACCGCTTTCTTGTATAAAGGGAAGGTGGCGTATTCCATAAGAATAAGCAGGAATACTTATCGCTCTTTAAGAACAGATTTTTGTAGACGCTTCTTAAGGAAGCAATGTACACTCATAAGTAGCAAGGTTGTCAACAAGAACGTCTAGTCAAGAAGGTTGCAGTACAAAATGATTCTCCCACATTGACTGATGTCTAAGATAGTTGCTTGGAATATGGATGGATGCTTACCAAAGCTGACTCGGAGACTTAAACGCTTTAAAAAGGATACTACGGACCTAGATCCCATCTTTAGATCGAAACATAAAGCGGTGTAACAAACGATGTAATGTACCGATGAGCTTTAGCGCCATCTAGGTTCTTTGGGAAGTGAAGGGTCATGCTCTCAATTAGGTTCGATGCCAGATAAAGGCATTTTCTAGGTAAGGTTAGGTTAGGTTCGGGTGGCAGGCTACATTTGATGATACCACATGGATATCCAGAACGCTAGGGGCTACCTATGCTGATGTCAGCTAATTTTTAAGTTGCTGGTGAAAATTGTATGTGCAGTTGGTGTTAGAAGAGCTACAAGATCGTTTTGAAAAAGTCCGACAAAAATGTGAAATAATACCGCAAGCCTAGTAGTGGAGTAGTCGAGCCATATCAATCGACAATTTTCGTCCTTTAATAACCAAACTCACCATGACCAGAGTCAGGTAAGGAAATCAGAGCTTCTTAATGAAAATCGTTGATCGTCGTGGCCTAGTGGTCAATGTGTTGGACTGCTTAGCAAGACGATACAGCTTTGAGACTCAAAACCGACTAAAGGTTTTTCGAGGCACCACCTTTGGGAATGCAATAACAAAGCTCTAGTCTTCTCAATCAACCATCCGGAGGCAACAATCAACTGGAGGTCCCTTCTTGAATGCTTACGAGAAGCTAGCTCCTGGCTCTATAAGCTGTCGCGCCAAATATTTGTATTTGTATTTGTAATGTCGGTAGAGGCTTCATATTTTCCAAGCTTCAACCAAGTCCTCAACACCACTTTCCAGCAATTCTCTTGCAAGTACATACTTCAAATTGTACTTTTAATTCATTTGGAACTTGTTCTGAACCTTGTAAGTTCTGCAAAGTCACTTGAGAAGCCGTGTTCAACATGACAAATAATTTGTAGAAACAAGAGCTGCACTTTGTAGGAGATAACGTCATCTATTTCGGTGCTTCAAAGTATGCTAACAGTAAACAAGACAAGACAATGTGATTGATGTTGAAAAACTTGAAGTCGATCAATATTGTCAATAGTCGTGTGTTGAAGCTTTCAGGACCCTCTTCAGAATATCAAAGAAATCCTTTTCCAAAAAAAAATCAATTTACAGACAACATTCTTCAAGCTATAAATTCAACCAAATTAAACTCCTCTTTGCTATCAGTATTCAATCCGAAAAGTCCCTCCTATCCTTCATCGTGCTTTCAAACACTCAAAGCATCCACTTGCATTCATTTGTTAGTCTCGGATGGTTACCATCATCACCCGGAACAGACTACCGTCTACGGAATTTATATTTCCACAATCAATTGGTCAGCTTCGGTTTTTATGCTCCCATCCACTTGTTAGTGTGCTCGCTCAAGGATCTTATTAAATTTACACACATGGTCAAATAAAAAAAAAAAGTTAACCAAGGACTCCATCCTTCATTCATCCATCTCAATCAAGGGAATGATGATGATGATGAAAGTTTATGACGCTCCGGGTTCTTGACTCCCATAAATCGAATGGAGTGGAAAAATTCTTTATGAACACCAAGGATTCTATATAACATCCTTTCAACGTCACCTTCGAGACAAGAGTCTTTCCGTTTTGAGGGAATTTTAAGCATGTCCTGGGAAGTAAGAGATGTAAAATTGTGATATATATACAATTGTGGAAATATACATGGAGGTGTAATAAAATGAAATTCCTTAACCTTTGAGTTTAAGAGTTGAGACGAGAGGGGTTTTTATTTTTTATAGATTCACTAAATGAAGGATGTTTCAACTATTATTGGGTTAACAAGTTTGAGGGAAATCAAATAGCGGTATTAAAGTGGAAGTTGAATGAGTACTTAATGGCGAACATTTTAAAGGCTCTTAAGACTTTATGACAAGACTAGGAATACAGTGTTGAGAGTAGAAAAAGCAAAAGGACATCAATCTCAGAGAGCATAATCAACAAACAAACAAACATAGGCACCATCTAGGTCGTTTTCATTGCTTTCCAAGGGGTGGTGCCGAGAAAATATTGTTTGACTTCTTAGCTGAGATTCGAACCTACGTCAACTTGTCTAAGACTCTATCCATTGGATTCCAGCAACCAGAAAGTTTATTTTCAAAGGGATGTCCAACACTGTTGCTTATCCTTTCACATCGACGACTCACAAGCCTCCTCAAGTTCTGTTCCACGCTTAAAGTCAATTAGCCGTAGCTTGGTTTAGAAACTCCGGATGATATTTTCATTGTAAGACTTTTTGGTCTCCTTGTAGACTCTGTAAGCTTCCTTGCTTTGAATGTGGACTACAGAGTTCGCTTGTATGACTCAGCATGGTCTTGACTACGTCTTTGCTGATTACTTTGGATTCTCTGGTAATAGTTTTCTGCACGGGTGATCTTTTTGGTGGTGAACTTAGGTACGTGTACGTTGAACATTGAACCTCTTTATCTATCTGGAAGTGGTTAAGCTTCCTTAAACTGAACAGTCTAGTTCTGAGTGAAACCATCGCTTCTGAGAAATTGAAATGCTTCTTGAAAGACTGTCATATCTGGTCTCTCAGTAACCACGTCGTACTTCGCTAACAGCGACCATTTCTGCTATTATTCCGGTCCAGTCATGCCTAAGGAAGACGAAGCTACCTCTTTAAGTGTTGCACATTTGGGGTGCAGCTATCCATTGGGGTTTCTAAATCAAGTGTACGTGGGCTTTAACAGTTTTGTAATTTCAAATCCTAATAAGGAGCAGAGAAGATAGAATCGAAATCGTTCTAACAAATTTTGATCGCTCAAATCGTAAACACTCTGAAAATGTCTTAGGATTTCCCAACCATCTAATTAAATGAAAACATCGACAAAGCTCACCCTTGAACTCCGTTCAATCTTCCAGAGCGAAGGCATGAAGCAATGTTGTTCAAGACGTCACCATACATTGTGTCAGACTGTTCGGAACAACGTTCATCTTCGACTGCCATGTCGCTGGATCTAACTTCGGCGAGGCATCTTTGCACATTGTGGATGCCTTCAGTGAAACCCCAGCATTTTGGTGGGCATCCGCTGCCATGTACGGGCTTTACAACGAAATCGACTTAGCCAGAAGAGTGAAGGCCCAACGTCTTAGGTGGCTGGGTCATGTAGAGCGGATGGACACCAAAGCTCCGATACCAAGAATCTTCGTATCCACTCCCGAGGTAGGGGGTGGCTGCAACTCAGGTGGCACAAGCAAGTGGAAGGGAACCTCAACCAACTAAGCATGCGAAAATGGAGGCAGCCTACTCAAGCTCGAGCTGGCCGAAGACGCTTGTTGGTTGAGGCCCAGGTCTACCCCGGTCTATAGCGCCACCTTAAGTGTCTGCTACCTCATGATCGAGCTTGTACTCTAGTACATAGCTTGCCGGAATCCACCTTAGAACCTCCAAAGCCTCGAAATGGGAGCATGTTCCAAGTGCACTAAAACACCCCTAAATCATTACTCACAACAATGTTCAAAAACAAAGCTTGACAAAATGAATAACCCTCTTCTTAAAAGCCAATGCATTCCTATTCAATCAAACACTCCTTGTCGTATCCCCTGCATCCTTAGAGCAAATATAAATGTCATCAAATTAAAAGCTTCACCCATCTACCATCAGTTCTGGAGGGAGAATACACTTCTTTTTCAACTTCCTTACTGTGCAACAGCCATTTATATAAAGCTTCGCCACTTAAGAGCTATCCGAATCCAAGAAAGCTGACATCAAGCCAAGTGAATCCCCCCCAGCCAAACAATGGAGCCATCCATCACCGTTGGCACTATCGCTTATCGTTAATTAAATTTCATTTTTCATTTAACTCGTTAACGTCTTGCTCGACTCCTTCAAGGATATCCCTTCTGGGGCTCCAAACAGAGACGGCAAAGCCGAGTATTTTATTCAGAGCGGCACCAACACCACCACCACCGAGTGTAGAGAGATCTCCATTTTCTGATTTGTGAGTGTAATGTGAATTTAAAGGACATTCATGGAGTTGAGAATAGTATGTGTGACAAGGAAGAGCTTGTGTGTATGCCCTGACGTTGGAACAAGTCAAGTGCATTAGGAGCGAGGTTGGAGTGCGCGTGTGAATTCATGAGGATGCACTAAAAGAATATTTTATATCTAAATTATGCACATTGCTTTGGTTCGTCCTTTTTTTTTTTTGGTTCTTTGTCGTGTGGGTTCGTCCTTTTTTTTCGTTTATTTTTCTGTCTGTGCCTTCCTTGGTGGTTCACATACTGCAATGAAAACTTAAGGTCTCTGGGCTCTGTAAACGCAAACGACATGGTAACTTGTCTTCACACTTTTATCGCGTTGTCCTTGTGTCAAGTGAGGCATGGTGGGACGGATAGATGGGTTCATTGCCAAGTTGTTTGCATATAGAGTTGAATTTAATGAACGTTAATAGTTTTTATAATTTTTCTTTTCTATTCAACCCTGTCGGTCGATATGTGGAGTGTAAGATCCTTGTAAGAAGTTTACTAACTCCAACGTGCCAAATGGTTCAAAGTTCGTATGCGGTTTTCCGGTTTTTGTGTCTGTGGTTTGGAATGGGACCGCACTTGTTTTTGAAATAAATGAAGTGGAAATGACTTGGAATGAAAGCGTAAATGTGCTGTTGATAGTGGGATAAACCAAAGTTTGAAGGGACTTCATCTAAAAGTGTCTATTCAACTTTTCTTGAAATTAGTCTTCTTTTGGGCTGGAAGAGTCTGACATTCGTCAACAAAATAATCAGGCCAATAAAGCCATCTGCTATAAAGGATCTGAATTTCGGAATTTTTTAAGTCCACAGCTCTATATACTCAACCGACATCCTTGCTATACAACAAGCTACATTGTGTTCAACATAATGACGTGTTTATGGTACAAATCCCTATGCGCCAGTAGTATAGCTTCTGAAGTACTACATGGGCTGCATGCCCACCTTTCATCGGCCTCAAGTCATGGGATGTTTTCCGTCTAGATTTTGCAAGGATTTCTGAGATCAGGTCCTGACCCACTTGTTGATGCATTTTCTCTAAATTGTTCCAAATGTGGTGCAGGTTCTGACAACGACAAGATGACAGGAGTAAGTGTTAATGCAGAGGGTACTATTTTTAGAATCAGCAGTTTTAAAAGTCTCACCTGGCTACTGCCTTTCAATCAAAATTGAAATTTTGCACCAAAGTGTTCATCAGACATGTCCTAGGTAGGTAGGGGTAGGTAGTACGCCGACACCCAGGCAGTGAAGCTCTTAACGCCTACCATTTTGACACTATGTTTGCCTGGAGCTCCCATTATCTATTTGGTTCCTCGAAACAAAGAGCTCGCTAGATGGTGGCTTCTTACTTACTAACCTAAGGTGGCGTTTTAGTTCGGAGTGGACTTGCACCTTAATCAACAAGCGTCTTCAGCTGGCTGCTGCCTCCTGTTCTGCACGCCAAGTTGGGTGAGGTCCCTTTCACACTTAAACGCACCATCTTAGTCGCAGCCTTTCTCTACTGCTACGTCTCTTGGGGCTGGATTCGGTTTTTTGGACCAGAGATGGTGACTTCTGGGGTTTGAAAAATTGAGCTTATCTACAGAACCATAAAGCTCTGATATAACAAGAGAATTCAAGAAGCAAATGTCACAGGACCTTCGCTTAATCAACCACCATCTCAATAGACTGAACATAAGTCCTTTGAAAATAAGCCAACTTTGCCTGAAAGCTCGATGGATTGCTAAGCATACAAGCAACACTTCGTCAAGGAGTTCAATACCTCCATCGTTGTCAACCACTCACTCACAAGAAGAATTCTAAGGCTCCTCCATGACCTGAATTCTTTTCGGGACATTCACGACATGGAAAGCCTACTAGCTATGCTAACTCACAATAACAATTAACTCCAACGTGACCACAGCAACTTCAGTGACATACTGCCCACTGACACGTACCTTTCACTTAACAGTTTTGGATGCTTCGAAGCAAAAAACACGTCACTTATCCTGACTCGCTTCAATACACGTAAACACACACAAACATACTAAGACTTTCGGCTACGTCATCATAATAAAATTTAAATTTTATTAAAACCAACGTCGTAGACCATTTAACTTAAGTATCTCGATGTTGGAATGGAAATGGAACTCAATTTCCATTACTCCCTCATCGTCAGTTACCATCCCCTAGCCCATTAGAAAGCTTTCACTCACTCTCGCTTTCTCTCTCTGTTGCTCTCCTACTACTTTTCTATGAAAGCATTTTTGAATTCATATAGATTCTCGTGCCACTACCCTAGTAACCCATCTGATCCTTAAGTGGCTTCCACTTCCACCACCCACCCACTAGTGGAACTTTCTTCCTTTTTTTTCAGGAATTTTCGATTCTATTGCCAGAGTTCAGTGAGCAAAATTTTCGCTTCATAAAAGCAAAGCCACGATTACGTTGAGCGAGCTAATAAGAGGTTTCAAATTTTATGACATCTCTCATGTGAATGTGTTCCAAGGGCTGAAGAGTTCTGGCGAATTTAAATTGGATCAGTGTCATTTAACACCATCAAAGACTGAGGGGAACCCTGAACACTGAACCTAACAATGAGTCGTTAGTGACATCATACTTAACAATAAATTGCGTTTGGAATGCTTTGCTCGATACGTAGACGTTGAAACCCACAAGTTTGTAATCGTTTTAGTTAAAATCGCAGACGGAAGTGAGGTGAATTGCTTTGGCAAATACCTTGCGTTGATTGTGTTCCAAGGTACTCGAAGGTGAAGTGAATTCTCTCGAGTGAGTGCATTGTTTGTAGTTTTACTCGTGAATGGTTAGATAAAACTACGGAAGGCCATAGAGGTCACAATTGGAGAATATTTGCAATTAAATGGAAGCATGCTTGGAATGACACCCGCTTTTCAATGTTCTGTTGTAGTTCTTGCATCTTTTGGTGAGTCTAAGAGAACGATCAATTCATGGCGTCTTTCGTTAAAGATAGTTCCCTGGTGCTCTCTTATGAAAGAGACTGTCTCCTTTCGAATTCCTTCACTGGATCTTAGACACGACATCTTATTTGGTGCAGTTGTAGGAAGAAAGTCTGCTCATTAGGTATTTGAAACTCTTCATCCACCTGGTTTGGTCGAAGTCCATAAATCCATGAGAGAGCAAACGTAGTTAACGACAAAAATAGCTTCAAGCTCACATGGAAAAATAATATTGGTGAAAGAATGGAACCCTGTGGCATGTCATTTTTGATCTCTCTCTAGTGCTGAATGGGACACTTTTACCTGCACTGCAGACTACAGAACTGCTCTGGAACCTCATGCCTTCTCTTATATTAAACAGATCCACATGACAAAACGCCTTGTACAAAAGTTAAGCCTCTTAGATCTTTTGGAAATCAGGTTAAATGGTGACCCATTTTCGGCATGGTGATCTATAGGGAGATCCTGTTCTCACATGATGTCCATGCTCTTCGTTTACTCATTTTATAAGCTATTGGCGGTCCTATATCCCTCCCCAAATGTGAAAGCAAAACATCTGCATGTGATATTGGAGCTAGCTCAAAAAATTTCAGCAAGAACCCGATACAGCTTCGATGGCTTTGAATGCTTTTGTTTTTATCGTTGCAGTGATCTTATCTTAACTAGAAGTTCTCCTGCGGAAGTTGGGAATCGATGCATCAAACTAGGTTATGGTTACGAGTCTGGAAGGGATGTATTCAGCCGTTGGCATTGTGGTTTCAGTTCAGGATCCTATTCTGGCATCCCTTATAGGTCATAGATGAGTTAGACTTGGAAAGACGTCGTACATGAATTCACGATTTAGAAATGTAGGAAAATGTTCCTTGAATCGTTTGATTTCGTCTTCATCGCAATCAGAAATGGAACCGTCTAAAGCTTTTGTCTGAACTTTAGCTAACCAGCCATCACATCTCCTTGCTAATTTATCTACTTCTACAAGCACTGCTTGTACCGTTTCACACCACTTTGGACTTCTGCCATTTTAATGCAATATTGTGATTTGGACTTTTTCCGGAAGTAGCAGCACCATTAATCCTAATTACAATAGTTTTCGTCTTTCGAGTTGTGTCCCAGTACCTGCGTGCATAGAGGAATCCTTCGACAAAACACATTCCCCGTGTCTTCGACTTCTCCGATTTTAGGTCACATTGCAGAAATCTAGGATCAAGGGACTTTTATTTATATAATAAATGACTCTTCAGAAATCTAATCATATTTCAAGATGGATGAGTAGAATATCGGCAAGCTCTAAGCTCTGAAATACATCAATTCCTTTCAAGTCTAGCTTTAGGAGCCACTTTGACTAGGTCAACTTCGTAAGTCTGGCATAACCCTGTCTGTACATCGTTTGACTTTGAAACTTCCCCTATAGCGTGCCATCTGTTCATTGCATCGAATGCTATTTCAGAATCTAGGCCAATTCTGGCATCAGGCTGTCGGGCATTAATCTATTTGCTCCTTCAAGATCCTATTGGTGTTTAGATTCGTTTTTGCTTTTCAGTACCAGACTCGTAAGTTGTTGACATCTAAGAGCCTTGATTTACGCCTAAAAGAAAGGGTTTCAATGAATTTGATTGATTTCTACGTTAGCAGAAGGGCAACTAAGGCTTCAATTAGCTTTTGTACACCTTAGACGTCTGTCTTATCAGAAGCAATTAGACAAGAACTGCTCCAAGTGGTCATCTAACTCAAAGGCGCGGCACAGAAACAGGATCAAGTGTAAAAAACAGTTCACTGATTTGTCAAGTTTCCTAAGAAGACAAAAAGTTAAAAAAATTTAGGGCTGTAACAACTGACTTACCAAGGGAACCTAAGTGCATGCAACAATGAAAAAGAAACCTAAAAGAGAGAATGACGTCCTTCCTGAATGTCGTCGTTGACAACTCAATAGTTGTCCTCAATAGGACAACTGGCTTATCAAAATTAGTCAAGCCGTTTAGAAGTTACAAAGGTATAACCTCCTTATTGCGTAGTAGATCCACAAAATCCACAAAGCAAACATCCGCAACGTCATCCAATTTCAAGGAGATAACAAAAATTCCATCTCACTCGATAGTAGTCATCAAGCAATCATTCTAAGAATTCGATAAGCGGGCACTTCTGGTCAAGGGGCCACTTTGAATGCCTACACTGTGGGGAAAAACAAACACCAAATACTCGTTATAAAAGACCCCAACCCTTTGGCAGTGGTCACCAGTTTACGGTTCGATTTTTCCCCAAGTTCTACCCAACTAACCGTGATACAATGATGAAGTACAGTATTTTCGTTGCAACACTCGTCTGTGTTTTGAGTGTAAGGACTAAAGGATGCACTCCTGCTGACACGAAATTAACGTTTTTTTTTTTTTTCTTTTTTCATGGTTAAGGCCACATTGGCATTTAACAACAGCAAGATCGATCAAGTCCATTCCGAAGTGATGTCCTATGTTGAAGAGAACATGGGTGATGTTCGCATGATGCGTGGCAGTGCTGCTCATCTTGTATGCTACGATGACTTCATTCCAAATATCAATCAACTAGCCGTCGAAGCCAAAGAAAATTCTCAGGTTTGTGTGAACAATGCCGATCAACTAAAGGAAGACGCAATGGCTGCCTTGACCGAAGCACGTAACGAAATAGCTGAAGAAGTGAAGAGAATTCAAGAATCATTGAATACTTGTTCCTCAAATCCTGGCGGTTTGGACTATTTCGAATGTCTTCTTAAAATTGTGAGTACATAGCTCTTGAGGATTTATTAATTTTTTGTGCTAAATGACGCCAATAATGTTGCCTACAGGCGGACGAAAACAAACGAATTCTCGACAACATTTCATCAAGATCAACGGCTCTTATTGCCCAACATGGTGATAAAATTCGCGGTATTGACAACGATGAGCAAGTCTGTCTTCGTCGGGCTGTTGACGAAGCTAAGGTGAAGAGTGACAGTGCCTTCGAAGTTCTTAGGAACTGTTTGGCATATGGACCCACAACCCCACAACCGAACTATTCGTCATACACTTCTGACTAACCGTCAGACATTTAAAATGTTAGTTCTAAATTATACGCATGAATAAATGAGAAGACCGAGATAGGGTCTTCCCGAAACGAACAATGCTCTTGAGTTGTTGCCCTGGGATTTGTAAAAATATCCATGTCCAGCGGTTTGATTAGAATATTATACAGCAACGTCGGCCTTAGATTGTGTACCTTGCGAAACTTTGTATTGTTTAAAGTCGACTTTGAGTCTGGCAAAGTCTTCAAAGTTGTCACTAGTTCCTTCCTGGTAGATGCGAACGTCTATTCCTTCCCAAGGTTTTTTTAATCACAGTCCAACTGGAACCGTATGAGGGTTTCAAACCAATAAATTTGGAAAGAAAGGTGTGCACTCCAAGAAGGAAAAGAAGTCAATGAGGGAGGCCTTGTGGATCACAACCAAGGAACAGGAAAGACAAAAACTAGAGATGAAGAAACAAACGTACTTGGATTCAGACCAGAGCCTCATTGGCATTCAGGTGAGGAAAGCAAAAATGTTAGGTTGATGCTGCAGAGAACTCTGGTGGTTAGATGACTTTGTCGTCAAAAGAGGACAAAACAGAAACACGACAAACTGAATCCAGGCACCCAAAAACCGCAAACGACTTTTGAGAATCTTAAAATGTGCGACAGTTGCATCCAGATAATCTCTTCAAACCAAGTCTTATGGACACGTTGCATATAACCATTTACAGATGCTGATCTACCTACACAACTGAAAGGATGTTTAACAAAACGTCGCTAAGGAACTTTATGAAGGATTTCAAAGAAAACTAGACCAATTGTCGAATTCAAACAACCCTTTGGAGGTGGTGGTCAGTTTCAGAGAGTGAGCTCTTTTCTAGATCAGATTCTTGCAGTAAAGAAGGCCTATGGTGTACGTGAACTTCAGCACATGACCATTGAACCGACGAAGCATCTCTTGTTGATCTGATACTCAAAGAAACGTGTATTGGAAGTCTGGCAAGAGCCTTCAGAAGAAGGCGAACTGCAAAATTTGCTCGACGAAATTAGCGGCGGCGTCTGTAGTCAGACTAATGGATAGCTTACACAAGCTGTTTCGCCATAGTCGGAGCTGCAATCATGAAGGATCTCCAGGGCTAAGATTGAGATCTTGGAAAAGAGATAGATTGGCCAACGGAAGCACTCACATCTCTGAAGTGGTTACCGGCTTCACGTCTTAATGGATTATTTACCATGGACGCGGCCCTCTTGTTTGGGGCTTCTGCCATAAAAAGGACACAAAGGACAAAAGGCTGACGACGATTGCCTTTATGTCCAATGTCAGGCGAGTTTTGAGATCCGATACAGTTCTGTTGTTTGCTTACTGTCACATCCTGATCCCTGAATTTAAACCACAAATCACGAAAAGGGTCCTCTTCGTGGACAAAATTCTTTCTCTCCTAGCACTGGCTTGGATAGACTTGTTGCCAAAAGTCGCCCATTCCTAAACTGTAAACAGATTAGATTTCACCCGTCCTAACTGACACAAGGAAAAGCCTAAAATCCTTTCATAAACCACAACCTCTTCTCTACACTATTCCAAACAATACCGATAAAAAGTGCCTTCTTATCGCAATCTTAAGTTCCGTGAAACAAGTGCCCCTATTCGAGGGGGTAACACCGGTAATAGCCACCCATTAACGATCACTAATAGCGATCGCAAAGTGTTAAATTATACGTAATGGTCATGAATTATGCTATACTCCTTCGGGTGGTTGGCTACTAATACCACAGGTATTACTTACTCACATCTAGCTGCATAGATTCCTGGAATCGTAATTACAACTCTGTCTGGTGCTCTCAAGACCAGAGATCAATGCAAGGCACCTGCTCTTGTACATAGACCACTTAACTGATTGGACATTCGATAGCTTTTTTCGCAACGGGATCGAGAGAGTCTATAGAGTCATCCACGGGCTGTAATAAATCACACACTCTATGGTCTTTGGTTGAGGGGTTGCTTTAAAAAGATTTAACTGCTTCATAACTGACGCCGTCTACGTCGCCAACAAGACGCCTTCTGTCGGCCGGAGTTGTGAATCAAATTCGAAATACCTTACACCTGATGACATGGACACGAGAAGCGGACTCCAAACAAAATCTACATCCAACGAGTGAATGCTATCACATCGTGTGGATCTTCACTTGGGCAATAGGTCGACCGGTTGGAACACCGGTAATCCGCACGGAAGGCAATAATCGCAAATACGTCAGTTCCTGTCAATCTTAATGTGCGATCTTAATTCCCATTCCGTTGGTGACCGGAACGAAGACGCACATCACATCCAGCAGACCTAATGTGATGGATCCATGCAAATGATCTGTGGTTGGATCTTGGATGGGCCGACTGTGGACAGTGAATGGGTTATTCGGCCATGAAGACGTAAAGAAACAATTGACATGTCCGTTGATAGCTTCTTCTTCTTCTTCTTCCTTTGTATGCAGATTTCATTGTAAGCAAGATCCGATGGAGGTAATGGCAAGGGAATTGATGTGATGACGTATGTATTTTGATCGATTGGATTGTCATCGTCGTCTGTGGCCAGCTCCGAGGATCGTAGTTAATTGAAGGAAGCAATTTATGACAGTTGTAATGACTGTTGTACACTTGACATTTCGACAAATGATTTAAGGAAGGATGACGACTGAAAGGAATTTTAAGTAGGCAGCAGGCGATCTATGAAAGATTGAAACTGACTGAGGGTCTTCTTTCAAAACTCTCACTTTTTCAACCACCTATCCAACCAGTTTCCAGTGACAATTTCCCAACTAATCCTGGCGTCATTGAATCGCTTTAATCTAACTCTTAAAACTCACATCGTTCCTCGTTCGGTGCGAGGAAGATTTATGGTCACTTTCTCTACAAATTCGACTTGCACTGCTAGATAACAAACAGGCCACTAGTCCTGTGTAGTATCTCATCGTTTGACGGTGTGGACATTGACTGTTTGTTTAATTGCAAAGTAAAATTCAAATAACCTGTCCAAGTGGTCGTGATGGTAGTTACAGCTCGATCCACTTGCACCATTTTGCCGGGACATAAATTTCAAAGTGACATCTTTGTGGCCAAGTTGATACAAGCAAGTGCAACGCGTAACATAACGACGTCAACGAACACAGACAAGATGCGTTTAGCGGATGGCTTGGTCAATTTGTCATTCTGGAAAGGACATGATGAAGAAGCTGAGAGTGGTAATTACAGCCTGCAGCCTCTAATTCTTTATTTTTTTTTATGCCACAATAAGGTCGAGGGAAGGAGTACACATTGGGAAGCGGTTTCTTAAGGAAATTTTGAGAATTTTGGTAAGTTAAGATGGAGGACTCATTTGTTCAACAATCAAGTGCACCTTCCGCCGTGGACAGTAAAACAACTTGAAGGAGGCAGACGATGGTTAGAAACTTCATACTCGTATTGCCACTGAAGCGATGGAAACTATTGGAAAGATTCAGAGACATGTCTTTGCAAAAGTCAAACTTTATAAAAATTCTCCTAACATTCGATTTGGGCTTGTGGTTTTCAAAGAATGACATCTCAACCTCATCAGCTGGTGCCAGGCACAATGAAATCAACAAAAAGTTTCAATTACAAAGCTTTTTGCCGTCGGATCTTCTCTAGAGTTGAAGGCAATAGACAAGGTCTCCACAATGCTAGAAGTCTGTTAACATCTGAACGCCACGAGCTTCCTGCACAACTTTAGGAAGGGAAGCATATACGCCCACCAATAGATAGAATATTCACACCCCCGCAGGCAATCTTACCTGAAACCTCTAGATATAAGAACCCTTGTCGGTTTATGTCAACAGGATAAGCCGCTAGTTAGTCTGGGAAATTAATCTAATCTTCGACGCTTAAGACAAAGGACATTTCAACTCAAAACAATGGCATGGGTACTGTAACACAGATCTACACTTCGCTACGTTCAATAGCCCTGAACGTCAACAGTAAGTATTCAGAAGTTCGGAAGAAGATCTTTTTTAATTCAGAAGATTGATAGTGACAAGCTCTACAAAGGGTTTAGGAGAATGTTGAACTAAAAAAACGTTTGCCATTCAAAGAAAATTTAAAGAAGGTTTAGACTTTACCTTAGGTAGGTAGAGGTGGCGGTTCAACATGAACCCAAGTAGCACTAGGAGTGCCTTTTTGTTACCACGACTCATGTGACCTACCTACTTTACCCTATTCAGCAGGATTGATCGGAAAACTACACGGAGGCTGGGAGCCACAAACTGAATACTTTTCTCGTATATCTTCCATGCTAAATCGGGCAAAGATCACAGTCGATACATTGAAGGAGCTTACAAAGGTAAACCCAGCAGATTCCGAACACTTTCGCGCTAGAAGCAGTGATTGCCTGTTGCAAACCTTAAAAAGCAGCATGCTTGCCTTCGAAAACTTTCCTATAGCTCAAAAAATCAATGATCGCCCGATGATCCAAACCAGGAAAATCAGCCATCAGGACCAAAAACTGTCAACCAGCTGGCTTTCATACAAATCGAAGCTCTAATGACCACATGCTCGCATTAACAACCGAAATCGAAGATGGCTTTGAAGACAGACCGACGGTGATTTAGAAACTCTCGAGAGTGGTGCTCTGCAACACAGCATCCTTAGGAGCTTTTTTTTACAATCATTTCTCAACGACAGCGTGAGTAAACCCAGCATACCCAATTTAACGGGCTGCCACAAGCGTCCGTCTTGACACCGCTTCTCTTTTACTTGTATACTGGGCACTTTACGCAAACAACGAATTTTCGTGCGCAGCGATTTTATTCGCAGCAGATTAAGGAGCCTTCCCGGAAACAAATGGAAACTTCCCCAAAGGTGTGTCCCTACCTTTATTTCTTCATTCTGTTACCAACACTTCATGAACAAACTGAGACTTTGGAACTCTTTTTGTTGGTCTTTAGTGTTCTTCTAGCCTTGTCTCCTTGTTAGTCAACGATTTGACCCTAAATTACAATCTAAATCGGAAAAAGGACGCGAATTTATCTTGTTTCCACTCACCAGTCTTCGCGAATCGAATTCGTCATGCCAATCACTGCTGTAGGACCATTACTTCACCAAACACAACTCCTATGCCTCCGCTTCCAATCTTCAAAAACAAAACCCCCTTTCTTCTGTCTCCTGACGACATCACCCGGGCAAGTGCCCAACCATTTAGGCACGTTACATTGCACGCCATTTAAATGATTACAACATTAAATGCACATTTACAAAATTGCACGAGTGTGTGGGCTCCTCGACAGAGATCTGGAAGAGAACCCATGCCAAGAGGCATTAGAACACTCCAAGTGCGCGACTGTATACCATGTCTTAAGAAAGATGACACTCACTTCGCAAAACCCTTGGATATGTGTGCCTGTGACATTCAAATGAATTTATGTCGTTAATGCAAATTGTATGTATGTGCGTCACTAACGCATGGTTAAGGACTCTGGCCAACGTGGTTGTGTTAATCCACCGCCTTCTGAAATTTTTTTTTTCTCATCTTTCTAGCTGAAGAGGCGCAAATAGTTGTACACAATAAATTACGTTGGCAATTGCACTGGTGTTGTTGGACTAAAGAGGGTGCCAGGCCATAGTAATCATTCCGAAGGAATAACACCTATTTGCCTCGGGCCTACAAGTAAATGGTGTGAATGTTATTTTTGCGTCAGGAGGCGGAATTGGCAAGGGTATACCAGAGGAGTTTCATTTAGATGTTGCACATGGCAAGTGGGATTCAACCATGATCCGTGGTTTGATGTAAGAATGAGTCTGTGGTCTGTTAAGAGCTAGTAACACTATTCAAATGTCTTGATGGCTCCGAATGTAAACTCCATCCATTAGCTCATCGGCAGGATGACCAAAGACTTTTGTAACTCCTTTGTCTAACGACCTAGACAAAATCTTTTTAAATTAGTAAATCATCCGACAAACCTCACCCTAGTTGATAAATTTACATGACCAGGACCATGTCACCCCTCCAGGATAATCCGTAAGTGAAAACCCTTACGAAGAATTTTTTTCCGGTCCAGAGTCCTGCGAGTTATCCCTCCATTAATTTCGGCTCGTTTTCAACTGAGAATTCATAGCTTACATTAGATAAAGAGCTACTGCAACAGGAAACCACAAGCCCGCCTACTGCCCCCACCTCTGACGAGGAGAGAGAAGAAAAAAAATCGGGAGGCGGGAAAAGTATATCCTTCTGTCCAGACAACGCCAGCTAGACTCCCGTATCCATAAGTTCATTCAGCCCATTTCGCAGGCTGTCCAGGACAAAGAATCATAAATCATGACACAAAATTTCCTTCCGCCAAAGCACCCACCCACACTTAAACCACCAAAGGACTCCGGAGACTATGGGGACGTGAGTTATCGCGTGACATTACCTCATCTCAGCAGGGGGCGAGGGTCGGTCATGAACGGGAGGCTTAACTCAAAACCACCGAAATAACTTCACAACACTAACATACATACACATCCATACAAGCAACGTCATCGTTCGTTCTTCTTAAGCACTGACCAACATTGTCCCATGTAACACATGTGTTGTCCGGTTGCTTTGGTTGTACACGCGGGTAATTTAACCGTTATCACATTAAAAACAAAAAAAAATGTTATGTCATGAATTCATCAGAGCAGAAAACAAACACAGGAAGCAGGCGGTCAAGACGAGGAAGGACGTAGAGCATAACCGAACCGAGAAATGTCCAGTAAGTGGAGGAAAAAGGACGAAAAAAGATGATTCGGAGGAAGCTTGAGCTTTCTGGTGAAGGTGGCGAAGGCGGTAGTCCTGTGGACGGTGTGCTGTGATTTAAAAACACACAAAGTGTCCGGCTACGGGGGTGGTAGGGAATTTATTGTGCCCTATGGAAGGACAAATTTTTTTTTTTTGTCTTTTTGGACGGAATATTTATTTTATTCAGGATCAAGCGATTAGATAATTAGTTTGGTTGGGTTTATGGTTGGACATAGTGTCTAGTCTGTGTCTGTAGACAAGTACACATCAGGGATGTCTCGCTGTGGACAAGGTGACTTAATTAGTTTTTTTGTTTGCCAACATTGTCCATTGTTCAACATTGTTTACAAGTTCAGTAGTTATTTGTTGAGGACCACTTAGAAATTTAAAGCATTCAGGATTAGTGTGGATTGAGGCAGTTCCTTATTGATCGTAGAATCGTGCACAAATCCCTGTTGAAGCTTTTAGCATCCAAACAAACAAGAACAGACCCAACTTGTTTAGAACCTGCTTTCTGGTTCCGGTTCCAGTGAGTCTTGATTTTAAAAGAGAAGGAACTACGATTTGAAGACGCTTGTGACAAATAATATTCCAGCTTTCGAAAGACTTCACTTTTCCCCAGCTTTTCTGTTAATCATCCGGCATTTGCAGATTGAAGCTCAAGACTTCTACGTTAAGTTTGCTTTTGACTCTGTTTCTGCTTTTACGATCAAAGCTTTGAAAATTCCTCAACCCTCTGGCCCTTTATTGGGTCTTTAAGTTTGGCGCTGTACTAAGATCCAGACGAAGTTCTTAATATCATATACGAGATCGCCAAGACCGATGCTGCTTTGGTTTTGAGCCTTTCTGTGAGGTCATCCGATAGCTAAATGCAAATTGCTGGTAAACTTGAAGAGGAAAACCTTTCGCATCATCATCGGCGTTATAATGGGCCACTGCCCCGTACACTTCTTTAAATGTCCTGCTCCTCTTCACAGTACAAAGTAGACACCTTCGTCACTCCACTCTTGCCATTATCCACCCGGAAAGGATCATAGCCTTTTTGACACAATCCAGAGCGAGGAAGGCCCTTTAAAAACTCCAAAATTTCACACTGAAACATGTCATAGGCAAAGACTCGTCAGTCTTATCCAATGTAAACAGTGGATAGCCCACATATTGCCTTTTCTTTTTCAGTAGCCTACATCAGCCGGAGTTCTCCGCATAAGTGTCAATGGAACAGTGCTTCACTAGGATCCCTTCGATAGCTTTTGCTTCATTTTGACTAAGTCTTTCCAGGGAGAGAGCCTTATTTTTGCCACTATTGGGGGCAAAGAGTTCTACGATTTCCAAGAGATGGCAGCTTCTGTTCAAATTTTAACCCTGGAAGGCCCATCAGGAATTTTAGAATTGAACCTACTGTCAAACAAGTCGTGGGCCATATAGTCTGTTGAATTCCTGTAGGCTAGGCACCACCTGATCCGAGTAAAAGGAGAACAATCATCTAGGAAGTGTTCCACATAGTTGTGTCTTTAAACTTAGTCCTGCTTGGCGAAAGCATAGTGACCCGTAAGAACGCCAGTAATATGCGTATTTCGTACAGACTTAGGGGCGCATTCATTTTGTTTGTCTGCATCCTAGAGAGTCATGCCACCTTCGATTGTTATCACTAGAATCCCAAGAGGCAATGGAAGTCCTTACTGATGACGTGGGCTCAGTTTCTGAGAAATCCTCTTTTGAATCTTGTCTAACAAGCTTGTCAGATTCAGATATGTCATTTCCTGTTGTGCCTTTGTGTTCTGAGACCATTCAGTGAGTGTAGTCTTTTGAACGAATTAAGTGAGGTTGAAGGACTTAGCAAAGCCTTAAGCGTAGCCTGACCATCCTTTCTCCCCTTTCACATTTTTTCCACAGTATAGTCCGCAGCCATTAGGATAGATGCACGTTTCTCTAAAGAGCAGTGAAACCTAGTGCTGTTGCATACCACAAGTAAGCCAACGACAGACCCCTGTCCAGACTTGGAACCATCGATTTACGACTCAAATTCTGCCCAAAGCCGATCCTAAACAAGTTTTTTTTTTTTTATAACTCACTAGCGCTAAAGGGGTTATGAATACCCATCGTGATGCTATTCACACAGCCACGTGTAGTAATTGGGCTATCATTTCATCAGCGGGCATATTGACAAGGTCGTACGACAACTGTCACTGAAAGCCATCAAAACTCAAGTGCGAGGCTTGACTTATGCTAAAACGAAAGATAGCCCTGAGGGTTCCTACCATGATGTAAAGAAGTAGCACGTTTGAGCATTCTAGTCGGTTCATATAGCGGTTCCAGTTTAACAACATGAAAACTCACATGCTATGCTGTTCTCCAGGAATGTTCCTTTTTGCATAATGAAGCTTGATTGCGACAACCTCCTGTATGAGCTCCTTTTCATCTCACTCTACCCATTCTTATGTACAATTCAGCAACTTTTCACAACATCACGTGACTATACCCTAGGAAATCAGCTAAACAAACATGAATCCCCTTTGGGTTACGCCTTCGAATCCTAATGCAGCAATTAATCATGCCAATGAACATCGTTCCGAATAGGTTTTACAGTCCATTGTTCCAATCACTGGAACTTAGTTTCTTCAGCGTAGTTTTCATTACCTACAAGGAATTTGATTAATTTCACCTTACTCTCACCCCTCCCTTCGAAGTCATAGACCAGGGTATACCCCCCTGGAGATTGCGTGCCATGACCTCAAAGTCGCGTTTGATTGTGTCTCGTGCACGGCTTAATTAATTGCGCATTGTGTTCTCGTTTCAACAATGTGAACAATAGAAAAAAAGGCCCGTAATCTCGAGCAATTATGATAAGCCGCTTAAGTTCGGAACTATGGACGTTGTTGGCGTGCAGCACAGAATTTCCTAGGCACATTTACAAATTTATCTTAAGTTGGTTGACATGTAAACGCCTTCGCTTCACTGTGGAATGTTTTAAATTGGCCGGAGACAGGAAACTGCAACCAATGAGGTTTTTATGATAAGCCCCAAGGATTATGAGCCATTTTGGGGCCTGTTTTCTGGACATTAAATGGTTTTTGGTTAGCCACTGGGGAGGTTGTCAAAAGCAATTGAAATGTTAAAGATTGTCCCAATTAGTTGGAAGTTCGATGATGAGGGAGCATTGTCATCAGGTTTTAGGATTTCGGTTTCCAGTAGCTGTCCGTACTTCGTTACCTTAATAGTTCTTCTGACCACAAGTCTCCATTCCACTTGAGCATGTCCAATGCATTTGCTTGTTTCCACCATTCTAGTGCACATTTACGAGTGTGCCCTAAGCACTCTTTAACCGATTTGGACATCCGCGAGAGAAGTGGTACCACAGATCTCGATCACATCGTCGTCGTCGCACTCGACAAATGCAAATTTATAGTTTTATGGAACCTACTCTCCGGCTGTGTGGTGCACGGTTCCGCCTCCTTACTTCTATAACTCGTACACCGATGGAATTTTTTTTGTTATTTCGCCTGCAAACAACCGTAACACACAACAAGAAGGACGATGCTGGCGTTTTTGTTTTTTTTTTTTTTTTGCTCAAGAACGTTCACGATAACAATCAAACAGGAACTCTCTGGAATAGAAAATAAAACCGGGAAGAGAGAGAGAGGGAATTTTCTGCGGTGCACACGGCTTTGGCTGATCTTATCTCGGTTTTTTTTGCGAAATTTGTTTATAACCTCTCGGCAAGGAAGTGACTTCTGCGATGTGAGACACGTAACCGAGGACAAGGGAATCCCATTCGATGTTAAAGGGGGAAGCATTTGTTTTTTGCTTTCACTTTTGTAGGTATGCATGCGTTTTTGCAGGTCTTCGTCGTCCTCGGTGAGTGATTCTAATCGGTCGGTAGGGTAATTAAGATTTTTTTCCCCTTTTTTTTGCGAAGGAATAAACGTTTGTTGGCCCCGACAAGGCCTTAAGTGGAATGGGGAGGGCATCTAATTGAAGAAAAATTTTTGAAATACTTTAGCTTGTGTTTCATTCTTTGAATTTAGTCTTACAGATGGGTTGGGGGTTATTTTTAGATTACGGATGAGTCATAGCACTTAGTGGAATGCACTTGGAAGCGGCAAGATACTTTTCTTTTTCAATTGTAAGCACTAAACGTGAAATGAAATGATTACGACACGAGAAGACTAATTTAAGAGACTAATTGAGGGAATACTAGGAATTATGTGCCACAATTATCAGAAGTGCTAAATTGTACGCTGTCTGCAAGGAGAAGACGTGGACTCTTAGAGCTCAATGCATTGGTGTTTTAGGAAACCAGAAACACTAGAGAACGAGGTTCTCGCGACAGACGCATATGGCACCGCGACCTAAAAGATCTATAGCATCTGGAGCAAGTTAGACATGGAGATCCTCTATCGTCCTAATGAAGTTGAGAATATCTCCAGTCGAGGCATTACGAATGTCCTCTGGTGTTAGGAATTCTATGTGGAGACAGCGTTTCCTGACCCTGCAGACAGCCACCCACTCACATAGTACATGTTCGGCTGATTCGTCTTCCTCTAAGCAGAGTCTGCATTCAGGATCCTGAACTATATTTAGTTTATAAGTGATATCTGAGGCTACAGTTACCCGGAGGAAGCCGGCAAGTCTTCTGATATCGTCCCTTTTATGGTTAAGGATATTTTTTGTGGTTTTGTTCAGGGGTCGGATGGCTCTTTTAGCCTGTCTGAGTCCCTGATTGTTATTCCAGTAGGATATGAAGTTTCGTTTTAACCATCTGTCCAGACCCATTCTGAACTCGGAAGTAGGGATGCCACAGAAGGGTTCGGCACCTATGTACCTTTCTGAAGAGCCTACCCTGGCAAGTTGATCTGCAATTTCATTGCCTTTAATTCCTCTGTATCCTGGCACCCACCAGTATTGACGCAGCCTAGAAGGGCTTTTGCGTTGAAGTAATGAGAACTCAGTGCTTTGAGCGCTGCTTGGCTATCGGTGAATATATTGATGACTACTCCCTGGAGTCTAGAATAATAGTGGCGCAGGTATCGATGAGAGAACGAGGTGAGGAAAGTATTGAATGGTACTAGGAGAAGGGTTGAAACTAAAGCCTTCCTTAGCCCTTCGGAGTTTAGGACCTTTGATTACTTGGCTGTCTGTTCCTCTGTTAGTCCTCTGAGTTCGCTGCGGGGCTTAAACCTAGTAAACAGCCAACTCTTCTACTCGTTGTGGGTAAATCTAAACCGAAAACACTTTTGGATCATCACCGGCGTTATAAGTGGCCACAATCCCGTAAATAAATGTCCTCCCCTCTTCACGGAGTAAAGGTAGTAACTTCGTCACTCCAATCTTGCCAAAACCAACCAAATCCAGAGCGAGCAGGGTTCTTTTTTTTGAGGAAGGAATGCGTGACCAAGTTCCTCTAGTGTGTCGCACTTTTACCGACTTAACTCTCCATCTTCAGGCGAACCAACCCTAGAACTGCTTGTGTACATTACTTCAGGGTGGTGCCACTTTTCCTAGCTACTCGTAGTATGGACTTGACATCCTGTTCATTCGGTTCCCGTTATCCTCGCTCGTGTGCATTTTGCCTACCTCCGTTTCTATTCTTCATCCCTCGTCAAGCCATCTGGTGCATTTGAAGAGCAAGGCTCTCTAAGAACACCCACAATACCTCAGAGATGAGCAATAGATCTCCGACAGTCTTTCCACTGAAACGTGAGAAATTGCTATCGACTTAGACTGTGCCCGAAGCCACCTACTCTTGGATACCAGAATTAGGCTCTCCTACCTACCTGACGCAGTCCAGAAAAACTGTTATTTTGTGTCAACCAAATTTCTCCTGGCAACTGCTAACTGCTACTCCGAGCAACATCAGGATCATGGAGGAAATTTAGGATCGTCCTTGCAGATGAATTGTCGCTGGGGAAATGTTCCCGTTTGCTTCTGAGGACGGAGGGAACAGTGTCTAGTTGGGGAGCTTATTTAGGTATATCACTGCCTGGAAGACAGTTGTAGATTAGTGGAGAGAGACTACTAGCTTGAAGTTCGGGTCTAAGATACCTACCTACCTTAGTTCCGTTTTTGTTGTTTTGATCCATTGGTTATGGTCCGAGGAACTTGTGTGTGTGGGAATTCCGTCACAATAAATGGAAACGTCGCTCGGAGTCAAGGAACATCGCATTATCATCGTTGGCATCAATTCAACATTTTTACAAGGTCCTGCCAGCGATTTCTCGTAAAAGAACTGGAACTTGCTTAGAAAATTGTGTTACAGGAGGAAATCAAGCATTCTTAGTGCTAACAGTTGAGTTCCAAGCGAGAATTTTGCAAAGAATAAGAAGTGGAATGACCGTGAATGGCATGCTTTTCCTTACAATTTTAACCGAGATTTTGTACCCTCAACTGATCGATATGAACCTTGATGACATAATGGCCCTGTCACCTTCCAAAGAGTCCAATTGACCGGCAAGATCATCTTTTTCGATGCATATGCCTCTTTGTGAGGTTTTATAAAATTTTTAGTTTATTCACTTCCTTAACCGGCTGCCGTGCTTCAACAGGCGGGGGGTGAAGCACTGCAGCCTTTCATCTTTTTCTTAGTTGCCATCAAATTTTCAAATTCAAAGCCGAGATTCAACGACTTATTACTGAGATTATGTCCGTCTTTGCGCTAACCCCTGCAACCATATTCGTCAATGACATTTGGCGGGCATTCTTTTTAACGCTCCGTCCGGCAAGGTAAAGCCCAGAATCCCTTGGTTCCGAGCCATTTGCGGCATCAGACAGTGGACTGGTTAAAGTTTGTAGTTTCTCTACCGAATCATGTTGTTGACATCAAAGAACCACGACATTGTTGTGTTCCACACATTAAAATTCATCGCAAAGGCTATACCACTTGTAGATTCCCTGTAGAGACGACAAGACATAAAGGCATCATTTGCATTGGGGTCACATTATAAGGACAAAACCGAATCATAAATCCTCCATCTGTCCATCATCTCTACCACTCCGGTCAACACCTTAACTTCTTAACTTGTTGCAATAACGCATCATACCATCTGTTTACTACAAGATTACTACAGCCTACCCATCAATAAGACATCACTCAGCCACCATATCTATCTCGTCGTTGGAGCAATTCCACCTTTCCCACTTTGGGTCATAACTCGACGCAGGCAATCTCTCAACCACTCTACGCCCAACCAACTCTATTAACCCACCTCTTTGTGGCACATTTCTATCGCAAACATTTGCTAAGCGTTTGCTTTACGATATTGCTTGGCTCGTTACGGTCCAGCCTTCTTGACTGCAATAAACCAACAACAACAACCGCAACAAGTGGGATAACAAATTTCGATATTTTACGATCATATCGGATACAAATTGCAATCTATCCTGCCACAGAGGCGCAGATCACCGACGACGGGACAAGCGGCGGCGGCGCCCCCGCGGTGATCACAGTGGCAATAAAGCTCCCAGCCGGCAACCAAAACCTCCAACTGTACCTACCAAAGGCCACAACTTTCGTGATTGCTAATTATAATTTTTTTTTTGCGGATGGACCATGTCGTCATCATCGTCGTCATCATCATCGTCCTAGTCAATTGTGGGCTTAGTCCCATAAACGTAGGCTCTAGTGGGCAAAACAATAAAAACAAAAAAAAAGTAAAATCCATCTTTGATCGTGTGGTTGAGATCGCTGGAGGGTATTCGCTTGAAGAGAATGCGCGCACTCGCACTCGCACTATCGAAAAAACAAGTTCAGTGCAATGGATTGACTTGGTTAGGTGGATGGCTTCAGGATCCTAACCCACCGCCAGGTTGAAACGTTAATTATCTCGCAGTCATATTTCATCACAATTGACATGGGAGTTTATTAGATTGGGGCTTGCCATGTTGAAAAAATGGAGATTGTCAGATGCATGTGGGATGTTGTGAGCATTTATCTGTGGCTCCTAACGAGCCACAAGGGAATCTGTGGACTGCGAGCCCATAATTGCAATCAATCGTGTTGTGTTTAGTACCGTCTTTGCAGGACCAGCAGATTACGAAAAACTACGACTTAAATGCAATTTAGAGACGTTTCTTGCTTCCCCGACTGAAGCCTATTTCCAAAAGCTTGAATTAATTTAAAAAAATAAACATCTGTACATCTCAATCGAACCACTAATTAAAAAAAAACAATTTAACATGCGTCTGTGTGGAGCCATCTGACACGCAACATTTATTTGTTGTTTCCACAGTGGAAACTGATTAATTTTGTTTAAACAAAATTGTACCGCAACGTTCACAAGTAAAATTACATTAATTAGCATTTAACAAGCTATTAGGCTGCCTCTCTTGCACTCAGAACCCAATGGCATAAGGGAAACCTCCTCACTGTCGCATGAAGATGTCACGCGCAACATGACGCAGTAATTATGGAAACATCGATTTTTTTTTTTGTCTGTTCTCTGTTCCTTTGGTGGTCCCCCAACCGAATGCATAGGCTTTGACTAATTAACATCAGCCCACACGCTAATGACTTTAAAATCGATTCTGGGAATAAGTAAACCCACGGACCCCAAACGAGTGGTGGTCAATAAAATCGTGGTTTGAGCAGAACGCCAACCATTGACAAGTTTTAGTGGTGAAAGTTAACTTTGACGGTTTTAGGACGAGCGATCTAGAGGCACTTTTGGCGTCTAATTGTTTGGTTCTATGTTGCAAATGGAGCGATAGGACCTATAATCAGTCAGCAGCTGATTCAAGAGAGAACTAACTTCACAAACAAATGATGGCTCATCCATGTGTCTATCAAGGGAATCAGCGGATATGCCTTTCTGCGATCGATTCCATCGTGTCCATTGCCATTCCATAACACTTCATCTGTTCTCCATCTCTTCCATCGTTTTCGCTTGCCGTTCCTGTATCATATGCTCGTCGGACATTTGAACTCGTAGGAAGTCATCGTACATAAAATTCGACAATAAGGGACCGATCATCTATCTTTGTGGGACTCGTTGTGTTGGTATCATAAACAAATTGTCTGTGTGTCACTCTGACACTCACATTCCATAGCGAATCCAGGTTCCAGGAGGTTGCAATGTCCAAAGTTTCTACAGAACAGTACTTCTTGAAGCATTTTCTTAATGGTTCCCCTTCTAGTTCCTTTTGGGCCTCACGATCACTGCGTTGACGGATCCAAGTGTAGAGCTTGCTTTGCGTTAACTTCGAGTATGTGGTTCTTATGCGTAATCTACCGCTTCCCCTACAACGTCTTTGTCTATCGTTTCCGGAACTCTTCTTCTAAAGTTCTAAATGTCCACAAGCAGGACCTTAGGCTAAGTGCTGATCCAAAACCTAACAAGTTTTTCTCCAGTAACTATGAAGACTACCTTTGAGTAGGTTAACTTAGGTTGAAGTGGCAGGCTACAGGTTGTAGCTTCACTTAGATGTGGATCTGTACTTCGCCAGAAATACTACCCGCAGAACCAGCCGGAGCTTGCTATGAAGCTCTGGAGGCTGCTTATCCTGATGTCAGTTAGTTTGTGAAAAAAGCTGGCTTCCAAATATGTTCTTCTTCGAGCTGAAAGGGCCGGACATGCACAAAGAAGGTGGAGAATTGTCTCCCCCTCCCCCATTGAGCATCTGCAAAAATCCAGCCTGTAAGCGTGCTTACCGATGGTAGAGTGTCCCATTATGACACCGACTAAGGTGCTTGTGAGCAGTCTTTTCTGACTGATGAGACGTGAGAACCTTTAGGATCCAGCTTTGGCCAAATCTACTTGGTGATAAGGCACGCATTACCTACTATCTATCTCTGATTGGCGATGATGATCCCTTGAGTCACAGAGCCCTCCCTTGTCTGACCCTGTCACCAAGCTAGTGGACAATTGTGTTCTTGCCACAGTTGAGGTGTTTCAGGTTCAGACAATCTGTAAGTCTCCATTGAATTCCACTTCTTCTTTCCAACAAGTTACTATCTGGATCACCAAAAAAAAAGAGTGGTGACAGCAGGCAACCATGTGGGACATGGCTTCGAAACTCAAACTTATCGGACAGTCCATTCATTGTCAAGAGTACTTTCTTTAAGGTAAGGAATTTTCAAATTTGTAGAAAGCACTGGCATTTTGACAAATGTTTACTTCGTTCAAGGACAAGTCTTTCCTATGCAAAGGGACTACCGGTACAGATGATAAAGTTTTGCGAAGTTTTACTGGAATGCCATCAAGATCTACTGCTTCTTCGGCTTATACAGTCAGCTGAGGCACATGCTGGATTGATGTTATGGCACTGCTTTAACAGGTCTCACCTGGTCTGTTTCAGATACCAAAAGAGTGCCTCTGAACAGACAGCTGATAGACAGATGCTAGCGACTGATCAAAGCAAAGCTTTGCATCGGAGGATGGTCACATAGCTGTGAATAGCATTACAAACATCGAGCCAGAACCTTATTTTTATTCAAAACGTTGCTTCTTAGCCTGACAATGCAAGGTATTGACCATGTTTCCCATGGAGTTCATCATATCAAGGAAATGTGGCTTTGGGAGCCTGTGCGGGGTAAAACCATTCTCTAGCAACACCAGGCAATGTTGGAACTGCTGACAGACAGAAGATCGTCAGAGCTTGACTGATCTCAGGAACAATAATCTTCAACCTTTCGACATCTCCATCTCAGTTGTATAAGCTAAGAAGTACCTACAACCCTCTTAGAGCGAACAAATTCCTCGACTGTCAAAAGAGCCTCAAACCTTGGACCGTATCTACACGTAAAACTTCGTAAACCGTGACAAAATGAATCCCTTATGTAATCCAGCTGCAACCACTAATCTCTTCCTTAAAGAAGTTGACTTCCCACATCCAAAGATCGATTACTTCAGCACGAATTTTTTATTTTTTTTTCTAATTCACTAGCCCTCCTCGGTTCCAGTACCAGTTTAACTTCATAATTTCCCTAACAACTAACAGTCATGTCATATCCACATATTTTCCTGTCAAATCCGCCCACCATCCACCTTTCCGTTTGTTAATCCAATAATTGCTTTCCACGCTGGTCTCCGAAAAAATGCCTTTGAAACGTGTGTCCCTCGAAACGCAGTGTGCAATATCGCATTACAGCCCACGGGCAAAGAATTCACCAACATTTCGCATAAAAATAGATCGCACTCCCCTACACCTATGCCTATGGAGGAAAGTTGGCAACCCCCCGCTCCTGAATGATTAATGACCAACTCACAGGCTCATTTGTGAAGCGATTAACTTTTATGCACATGTCTAATGTACGCTAGCATCACCCACGCCTGCCGCACAATCCCCGCTGCTGAACAGCTGAAAATAATAATTACCATGAAGCTCATTAATACCACGCTCGCACTGAAGAATTATGCGCACACACATTGACAGTTGCAACGAGGTTTTCCTCAACTCGCCTGATGGAAAACCGTCAGTTCCATGGGCTCTCGCAGAGGGACACTCTCTCTTGAGGCGGAGATAATTGATGACAAGAATTCTCCCTAAAGAACATTTTCTTTAATCGGTTATAAACTTTGACATTGAACACGGGAATATGGGTAAACGTCAACGTCACATCTGTCACTAGGGTCATTTTTCACGCCCAAAACACGCCCCAAAAAAAAAAAACCAAGTAGAGATGATCCACTCTCAGAGGCAAAGATATCCACTTCACTTCACAGCTCCATCGCGGACATTGGCATCGTTGGCGCTGCGTCTGTCAAACTGACAGTTGTCTGACAGCTGACAGTTCTCGTCTCATTGTGCGGCTAATTAATGATGCAATCGGAACTTTTTGAACTTTTTTTCGTGGCTGATAGTGCAACATCACCACAATTAATGGAAAGAAATTGTTTCGTTCCGAAGAAGGCCCATCAGGGATGAGCCCACTCTGGCCAAAATGCTTGTTCGCCTATTCGTCTGTTTGTCTGTGTCTGTGTTTGCCTGTTCGCCCATCGGCAATACAGCATAATATTTGTTCACCAAATTGGTTGTCGTCGTATTCGGATGCACACAGGAGACATACATACATACATGCATGTGTGTCGAGAGAAGAAGATGCTATCGTGCCCATCACTTTGCCACACAATCCTCATCCAGTCGACAGGCTCTGATTAATGGACTTCCCATTTCGCAGTGTGGTTACCAAGTGGAACACAGGGGGGGAGGGCGTGAAGAAAAGGCACAAAGCTACTCTTTGAAGACAACAACGTCAACAACGGTCTATGACTTTATTTGCAAAGGCGCTTTGTGAAACACACAGCCCAACGGAGGCAGCAGCATCACCACCAACAAATGGGGAGCTCGTTCAATTTCAGACATCATTTGGGATTCTGAGATACTTTTCCCTAATGAGTCATGAAATCAAAAAAATAAGTTTATTTTTTCCACTCTTAGATCGGGAAGTATCAATGTGGCCGACAGAGAGTGAGAAAAGCCAGACATGGGCCATAAGGTATTTGCTCATTTCGTCAGGCGCAACCAACCGCTGCCGCCCGCCACCGCACTCACTGTCATCTCTAATGCAGTGGACGTGCTATTAATCACAACGTTTTTGACACCACAATTAAAATTGTTCGTGACATTATGGCGAAGGGTGTTTTGGGTTGAAGTTGATGCCGAAGATGGCGATGTTGATGTCGATGCTGATGCTGGTGATGATGATGATGATGGGCGAGCAGGCATGCAATGAATTGAATGAAGTCAAAGCCATGGTGTGGGAGGTTTTTCTCAAAGAGACAATGAAGTGACATAATTGAACTTAAGTCTTCCACCATAGACGGGCATATGTACATCCAAAATGGCAGAATCAATTTCAGGAACAAAAATAATAGTGTACCACAAGGATCTGCTTGGTCTCCGATTCTATTTGTTATATCTCAACCCTAGGAGCTTCGAACAGCAGAAAAGGGGAGAAGAACACCTGAAGGTGACATTCTTTTGCCGCTCATATAGCTGCTTTTAGTCGACGAGAATCTAGAAAGAATAAGAAAAAAGGAAAACGGATACAAAAGGACGTTTGGTAATACCTCGAGCTTCCTAGTTTGCCCATATAGGCTATTGGTTCTATATGGCGCTTGTGATACAATTTCCTACTAATTACTTGACAGTTTGACCTTCTTTTAATCAACAATCAACGAAAAATCATCTTCAGCGATGAGGCCCATTTCTGGATAAATGGGTGCGTCAACAAACAATGAGATCCAAAAGATCCACATGAGATCCAAGAGCGTCCAATGCATCCCGAAAAAGTCACTGTTTGGTGTGGATTTTTGGCTGGCGGCGTCATCGGTCCATATTTCTTTGAAAACGACGTTGGCCAGGCCATCACCGTTAACGACGAGCGGCGATATGGACACCAACGACATGTGGTGTCAACAGGACGGCGCTACGTGCCACACAGCTCACGTTACATTGGAAATTTTGCACGAGCGATTCGAGGGCATGGTCATATCACGTGAAGGTGATGTTAACTGGCCACCGAGATCGTGCGATTTGACCCCATTAGACTTTTTCTTGTGGGGTCTTCTGAAGTCGCAGGTCTATGCGAATAAGCCACAAACCACAGCGGCCGTCAAAGCCAACATAACCCATGCCATCGGTCAAATTCAGCCTGATTTATGCGGCAGAGTCATGGAAAGTTGGACATTTCGGATGTGCACCACTCAGAGAAGCCGCGGCAGACATTTGAACGATGTTATATTCCATACATAATGGCATCGATAGGCCTTTCAAACGAATAAAAAATGTCGATGATATCTCACACACACTTTGTTTTATTTAAATTTAAAGATAGGAAGCGCTTAATGAAAGACCCTTTACAACAGGAAAGTAACTGAAACTTGAATTGAGTTACTAAAACTAGAGTTGTGGTTCCATTTGGTTAAAGTAAAGGCATACAAGCAAACGAACTAAAACGGATGATATGACTCCAGCGGTATGCTATTCTCTATCCGAACTTCTGTCCTGACTAAAGTTGGTTACTATCTACATTAACAGCAAGGCTTCAACAGTAGTTAAAACAAGCTTAATTAAGTTAAGCTCAAGAAGAGTTGGTCGGAGTTAAAGTTTGTTCTTTCGGAAAGTTCTCATATCCAAAGTGGCCAACAGCTTTTCATCATAATTTTATGAGAAGCTGTACAATCTATTAACTAGAAGCCCTTACCTGTAGCGAGGCATCGAAAGCTATGTTCTACGCCGAACCTACGAAATAAATGGACGTCCAAGGTAAGTTTTTGACATTATATTCGGGATAGGTTTCTGAAACAAAGTCCATGAGATCATGGATATCCTCGTTTACTAGTAAAGACATGTCGTGTGGCTATTATCCTAAGCTCAAGGCTGGAAGTCTCAATCTGTTGGATTTCTGGACACAAAGGCATCAATAGCAATGAAAAGGTCGATGAACTGGCATGAAAAGGGTTAAAACTGATCCAAAGTCTATTCTGAGCCCTATAAAGGTACTAAAACACGATATACTCTTAGACTTCTAGAAACCTGCAGTCTTATCAAAGAAAATAGGTCCACACCACGGCATAAAGAAAACAAAAGAGATATTCACGTTCAACAGACCGTACTTAGCACTAGTGGTCAGCATCTTTACCGGCCACAACCTACTGGCGGTCCTTCTTAAAATTGGCGACTAAGCACTAAGCACATTCTATGTAAGGGCTATGGCGATAAAGACGCGGAGAAGAACACTTTTATCTTTGTCCAAGTCTCAGCAGAACCAGGAAAACAAACCTCGGCGCATACTTCTCTAGCAATCCGACCAACCATACCACCAAAGGCCATTCAAAATGCATGTTGATTCGGCATTAAAATAGGAATAAGGCATTTGAGCATTAATAAACATTAATGCGCGAAGTTCCATAAGGCTCAGTCCTCGGTGCCCTCCTATGGAATGTCATGTATTCTTCGGCACTAGATTTCGAAAGAAGCAACTATTGTCGGATTTGATACTAACACTGGCTCAAGACTTTCCTCAAAGATCATATGGAATATGGAGGGTTGTGAAGCTGTGAAAATAAGTCTTGCCCTCGAGTGAGAATTATACACGTTATTGGTTTTAGAAAATGACTTCTCCTTTCCCAAGAAAGAAAACGACCCATGATGTTGCGAAACAGAATAAGTCCTAGAACCCTTTTTCATTCGTAATGAAACGTTTGACCTAAGCCCTAATGCCGGTGTTCAGATCATTAAGGTTGTTGATGAGATTTCGACTTGCAAAAGATGTGAGGTACAACTTCTCGCCCTTTCCTTTAGAAGTTTAAAATTAATTCAACGCAACTTTGCTTTGTTTCGGTCGCCGTTGCATAGTGGTTCGTGCGTTGGATTGCTAAACGAGAGATACAAGTTAGATTCCCAAAAACCACCAAACGCCACCTCTTCGCAGGACGACAAACCTGCAAGAGTACAAGCTGTCATGAAAAAGCTTCTCGACCCACCGTTTGGAGTCGGCATCAAAACTGTAGGTCCCTTCGATTCGTGTGAAGAATATAACACGCACAACATGAATGAAGCTAGGCCTTGGCTCTCTATGAGCAAATATTTGTTTGACTTTGTCAGTCAGCAGATGATATTTCACTCGATCTACAACCCTACCTTGTACAAATCCAGCAATATTGGTCTTTCGTCTTTCAATGGTGTAGGTTGTGCCATCTGTGATAAGTTTTCTTGAAGATATAGGCGTGGATGAGGTGTCTACCTTGTCACTTGATGTTTGCTTGATCTTGTCATCACATTCCTTTGTCTTTTCTGAAAGCAAGATCTAGTCAAACGACACCTTTCGGACCTAACTGCCACGCATATGCTACTTATGTATCACCCCTGACCATCGCTCCTGCCACTCCATTTTGAATACAAGACAACACACACTCGCAGTTACTCCTCACGAAATTAATGTGCCGAGATAATTCCCGAAATATCTCCCGAAACATTCACAAACCATGCCCAACACAGCCATCCGTACGCCCGCCCGCCCGGGTAATTAAGCAAAACTGCAGCCGTAATTAACAAGCCGACAATGTTATTCACCTCTTTCGCGACTGTGTCATTCCAACTGGCCGCCTCAAGTGTGAGAGACAAACAATTTTCCCAGTATATGAGCCAAAACGGTACCTGTCACCCGAATGTAAATTATTAAAATATGTTAACAAATTAATGCGCTCATAATTTAACACAGCCCTCCAGTCCCGATCCCGGTACTAACTCCCGAACGTCCCGATCGTCGTCGACAGGACAACACAGAACAAGTGTGCACTCTCTTTTCAGTGTAACATGTCATTCCGTGAACACATGTCGGCATAAAGATTCAAGCGGTGGCCGTAGCAGCCGCACATTATCCCGAGCACTAGGCGATGAAATGTCGACACGACGACGCGTGGGCTTCACCCACAACTGAATGCACTATTGGTTTGTGGAACGTTTGGCTGGTGTTCGTGTTGGAGGAAATTTATTAGGACAACACGCACACTCTTTGTAACAGAGGCTGCGTGACAAACAGTTGACATTTCTTGAAAATTTCGCAGGTGAACGCCGTTGATAAGCCTTTAAGGCGACAGGAGGAGTCAAGCAACACAAGTGACTGCAGAATTTACTGATCCTTTCGCAGTCATTACGGGCGTCTTGATATAAAATATTCAAATTACACGGTCCAATGATTAATTTCCCGAGCCATTAGAAGCACATCCTCGCACCGCAATGACCAATTTAATTCCACCCTTAGAGCAGAACATTCCGTATCATTTAAACGAGCTCCATTATTTAAACAAACAAATTACCCCCAAGCGTTTAGATACACAATACACTACACACACAGATGGACTTCTGTATCTCAATTTGATGCCAAGAGATGCAAATGCGTTAGCCACACACGAAGTTGCAATGCAGAATCATAATTTCCAAGACTGAACCGCAGATCTTCTACCTTAATGGGTCTTGGAATCTCCACCCTTCGCTCCAGCCGCAGTACACAATTAAAGTGAATTCATTCGATTAGTTGGCAAATGTGCCTTGAGGTCAATCCGCAGCGATGATTCAACTAAGGCGGACAGGACTTGGAAAAGCCTACGCACGGTAGACTAGAGTGCACATCAATCGATGATTTCTCAACGCTCTCGCGGGTCCATAAGATGCGCACACTAAATGGAGCAGTGGTACCAGTTCCAGCAATTAACATATTAATTGCGACCTGCAATTCCAGATACAGATACAGATATCAGTGGACTAATGGAGAGAGAGGGATAGAAGTCTACGATTCCGGTTCTGGTCGCCATCGACCACATTGCTACCGGTATGGTGAGTATCTGGGGATGGGGACACACCACAGACTGGAGGAAGCAAATTGAGAAGAAACATCCTTGAGGCATAGTTGGAACTTTGATTTGTAACGCAGGCGTGGATTTATTGGTCGGCAGTGGATACATAGTTGTTGTCCTGCAGGTGTTCAGTTGGGAAAACTGTTTAGTTAATTAAATGGGATATGTTGTGGCATAAATTTGAGGTTAATTGCTTTGAGACTTTTGACTATGAAGTTGTAATGGGATGAGGTGCTGGTTACACGAAAATTTGTTTCATTGCTCTGGATCACTGGGTATGGCTTTGGAAAAGGGTTTGAATGCACGAATTGGTCTGATTGCTCAGAGTTCAATTCCAGTCAAGACCTTTGTCTCAAAATTGTCACCAAGTAGTACCACCAAGACTCAACTTGGCAGGGCACGAGACTGAACGCTGAACGCCTTGAAGAGATTTGATTCTGTGAGGGTATTTTCGAGATGAGAAAATTGTATCCCTGCCCCAGGCGAGCGTATGGGTGTTGCAAGGGAGGGGCATAAGGAGGTTACAATGTGCATTGGTTTTGAATGCTTACAGATTGTAACAAGAATGTTAAGGCATTTCAGATAAGTGTTCTAAGACCCTAGAAAGGATCTTTGAATGTGGCAACGTGACCATAGACAGTATTAAGGGTAACCCATGTGGATTTGATGACTTTAATCTGCTTCTTATCGTCGAAGTTTATACGCTGAAGCACCACAGCCCTTCATCTTCGTTGATTTTGGACACTTGAGTTGCTTGAGCCTTAAAATAGAGATTTGGTCTTCTATATCGTGCCGAAGCTGGGATTGTACATTCGCTGGATGTGTCATATCCAAAGGTAGTCGACGTGATCCAAATCTTGATACGTCTCTGGACAGGGTATGGGAGGCACATTATGCCAATAAAACCGTGGCAGTGACCACCGCGCAGAACATTAAGGATGCTCAAAGACGTTCAATTCTGGATCCAAGACCATGGACTGAGCTAAGGAACAAAAAAGACAGAGATAGCTCTGCTGACTAGGAGGCGTATTCCTACTATCTTAGATCCGTGTAGGCTTCAAGACGGGAATCACCAAAGATGATGCAAAATACTTGGGAGACATACAAAGCTCACCTATAAGCAGCAGATCACGTACGCATCCGAAAGAGGTGCAAAGATCACCTCAGCGTTGAGCAGACTGATGGCAAACGTAGGAGAAGCCCCACGTCAAACAGACACAAACTTCTCATGACAATTACGCACCCTACCCTTTTGTGTGGGTGCTAGATCTAGGCTGATGCGCTCCTGCTCGAAAAGTATAAAAGACAAATGGCAGCGGTACAGCGAGGATTGGCACGTCGAGTAGCGAGTTCCTATCGAGACGTCTTTGAACTAGACATTCTCATAGTCGAGGGAGTATCCCTCATTGGCTTCTTTGAAAAAAAGAAAAATTATAATCTAGAGGAAAGTAGAAGTTAGAAAGGGAACGGCCACAGCCGAAGTCAAGGGGATCACGATGCGTCGATGACAATAACGCTGGAGCAGAGACACTAGGAGTAGATGGATGGCAAGACTGATCGAAAACATCGCGGATTGGACCGGACTGAGAAGAGAACAGCACATAAATCTGCTAAGACCATAGAAGAATAGAACCCATAGACATGAAGGCTAGAAATAGTGGCACCACCCTGAAGTGATGCAAGAAGCATTTCCGGAATAGGTTCGCCTGAAGATGAAGATGATTTAGTCGGTTAGAATCTGACACATCGGGGGAACTTGGTCACCCCTGACGATGCATAAAGTATTTCGTCGGCTGAATTTAAGGGAGTTGGCAACGTCGTTTACTCGCTGTCAATTCACAGCGCGTTGCTCTCAGTGTAATAGCGATTGAACGACTTGCGTTAGCGTTGAGTTTAGAACCTCAGTTTATAGCTAGAAAGCCGCTATGTGGAACGTCTTATGTTATGTTATGAGGACTTGAAGGCGGCTCATTAGTGTAAAGATACCAAAAATGTCAAAAAAATACAACGCAAACTCTGGCACTCAGCAGATGCTTTTGCGAAATAAAGAGGACGAGCAAAAGTACTAATGAACCTTAAAACGATCAGTGTGTCCGGCAGAACATGGCGTGGAATGACGTAAAATTGACTGATTTAACCTCAGACTCACTCAAAGAGCACAGTTCACTTCCTGTAGGAATGTCCTAAATTTTTAAAGCCAGAAAGACGGTCCTTGGTGAATAATATTTCAAAAACCTCGGCGATCTCTCATAAAGGTCACTTTTTAGTAACCACTAGAACCCATTCTTAAATTCATTACAAGTTCGGGATGGTCGCGGGACGACGAACGATCAAGAATTACCTAACACAGACTCTTCTCCTTTATCTTCTCTTTTAGACTGAGCATTCTATGCTAGGGAAACACAATTGAACCTTGGCCCGAGTTCTTGGTCCACCCCTTCAACCTACCTAAGTACCTCCAACTTGGCCTCAGACTTTCATTGATTTTTTGGGCATCCAAAATGGATGTGCAGCACGAACTTTTATACAGCAGCCTCCGACCAGATATCTGAAGTGAGGTATTCGGGGCAACACGGTGCAATAGACGCCGATGTAAAGGACATTAAGTACAAGGCTTATTGCAAACGTAGTTAAGACACATTCCTCGCGCTTTATGTCAACCAACAATCTATACTTGAGCCTCATCATCGCATAGCAAGTACCCGTGATCACGAAAGTGTTCACCAATAAACGAGATTGACTGCCCGTTGTCAAGCTGTGTTCCACTTGTCCCCAGATGTAGTTATCGCTTTTTCTAAGCACGGTTTCCCTTTTTCAATCTTCTCACTCGATACTTTTACCACACTGCCGTTGCTTTGTCTTGCGATATTTGTCTGTCTGTCTCCTTTGTCACCTTTCAAAGGTAATGTGTTCTTTTAATTGACTAAACAACTTTCTAATCTGTCATACGGTCTTCATCTGCATCCACATAAAAGAAAAGCAAAAGCCCTCTATTGGCGCTTAAATGCAATTCATCACAGCCGACACTTTTCAAATTACCATATCAAATGACTACACAACCCATACGTATACTCCTATCTTATCTGGTGTGTGCCCTCTTTCAGTTTAAGTTTTAATTAATTTGCTAATTTGTCATTTAGCTTCGACTGTGAAATTTATATAACGTCCGACTCAACCGAACCGATCTTACCGATAACAGATATATAAACGACCATGTTCCAGCATTCATGAGGACATGCTATACCAGCAACGACAATCTATTCGTCACATCTTCATTCGTAGACGTATTCGTTGGTAAATGAAGTTTGATCACGATGAGGGGCTTCATTGGCTCGCTTTGCTATGCCTCACTGACCTTCTATTCAACCGTCAGAATACTTGCATTTGGTCATATGTTACTGTCCTGTGTCTCGACAAAATAGGGAACACACTAGTTTTTTGAGGTCAACCATAAATTGATCGAATGGAGTGATCAAAATTGATTGCTTTTGTTATCTTAATAAGATCGATTCAGAGTATAGAAGTTCAAACTTAAGGGTTGGTTAGCAGGCCAGATGGGCTGTGAAATAACATATGGATTTGATGGCTTTGACATATAAATCAAGTTTCCGATTGAATAGCAGCTCTGAGTGACGTTTAACACAAAAGGGAAGTGAAATAGAGAGAGTGTTGTTGTCACTTTCACAATGACAGTTCTTGACAAAAGTGTGACTTTAGAGTCTTGGAGAATACCACATTTTTATAACAAAATACCTTTAATGGAGCTCTAAAGTTTTAAGATTCCCACTGTGGTCGTGAGAAGAAATTCAACTGCGAATCTAGATGAGTCTTTATCGAAGTCACTGAGCATGAACACAACCAAATTAAGGATCTTCTAAAATGTAGGCGTTATCGCCCACATTTTTTTAGACATTCATGGCTAGGTCTCCCCTACAACGACTACTTTAGAAGCTATTAGGACGATAAAGGGATTGAATCCCCTCACAATGTACTGTGACTGTACGGAACACTTCCCATGTGATTTGCTCGTATTTGGTGGCAGATTTTTGGGGCTGATGTGATGAGTGCTGGTAGGTAGGTAGGTAGAAGTGGTTGAAACCGGTGAACCTTCCAGAGACTGAAGTAGCGCGGATGCGCCGTTTTGATACCACAACTCACGTGAGCTGGATGTTGATGGGCGTAGCTTAGAGCGTAGTTTTCATATCCATCCTGTGGAATTGAGAAAATTGATAATGTTGCTGAATTTTAATTTAGATATCTCAGAAAGTTCTTGAAAAAGGGTTTTCCGAGAGTGCGCTGTCTGGCAAGTGCCGGGTAGTCACAGAGAAAGTAGAATAACGTTTCCTGTTCGTATGAATTGTCGCAACTACGACAGTGGGCGTTGAACGGAATGCCTAGCTGGGCACCATGTTGACCTATTGCCCAGTGGCCCGTACTTATTGTTCTGATATTTGCTGTCTCAATGCGGTTCCTATTGATCAGGTCATTCGTTTTGTTTTTGTTGTAGGTGGGCCAAATCTGTCTGGATATGGACAGGTTGCTAAACTTTTCCGCCTAGAGTTGGCAATAGAGAGAAAGAGTTGGAAGATGTTGCCCTTGATGAGTTCCATCGGGGAGCAGACTGACTCCGCAAGGGAGGCGCGTCTGCTCTCTCATTCCCCTCTATGTTACTATGGCCGGGAACCCAGAGGAGAGTGATGTTAAACCCAGCGTTTGCCTGCGTTAAAGTTTCCTTACACTGCCCAACTAGTTTAGAGGACGAAGTAAGTGAGTGGAGCGCTTTTATGGCAGCCTGGCAGTCAATAAAGATTTGTATGCTGTTTGAGGTAGTAGGGCTGGGGCTAAGTATCTTGCAGGCTTCTCTAACCGCTAGTACCTCCGCTAGTACGTTCAGTTCCGCTGAGAAGACACCTGCTCAAACGCTACACTCCATCTTGGAGCCGTCGGTGAAGATTGATACTTGGTAGTTTGATAGGGGAATGTTATTGTTCCATTCCGTCCTTTCCGGAAAGAGAACTGGTAACCTAAGCTCCTTACCACTGTAACTCCACTTTCTTAGAAAGACGAAGAAAACACAGTAAAGGGTTATACCTGCTGATAGTACAATAGACCTGTTTTTGTGGCTGAGTCCCCCAGTATGGTGTTTTAACCCTTACTTACTTGCTTAAGTTGTCGTTGCAGTCCGGGGTGGACCTGGGCCTCAACCTACAAGTATCTTCAGCCAGCTCGATCTTTAGCTAGCTGCTTTCAGTTTCGCATACTAAATTGGTTGAGGTCGCCTTCAACTTGCGTGCGCCACCTGAGTCGCGGGCTTCCTCTACTGTGCTGTCTCTCGGAGGAGTTCGTTGTTCTTATTTCGTTTACAGGGGTTGTCAACAGTAAATCCGCCTGTATCCGAGGCTCTTGGTTGCTTCGAAACTATGTTTTTTTTTCCGTGGCCGGGCAGTCACCCCGGCGACACAACCCCCAACCTGGAGGGTCAGTTCCATTATAGAATTCCTTAGGACGAGGGTTCGGTTAGAACGAAGCCAGTTACCCGTTCAGGGATGTGAGCGCTGCCGTTGGTCCATTAAAGGCTCACCCGCCACCATCTCTTTTCCAAGACCCTAACTTAGCCTCGGAAATCCTTACCGGCCTGAGCTCCAAATATGTCGGAGTAGCCTTGACAAGGTATTTGTTCTGTTCCGGTATTTTTCTACGCCATTGATTCCATCTCCGGAATTCATCCACTGTCCCGTTTATAGTGGTGCTATTTTTTGACACCTCTCAGTGCCGACCCTATTTCTACAACACCCAACCACTGTTTCTGTTTCAACACCACGACAGAAAAGAAAAAGTGACTGTCCTGCATTAGCCCTTAAAAAAAATACCACTCTATGCTGGACCTATGAAATATTGAGCTAAATGGTCTTCGGAAGAAGAAGTCTTATAGCTTCCCACCGTTCTTTCCGCCTTTGTTTTGTTTACAACCATTCACTCTAACCAGGTCGCAGCCTGAAAACACTTTTAAACATCGTTCCTCGTTAGATATTTTCACACAGTAAATTACCATGACAAATGCTTCGAACTTAACCACCAATATCTCATCTCTACACAAATCGAAGACCCAAAACTAAGACAATCTTTTAACAAGCACATGACAAATAGTCTTCAGCAAATGATACCTCATTGATTATTCACTAGACAAACAAACTGTCAATATGTTAACTGCCAACATAATCAGTTGTCAACATATTTACCCCGCTGGTGTAATGAGTGAAACGTTGCCAAAGCCTCCTCATCAAAGTGTTAACAGCATTTTAATATTTGATTATTGGTCGCCATTGTTTCCTCATAACTAGATGCTAATTGTGGTTTCCTTGTTTTGAAATTCACAAAAAAAAAAAAATTAGATTCATATGTTGAACACTACCGACAGCTAATCAATTAACAAGACGGGAGAGCTCATTCGAATTCATAGAGACGCCGCGGTACACTAATTGCTGAAATGTCTGTAGATACATCACATCAAGTCCCCTTGTCCAGTTTGGTAATTTCTTCCATCAATATTGGTAATCAGCACGCAACGCAATGTCAACCGGCTTCATTCTTCAGAAAAACAACATTTCTGACTTTGGACTTTCAAATCGAAGTCATTAGGCCATTTTTTGGATCCATCATGGTACTCATCCCTTAAACATACATTGGATCCCCCTGTCGATAACTTTCCCTCCTAAATAGGCGTGAAAATTCATGTTTACCTGCAAAGATACCAAATACTGACATAACTCACATAAAAGATACAAAAGTATCTACAACCAGATCTGTGCATATCTTATAGTTTGGACTACTCAATATATTATACAAAAGCGCATGTAAATTAAGAATTCAAATTAATTAGCCGATGGAATTAATTGTTGACGCATAAGCCGCCTGTGGTGGGTGGGTGGTCACTGGTCGTTGCTGTGGTGAATAATTATTATAAATGACCACGTTCCCTTTTTAATTTTTTTTTTTTTTGTATGTAGAGGGCGAGGCTCTTGAGTGAGAATAGATATAAATGAATGATGAAGGGAAATATGATTCATTAAGTGGACGTAGAGTAATGTGTGATGATAATCTTATAAGAGCCCCACCATGAGACGTAGATAACAGAGCAGAGGTTATAAATGATTTCGAATTTCATTTTCCCCGGTTTGCCCTTTAAAATTGAGTGCGTGTGTGAATTTGACATCTCTGCGGCTTGGTGGCAGGTGGCAGTTTGATGTAATTTGACACCAGGTGCGGCGGCGGCAAGTTGGTGATTTGAATTTGCTCAGCGGTATATCCGGACGGTGATTTCATTAATTGCCTTAAGGTGATTGAAATGTAATAAAGGCGGTTGAGGTTGTGGTGGAAGTTAGTTTGCAAATTGTGTGTGTACACGTGTGTGTTGTTATATTATCCTGACATGCTTAGGTGAAGTGGAGAAATGATTGTTATTATACGAGGCGATGAGGAGTGAGATTTAATGTGGTAGGTGAGTGTGAGTTAATTGAAGTGAACATTAGGACTGATTTTACTTTAGACTTCTCGACTAGGGTTGAATTGAAGACCGATAAATCGACTAAATTTAGACCTAAACGAAAGACAGCTTACTTCATAAATAGTCAAGTTGCCATCAAAGATTCGGTCTCGTTATCATGTTAACTGCTGTAACAGGTAAACAAGATTGAAATGGCAGCCTACAGACTTCAATTAAAGGCCGTGAAGGACCAAGATGATAGTGTTTGAATCTTTTTATCAAAATTAGTCCGAATCTTTGAAGATATACAAGTGGTAAGTTGCAAAAATGTCGCCTGTGAAGTGCAGGACAATCAGAAAATAAGTGTTTTTGTAGATTTTTGCTCTTCCTTACCTCTACCGCTTCTACCCGGAGAATGCATCTTGCTGGCAATCCTATACATCACTGACTAACTGAAAGCTGAGAAGTGTTTCATGTTCATTTTGCGTGAATCACAGCAGCGACTGAAGATTGGTTCTTGTTTGACAAGCCTGAAGGCTAAAGCCTTGATCGTTACTTGACAACCATCACAATGAGCTCTGAGTCTAAGTGAGTCCCTCGGGACACCTATCTACCTAACCTTCTTGACTACCTACATGGATTATACTATATCCAATGGAGGTAGCTGCCTGATCTACAATCTTAGCCTAAAATTCCCTGGAAAGATCGGAGAGTTGAAATGTTTTGCTGATCTTCCTCATAAAAAGCCATCATTCCTTGAGCAGTATACTTCGGCAAAAGGCGAAGAATCATTTCCAAATTGGCTTGAAAAGTGGTCGTACACAAGGTATACAAGCCTTGAACCTTATAATATGAGGTACTGTTGGCCTTGTTTTGCTGTGAAAGACTTCAAGTGGCTTATAGGCTAAGTAAGTTCGGCTTACGATGCCAACATTGTAGTCATTAGTTAGTTGACGTTAGGAGAGTCCGGCAGCTTTGTGGACTGCGTTTGCGACATATTGGACTACTAAGCGAGGGGACACAGGTTCAAGCTCCAGAAAAGTAACCAACTGATTTTCGTGGCACCACGTCTTGGCAGGTAACGACAAACCTCCAAGTGATTAATCTACATGCACAACATGAATACTTGCCAGAAGATAGGCCCTGGCTTTCTATGAGCTGTCGCGCCAAATATTTGTACGAAAGAAGTCTTCAAGCTTATATTGACTTACATGATCTTCTTTAGGCTCGCAGTTCACTTATAAATGTTTAAAGACTTTATCTACGCCAAGACTCTAAGAATGTTTGAGGTGGTTCGACAACTGGAGGTTGATGTAACTACACGGTGGAAAGAACTGTCGGTTACGCCTTCAATCTCTATCTTAAAATTTGGAATGAATCAAGAAGTATTAAAACGTCTGGGAATAAAGACTCACATTTGTTTTCCATGGAGACCTCCAAAGTTTTAGAAAATTAACCCTAAATTTATTATCAGAAGAACTAGCCACTTCCACAGTAGGCTCTATCACCACAAAACTTAACTTCGGGACAGATATCAGAATTAGATTCCCTACTAGAGCCATACGGAAGTGCATAGTACCGAGAGAAACCGCTTTTTGTTGTAGTGGTTGGAGACACTAGGTTTTATTCGTTTCTCTCTACATTTTCGGCGACTTGTGGTTGCTGTTCCTTAATCGGCTTCGAACCTGCACAGTTCGGGTCACAATTTGCCACCGGTAGTAATGCACTTATACCATAATTCAGATTTCAACTCCAACTGTGAAAACTGATTAACTAACTCTGTCCTTTCACCAGATTTGTGTAGACCTCTAGAACACTCTTTTACTGGAACGACAACCAAGTAAGACGATCAAAGCACAGTGCAGACTAGTCAGACAATGGACCTCGATTTGAAGCACCTTCTGTAGCAAACTGTAGCAAGCCCTGGTAAATTTGAAGAGGTAACAGTTGCCCGGTCCTTTATTAGGATAAAGCCTGTTTCGACGATGTTTAAATGATGGCTGGTGACGCATTGACATTCTTAAATTCGGAAAGCTGATCAACTTGAAAATAACCGACCAATCGCTCTATGAACTAGCCCCCACAGATCAAGCCGATTCTCGATCTAGCCGCCATTGTGTGGACTCTTATGACATACATCGAAGCAAGATATGGTAAGGATACTTCTGGTAACATCATATCGTAAGAAAGCTCATATCCTCAACAATTATGTCATCTAGCAAAGAACTACCACAGGAGTCACTGTTGGCACCGCTTCCCTTCAAATCAAACATTTACGACCCTCCTTAGACAGTTTAACAAAATTCACATTCGTAACCGACGACGTCACAATAGCAAGTCAATACCAGAATGGAAGAGCAAAAGGTAGTGTTGGTTTTCAATTTCGAAATGAACATCTTACGGCTGGCAGCGACTCATCTGGCTTCGTTATGATTGAAAACCCTTAAGAAGAATCTTGAAGAACTCAACTTGTATCATATATTGTAGGTAAGATTCAACTGTGGCGATTTATTCCGATGCCCACTTGTCACTGGCGAGCTAAGCGGATAAAAAGGTCTGAAGGACCTCTTCGATTTCATAGAAGTAACTTCTTCCATAGTGAGCGGGGTTGATGAATAAGTAAATCCGCCCCCTGATCTTTCAAAATTATGAGCAAACATTTTAAATTTTTTCTAATCGCAACATTGGACATTCGAGACTACAAAACGTCTCCATCCACTTATCCCCGAGCCCAACAGCAATGCCAACGTCATAATCCCATGTGACATCGACAAAGCTAATGCCTCCCATCCTCCCACGAAACCCGTTATCAATCATAATCTCGAGAGAAACAAATCGTCAAATCCCATCGATCAATGTGATGTCACTCTGTTTTCGTTGCACTTATCCAATCCTTCCCCCGCATGGATGACATACAGCCCACCACATAGACTTCTCTGGGAAGTAAAAATGTCCCTCGATATATCGCGAAGCAATAAATCCCAATTTAACTCTTCTATTTCCCACATGAAGCTTCAGCTTCACACATCCCCAACACAGACAGGCACAAGCTGATTTGCATTCTAAAGGCATATAGGTCCTCTCCTGCGGCGAGGTGTGAAAACATAATTGCATTCGTCTCGTCCGAGTATCTATCAGATAAGAACGACTTTTGTATTCCATTCGAGCGCTGATTGATGGATTAGCCCCCACTTTGGGTGGTGACACCGAACCTCTTTGTTCCAACTTGAGTTGCAAATAACTTCGTCATGACATCATCATATCACGGAACCGTAATCTGATTCCGGAAATCGGGTAAAAATATACTCGTCACCTCATGATTTGTTGGATTCAAAGACATGTGGGCTTTCGACTTTTAATTTGTTTCAATAAAAATTGCCATCCATCAATAAAATTCCAGAATCGAGGAATGAATTGGAATTTTGGGTCTGGATCGGGGATGGTACTACATTTCTCCCTTTGCTCACTTCCATTTCCGATTCAAAATGAATTCTTCAAGTCATTGTTGTCGATGTGTAGGAAAACCGGGTCAATTCGGAAGCAAAAATGACGACTCACAGACAGATGCAAGGGAGGAAGCCAGAGCCAGTCAGCCATCATGACTTGGCAACTTTGTCATGCAATATTTCTCAATCGTCGTCGGTTCATGTAATCAACATCTGCTCTGTGGCGAGCCCTTATTTCTGCTGCCACCTCTATCACTTCATTAGCATATGTCAAACTTTTTGACAATTAATCATCATAGATACGTATATCATTGGCAAATGCATTCTGACAGTCATTTGACGCAGGCAGAGATGGGATGGGTTTTCCTGGTGCGTTTGGGTGGTTTAGGAGGGTCGTTGACTTTCATCACTGGTTTCACATACAAATCTTGTGATAGACAGTGTAGTCTGAGCTTTAAGTAAGGCTCATGCCTCAAGATCACGGTTTTGTTGGATAGCTTCTAGTAAAGTTGTTGTTCAAGTCTGACAAAGTATTTCTGTGTTTATCCCAAGCCAGATACACAACATCCTGCACCTTCTCACACCACTGACACATAGGTCAACCCATACACACATAACAGTCTTTGTGTTCCCCTCCCCCAACCACCAAAGAGCAATGAGGTCTTATGTGATAATTTCCAAACCATGTCACATGAGATAATTGATAATTCGCATGCGATTATCGCATCCCGGCCTAGACATAGTGCCAACAATCTACACCTGACGTTCACGCAATCACCATTCCCATGTCGTGCTTAACACTCCTACACTGTCATCGTTTTGTGTGCCACATTATCCCCCTAGCTCATCCTCTAATCGATTTGCTGGTCCTTCGCCGGTTCATTTTCATGCCAAACGACCATTAAAACTGGGCTACATGGCCCATGCCATGAATGATGGCATCCGTCTACGAATTATCTCTCACATGGCCGCGTTCGATTCGAGGAAGCATCTCTAATGAAAAGGAAATTGTTTACCCGTGTCTCTCGATGCTGGAGCACGCAACTGAAGTAAGAGTGACGAATGTTTTGCTTAAATGACAGCTGGCTGACACCCCCCGCACACAGATTCTTTTGTGTCGTGCGGTGGGCACGCAATTCTCCTACGAGGCTCAAATCGAATCGAACGGTTTCACGGAAGTCTCACCATGGTTTTTGTGGAACTTAATTAGGAGAAGGAGGCTTCGATTATGCAAAGCTTGCGTGTAGCACAGTCAAAACAATCACGCCGCACTGCATGGTTCTCTACTTTCGAATGCCAACAGTGCCTGGGCAGTCGTTAATCTTGGACTAGCGCCACGGATCAACCTACAAAACATGCCATGGAGCATTGTCTATCTGTGTTCAAAATCCAGCAGCGGCGGTCTTGCAGAGCTCTGTGTGGACTAACTACGACTCCATGGAATCGATATCACAATCACGCCAAATGCCTGTAGTTGCTGTTGTTGTTGCTATGATCGTCGTCGACTTGAATTCACAATTTTTGTTGGGCGCACATGCAACTACGAGGAACTCCAAAGCATGCGACCGTTCATGGTCGTTTAATCGATCGACGCATGCGCGCACCATTCCAAATGGAAGAAAACTTGCAAAAAGTAAATTTTCAAATGTGGGCTCAATGAGACAGGTTTGCACGACGACCCATGGACCGTTTGCGCACATTGCATGGGGGTTTCCGTGTGTGTGGATTGTGATTAGTTCGGCGCCTTTATTTTTGTTTCAAACCTCCTATTTACTCTGATGATGGGCGTTATTTACAAAGCCTACATGACATTAACTTTTCGAAAATATCTAGGCACGCTCCATAGGGGGTAACGTGTCAGTTTGATTGGAATTAACGCATGAGACACACAGATCATTAGAAAGGGATGTTTGGTGAGGAAAAATGACAATGTGATGGTACTAATCGTGAAGGTCTAATCCTAAGTGGCTCTGTGGCGGATCGATCGGTGCTTAAAGTACGGTTAAGAATCGTGTGCAACGTACATACGAGTGTATGGATGTAAATTTTCGCTTTCCCTCTCCCACGCTCGCTCTCTTTCTCTCTCCTCCCTCACACCCACTCTCGCGTTCACTCTCCCGCTTGATGTCTTTCCCTCTCTATCTATCTCCTCTATCGCATCCGCTGTCTTTCTCTCTCCAAGACCCCCTCTCACCTTCATGACATACATATGTATAGGAGAGGACCGAATACTTAAACAACAACAACAACAAGATCGCACAACCACACTATGTTAACACCCTGTTAACCACTGCAAGACTGAAGCTCGCCCAATCAGAAGCAGCCTTATAACTCGTTGTGTACAAGGACGAGGTCTTACGCAGCGCTTTCTTTAAACTGTAGGGTGTTCAGCATCTTCATTTTCATCTTTTGGCATTGCAACTCCCATACCTACAAGCCTATGGATTTATCAAACCAGCCTGAGGTGTTGTTGAACAGTTCTTCCAGATCCTGAATGAAGTGTCTTCCTAGCTCTGGAGGTAGGTAGGTAGGTAGAAGTTGTTGAAACTGGCAAGCCTGCCAGAAACACAAGTAGCGCGGATGCGCCATTTTAATGCCACAACTCATGTGACCTAGATGTCGAGAGCGTGGTTTTCAGGTCCATCCTGTGGAGTTCAGAAAATTAATAATGTTACGGAGTTTTGTCAGAAATCTTTTTTTTTATCCATTGGCAGGATTCTCTTTTTCCGAGGCTAGGTCCGAGATCACAAAGCGAGTTTCTGGGCATTGTTTGGATTTAATGAAAGTCGAGTCAAGCGCTTTTAGGGCAGTTAGAGACGCCTGCTTAAGTCGCACACACTGATTGATGACAAAAACCTCGACTTGGAATATGGACGAGTATTTACCAAGGCTGACTGAGAAGTTCGCACATGGTGATTCTCCAAAAATTCCGGAATCAGTTCTTATTTCCATTTTGGATTCGTCCGTATACCAGACGAGGTCAGGAGGTGATGGTTAGGGTGTGCGGTTCTTCCAATCCTCCCTTAATGGTATAACTATTGAGATGTTTTTGCAGTAGCATGTCGTCTGGATGCATTCTAAAGATTGTGTCGTGCTCCAGTGTTTCAAGCAGGGATAGGCGACCTCCTTTATAGAACGTTGGCTCAAAATTTCTTGAGTGCAAGAGTCGATGGATGCCTACGAGTAGTTTGGTTGTGGATGTTTGGTTGTGTCAGCAAAATGGTCACAAATATTCGCTATTTCACCCAGCTGGTCTCATGGACTACTGAGAAGTCAATCCTTGTTCCAAGCTGAAAACCTCTTCTTCTCTAAGCTTCGCGAACAGAGCGAGTCACTTCGCTAGACAGAAAGGTAACTAGAAAGAGAATCATGGCCAAATATGCTGATAAATCCTTAGTTGTTCTGTAGTCATACAAGAAGGTTGAAGACTTGAAGTGGTTTTCCAAGCCGAGAGCCATGCTGGCATAGGAATCTGCATCGACGACTAGGCAACAATCTGATCCCTTGCAGCCTATTCAGTGACATATGGGACAATGAAGCACTATTGACAATTTTTTTTCAAGGTTAGGCATTCATCTGCCCCTCATAGCGAAAACTACGGACTTCACTCATACCTTCTGCTAACTATTATAGAGCAAGCATGTTAACTTGTTTTGTAAACCATTTGGCACGTCAACAGTTTCGACTTAAAAGTCATCAACTTGAGTTACCATATGTGTTTTCTAACTTTTCCACGAATAAAAATTCCTCTGGCAATGCCTGCCCACAGGGTTCCCACTTGTTTACTCGATTATTTTAATTTTCCTTTCCCTCTTGTGTTGCCCTTTTGCAAATTCGAAAAGTGAAAGATTTATTTGGGAGCACGTTTGGTCGAGGTCCTTTGGTTAAAACGCCATTGTTTGCCACCAAATTTGAATATCTTGTCCGCCTGCGCAATCAAATCACAATGTTGTACTTTGCCACGCTTATTTGCATTTCTCAAGTAACAACCCATGAGGATTCAGATAAATGGATGGCGAACTCAATTAACGTGTTTACGTATGCAGAGTGTTCCACCGATGAGAATGTTGCAATTTGTGTGCCACGGACATTTTATTTGAAGAGGATCACACATCTTATCTGTATCGATGCGATCGGTAAACATGTTTTCTTGTGTGTCCTTTTTTTTCAACTTATCCACACTTTGGTTGGGTCCAAAGTGTAACGACTTCATTTTGGATTCCAAAACGCGTAATAAAGGAGCTTACGTGGATATGGTCAGCTACCTAAAGGAATGCTCTTAGTGTGTTGGCGGTTGGTGGCGACATGACAATTGATGGACATGGGTATCGCCAAATACATTTGGAATGCTTACACTTTGGGTGTATTAATTTCTTTGAAACGGTTCCTATGTCCAAATTGTAAATCCTTCCACCAGAACATTGAGAATTTTATTTAATTAATTTAATTTTGTTTTTTTAATTAATTGGGGAATTTACGAAGCCATGGAAGAATAAAAAAAAAACTGTATTTCCAATTTAATTAGTTATTTTTTTGCGGAACGACCTTTTCTGTCTCTCGCCTCGACGTAAATACCTCATTAACTGTACACTCTTCAATGGAAACAAAGTTTACACTGTGTAATGTAACTTTTATTTGTTAAATTAAAAAAAAAAAATTGTAATGGATTACAGTGAGAAAGTAAATAACAATACATTCCGATGAAATACGGTGGAAATTAATGTACACTTTGCGATTGAAACAACCTCTGACATTGACAATGTTGTCGTTGAATAGGGTTGCCAGGATGATAAGGGAATTGCTTTGAAAAAATAGTTTATGGAGAGAACACTCTTTAAGTTCAAATAAAAGGTTAAATGAGCATAAACAAAGGGCAGGAACGATGGCGCTGAACGTGTTAAAAGAAATGCGTGGAAATCACTATAACATTTCATCAAAATCTTGAAAGCAACCCTTCACTCTGTTCCATGAAGCACCATCTGATGATAGGTAGAGGTTGAAGAGGTGGCTGCATCGCCTTCACTCGGATCTCTACGGATTCATTGTGTTCCTCAAACGAGGAATGTTCAGTCTGAAAAGCCAAACAAAAAAGTGAGTGCCATTACGATCAAAGAGGCTGAACCTCCCTGAACCATCCTGAATTCGTATCAAATTTTAAAATGGCTTTTGGTGGCTTCTTAGACAGGTCGCCCAGGTCGTTGAAAAAGTATTCACCGAGGGCTTTCTTCCGACACACCGATGAACGACCTGAACAACTTTATTAAATCCATAGGGACAGGATGGTTTGTACCGCAGAAGACAAGCCTAACAGTTTTATACTCTTTAAGCGGGTAGGGTATTACAATAAGTCTGTAGTGACCTGAGTGTGGCGTAGAAGCAGTTTCTCTTTGCCAGCCCACGTACATAACTTAACCTAACAATAAGGTCTCCAAGTGGAAGTGGTGCGTTAAATCATCACACACCTATCCCAATTCGATTACTCGACATTGACATAAACATCGAAACCGCTGGTGAAACTTATAACGTGTCGGTTTCCACTCTTACAGTATTTGATTTAATAAATTTCATCAACGACTTGGAGCAAATGTACTTAACTTGACAGAAAAGGCTATTGTTTATCAATGAAAATTAAGGCTCCAATATTCCTAGGAATTCAACCACGTATTAGAGTCGAAGTGCTTTGTTCATCAACCGAACCAATCCTCATCCAAGATCCGCCAGTCGTCTTATAAGATTCTCATTGAACATTATTGGAACCTTTGACCACCTATAAGCTTCTTCATTACTTGCTCAACTACTAGGCAAACGTCTCAAAGTCAATTTGCCGATTCTGTTTGGAAAATCAAGAAATTGCGAAACGTATCTTGTGCGAATGTCCCGCTATACCTCAAAGCAGGCTAAAACACTGCAATATTCAACCACTCATCCTGAAGCACAATTCTGAAGTTCCTTCATCACCCCGATCATACTTATCACAACATTTTTCCAGCAGGATGCTACTTTCTATACTTTGTTGACGTCTTTGCAACTTACTTTGCTCCGGTATTAGACACGTTAATGTCCACTCTTATTCTTTTAACCACCTCTCTATTGAGGACGTGAGACCCCGATAAGGAAACGTCTATTAATTAGGATTTGTCTACAAATTGACTCCTCTTTCACTCAACATTAATCGGATCTCATCAAGGATCATTGGGGAACCCACACTGCTCACAGAATCAGCAGGTTCTTGCTCTGAATTATCCTCCTTCTAATTCAAATGTAACGTGCACAATAAACGATGACACTTTATCTCCTTACAAGCCTTTAAAAACAGTTTTTATACTTCTGTTCGTAAACTGGTTGTTGGTGTGATGAACACAATTTACGGCGGACTAAGGCGTCAAGGCACGCATTTAAAATTCAAACTAATGTCGACAACTTTTTTACCTGCGCCATTATAATTCTCGAATAATTTGAACATGTTACCCCGCTGCTGGCAACTCTGTTGTTAGCATTCATACTCCTCGACCAGGATCCTGTACCCATATGCATCTGTTTGCTTGTTGTCCAGAGAAAGTGCACCAACCTCCCTTTAATTCATTTGCCTCTCACACAATTCAATTTAATTCACATTTCGTGTAAACTAGCGCTTAACATTTTTTTTTTTAAGGGAACCCTTACAATTGGGTTCCACACAACGGTAGGTAGGAGGAGGATGGAAAATAAAAATAAATTTCAAAAAAAAATTATTTATTCCGTACACGGGCGTTATTTATTGATGAACCACAATGTGGGTACCGCAGCCTCAACCTGTGTTCCTATCACCGAAGGCCCCTGCAACACTAGCGTTCTTTGCAACAACAAATTCGAAAAAAATTGATATGTCCCGATGGAACCACGGATTTGTTGAGGCGTGAACGCCGCCGAGAGTGACAGAATAGTGGGACATGGATTTAAAGTTATTTGGTTGCTTGTTTTGAATTGTAAATGGTGTAACAGTTCAGTTTTGAAGGGGTTCTTGGACTTTGGTGGTTGTTTGGAATGCTTCCCAGTTGAATGACGTTTTTTTTTTTTTTTATAACTTATCGTTGATGTTGAGTCAACCTGTCTCATTTGTCACCTTTTCTTTGTGTGTAAGTGTTGGACAAACACAATGAAAACTGAATTCAGTGTCGACTGTGGACGATGTCAAAATTTATCGCTCAACGTAGAGAATTGAGTTAATTCAACATGAAAGGTCATGTTAGCGCGCTCACCTATCCGTATCATGTTGTGTGTGTATTTCATGGTGCATGGACAAAGTATAGATACACGGAGAGAAGTTCAAGGTGTTGGCATAGGATTAACAAGCGTTGGTGTTGAATTGGGTCTAGATTTTGGAATCAATAAACAGCCAGTCGTACACCCCATATGTGAGCGTCCGACTTGAAGACGCATGGGATAAGGTTGGTGTCCAGAATGACTGTGGAGAATTATTGGTACTGTTGCCATTGCTTATAATTCACAGTATTTCTTTTGATGCAATCCACGAGCCATTTAACGAGACTTAAGTTCAAAGGGGCTACGATATGCATTAGATCAAGAGCCAAAACGGTCAAGTTAAGATTTCTGGTATCCAGAACTGACCCTGGTTAGAATTTTCTGATCATGGCTCTAAAACTACTTGAAGAGCTTGTGCGAGATTCAGGCAAAAACCTTACAAGCGGAGACTTAGACTCCGTCAGTAGCTTAGAAATATAAGATGCATGGTGCAAAGTCAGGCGCTTTAATTCTTGCTTAATCACTTCCAAAAGAGTCTGAAAATTCAAGACCTTGCTGCCTCTAATTGGAAAACCGAAAACTCCCTAGTCTTGTTTGAGTCCAAAGCCACAGTGGGATCACAGGAAATTAGATCTCCGATGGACTTAATACACAAAGTTCCGAGGAAGATTTATCAGGATCCAAGCCCGGTTTAAGGCTTCCTTGGGCAGGATTTACATTCGTCATTTACAACTCGTCAGGTTGCGGAATTTTGGACATCTTTGAGCAAGACACGACCCACTACGCCTTCAGTAAGTAACTCCTTGATTTGCATCTTGTGAGAATGACGACTTCTGTGATCGCCCGGCCTACGTTGAAGAGAATTTTCAGGAATGATGCGACAAAAATTGCTGCAACATGATCCACACAAGCCTTAAGAAATATTCAAACTGTTGAGCAGAGAGTCGCTCAACAACATTCTTCATAGCAGTAGGGGAAAAACGTCGCCTTAGAGATAGCCTCTACTCAGATCATATGTCTTCTTAATCCACATCTTTAGCTAGAGTCTACTAACGATTTATCTAAGCCTCGTAATACAGCCAGGCTACGTTGCCAAAATCACCATTTCTGTTGATGAAAATGCCCAGAGCTCCTATTTTTGTGTCGATCTTGATCTGTTTGCTCCGAACAAGGTTTTGGAGCACAGTTTTGAGGGATCATGCAAAAGCATAAGGCATTTCTACAAGTGTGTAGACTTCTCTGCCAAATATTGGTATGAAGGCCAATCTGACAATTCGCCAGAGAGTTGCAATACACATCAAAGCCATGTCAGCAGGAAAAATGTTCTCCAGTGCAACTGGTCGAACCAAGTAATTTGAAGCCCACTTGACCACAAAACTGTCCAAGATTCCCTTGAATAAGAAAAGTCCTCGAACTTGTAATCCTACAGCTCCGAACGTCTCCCATGCTATAGATAAGTTTGTTTCACAACCGGAACTCCTGGATAAAGTAAGAAGCGGCTTTGTATTACCGTAGGCTCCTCTGAGTAAAAGTCGAAGGAAAGATGAAGGTCCATTGTGTAGGACACTCGCTGCTTAACCTTTAGGATCATACAGAGTGGTTTCGACAGAACAGCTAGAGTTAGTGAAGGGATTCTTCTTCTTGACTCTCTTCAAGTTAGGCAACGAGGGGATGAAAATTTCGCAGATTTTAGTTGAAGTAACCACTGACATGATCCTGTTTCCACTGCTACAGAAGAAGGCCTCCTTTCAACAGCTGCGAGTGCAACTTCATTGCAAAGCACGATCCTTAAACAGTTCTTCCTCAGAACACACTGATTCTACCACTAACTTCACCGCCACTGTAACTTCCCAATTCCAATCCATTCGCACTGTTTCGAACATCCATTCATCAAGAAATAAATTTTCCAAAATGTCACCCCAAAACCTTTCTTTCAGTGCATCCATCCATTTACACTTATCGCCAGTCCCGCTCAACAGCTTCTTATTGAAATCGCCAAGGAATAAAAATTATCAAATTTATGCATTTCACAATTCCAAGGTGGCAAGGACTACCGATCGATACAAGTTGTGCGCCATGTCGTCCGTGCAGCAACCTACCACCTCTGTGTACCCAGGGGAATGCCCACTCGTCCGACGAAGCTCAGAAAACCCACCGCATAAATATAAATTTACAGCCAATGTACCTGACACCATGAACAGAGGCACAGGCACTGACTTCAGCTTCCATGGTGCCACTCCTGTCCGGCCGTCGCGTCGTCGTCCTGTCCCCCCTGACACACCATGCAACTGAACTCCAAGGAAACGGCACAAAGCGTGTTTTTTGTCTTAAGGCGACATTCGAATTGGTCTCTGGACGTTGGCGGCACTGGTGACAGCAGATATCGCATAGATACATCGCTAACTAACAAACTATACACAGCAGCTAAGAAGCAGTTGGAGCCCACTTTGCATATCCCGAACAAGTGCGGAACCGAAACCGAAACCATACGTTGTCGTCTCGTTGCGGCCCATAAATGATATGCAAATATTTCGAGCGGAACAACTGGGCAAAGGGTTCGCAAGTACTATTCTGGAGCGCTCTGGTACTATTACCAGATCTCGAGCGATTATCCCCTCAACCCCCCACCACTCTATACAACGACGTCAGTGCAGCTATTATGCAATCGATTCTCAAAAGAAAACCTTGGAACAGGTTTCCATTTTATTACTTCCATTTTGGACCAAGCACACGGACCTATCTGCCGCACATAGAGAGATACTTTGTGCATTTCTCGAAACTATTATCTCGATTGGTTGGCCATTTCGGGAATTTGGAAAATTACTCCCGGCTGAGGAGAGTGCTCGGTATAATGGGCGCACTGCTGCTCACCCCAATATTTGGCATAGATGTGGATCGGGTTGCATCTCATTAAATGGGCAGCAGTGTGCAACGAATGAACCACCAAAAGAGTGTTACGGCTCAAGGCTACTCACTGGAGTGGGCCATTGTTTGTTCGTTTAGAGCCTTGCAGGGATATTATTTGGAAAGTTTTACTGTCATAGGACACACACTCACAGATAATCGCACAGATGGCAGACGGGACCAAACAGAAATGCCTTGAGTGGGCGGAAATTATGTTGAAAGTTTTATAGCGACCAAAATTGCAGGAGCTCGCGGATAACATTCACTTTGCCCGAATGGAAAACGAGGATAATTTCGCGTGCGGGAGTAAATGAGATTGCTGGTGATAGTGGTAAATTCTTTAAGTATCAGTTCTTGGGTTTCTTCGAACAATTTGCCAGGGCACGGCGCAGTGCCACAAGGTGATGGTGTTCGGTTTTACGATTGTGTAACGTAATGCCAAGCGATTGGGTTTTGTGGTCGAAAGTCGAAAATTATTATTGAAAGCGTTTTACCATCGTTATCGTGGTTGATACAATGTTGTGTTCTGTCTTTCAATGGGATGTTGTGTGGAGCAGACACCTTGCTAAAGCCGGATGCGTTGTAGCGCCTTGTGCCGTTTAAATGATATCTTGTTTCAAGTCATTTTACTATAATGGGACAGAAGTCTTAAAGAACAACATTTGAGCCCCTTTTATGCGCCACATTGTCAAATTTCATAGCAACTAAGTTACACTTTGTAAGACCTTGTGAGGCATCTACCCGAGTGGACAAGAATGGGAAGTCGGGACAGTATCAGGCAAGCAATCCATAGCTATCAGCACTGATGATGAGTCCACAATGGACATTGGTGTAGCACGTATCTTTTCTGACTCGCTGGGCATTTCTAAATAAGTCAGACTTCCGGACCACAGCAGTGTCTATCAGGCGAAGGTCGCACAGGAATATGATATTTTTCATCGACAGCTAGGCAACAACAAGAGCGATAACAGTAATTAAATCAAAGCTTGTGAAGTGTTGTCGAGAAAAACTTGAGGTTCTTGGAACGCAACATAAAGGAGGACTTTGTTAGATCGCTAGACATGAAGGCATACCATTGAATGAGAGGGCTGATGAATTGGAAAAAGTCGACTATTTGGTAAATATCTCGCCTTGCACACTTCGGCACGAAACATTTGCGTTGCACCAAACTCTAGCCACTGTTTAACAAGGAAAAGACCCATAAAGTTGTTCAAGAGTCGGAAAATCCCTATATACCCTACCCATTGCTCTTCCACACGAACAAACTACGAGTAACAGACTTCTGTAAAAGTCACGGCGTCGAGGAAGTTCATGAGGATACAACCCACTTTCTTGCCACCCCCTAGGCATACTTTTCAATAGGTACCACAATGGGTCTGTATTGACCTGTGTGTTGCGCAGAGGTTCCCTCCCTTTACCAAACTACACAAGCCCATTTGGAAAACAAAGGTTAACGTGGGAAACTTTGAATATTCATCAAGCTAGCTTCTTCCTTACAATCTGAATCAGATGTATGACAAACTGATTGAAAGCAAGATACAGCTCATGGTGCTGCTTTCGTTCTATTATCCGTCACAACTTCCATCGGTTTGGAGGCCCAAAAGACTAATTCCTTTCAGGCTTCACCCACTTTTTCTTATCGGAAACCATAGACATCAAATTCAAAGATATGTGTTGCTGGTTCCAAGCTGGTATTGCCAATTTGGTGCTGAAACCTACACATTCTCGACTTATAGTTTACGAACCTTCAGCCACTACTCTATACTACCAAGGGTCACCCTGTATTTCTCTCTTAAAAGACAATCATCTACACAAGACACGAATGAAGCTGAAGTAAGATCAGATGCAAACTTAAAGAAAACACGACGAAAGAAGACTAAAGCAGTGCTCTTAGGACAGCCATGTTGAACGGCCTTAAATAAAGCTTTAGTCCGCAATCATTAAGACTTGATACAGAGAGTGTCATGGCTTTGCATTACCCTTTCAGCTGCTTTCGACATTAGATTTCATCTGATTCCCATAGACAGGAAATTGCCAGGCAGGGCTCAACTCTACACGCCTCACTAGCAGTAAGATTCCATATCCCCCTCTGAGCGGTTGAAGGACAAATTCACTCACACTTCCTGCAGAAGGCAAACCTCCAATGGAGGGAGTTAACCACCTGGAAGATATGGCCGACCTACGATAAGACTAGAACAAACGATGTCCTAAACAGAGCACGCCCAGATATCGCCAGAATCACGGCGTTAGTAACGGGGCATTGGCCAATTGAAGACCAAACTAGGCATCCCATACAACCCCCACTACCGCAGCTGCGGAAACGAAAATGAGGAGGAAAACCTCTCCCATTTCCTCTACAAATGTCCGGCACTTGCAAGAGCCAGACTGCGTGCACTAAACTAAACCACTTTTCTACGACCTTACTCCACCTCTCAGAAGTCGAACTTGTAGGCTGTATCAAAATGGACTGTAAGTGTGTTTCTGTCTCAGGTGTAGACAGCCATTCTAACCTAATCTTACCTTACCTGTGAGTCCGTTTAGTCAGAACGACGCTCTAGATATCTTCAGAGTTTGTGCAAATGTATGGACCTACTTTGATAGTACGGAGCTAAACTTAACAGATCATAATCGTCAATGACCCTGACTTGGCGTCGGACTAACGTATTTATGTCCCAGAACCACAAAGTCCTTGTTAAATTCGAGCGACTTAGTAAACGACTTTTCTTAACCAGCTTTTCGCAGTTAAAGTGGAACAGAAGTCCATCACTTAGACAAAACATAAGTCAATCAATCACTGTTGGATCCTGCAGTTCCACTAGCTCGACTTTGGTTTAACCAAATCCCAGGTATTCGCACAGATGCTTCCCAGAATCATTTGAAAAATGAATTGACTGACTATTCCTCAACACTATCGCTGAGCTTCCGTTTCATTAGATTTCTTTTTGATTAATGTTTTAAAAACAAAAATCGTTTGCTACTCCCCATCAATTCATAGATAAGATATCCATCCCTCCCCTAGCTGTCCAAAAGCGAAAACAAGGAATGATTTTACCAAACCCATCATCAATATTACCTCCCACCACCGCTTAACCTTCCTCATCATTTCATTTTCCTTGCTACCTCGACCAGATACAAATTTATTATCCTGGAAGAATCAAATGCCACTTGAACTTTCCTAGATTCCTAACCGTAGGTTGAGTCCTTGGCGGTAAAGCATATCCTGCCGCTTGTCTTCTGCAAAAATGGTGCACAAATTCAAAAGAATTATTGATTTACTGTAGATAAAGGGTACACTCTCTCGATACACTGAAGCATATTGCCTACCGTTCCCTATCCCACCCTAAACGTGCTGAATGATGAACGACTTGGAAAAGTGTTATTACCCCAACCCCGTTTAAAATTGAATATTTTATTCGCAAACTATCGATTTCGTCCTGCGAGGAGCCTTCACTCAACCAACTGAAGTACATTTCACATTGACGTTGGAACCTCCACCATCCTGTGTATGTGTTGTTTATTTATGAGTCTAACTGAGCAGCACCATGTTTACCGGTGCACTCGTTCCTTTCAGAATGTGCATATTTAATGCCAAGGAATCAGGACCGATCCGATACGTCGACCGCCCATTTGGCTTTGTGTCTTTCTTCCTTCTCTTTTGCAAAGTGAAGCAAGTTCTGTAGTTCCATGCTGTTGACTTGACAGTTTATATAAAAAAAAAAAAAGCAAAACAATTTCAAAGACGGAAAGAAGGAACCGGAACCAAGTGTAAATAAACAAAAGGGAGAGGGCTGCGGGGACAAAATATTGCCAATAATCAACTGGAACCGCTTCCGTTTTGGAAAGTTAACATATTATGAACGACCTGCCAATAGCTGCTCAATCGGGGCGAAAGGGGTTTTTGAAGCGGTTAAAGGTGTGTGTAGTGTAGTGCAGGCTTCTGCTATGAGGGTATTAATTCATGTCCGTGGTACCACGGAGGTTATATTAGTTTTTATGATTTATTTTTATGAGCGGTTATGGGTTTGGTGGGGTTTTAAAATACGACCGGTGGCGATGTAGATGGTCGAGTGATAGTCGAAGGGAAGTGAAACCTTTGCAAAAGAATTCTATTGTCTCCGATGCCACCAGAATCATACTCCGACAATGTATACTTGGTCAGAAGGGAACGAAAGGCTTGACCGTCTGTGCGTTCTTCGGACTTCAAAGCTCCCAAACAGAGTTGTACTAATTCCTACTTTGCAAACCTGACTGAATGAAATCCCGGTTAAAGCTGTCGTAACCCATCTTAAAGGAAGGACAAGTGAAGTGAAGAACTCTACTCGATTCTTCGGTCTGATGTAAATATAGACGATGCAAGAGCATTAAGCGCAGAATCGTCAAACACAACCGCCTTATTTCGCTTGACACCCCTGGTATGGTCTTAAATTTGATTCTTTTGGACAGCTCATCTGAGTTTGAAGGCACGAAACTGTCATCTAAATGACTAAAGCCCGCGAGCAAGTGTTTTTTTTTTTTTTCCAAAATCAGTAACCACCTACGCTAGTCACTGTGTTTTTGGAGCTTTTTGGCTCTTCTGAGACAATGAGAGCATCACACACTGGTAAGAGCTCGAATTCATGCGAAAAATTAACATTTTTAGTTACGAAGAAAGGAAGCACAGTGTCACTCCTTTGAATCTTTATTCTAAGAAACAAAAGAAAAGGGAAGCATGTGCCCCGGCCTTGAACGACCTCTGCTCACGCGTCAACTTAGTTGTTGGAAGTTCCTTTAAACCATTAGAATCCATGACCGAAATGTCTAGATGGGCTAGTTACAAGCAAGGAGGAGCTTCTCACTTCAAAATTATGATGGACACAGAAGCTGACTGCTAATGCGAGGAATCCCGAACTGAACTGGCACACGATTGCAGTGTATTCCGAGATCCGAGATCGAAACCTAGGAAAATGGTGGAAGAACGTAACTAAGCCGGAAGGATCATCACTGTGTATATTGATAGTCGTGCTCTTAAGGGTCTCAAGTCAAAAACAGTCCAATCAAAACGGATAAAACTTTGCAAATGGTAACTAGAAGAAAAATCGGTGGCCATGATCAATAGAATCAGGTTCGATGAACGATGACGAAATTATAAGAAGATCATGTACAAGTTTGGACGGTTAGAAAATGTCTCTTGCTCTAGTCAGGGCTCTCTTTCACAATGGACCTATCACTGGTCTAAGTGTGCTGACAACAGCTGGTAGCCACTTCTACCTACTCGGATCTCTATTTGGAAGACTTGAGTTTTGTCATGAAGATATTCCGTGAAGCTGCGACTGGACTTTGAATCAACACAGTCGAGATTAGCGCTGTTGTACTACCGATAAAAGCCTTGGAATCAACAACAACACGATCCATGTTGGAAAGCAACGCCGCAGGTCTCTTAACGAGACCGCTGACAGATGCCATGTTTCTCTGTGCTTAGCCGAGAGGAAGACCTGCTAAAGGAAGGAGCGAATTGGAACCTTTCTATAATCGATAAAGGTCTCCTTTGATAGTTAAGCCAAAAGAATAGCAAACAGCACGTGGAATAGAATCAGCACTTGTCTTTCGTAGCGACAGACCTGGATCTAAAAAGAACTGGAGGACTTCTATCTATCAATGGGAAAGGCCCTTTGTAGGGCACTGCTTGATAGGCAGGCATAGAAACAGAAGCAGGAGGAACAGTCACCTACTTTCTATGCACCTGTTCCGCTCCATCAAGACTGGAAAGGAAAACTCTCGGGGAGTACTTCTATGGATATATCAGCAACCAAGCCAGTCTCGGGTTGAAGTGGTTCTGCAGCCCGTATGGAGCAGAAGAAGTTGCGTATCTTCCTTTTGAAAAAAAAGGAAATTACTGGACCTACATTTTGGTCTCAGTTTGCCCCTAACTTAAGAGGGCTTAGCCATTTGCCTCACTTCACCTAACCGGTCGCTATTCATGCGGATTGACTGAGAACAGCCATGATTATTGTGAAAGGAGCAAGGACGATGTTAAATTTGAATCTACTTCTTGGAAAGAAGGGACGTTTTGAGAAGTCCCTCAGGCTCATATCTTCCTCAGACTGGTTCTGCAACAACAATCATTTCCTTGTTCAAAAAAATGCTCACGGTATGCAGATGATTGAGTTTGCATGCCTAACCCAACATAGAACTAATCAAGCTTACAGCGAGAGATTTTCGATGAAGTTTTGATGACACATTTGAGAAAAGATCTAGTCGAAGTCTAAAAGTGAATTGATGTCGAAGAATGAGTTATCTGTCGACAGAGTTTGGCAGAGGACAACAATGTCAACAGGATTTTCGTTGCTTTTAAGGCAACACAAGTGCAACCATCACAAACATTCTTCCCGCTGAATTCGATACTCATTTGTGAAAACTTTGCAATATGCACGTTCCACTTAAAAGCCACACACTTCCAGTATCAACGACTAACCACTCGGGCACATCCATCATGAAACCACATCACCTCTTACCTCTCACCTCCAAATGCAATTCCTTCCAATTCTCCATTTATGGTTCGAACTTGCATTCGTTTCCTATTACATCATTATGCATCCAATCACCGCCACGACGAGGTGTGTCCAATTCCAATCAACAATCAATTTGCCCATCCGTGCACGGCCAACACACTCAAACACATTCCACTCCATTCAACCACTTATACACTTTTCGATCTTTCAATTCTAGAACCGCCTCCTACTTCTGACTTAATGCACCCATCAGTCAGTCAATCTTCACCTGATGTCAAGTCAAACTGCATCACGTCGTCGTCGTGTCGGCTGACGAGTGCGTCTATACTTGTCCCGCCGCCGCCAATTCCCCCCCGGCTTCGTCGACATTTCGTCAAGTAGAAAATTAGTTAAATCCATTCCACATGCTTAGAAGTATAGCACCGGTCCCCGTCTGTCAATGTGCCCTCAGTCTAAGGACAATCACCGAGTGAATCACCGCCTGAAACTGACAACTATTGGCTATATCGATGCACTCGCACAATATGTCATTTGTGCCGCACCGCCATCACGGTAATCGGCTTAAGGCGTGTGCGTGCGAGTATTCGCTTGCAACAATCGCGCAACTGATATGTCACATCTGTGACTGTCTGTCATTTGTCAATTATCGTGCAAGCGATTGTCGATCGATGCCGTGTAACAATTAATCCTTTTTCCACACACACACACACGTCGTGTTCGTGCTCCATCGCGAGCCACCGATCGAATTACTGTCAGCGCGCACATCTGACACCGCGTTGACAAGCGCGGCGTTTGAATTGAATCGGATTGAACCGAATTCCTTTTGATTGTGAGGTGTTGAAAAGGAGTTCTTTAATCTGTGCCGTGGCCCTGTGTGGGTTTTTAACAAGACCTCGGTTCCTTGTTTCCGTGTATCTTTGGTGAAAATCTTTCCGTCATTTCGAGACTTTTGACATTTAAGCAGAGATTTGCACACACACACACCCTTAGTCGCATTCGAATGTCATCTTATCGCGGGTAAATGACATGGCTTTTGCCTGTGTGCGAGACAAGCGTAGGCTTTCTTAATACGCATTAAATGTCATTTTAATGTTTCGATGGTGGTCTTGCCTTATCGGATGATGATACACCTGTGCGCAGAGGCCAAAAATGTATCTTTTTATGCCCAAAACCCCTCCTCTCGACGATGTAGTTAGGTGGATGCCATTCGTGCCTTAATGCTTCCTTTATGTGCAAAGAGAAACTCTGCTGCACACATGGGGTGGGCTGGAGATAGGTGTGATTTATTGCATTGGTTCCTGAGCGAGAAAAAAACGACTTAGTAGGCAAAGAAATCCTTTTTCAGGGGCTTGTAGCATCATAAGATAACAATCAGTTGGAGATATTACATTTGTGACACTCTGGAGTGGGTCGTACTGTGAAATTTGCATGCAACATGAGCATGACACAGGCAGAGATACAGATTAAACACATACGGTATTGAAAAGCGGTAAACAAGTGTGTGTGGGATAATTTCGGGACACGTAAGTACGTAAAGTGTGTTTGGATTTCTGAGTGCTAATGGCTGTCGATCTGTCATCGAAGTGTAGCTTTTCTGCGATACACTTCCGGCCCTGTAAACCAAATCTTCCTGAATTTCAGGTCCAGACTCACCAACTTTTTATCGACTTCAAAGTCTCATTGTCTTGAACTCTACTGATGACCTTTAACTGAATCTAGGACCGCGTCAAAAGTGTTCCAACTGTGTTGCGCAACGGTGGAGGAAAAGCAAAGCAGGGTGCAGTTTGGAAGCAGATCTTCCGAACTTTTTCAAAAATACATCAGATTTCGACAGGGAAACGTGAGTTCTTTTACCTCGTGTTGGAGCATCTGTTAACCTGGAACGCACTTTCATCAATAAATGTCTAGAGCGGCTGAGTAACACAGATGGCATTGACATCATCAGTTGCTCCCAGTGTGCAGTTTTGAAGGATTTCATGGCGACTGATGAACAGGTGAAACCAGTTGGTTTTGAAAAACCAACAAACAAAGCACAATCGGTCCACCGTCTAGGACAAATTGTAACTGTTGATAGCTATGACCTCGAAGTTATTAAGCAGTTTATCTACCTCGGAGTCGACATCAACACCACGAATAACATGCTAGCACAGGTTCAATGAAGACACCCCTGAAAACCGTTGCTGCTTTTGTTTGGTGAAACAAACGCTTTCGAAATTCCTTACTGCAAAGACGAGATGTAAGCTCTACAGGACCCAACTGTGGTCCACGACACGAGCTATGCCCGACTCTCCTGCATGTCTACGTGCTAAAAAGGCATCCCTTCCTGTTGCTCTGCCCTGTTTGTCCCCTGCGGCACTGCCAGTCAAGGCATTCCTTCGAAGAGGCAGGCTTGACGATTCTTTACTTCTTTCTCTCCCCACTGCCGTTTCCCGCTACTTCTTCCTTTGTACGCTGTTGTTGCATTAAGCTTGTGATAACCTCACTTGCAGTCTTCCCCCCTTTACTCGTGGCCAGCATGAATGTAACCTGGCTTCTTGCAGCCACTTGACCGCCAATTTCTCTTTCCAAGATCAGAATGGGTCATAGTTAAGTTAATTAAGCTAGTTTTAAGCGTTTTTTGTCTAGCATGTAAGATTTAATGAATTTAATAATAAAAATGCGTTAAAAATGAAAATGAAATGAACTTGTAAAGGTTCTCCCTGAAGCATCCATGTCCCGACAGGAATTGTGTTCGGAAATAATTTCCGTCCCCATGCTTTCTTCTAATCCGTTCTTCAGCGTTGAGAATCAATTAATGTTCTTCTATCAACTTCCTTGTTTCTAGGTCGATTGACACACGGCTTATCACACTTTTCGCGTTCGCTGAGACAGTTCTGAAGGCGCAGTATACCCTTAAGGATGATTTTCTCTGCTCCGAGTTCATCCTTCTAATGTACGACTCATGGCACGTTGCTAAAGCCCATTTTGGACCCTTATCCTGTCAATCAGAGGATACCTTTGAAGGGAAAAATTCGAGCTTATAAACGAAAAGATACAACCTCTATGAGCTCTATCAAGATGTGGATGTTGTCCAAAAAGCCATGTTGTCTCGTCTATATCGAATGAACAAGAATGCTCCAGCCAAGACGATCTTCGAATCTCAGTTCCTAGGTTCCAGACGAAAAGAAAGATCAAACCAAGTGATTGAGAATGATGACAGATGAAACACTATGCTGTCTCAGCCAGAAAGACTCTACTCGGGTCGTGAGTCCATTAGGTAATCAGAAGATGCTTCGGTGGGTTCCAAGTTGTTTTCAATTTGACGCGTCTTGTGATGGAATTCCTGCTAAAAGGAGTGTGGACGCAACAAACGCTAACTCTTTTGGAATCCATTCGAACTCCATACGCTTCCGACTTGTCAAGGGGTCTCAGTTTGTGTCAGGTACCACCGATCTCGCTCCTCTTACCTTCGAACTTGTCTCAAAATGGTGTAAACATTCGCTATGTGGTTCTTATCCAGGCTTTAATTTTTAATCCAAATCGTTGTACTTTCATGGAGTTCATCCTGAGGATACAATTCCCCAAAGTACCCACTTATTGTCAACTTCAATGTCAATTGCAATTCACTTGGGATTCAGATTAATTAACATAGACTTTGGCACGACGAACGAGTGTCGTTGTAACCTGGTGGGAAGTAACGAAACGTGCTCTAAGGCAATTAATTAATTAATTTGTCGACCTGTCTCTCCAAGGCTATAGCTTTGCGGTAGACATAAAAAGCGAAACAAGAAAAAGACAAAAGAAAAAAACTCCTCGAAGGAGAGATTGAAGTAACCTTCATCCACACCAACTTGCTTCAAAACGAAACGTCTCCACCGTTGTTACCCCGGTTGCCGGTTGCCGGTTGCCGGGTGTATCTTGTATCTCAACAAACGAGATAAATTAAATGGCATGTGTAAAAGCGGTGATTACAATGCTCTTTGTGATACCTTCCCTTGTCGATCTCCTTTCGTCTGGGACACGGTCCAGACTGGACGGGATTGTGTTTTATTCTTTTATTTACCTATTATTCGTTCGCCATTCGATTGGAAAGGATATTGCCATAATCCAACAGTAGTAGGGATTAGCTTCGGTTCCATTAATTTTTTTTTTCTCCGATTACTGCACCCTGAATCCGAGAGTGACCAAATTTATCTTATCGACTTTGGTACTAATTTACGGCCAATTAACCTACCGGCAGGACAAGGAAAACAAATTTCCCTTCGGACGCAATGTCGCAGTGCAGCTGCAGTTGTCCATCTAGACATCAGTGTGTGTGGGGATACCATCATTGCTGATGGCGAGAGCCAGTGTGTCCGCTTTTAGAGCGAAATATCCTTTATGCGGGGTGAGATGAGATTAGTTTAGGCGGCATCACACATATCCTCCATGGATGAAGTCTCTAATTGGAAAATATGATGGCAAAGTCGGCTCCTGCACAAAGGATAAGAGGAAGTGTTGTTTATTGAAGGAGAGATTGTGATCCAGGACGAGCAGAAGAATTTACTATCATTTTCGTTTGGGTGGCGTCGAGATTTACTTTTATCTCATCTTGTTATGGTTTCGGATTTCATTGGAGATCGAGATCGAGTTCATGGCTAATGAATTCTGGATAATGAAGCAAAGTCAATCGGGAGCATTGGGTCTTTAGGAAGTTAATTGTGAGACGTATAATGATTTTGCATCGATTTTTCGAAACGGTTTATGGGATCTCTGATACACGATAAACGTTATAATTGAGTTATCTTGCGGTCAATTTTGATGAAGGCAGGGAAAGGAAGCATATCTTTGCCTTAAAGTGGACAAAGCATTTAAATCGATGCAAGGAAATGGGGTACTTTCAAACGGGTTTCTATGAAATCGTTGTCATATCCGATGGTGGTTGATCGGTTGAACCCTGCCGCACGATGTCATACGCCAGTGAACAGACCGAACAGTTGTAATGGAAGTGTTTAAGGACGAAATTCGGTTCCAAATGAACTGGTCACCGATCAGTCTGAACGCATGCTGCTGAAGCAGGTTGTGAGGGGCTGAAGAAGCAGGAGTAGTGAAATTGAGAGTGTGGGAGTGAACGAAACTGGGATAGTGAGGAGAAATACTATAATTAATAGCGGAGGGGGGCTGGCATACGGGAGTTAAATTAAAAGACACTCTGTTGCGGCGATGAGAACTTGGGAAGGGAAGGCTGGTTTTCAGTACTGGAGCGGGAGTGTCGGGCTGATTGATTCTGTGACAATTATTGTTGGGGGGTGGAGTGGGAGGTGAACTAGAGGGTGCCGAGACAAGTGAAGCGTTACGAAAAAGACTGGGGTTTATGTAACTGAAATTGGAGTTTCTTCCCAACTTACACTGCCAGTTTGGGTTGGGGAGATTGGAGTCGAAAATACGAGACGGGCGATGTGGAGCGGAGCTGGTATAAGATGTTTGAAGAAACTAAGCCATCTAGCGCCACCGTTAGAAGCTTCTGTGATTTCCAACAAAGATCTGAGCTAACATGCCTATCAATCACTCACAGACCATTCATTTCCCCAACATCAACTTCAGTTTGGCTACGTTGGTGTCCCGCTGAAGAGACAGGAGATAGCACTTTGATGCGTTGAACTCAACTTGGTTGTTGTACTCCAATTGACCCTTTTCCGCCTGAGTGTCCCGTAGTCTCTCAAGAGGTTTTATGCCGCCTGCATAAAGTTGGCAGCACTGCCACAAATGTACTGAAGAATGTCGGCAAGGACATGCAGCAAAATAAGAGGCGACATTGCATAAATCGACCCAAGCTCCTCGAGAGCTCTACGAGTAGGAAAGAAGTGATAAACACCAGCTTCTGAGAAGAAAAATAAAGGAGGATGCTACAGGAGGAAGGAGGTTGGTAAAAGGGTAAAAACAACTACAAAACCCGAACCGAAGATGAGCAAGGGAAATAGTAGCAAACTCATAGTTTGTGCTGAGGATATGGAAAGACCATTGCTGCATGCTGTATAACAGCAACTCCATCAAGTATGGATACCGTTGCCCCCGATTACTTTGAGAGAAAAATCCTTCGGGTGATCTACAGTCCTGTCTGCATAGATGGAGAGTGGAAGAGAAGATACAACGACGAACGGAATGGGCTGTTCAGCGACATCGATCTGGTCAGGAGACGAAAAGCATGTAGAGCAGATGCTCACCAGCGTTCCAAGCTGGAGAGTCTTTGAGTCCACTCAAGAGGGTCGGCGTAGTAGAGGAAGACTGCGACTCAGGTGGCGCGTTTAATTGGAAAGGGACCTCATCCAACTTGGCAAGCAAAACTGGAGACAGCTAGCTGAAGAAGCTGAGTTGAGACGCTTGTTTGTTGAAGGCTAAGTCCACCCCGGATTGTAGCAACGTCATAATTAGGAAAGTATTGATGATTGCATCGTTGTCTAGGGGACTTATCAGCTTGAGATCCTTGGGGAAGAGACATTTTGAAGTATAAGCGAAGTCAGGAATCGATTGGATTTCGAGCAAGAGAGAAAGAGAGAGAGGACTGAGCCTTAGGAGACACTAGCATTAGTTACAAAGGAAATGAAAGTATGAACGTGTACATGAATGTATCTTATAAAAGCTCGCAATTCGCTTTTAGAAGACGCTACGGACACCTCCGTCAAAGGATTTCAAGATATCTTGGGGCACTATCTTGCATTCACAGTCGCAGTTTGACCAGCAACAACATCGGGAATATGTGTCATGTCGCCTTGTTTACAAGCTGAGTAAGGTTGTTCGTCTCAGCGAAGATTTATGTTTAACGACTTTCAAGTGTTGTGCGTCCAGAATGGCGAAGCCAACTGGTGTTGTGCACGTTAAAGTCTCCAGCGACAATGATGAATCCAACTTTCTAAAAAGTCCAGCTTAAAACAGTCACAGCATCTCCATCCATTTCTAGGTCAAGCAAGGGATTACGTGATTTACTCCTTCATAAACTACGACCACGATCACACACTCCTTTGTCCCAAATGACGATTCTTTGCGCTCTTCTAAGTCGTAAGCTATCGTCATGCAGAACTCATGCAGTTGTTACAATTTGATGCCACAAAATGTTGCAACACAATCCGATTCCATTTATCATCATCGCTTGCCGGCATCTTTCTAATCTCTGACATCTTAAGCGCTTCCCCGCATCATTATTCAATTCCAGAAGCCGCAAAACCCAAGAACATTGTCATCGCTCAGCATAAGGATTCAAAAAAAAAAGAAAAAACTCCAACCAAGGTCCCTGTTGGCCCATATAGTGTGTACCCCATCTCATGCCGCCTCTTTGGCGATCCACTATTATTTATTATTTCCTACAGCGCAGCGGCTAGAGAGTATCTCCTTTCGCCGAGCAGCGTATCGAATGTTATCCCGAACGATCGTTTATCGATAAAAGGCGATCTCATAAATTCGATATCCTCGTACGCCATTAATTGTGGGCGAATATGGAAGTTCGCCGTGGAGGGGTCGCCGTCGCTGTCGCCGTGTACTTTCTATTTACCAAATCGGATTGTTTTTGCTAAGACCGTTGGCAGAATAACGGAGGCCGCCAGCATTTCTAATCTTATGATCCTCCATCGGCTTTCAGCTTTGTCCGGTTGATGAATTGTTTTGTCCAGTCAAAGAGTCCAAAAGCAGAAGAGATGAGGACTACGACGATGACGATGATGATGGCATGAGGAAGTGGTTATTTTGCTGGTTGTTCTGTAGCACTACACCGGTTAAGAATGCTCTAACTGTGGCAGTGTGGTTTGGGAAAATCTCATCTCTCGGGTATTAAGCGAAGATATACGACATGGCCAATGAAGTAGCTCACGGGAATGACCCGAAATATGTATATCAGTGTTTGGTTGCCAAGGCAAACAATGATGCATTACCATAATGCTGGGATTCCATATTTTATCTGGAAACCATTAAAAGTTTTTGTTCGGATCCGTGGAGGGGGGAAGAAGAAACTATCCAAATGGGTCCACTCTTGTCCAGGTGCAGTCAAGAGGAACCGAAAGAGGGACTGTGTAAGTAGGCATTGTGTTTTTGAAAAGGAAAAGGTGAATGGGATGGCATTTGAAAGTACTTTGACCGTATCCAGTGCAAGCAGTGAAATCTATGACATCTATCTAGAGACGGGACAGCACTCCAAGTCTTTGTTTTAGTTATTAGTGCATCAACGAAGCCCATAACCTTGTTCTATATAGCGGTGTGGTGATCTTAATAAATGAATATAGCCTTAGTTTCCTGAAACTGAAAGTTGAAGCGTGATAGAAAATATTGAATGCCTTTGGCGACACTTCAGAGTCTTAGTTGTTGCACTTGGCAAATAATAGTTTCTTTTATATGAAGGCTCTTCCCAACTCTAAAGTTTCCTTGAAAGAGACGTTTATCAGTCACCAATCTCAGCTGAAAGAGTTTGTAAGGTTGATTGAGATTAATTTCAATGCAAGTGCTTGCATAGCCGCTTAGCTTATGGTCCAGACTCACGAGTTATGAAGGTTACTCTTGTCCAAATCTATTTACTAATGGAGTCACGCTGTAAAAGGAAAAGAGGAATGGTCTCTGATAGCTTTCTTATTCTAAGGTCCTCTCCCCCCAATCCGGGGATAGGGCGATGACAAATCTCTTTCATCTTTCGGTTGCGCTTTGTCGCAGCTTCTGACAAGATTGCTGATCTCCACGTTGTTCTTGGCTTTCCAACTCATCATGCACTCCGAGGATTTTAATAGAAAGACTGCTTCGCGATATTTTCATTTGGCTCTCTCAGTGTATAACAAGTCCATTTGCCCAATATTTAACAGCTTTTGGCCTATTGCAGCCATTGGTTCTTCAGGACGAATCACAGACAGCAATAAGGGATTTCCCAGGTTTCACTACGGATGCACCGATTTGACATTGGTTTCAAAGAACTTCAGATTCAAAGGAAATTTGATTGGAGTTTCAAACAGGAGACAGGATACAAACCTGCCAAGATAGTTAAACTGCTTGATTTCCTTAAAGGGCGTCTGCCTTCTCAGAAAGATGCGTAAATCCTTAAACCAAGTCCCGAATTTCATTTAGCTCTCTGATGGTACTTGCTAGGAAACAGATATGGCTTAGCCTATGTATAAGGACCTCAGAACTTGGCGGTATAGGACCTATTGCACACGATTCGATTTTAGCCATCCAATGTAAGTCTTTATTACAGTATTTCCTTGTCTTTGTACTACCAAAGATACCCTCTCCTACTAGCCTTGGGTAAAAGGTGTCCAGTCCAGGATGCTCCAAAGTCCTGCCCAGAAGCCTGTAGAAGCTATCTTTAATGCTATCATCTTTCACCTCTGTGGATGTGTGTGCGCTTATCAGGCTCATGTTGGCCAACTTAGCCTCGATACGGATGCCTAATTGGAACAGTAGATGCCGTTGATCACATTTTTGAATTCCTTGATCCAAGGAAGAATGCCTTCATAATTCTCTTCACCCCTCTTTCGTTAGACGCCCCTTTAACAATGTTTCAAGTAGTTTGGAACCCAATCAGCAGTTGCGGCACTTAGGCACTTTGGCCTCACCCTGTGGATGTGAGAGTAGTAGGAGTTTGTAGACAGAGGTTAATTTGGGAGAACATATATTCACTGATTGAAGCATTGTTATTGGGAAGGATTTAAGCTCACCAAAGACTATCTTAAACCAGCAAACAAATGCCGGTGTAAACGTGGTTCTTTATCAACAAGCTTCACACTATCCCTAGCAGCTAGTCGTCTCTTGTATCGTAAACCATGTAGCTTTTAACTTAGACTTAAGGTGGCGCTACAGTCCTGGGTGGACCTGGGCCTCAACCAACAAGCGTCTCCAGCCGGCTCGATCTTTAGGTAACTGCCTCCAGTTTTGCACAGTTAGTGGAAGTTCCCTTCCACTTGCGTGCGCCACCTGAGCTGCGATCTTCCTCTACTGCGCTGTCCCTTGGGGGCGGATTCGAAGAACCACAGTCGTTGAACCTTCACTCTTCTAGCTAAGTCGATGTCGCTGTACAGTCCGTACAGTTCGTCGTTGTATCTCCTCCTCCAATCACCGTCTTTGTAGATGGGACCGAAAATCACCCGAAGAATTTTCCCCTCGAAGCAGCCAAGAGCACCCTCATCTATTTTTGATAAAGTCCATGCCTCTGCGCCGTAGAGCAGGACTGGGACTATTAAGGTCTTATGTAGGGCCACTTTTATTGTTCGGGAGAGGGATTTGCAAGTCAATTGCCTTCTTAGCCCAAAGAAGCAGCGATTGGCAAGAGTAATTTTTCGTTTGATCTCAGCGCTGCTGGTGTCATTGTCTGATTTTATAGCGGAGCCAGGGTAGACAAAGTCCTTAACTACCGCAGAGTTATATCTGTCGAGGGAGACGTTCTGTCTCCAGCATACACTTGGTCTTTTCCTCATTTATCGTTAAACCCATCTTCGCCACTCCAGTGTCAATACTCGCCACTGACGTCACGCTAAACTATGTAGCTAGAGGACCTATTTCACTTGTTCGCTACCTAAAATGAGGTCTTCTTCAAAGTAGATTCATTGATTTTTCTTGAAAGAATGCTGCCTCTATCCCCGAAGGCCGTTTTTTGAGTTTTCTTCATTCATAAGCATGTGTCAAAAAAAAAACCCTCCCTTCCCCACTGAATCAATAAAATCAATCCATCCCACCCATTCAATTCTTTAAAAAAAAAAAAAAACTCCCCCCTTAATCCAATCCTAATCCGAGCAATAAATTTTTGATTTATATTCACAAACGCCCAATGTACTTAGCCATCCATCCATCCTGCCTAACCTCATTTATTTCCTTCTTTATTGACACAAATCCCCAAATTAACTGCCCCATTGATCATCTTCGATTTTGCAGGTGAAAAATACCATTAAAACTCAATAAAAACATTCCAAGATACTTGTTTAGATAGCCTAGCATGCGCCCACTATTCTCACCAGTGACAGTGTTCTTCTATGATTCTACTATTTGGAATTCTCATCACCAGTTAAACTAACCGCAATCATTGATTTCTTCATCAATTGATTTTATTGACTATTACCATCTGAAAGAGTGTCGTCTTTCGTCTATCAGTTGGTGGAAGAGAGAGACTACCACGACGATTAGGACGATGATGACGACGCACAGGGTTAATTTATTGATGAATTATTCAAATCTTTGATGGTAATCGGATGCACACAAACTAATCGCCGCAACGATTAACATACCTGTGGAACCGCAGATCTATCTTAAGAGATCTTTAGTTCAAAAAACTTGCATGTGTGTGTTTGGGGGGAATATGTTTTAGGCCACTTCACGGCATGTCAGGGACAGACAGTAAAATTATTCCACAACCAAAAGAGGCATCAAAATAATAATAAACAATAAAAAGAACGGAACGATATCGACTCGGATTATATTTTATGAGAAATGTGAAAGCTTTCTGGCTACCAGATTACCGACGACGTCGACGGGTAGGCCTAAGTCATCTACTTACGCGGGCTGAATGATCAAAAGCCGATCATTGATAACTTTCGGTAGCTGCTGGGGATTATGTCGGTCGCATTGTTAGGGAAATTCAAAGGTGTGAGACTATATTCATTTTTTTATGATCGTTGCAGAGCTCTATTGTGGTTGCAGTAGAGGAATCTATTTTTACTGCACACACTGAGGAATTTTTTTGGAGAATGACGTTGCATAAGAATATTGGTGTTGAGAGCGGCAAAGAAATGCATCAAAATGAGCTTCTCAAGTGAGGTTTTATGAAACTGGCTCCATTTTTGCAGACCAAGATGTCTGCATCTAGCATGATGATGACCTTAACTACCTTAAACTGTGTATATTACCATTAAACCCAACACTGACAGTCCGCTTTATTAACACAGATAGACTTGTAAACCTTTCAATCTGGACGATGTAGACCAACAATTCGGTTCACCCGACTTGGATGAAGTGAAGATAGCCATATCTAAGCTGAAGTCCAGCAAAACTGCTGGAGCGGATGGCCTGACTGCCGAGCTCTTCAAAGCGGAAGGTAATGTCTTGGTAAGGATCATACACCAAACCATCTTTCAAAAGTCCGTCCAATTACTCGCGAGTATTGGGACGAAAGTGGCGAAGATGGGCTTAACGATAAATGAGGACAAGACCAAGTACATATATGATATCAACAAAAAGACACACCCAACATCGACGTCTCGGACGGAACGTCTCCCTCGACAGATATAACTTTGAGATAGTTAAGGACTTTGTGTACCTAGAACTCTATAAATTTACAGAACGACACCAGCAGCGCTGAGATCAAACGAAGAATAACTCTTGCCAATCTCTGCTTCTTTGGGGGTTAAGAAGGCAATTGACTAGCTAAGCCCTCCCTCGAACAACAGAAGTGACCTTAATCCCAGTCCTGCTCTACGGCGCAGAGGCATGGACTTTATCAAAAATGGATGAGGATGCTATTGGCTGTTTTGAGAAGAAAATTCTTCGGGTGATTTTCTGTCCCATCTGCATAGACGGTGAGTGGAGGAGGAGATACAACGACGTCCAGTGACATCGACTTAGCCAGAAGAGTGAAGGTCCAACGACTGTGGTGGCTGGGTAATGTAGAGCGGATGGACACCAATGCTCTGGCCCAAAAAATCTTCGAATCCGCCCCCGAAGGACAGCGCAGTAGAGGAAGACCGCGACTCAGGTGGCGCACGCAAGTTGAAGGGGACCCTGAACCAACTAAGTTTGCGAAACTGGAAGCAGCTAGCTAAAGATCGAGCTGGCTGGAGACGCTTGTTGGTTTAGGCCCAAGTCCACCCCGGACTGTAGCGCCACCTTAAGTAAGTAAGACTTGGAAAGAGTTTCTGAAGACAGTTCTTCTGGTGTTAGCCGAAGGGTTTCATAAAATCCTTTCAAGAATAAGAAAACAGAAGTCAAACTGTAGCGCTTCTATATATCCTCTCCATCGAATGCGTTCGTCTTCATTAGTTCCCGTTTTTGCCTCTCAAACTTAACCTTTTTATAAAGCTTTCGAATATTATTCTTGCAATAACATTTCTCTATGGACTTCACAACGTTTTTCTCACACACTTTCTTTCTCTTTCTGAGAAGCTGATGTTCTTCACTTCTTCCATCCTCACTGAGCTTGGAAACAGTCATCGTCCTTCTTTGCTTACAACTTTGTAAGCCGCTAGAAACCACAGGTTTCATTAGAGAGGTTGAAAGACACCGAGTTTTCGATAGCTTGCTGACACTGCTACCACTTTTATTTTTACTTAATGCGTGTAGCATTGAACTTCTTGAGAGATTAAGGGGCATAAAATGACCAAACTTTTTGCCAGTTTTTTGCTGCTGAAGCTGTTCCAACTTACTCCCAGTATTTCTTTGGGGTTCCATCGTACTAATGATTCGTGGAACTTGGTAGTCTTCAATTATAACGTGAATATTTTGTTTGATGGTTAGGGGACTGTAAAGTCCTTTTTTTGGAATTTGATGCGTATAACATGAGTGTTGGCTATTGGCTTTGCCCGAGAGCGAGAAACCTGAACCACCCCTCAAATTCGTTTCCCACAATTTTCTGGTGAGCAGCCCTCTTCAGGCTGTCGTCCCAAGTATACAGCTTGGAACAGGCAGATCTTTTTAGAACCCTCCTCTCTTATTATTCACGTTTATTGGTTCCATCCAGTCTACCAGATACCATCAGCAGAAACAACGGCTTCTCAGCCTGAAGTGTCGCTGAGTCAATACAGAACCCATACCATGGAAGAATCAATCCTCCACTGATCCATCAAATCTTTCCTTAGATATCTAGATTTTCCATCATTCAAAATCCACACAAGCTACCATATCTCGCACAACTCACCCATCACACACACTGGTTACCCACTTGATTGCCTAGGAACTGAATTTCAATAACAACAATTAAAACTTGCTGTGTGGTACCCTACTGTCTAACCCCAATCAACAGACGACCGAAACACCAAGTGCAAAAGTACTTCCTCGTGACAACGACCGCGACAAAAAGATTCGCAAAAATAAAAAAAAACTTCGCAAAAACAACAACAAAAATAAGCAACAGAGTAATCCCTTGTGAAAACCTTGAATTAGCCGCCGCCGTCGTTGCTGCCACCGCCGTCTGTGCAACAACATACAAACAATACGACATAAATGTATCTATTGCATTCCAAAGATACATTTCCATGGAATAATGACACCAAAGTGGGCACGCGCCAACACCATTCCAGTTCTCTTCCAAAAAACACTCTCTTTAGGGTCTCAGCTCTCAGTTGTTAGGTTTCTCTTTCATTATTTGTTTTGGTTAGAAAATTGAGACATCATTTGGTGGAGTAGATACATCTTAAAGTGATAGTTTGAGATAAGATGCAAGTGGTTGGTCAAGTGTTGAAAATTCGAAAAAAAAAAAGTAATTTTTGCTGGTAAATTTGCAAAGATACACAGCTATTCTCGAAGTGGAAGACAAGTCATGAATTAAAGTTGAAATTCTCCACTAAGACCGACTTTAGATAAACAATTCGAATCGGAAAAAGTGTTAGATTCATTCCAAGTTCGAACGCAACATCGCAATCATCGAACATGTTGAGTTTACACTCTCATTTTTCTCTTTTCCAAACTTCCAAACATTGGAATGCTTAAATACGTTCCACAAAAATCCACAAAATGCACACACGCTGGAAGGAATCCTCCACTGCTGCCCAAAGAGATATGATTTTCTGTTTTAAATTCTCGTCTGATAGTACCTATTGGAATGGTTTGCTTCTGTCACTGCCCGGCATCAGCTTTCCAATGATGTACCTCCGCCCCCGCTAACATTCCAAGCGCCGTGGTGGTAAACTGTGCTTGTGCTCTGTTGGTTGATGTTCGATGGCGCAAACTGAAAGTACATCGAATCAGTTTGTTGTAGATTGTATTGGGTGACGGGTCTGTGTCGCATTCAGAGTATATCGCGTGCCAAGGAACTGTATATCACAAGGAATAGAATTAGATAGATACAGACAAAGTATCTATATCTTTTTATCGAGAGATACTTAATTCAAATTGGTTCCTTGTTTCCTTTTTTTTTTTCTACTTTTTATTTTCCATGTAACAAAAGATAGTTGTTTTACTAAATAGTTAGAATTAATTCCTTTCGGTCGTTTGGATATTTCACGGGGCAGTTTGTTCTTCAGTGTTTGGTTTGTGTGTGGGTGTGTGTATCTTATCGCATCACAGAGTCATCGTCCTTGTTAAAGTGATAAATTAGCGAAAATTTATTACTCTTACCTCTCGCCACTGTGTGTAGAGAAGAGAAGAAAAGATATATAAAGTGAAATTAATTCAAAAAGTTCAAGATAAAAGAAATGTGAAATTTTTTTCTTAAAAGGAATTCGGTGTCCTGCGAGTCAAGTCAAAAAAAAAAAATATATATATATATACGTATATTCCTTAAATTATATCGTGAATAATCTAAAAAAAAAAAAGAGTTGGAAATCAATTGAGAGAAATGGTAAATTCAGTGAAAGATACAACGAATCGAATGGATTAAAAAAAAAAAAACAAGTGTTTGGCATCTTCATTCAACGCTACGGGTTTTTTGAAAGCAGATACGGATTAATTGGAGTATACCAACGAACTAGAGAATTTCTAACTAAAAAGGTTTGCATATAATTTATAACATAAATAGAAGTTTGTAAGAATGAATGAATTTCGATGGAGTACCACAGGGTAGAAGTTGTATCACGCATTTATTGAATTCGAAGAATGTTGCTGAAAACACTTTGCATATCTAAGGCATCTGTGCCGCAGTTCATTATACTGAAAAACCATTTCAAATGAATTTTGTCACTATTTTGTCAACCAATCGGACCATAACAGGGTTAGATTGAATCAAACTGAAACTATTTTGCGTTTGTTTGTTTAATATTCGATCAACAATATAAGGTAATTACTTAATAAGAATGAGGTTCGGTGCATAATGATTTATTTATCAAGTTAACCTAGTTTTTCGTTGGAAACTGTTGAGGGAAAAACTAATAATCAAAGTGGTTAACCAAGTGCGGAGCGGATGGACTGTGTAAATGCCCTCGACTTAAACGAAATGGACTTGTTCACGGAATGCAGGTAATTTTGTGATGGAACTGTGGTAATTTGATTGGAAACTTTGTTTTGCTGGTATAAATTGAGCCCTTTTTTTGGTCCGAATTTCAAGTGTCAAAGTTAAACCCCAAAAGCCATGCGACGCTTACTGTCAAGCGACTATCGCAGCACTAAGCTTCAGAGATTCTTATCAAATGCCATACCAAAATTCATTTGCTTCATTGCAGCCTTCCTAAATCAACTGCCCACTGAAAGTGTTTTCCTGGCCTGGAGTCATTGCGGAGTCAATCGAGAGAATCAGTGCCGGTGCATTTTCGGTAGACCTTGACATTCACCACTCCTTCAGTTTGCCTAATCTCTGTAGCGTCTTTCAAGCCATAGTCACAGCGATTCCTCTTCAGACCGGTATCAAGCATGAATATTGTGATTATTATCGATAGCAAGGCTGCGAAGGACTGTTGGGTGTCTCTGATCGAGAGGCCTAAACAGACTTATTTTTTTGGTCTAAACTTAGGTTAAGTTTTTTTTTTTTTTTTTACTAATTCACTTGCGCTTAAGGGATTATGAATACCCTTATGATGCTTTTCACACAGCGCTAGAGTTGGTGTAATGATATTGAAACTCAAGTGGTATTAGGTTTCAGTCTTTTTGCTCCGAGGGTGGTGTCCAGAATGACTGGGGAGAATTATTGGTACTGTTGTCATTGCTTATAATTCACAGTATTTCTTTCGAACATCCCGATATCATTAGTTCGATCAACACTTTCAAGCCATATGACCCACCCTACTGCCAATGTTATGCCTATGCAGTAGAGTTGATACGTCAGATTTTTTCGCAGTTAATCGACTTTATTTAGATTTTTTTTTAACATCAGGATTCGAACCTGGAACCTTCGGCGTGACAAGCGATGATGCAGTCACTACACCATGGCCACCCATGGTTAATGTCTTCGGAACAGAAGCCATCGTTGATCTTTTATATTTGTCCACTCACATCAAGGTGTTTTAATTAAAATATTCGCCCTTCTACCTTCCGCTACCACCAATGACTGTTCACAGTTCAGTTTTAGCCTTTTGCTATGCACCACCAAATTACAGATGACAGCCAATAATTTTTACCAAAATGTTCGCCACTAAAAGTTATAAGCCACCATCTTGCCAATAATTCAACTACAATAAATACAAACACAGGGTGTCACGACAAAACCGAATGATAATTTTATTTAAGACAATTGATTCGCATCGACCCAACCCCATAGAGAGCATCAACCGCAAAGTTTTGCAAGCAAACAATTACATACGCAATAATTACATCATTCATATACGTGCAGAAAAAGCTCTGATCGATAAGAAACAAATCAAATGCCCTTGTGGAGAGGTCCTGAATAAAGTCCTGAATTAGCAATGAATTAATCTGTAAATAGATCAATTTATCAACACACACACGTTTGCTAGAGAATCTCATCAAACTTACATAATCCTCCACCTTATCTCTCAGAGCTCGGTCTTTATAATACAGCAACAGCACCTTCTCCTGGAATAAACAGCTCGCTTTATTGACCATTTCAGCAACATAGCCAATCAAATATATGTCATAGGATGCTTGTTAGGCTTTCGGACACCCGAAGCTATTGTTTGGAGCAGTTTAAACCAGGTTTCCGGTTCTGCAGATCCCTTCAAAGTCAGTAGACACACCATAAGTTCATATAAAAAGTTGATGTCGTTAAACAGACTTAAGTAGTTACAAAAATGAAGGACACTGTAAAACTTATTTATCGTTCGCTTAAGCTTATGAATCCGAAGAGATATCAGCACCAGTTTATGGATATCTTTTGACACAACACGTTCTTTCTTCCCAAGTGACTCATTCATCTAAAGATAGAAACAAACCAAAGTCAGGTTTGCATAGAGATGACTCCAGTAGAAGAGCTCTATTAGAAATGTTCCAATCACTGTACTTATATCACACATAAGCAATGCCGCAAACCATTTCGGAACATATTCCGTGTAGATACGCACTACAAGCAATACAACTTTAATGACAAACAACCTCCGAAAGCTCCTGGGAAAGAACACTTCTTCATTCGTCATCACTTTGATTCTACGAAAAATTTTAAGCATCCCATTTAGAGTTGGAATCAAATAATGTTCATACTTTAAGCAGGTTCGACTTAAGAAGAAAGTCGTCAAGATAGGCCAAGATTGACCAACAACTAAGGCGGGTACCTCACCACCGTAGTATTTAAAATTGAAATCACCAATGACTTTAAAGAACAGACCAACTATATGGCAAACTGTAAGTGACAAAAAAATTCCGGTAATATTTTGACCAAGATGAAGCAGTATTCGTGAAATCCATAGTAAAATTTTGGATTTTTCAAATTTTCCTGTCGAAGGATTATAGGTGAAATGAGCGAATCCAAGGTATTCGCATGCCCTCAGAAGGACTTTCAAATGATGACGAAAACTAACTCTTATTTGAGTCTCTACCACCATCTCTGCTGAGTCGCGAACAAGGTTGTATGTATCCCGAAGAGGATTTTTGATTGAACGAAGGCATTGAGAATAGGTGATTGGACTAATGTGCCAATACAATTAGTTTATTGGGTTCCACAAGAGAGAAGAGGGTACAAATCGATAGTTAGCAGTGCCCTTTTAAAGGGGAAAGGCCTCCCAGGACTTTTTGTTGGAAGCGAAGGTTTATTTGATCTACATAAAGAAAAGCTCAGGCTATCATCTTGAATTTAGAGGACAGAGATCAAACGATTGTTAAAGTTGGAGAACCTTACGTTCCACTTATACTTGAATTGTCACCCTTGTCTTGAGCTGTTCTCTTGTTCTACTTTTCTCTTCTAAAGCAGTTTTTATATATTTTTGTCTAAAGCTTTCGTCAAGCTTCACGGTGTTCGAAATGTTAATCCTCAGGGTTAAAGTCTTTAAAATGAGATTGAATAAAAACCACCCACGAAGAAACAGCTAGAAAAGCAATCACATTTCATACTTAACTTTTCGACCAAGAATGAAAAAATTACAAACAATGGAAGGCAATTAAGCCACGGATTAGACTTCTGACGGAAGGATGGTGATTTAAGAGGATATGCACGTGGATTGTTCACGTACAGCTGATAAACTAGTAAAGATCCTTGTTATCTAGAAAGTTACATGGAATGGATCCATAAACCCAAAAGAAGAACCTGCGACATCTACAATAGAAACCGTGTACTTTCGTGCTTAAAAACAAGAACTCTTTGGATGAGGATTTTTGCATTGAGAGGCAGGCTTTAGCAAAAAGTTGGCATCTCCATCGGAAATAATAGCTTACGGTTCTTTATTCTGTTACTGAACTCAATTTCGTTGTTTATAGCTTGCAGTTCACACACCTCTCGACCATCGTACTGAAAACGATTAAACGATCCTCTAGTAGATATTCTGAGGTTCAAACATGGACCTCGTTATACCAAAGGAGCTGAAAAAACATTCAGAATCACCGTCTTGAGGAAGTTTAATCTGCAATCGCAAGGGGTGTTGCTAGAATCGAGAACTCTTCAGAAAAACTTCGACTGCAAAGGCAAATGGATTCAAGACAGATGATGTAATCAGAGCTAGAGTACACAGTCTTTCACTGCCCTTTTAATCAGAATAACTGTGCATGATACTGTGTTAGGATAGGTCTCGGGATGTAGCCTTCACTCGGATCTCTACGGAACCATTGTGTTCCTCCATCGTGGAATATTCAGTCTGAAAAGACAAAAAGAAAAGAAAGATCTGAGTGAGTATGATAACGGTCCTTCGGCCTCCCTGAACCATCCCGAATTCGTAGTGAATTTTAGAATGGCTTTTGGTGACTTTTTAGACAGGTCGTTGAAATAGTATTCACCGAGGGCCGTCTTTCATGTTTTGTATAAGCTGGGGCCTTCGCATAGGGAGTGAGTTGTATCCTCTTACACTTCTGTATTCCCGCAGCCTCTGCATAGGTCGTCTGTGCTTAAACGGGCTCCATCTCTGGAGCGGAAGCAGTGGTGAGTACTACTGCGGGGGCAGTACTGAGTGATCAACCAGTGATAGGTCCTGTCCCGAGCCCTTCCTAGCTAACTCATCCGTCATATCGTACCCGTGGATACTATTGTGTCCCAAGACCCACAAGAGTGCTACGTTCTAGTTCGCGGTGAGAGTTTTGAGCGTCATGACAACGTTATACAAGTTTTGAATGTACTACTGTGGATGAAATGGCTTTGATAGTGGCTTAACTGTCTGTAAATGTCAATAGGCTTCCTAAAGACCAGCTTCGTTGGTAGTTCTCGGGTTGAACACTCCCGTGGTTCAAAAATCTTTTTGACTGAGTAATGTTAGATTCTCTTGAGTAGATTCCGGAGCCCACTCTTTTTTCGGTTTTTGGTCCGTCTGTGAAAATCTAAATTTTCGTCGGGTTGATGGGCCTTTTGCTGACTCACTTTTTTCATAAGGAGATGAGGAGATATTGCGTTAATCTTAAGCTCTGCAGCAGTCTGAAGTATAATTGTTATTTAGGCTTGAAAGACGCTTCAGGTACTAGGAAAAGTGAAGAAGTTGTGGATATCAAGGTCTTCCGAAACTGATAGAAATTCCTCGTCTATTTTAGGGCCTTTGACACCGAGATCGCGATTGATTCATTATTAAGGATTTGAGTCAGAACTCTTTGTCAATTGCCTCAAGGGTTAGTCACATAAAGGGAGCCAGACGTCTCCCTAGAAATCAGTCGTTTTGGCAGATATGATATGAATGCCAATTTTCTGTCTCATCCAGGGTGACACCGTGATTGTCAAGCTCGTGGACGAACATATTAGATTTTCAATTCAAAATGATAATGACAAGGTACTGCTTCCTTCTTCGTATAAAAGGATTCTAGGACGGCTTTCCTAGAGTTGATAAGGACATATTTCTTGAAACACCACTTAGAAACTGTCGAACATCCTTTCCCTTGCACACAATTCACGAGGACAAATCAGGATACAGACAGACGTTTTCAGTGATAGGATAGGTACTTCATAACTACTTGTGTCCCTCAAGGTTACATGTGTGGACCCATTTATTTACAAACAAATTTCATGTATAAAAATTCCCCAACATCCTTCAAATAAGCATGTTAAAGCACGATAAGGTAATTACTCTATTATCTGCTAGCTTTAATGTTTCTAAAAAAAAAGGAATTGAAGGGATTTAATTCCGTTACCGAAATGATCAACCACATATTGAAAATCCGCTCAGAGGGTGTTAGATACCAACGCTCTGTGCAAATCCGTTCACACATTCACTTACCATGCACGCATAATTATGCAAAAAAAAAGGGATGATTACCCAACACGTTCGTCCACCACCGTCAACCAAACAAAATAAAGTTGTGAGCGAATTAGTCCTGCAATGGTTTGCTACTGATGCTTCTAAATTGTAGGGTGCACTACACACAAGCGGATAGAAAACCTTTTTGCTTAACTTTCCCCACAAATACACATGTAAATTATAACAACCCTCTTGCCTAGATATCAAAATTCAACCGAAATGGAAACATTAAAGCCGGGTAATGAAGTGTATCTAACAGGGAGCGCTTACCCTCGACGGGCACTCATTAAAGGATACGCATTAGATTCGATACACGAACGAGTATTTGTGGACAAAAAAGGGTTCACTTACCGTCGTGTAGGTGTTTTCATTTATCGGGGCTAAACCATTAGATACATCAGCATGCATCAGTGGATAGGTATCACGACTTTTTTTGGGAAGAAAATCAAAATCAAATATTCATTGAACCAAAATTATTTGTCGGTTCTGCTTCCGCCTTGGATACGGATCCAGTTGGAGTTACTTTTGGAGAAGAAAGTGTGGACGGGTTCATTAAAAGTCCCGGACTAGATGCATACATTTTATTAAATTATCTATCTATCCACGCTCAGGCAAATCAAGTCGTGCTCATCAAATATTTGTTATGAACAATTTTTTTTTTGGTTCAAAATGTATCTATATGATGATGATGATGATCGCTGGGCAATTTTCTTCATTTCACACATGAAAAAGAGTGCCGACTTGATTGACCATAACAAATTTGATTTTTTTTTTTTGTCTTTCACCGAAAGAGATTCAGATACATATACAGATACAAAGTGAGATAATTCCAATTGTCCGGTTAAGAGGTTTTATTTTGAGTTTGTCTCAATCATGGTGGCCGGTGAATGGTCAAATGGTCATTGGGTTAAGAAGGGAGGTGATGTTTGATGATATTTGATACGTATAATGTATACCTATCGCAGACTTGTTTTAATGGCTAAGACTGGCGAATTTAAGGGCAAAAAAGGAATGAGCAATAAAAATGAAAAAAAAAAACAAACGACTGCCAAATGAATGAGAAATTTTCGAGGAATCGCAACGAATGTGATTAAGCATTGACAGGTACGATAGGCTGGCAGACGATGAGCGGCTTGATGGATGTGAGCTGGGTTGGTTTTTTTTTTTAAGCTTTCGGATGTCTATAGTCAGATGGCAGCGGTGTTTGTTCGTTTTTTGCTCTTTTTCTGGACTGTCGAATGGTGTATACGTCTTTGGCTACATTGATATTGATAGCCTTCATCTGCCACAGGAATCGGGAATATGTAATTGAGTCGTTTGAAATCTTTAAATGAAGTGATTTGAATCAAATTCGATTCAGATTCGAGAAACGATGGATTTTATGAGTTGAATGACCCTTAGTTCTTTCACCTAAGAAATAATAAATTCAGACAACGTTTTAGCAGATCAATATGAAACCCTTTGAATCCAGTGGCGGTGTGAACATTTTATACCATCTTAGAGCAAATTCAAGGAAGACCTGCATCTCTAGTGTAATTCCAATAGCTTTTTGCCTTTTGCCTAGATCACGCAGCTGAATATAAGAGCAGCACCCTTGAACTACATGAACAAGGAGTATGCGTGATCTACTGCTCAGCAACTCTTCTACTTTAACGATAAAGTTTGAAGAATTTAAGCTCTAGATCACGCAGCTGAACATAAGAGCAGCAGTCTTGAACTACATGAACATACTCCTAGATAGAGCCTAAAATCTTCAAACTCCATCGTTAAAGTAGAAGAGTTGCTGAGCAGTAGATCCAGAATGTTGCCAACCTTTGGCATGTCTTCATCACAAAAACTGTGCTAAAACTTAATTTCAGTCAGTTGTGCCCTTTCGTTGATAGATATCTCTTACCACGATGGTAAGCAGATTTGACCAAATGTGGATCTCAAACGTTCCCACTGTCTCATCAGACGGAAAAAATTGCTAATAAACACCCTAGTAGGTGTCACAACGGGACACTGCACCATTGGCAAACTCTCCTATACAAGCTACATGGACGAAGAGGAGGAAGAGATGATTCTCCACCTTCTTTGTACATGTCCGGACCTTTCAGCTCGAAGAAGAGTATACTTAGAAGCCAGCTTCTTTCACAACCTAAGTGTACTGGCTGACATAAGCATAGGTAGCGCTTTATAACAAGCTCGGGCTGGTTCTGCGGGTAATATTTCCGAAGAAATACAGATACATGTGGTAATACAAAGGACCGTATCTGGTCTTAGTGAGGTTGCAATCTGCGTCCCGCCACTCCTACCTAACCTAACCTACCATGATACAATAGCTCAAGCTCATTTAATCGATACAATAGCTGAGGAATTCAATATTCAACTGAGTTGGGTGCATGGCAAAAGACATTCCAAGAAGCTGCAAGGCTGGCAAACCCCACAGAATGGTCACTATCACCAGCATTTCGGCAGAGAGAAGCAAGACTTATTGCCTGGCTACACTGCATTTCCATGAACGTAATGTGTTACAAAACAGCTGTGGCTTAACTTTCCGATTCACATAAAATCTACTTGTTTTGTAAGACATAACGTTCATGGGAAGGCTAGTGTAGACAGGCCCTACGGTATGCTACATGGCTACTTGTAAACACTTACTTAAGCTGCATGCTATCAGCAAAATCAACAGACAAATCTGGCCTAAGCTTGATCAAAAACGATTAGATGATCACAAATAAGTTCCTTCATTTGTGTCCTCAGAGGGCACTTCGTATATTGCAATGGGCTATACCCGCTTTCTAATGACTTGCACGAGGTCCAGAAGTGAAGAGGAGGAAGAAATATACATCTAGTTTTTTTGTACCTGTCCAGCCCAGTTCAACAAAAGAGAAGACTGCTATACCCAGGAACTCCTTTCTTCGAAGATCTCAGCAAACTGGCTTACATAGCTCCGATTAGTTCAATTGGCTTAGTAAGTAGGTAGAACAGCAATAGATCCACTGGTTTCACAATGGACCTTCTCCGATTTCAATCTGTCTAGCAAAGACGTAACCTACCGATTTTTCCGTTAAAAGGCTTCATTTTCGTGGCTTTTTTGTCCTAAATTAAAAAAAAAAAAAAGGAACAAGACCCTGTGGTTAGGACACCAAGTCAGCTGCTGAGTGCCAGGTCAAATGAAAACATTGCTTTTGAGACTGAAAGGGTCGCAGGAACTGTGAATGATTGCAAATCGAATAAAATCGACGGACCTTGTGGACCATGTCAATCTGATTTTTTTTTATTAAAAGTCATCCTGAGCGACGAGTCCTCGAAAAAGTATCAAAAAAGTTAAAAAAGATAAATGGTTGGTCTTAGCTTGGTAGTTGTTAAGGGGTTTAGGGCGACTTAAGGATGGCTCATGATGTTTTTACTGACAATTGTCTGAAGAAGTTGTCTTCGTTCACTTTTCTGTTTTTGTAGAGCAATTACAGGCTTTAGCATTCACATCAACGAAGCCCCTGCAAAGGTCTGTTGTACAAAACCGAATTGTTTAAGGGGACGACACCTGTGGATATGGGTCTACTGGCAGAAGTTTTCTATTTCTCCACTCCAATAGTTGGCTTAATATGTGTGGCTACAAGGAAAAACAGCATAAGTCACACCAAACACACGTCGACTTATATATGTTGTTTTTCCTTGTGACCACAGGTATGTGGAATGCATTCCATTTCTCATCAGAGAACCTTGGGAAATCCCTCCTTATGCTAGGTTTAAGATGTTGTGGCGCATGCAAAACAAAAGCACTATTGACATCATGAACTTTGACTAGACTTTCTTAACATCCCTCCCACCACCACCATCATGAATGTCTTCAATTAAAAATAACTCTCCTGCCATACACAAGGTGTCGCCCGATTCATCAAGCGCAAATAATAAATTCCCGTCATTGTGCCCATATAACAACATCATAGCACCGCAATTCTTTTATTTAATTCATAATTGATCTGTCGTGACCAGTTTTAAAAAGTGAAAAAACATAAAAATTCCACAACACCCGCTCCTCAATCATTCCAATTCCAGCTACCATCGTGTCTTGGAAATTAATCATTTCAATTTCAAAGCACACAACCACATCCATGCAACAACACCAGAAGTAGCGCCATCATCGTCGTCATCGTTGTTGTAGTCATAGTCAGACATGCATCATGCAATTGATATCAACTAAATTAGGAATTAATCCATCCAAACGGTTGTATTTACACAGTCCTCTGCAGTTTAATTCATTAACAAAAAAAACGCACATATAGCCTCTCCCAAGTTGCAAATTATTTTATACGCTTGTGGAATTATAATTGATTTATTGGCGCCTGCCTGGATAGTTATAGATACATATTCACAAGCCAGATGCAGCTGGATGTCTTTGATACGCACGCCACCATTTATCCGACTCAATTCGCACCTCATTTCATGCCAAATCACACGCCATGAAAAAAGTATCTAACCAGTTTGTATGTCGATAACACGAACATTCAGCAGCAGGACTGTCATCTTAAATTGCAAACGATAAGTGATATTTTGATTTTAATTAAAAGAGCAGCAATAAATGCTACAAAAAATAAATGTATATCCAACAGATATCGGTTGTATTTGATGTCCCCTCTTCAAGCAGTTCTTCCTTCGAAACAAGTTCTCTGCGTATCTCAGTATCTAATGGTTGAGGAAAATTTCCAGTACATGTCCCCAAGTCGAATGAATCTAAAAATGCATAATTTATTAAATTTTATTTCAACCGACCCGTCTGTATCTGTACCGTGGACCGCGCATAATCATAATCAATTCAGGTCCACTACAGCGACTCTGGTCGATCGTCATTTTTAGTTCGTTAGGTTAGATTGCGCTTTTCGGATTACAGTTCGGGATTATCTATCTAAAGTGCGCACATTTGTGCAATAGTCTTGGACTTTTTTCCATTATCTATGGTCGTCGTCGTCGTCGTCGTCGGTCGGTTGCAGTTTTCTTCTGATACCGAATTGAGGACGAGAGAATAATTGAATGGATTGTGATTTGATTTCTTCTTCTTCTTCTTTTTGGATTGTTTATTTGTTATTTGAATTAGTTACAATTGATTGACAGTTTGTGTTGTTTTGTGTTGATTGTTTCTGGTGGTTGCATTTGGATTTTACTAGAAACTAGAGAAAGAGAGAGAGAAAGACCAGGAAATATAAATACACTCACACACACACATGTGCTTCTTGTTGATAAATTAATAAAAAAATTTTAATTAAAATACAAAATTGATAATGAGAATTGAGTTGAAGATGTCGAATGAATCGATGGTTTATCAATTTTGTTTATTCAGCGCCGACAAATGGAAGATGTGGATTGTGACAAACAGCCGTTCAAAAAATGATGTCACTAGATTATCTTAGTTGCAAAATAAATTTTCAAAGGCAACCAAAGGTCCTCCAGTGTTATGTGCGAGTTGTGTATCAATCGAAACCTTGTCTTTCAACTAGAGTTATAGACGCTATCGAAGAATTTCAATTAAAAGTGAAATGTTTGAGTGAAGTTGAAGCTCTTTACTCATACAATGACCGAGAAGATCCCAAGGCTATCCAACTAAATAATTGGCTGACAGATTTTCTTAAAATTTGCAACAATTTATAGAGTAGAGACACCTCTCTTCTTACTTACTTACTTAAGGTGGCGCTACAGTCCGGGGTGGAGCTGGGCCTTAACCAACAAACGTCTCCAGCCAACTCAATCTTTAGCTAGCTGCCTCCAGTTGGTTGAGGTCCCCTTCAACTTGCGTGCGCCACCTGAGCTGCGATCTTCCTCTACTACGCTGTCCCTCGCTGGCGGATTCGAAGATTCTTCGGACCGAAGCATTGGTGTCCATCCGCTCTACATGACCCAGCCACCCAGCCAGTCAGTCTTCTGACTTAATCGATGTCGCTGTTCAGCCCGTAGAACTCGTCGTTGCATCACCTCCTTTACTCACCATCTATGCAGACGGGGCCGAAAATTACCCGAAGAATTTTCTTCTCATAGCAGCCAATAGCACCCTCATCCATTTTTGATAAAGTTCGTGCCTCTGCGCCGTAGAACAGGACTGGGATTATTAAAGTCTGATATAGGGTCACTTTTGTTGTTCACGAGAGGGCTTTGCTTGGCAAGAGTTATTCTTCGTTTTATCTCAGCGCTGCTGGAGTCGTTGTCTGAATTTATAGCTGAGTCTAGGTAGACAAAGTCCTAAACTACCTCAAAGTTATATCTGTCGAGGGAGACGTTCTGTCCGAGACCTTGGTATTGGGTGTGTCTTCTTGCTGACAGCATATATGTCCTTGGTCTTGTCCTCATTGACTGTTAAACCCATCTTCGCCGCTTCCGTCTCAATACTCGCGAAAGCGCCACTGACATCACACTGCTTTCTTCCGATAATGTCAATACCATCGGCGTATGGGAGTAACTGGATGGACTTTTGAAAGGTTGTGCCCCTTGTGTTGGCGCGTGAGTTTTGCACTTTTCCTTCAAAAATGATGTAAAAAAAATCGGAGTACTGCCCATCGCCTTGTCTAAATCCTTTTTTAACATCAAAGGTCGCGGTGTGTTCCTTACCGACCTTGAAGGAGTAGCGTGCATTCTCCATCGTCATCCTGCACAAATGTACGAGTTTGGCAGGGTTGCAAAAACTATACTTTGCTCTGTATAGCTCGTCTCTATAGATGCTGTCATATGCGGCCTTAATATCGATGAATAGATGGTGTGAATCGATTTGGAGCTCCTGGGTTTTTTTTCCAAGATCTGCGGTAGTGGGAATATTTGGTCGATGGTGGACGTGGAACGGCTTCAGGCATTCACACAATATGGCAGATAGGATCTTGTAGGCGATGTTAAGAAAACTAATACCTCTATAGTTGGCGCAGTTCAAAGGGTCCCCTTCCTTAGGAATCGGACAAACAATGCTGCGGTTCCATTCATCGGGCATACTTTCTTTTGACCATATTTTACAGATGAGTTGGTGTATGCTCCTTGCCAAGTCATCGCCTGGCACTTTGAAGAGCTCGGCCGTCAGGTCGTCTGCTCCAGCAGCTTTGTTGGACATTAATCTCTAATTCATCCAGGTCGGGTGGATAGAATTATTGTTCTACATCGTTCAGGTTGAAAGGTTCATTCTGCCTGACAGCGGTATTTGGTTCGGTATCGCCGTCTACAGAAATGCACTTTCCACATCCTCAGCATCGACTGTGACCTCTCTTCGCATGCTTATAAAATGTTCAGCTCATATAAGAACAAATGTAGCTTAAAGCAATGACATCCATTCACAGAACCCATTGCCCTATTTTCCAAAAAAAAGATCTCAAGTCGTTTAACCAGAAAAGAAATACACATGACAATGTTAATTAAGTCAACTATAAGAAGATTACACTTCTTAGAATGGACCACCCATACCCAGAAGTCGACCTAGTTCAGGAAATTATATTTTTCCACCCATAAAATTCCACACACACACACAGAATAATGAAAACAGAAATTAATTTCTCGCATCTGTGCGACTAAAAGTACCTCCCAAGTTCCAACCATCAACTACTACTGGGTCAGGGGAGTGCACGTTACCTCCTGGTGCATTTTCTTTTCATTTCAAATGATTTATGCACTAGCTGTCCGACATTTTTCTGATTACAAATGCTAAATGAATAAATAAAAAGAGATTTCCTTCTTTAAGTGACAAACAACAGATAATCATCTTCAATCTGCCAAAAAACGAACGAACAAAATTAATGGCCGCACATTAATCAAATTGACAAATACATTCAGTTTAAGTTAAATTGTCGGCATTTTTCTTCATGCCACCGACCGTCACCGAAGTGGACAGATCTGTGAGAGATTTGTAACTCAATTCGAACGCAAAAGTTCAGTGTTTATAAATGGATCGAGAATACGAAAGTACTTTTTTCGAATTGACCTAGTGGGCTTCAAGCTTTCCTTGAGTGGCTATTGCATTGTCCAACTGGATTGTGCAGTTTATATGGTTTAATTTATTTATTTTTACCTGAATATCACTTGAGATACTTGTGGTGATTGAATGTGTAGACATTGTTTGGAATTCTAATGCAAGGTGACGGAGTCTAGGTAGTTAACTTGATCAGTTGATGAGAAGTTGCCGGAAGGCAAAGTGAGATTTATGTTTTGTTTACGTGGTTTTGCTGACTAAGGTGCACCATGGAACGACATTAGAGAGATCATAGTTGGAAAAATCTTCGGCGTGACGGCTCACAAAGAGCCAGAGCCTAGCTTCTCGCAACCATTCATAAATGTTCGAAAGAAATACTGTGAATTATAAGCAATGGCAACAGTACCAATAATTCTCCCCAGTCATTCTGGACACCACCCTCGGAGCAAAAAACTGAAAGCTAATACCACTTGAGTTACAATATCATAAGCCCAACACTTGCCCTGCGTGAATAGCATCATAAGGGGTATTCATAACCCCTTTAGCGCTGGTGAATTATAAAAAAAGAAGAAAAAAAATTCGCACAAGTGGAAGGGACCTACACATTTATTACCGACTCCGAACGGCGGATGACAGATATGTCACGCCTGCAAAGAAGTTAGTGGTTTTGGGGCTTTGAACTTGTGTCCTCTCGCTTAGCAGTCCAACGTACTAAGCACTAAGTCACGGCGACCTTAAACGAGGCAGAAAATGAGACAATCTGAACGCATCCATACACTTGTCATGTCCTTAAATACAGAGGGCGCTTTTTGTAATATCCATTGTGAAATCGCTCAAGAATCTCCTCACAACTTAGTCACAGGAAGGAACCTAAGACTCAAAACCTAAAGAAGCAATCGTTTAGCCAAGTTCGTCAATAAACAAACCCGTCAGGGTGATATTTTCGGTCCTCTGAAGGCCAACAGGACACTTTTAGTGAGACTTGTCACACCTAGAAGGGATCAAATGTGGTGATGGCAGCGATCGTTTCCCTTACCTTTCTCACTAGGCCGATGTCTATTCACCATGTATGCATTCGATAGATGCCCTTAGTCTTATTTTGCTTTTTCACTATCGCTAATGTGTGGGTACGAGTGGTACGAGTTTTGGACTGCTGAGCTAGCTTAGTTAGGTTCAAGTCTTAGAGAAAACCAACATTTTGAAGCGAACCACCATGGAAAGCGAGACGGGAACGTGATTTGTTTCAAAATCTCTCTGCGCACGGCTCTAATATGGGCTGTGGGCTTAGTGTAAGGACACATAACACAAAAAAACCGTGGTATTTCCAAGGTAGTCAGTCGCGATCCTAATCAAATATTCCGAAATGATAGATGAAAAAAAAAAAGTCGCATTGGCTGCTTTGGAGATGAGTTTCCGGTAAAATTATCAATTTTAACTAAGACCAGCTTCAGCGAACCGATCTACCTATGAACTAAGACGCTAATTTCATGGGGTCAACGAGAACAGGAGACGGTTGCAAACGCCCACAGAACTGACCATTTTCCACAACTTGTTAGCAAAAAACCATTAATCATTGACTGGACTTCTTAAAGGGACTGCCAACTACCACCAAAAAAACGGATATTACACATTTTATTCCAGTTGCTGAACTTCAAGTCATAATTTTGACAGCTTTTAACAAGCCTCCTCCTCAAGAAAATTTCAAAGAGTTCCTTTCACCATTAAAATCCATTATATGACCAAGGACTCCCTATTTCGTTCCCCCCTCAACGTCAAGACACATCCGGAATTCATTTATTTTCAAAGCAAAAAAAAAAACAGAAAACCAACTCCTAACGTCATTACGGTCACCTTTCATAAAGAAGGACAACAAATTGTAATCGGATGTCCCTAATCGAGGCACAGATCCTTTTACTTTGTCGTGCCCGTGTGCACATAATTCAATTTACCGCCCACCTAAGGGCTTTCATACTTCCTTCCTTCCTTCCTTCAATTCGTTTGTCCGTTCTTTTTTTGCCTAATAAAGTCTCAGAACATCTCAATCATCTCCGTCCGCCTAGCAACGAAATGATTAACATTTTTATAACTTTCTCAGATACATAGTCCGTGTTGAGAGGTACTTCAAAGATAGGCGCGCACAATAGACCATGGGAAATTGAAATTCACAGACAAAATGTGTGTGTATATGGTGAATTCTGCGTGCCCACTCTTGACCAACTCAAAGCTCTTACCCCCCGGCCCCCAAAGAACCCTTCTCACCGTATAAGTGCGCCCGACCACTAGATAAATGGAAACAATTTCCCTTATCCCACTAACACTCTGTTATGTGTGCTATATGGCCGCAAGGCCCGGTAGCTAAAACAAGAAAATTGTTGGTGAACAGAAAAAAAAAACGAAGATACTTCTGCTCTCTCCTACTTCCATCATCACACGTCATCATCATCAGACCGGCTAGCTATAGAGGGCTCACGATAAAGTGTCGAAATAATGAGCCCTTATCTATGTAAATTATAGAGAGTACTCGGGCGATAATTGGGCTCCAAAGGGGGAATTTCAATTCTAAATTCCAAATTTCCAATTCTTCATCTTTCTCATCGTTTTGTCTTTCCATCTTTACATCTTTTCATCTCTCATCGCCGGCGGTAATTCACTTCGAAAACTACTCACCAAACCGCACAATCTATGTTTCTATTCGTATCTGTATCTCTAAGCCAAAAGAAAACAAAAATTTATTCATGATCACGAAAAAGTTCAACTTAAAGTATTTTTTTGTACGGTTTCGGCCCGAAAAATTATTTACCTCGGCCCGAGTATTTTGCCTTGTTTACGAGAGATACATCTCTTGGAACCATCACGTTTTTTTTTGGAATAATTTCTAGGTTTCCAAAACATTTTATTTTATTCACTTGATTATGTCTTTACACGGCTTTCGTTGGAGAGGAAGGAAAATATTATTAAATTATCTCGGGGAATGCCTCCCAAAGTGGGCTACCAAAGTCATGACCACAATTTTGAAGAGATCCACTGTGAAGTATACTTAGATATTTGGCTTCCGTGTGGATTGAGTTGCATGGTGGTAAATGGTAGATTCTAGAGGGCCAAGGTTAGTAAATGGTCTTGGAAACATTTTTATTCTCATCGCCGACGCCGAGAAAAGCTTCTAAAGTAGATTTTTTCATTTCCTGCCGATAGATGGTGTGATGTGAAAAATAAGTTTTAGTAAATGGGATTCGAACCTGAATCTAAGCCGAACGCAATAACGATTTGAATGACTACTCGTTGCATTGTAAAATGTGACACCTACCATGCAGCTGCCATCGGGATGTTCGAAAGAAATACTGTGAATTATAAGCAATGGCAACAGAACCAATAATTTTTCTCAGTCATTCTGGACACCACCCTCGGAGCAAAAAGACTGAAACCTAATACCGCCTGAGTTTCCAAATCACTACACCAACACTAGCGCTGTGTGAATAGGATCATAAGGGTATTCATAACCCCTTTAGCGCTAGTGAATTATACAAAAAAAAACAAAAAATACCTTTCTGGTAGTGTGTTTTTTTTTTTATAATTCACTAGCGCTAAAGGGGTTATGAATATCCTTATGATGAGAGTTAAGTTGGCCTGGGAGGTACTCAGAGTTATAATCTAGTAGAAAATGTTTAAGTCTACAGCAATAGACTAATAAAAAAAGACTGAAGTAAGCCAGTTCGTTGTGCAAAACTATAGTAAGCTGGCTGAAAGGAAGTGTTGGTCTAACTATCTCTTTGACGAGTTTAGTTAGCTAAGCTAAAAAGATGAGAAAAGTGGTGAGGCGGTCCGACACGGTACGTCTCATGTTTATTCCGAAAGCCCACTACTGGCCGAAGTAGTTCAACTGACGAGAAACTGAAGCTGCACGCTCTGATGGGCTAGTTGAAAATGAAAAGAACGTCGGCGATAACGGCGCGTAAGAGAACGCAAATGCTGAAAGGATGACTACAGTAGTCGATGGAAGTCACTCTGACTAATCTTGGTCAAAAATCATGTGAAAAACTTTTCTTTTCAAACGTGCTTTTTTAATTTGAGTCTTCTCAAGGCTCTAGTTCTTCGTGTCATTTCATATTCCTAGACAAATGTTAGAACCTAGCCCATGTATGAAGATTTTTTTAAGATCTTCGGTATAGACAACCTTTGAGTCAATATAAGTAGCTTTTTTAGCGAGATAAAGCTGCGTTAAATTGTCAATCTCGGCCTTATTATTATTATTAGACGCATATGGCACCGCGACCTAAAAGATCTATTGTCACTGGAGCCAGTAAGACAAGGAGATCCTCTATCTTCCTAATGAAGTTGATGATATCGCTAGTCGAGGCATTACGAATGTCCTCCGGTGGTAGGAACTCTTTCTGGAGAAAGCGTTTCCTGACTCTGCAGACAGCCACGCACTCACATAGTACGGGTTCGGCTGATTCGTCCTTCTCTTAGCAGAGTCTGCATTCAGATTCCTGAACTATCTTTAGTTTATGTAAGTGATATCTGAGGCTACAGTGACCGGTTATATCGTCCCTTTTATGGTTGAGAATATCTTTAGTGGTTTTGTTCAGGCGTCGGATGGCCCTTTTAGTCTGTCTGAGTCCCTGAGTGTAGGATATGAATTTTCGTTTTTCCCAGCTGTCCAGACTCAGAATGCCGCAGAAGGGTCCGGCACCTGTGTAGCTTTCTACAATTTCATTGCCTTCAGTTCCTCTGTGTCCTAGTACCCACCAGAGCTTTATTTCGCTTTGAAAGGTCTTGAAGAGTATAAAAGCAGCCTAGAACGGCTTTTGAGTTAAAGAAATGGGAACTTAGTGCTTTGAGCGCTCCTTGGCTATCGGTGAATATATTGATGGCTACTCCCTTTATTCCTGAGTCGAGAATAATAGTGGCGCAGGTATCGACGGCATGTAATTCCGCCTGAGAGGCTTTGTGATTAGTGCCATAGATACCGGCACCTACACCGGATTCCATCTTTGAACCATCAGTATACTACACTAGTCCTTTTATTTTCAGCACGGTATCCCAGGAGTTACGGTTCGGGATCTCAATCTCGAACTTCCTGCCAAAACAGAGTAACTTCGGCATAAAGTCCGATACCGTGCTGATCATTTCAAGCTCGGGGAAGTCATATAGGATAGCCATATTAGGTCTGCTTGGCTGGATTCCTGTCGAGCGTTGGAGGTTAACTGCACTGCGTATTGCCACTTTTTTGACAAAGATGTGCAGCGGGGTAAGTCCGATCAGTGCCTCAAGGGCTGCCATACGCCAAGTTCCCATGGCCCCGGTGATGCCGAGTCGCTGTAGTTTTAAGATGGTGGATTTTTCCTTGACTTTGGTCCCCCAGACTACGGAGGCGTAGGTAAGGATGGGTCTTACTACCATGGTGTAAATCCAATATGTAACCTTGGACTGTAGACCCCAGGTTTGACCGTATAATCGACGACATACCCACATGGCATTGGTCGCTTTAGTAATTTTGCTGTTGACGTGCGAGTTCCAGTTAAGCTTCTTGTCTAGGACAATTCCTAGACTTTTCATTTCATCTGAAAGACCGATAGGTGTACCATTCAGGGTTAATGTACCAAAGTTCAGTTTTGTTTTCCAAGTAAATCTCAGCCTTGTTAAGGACCCTTTTATTCATCGAAACCGTCCCCAAATCATAATCTGTTGCTAAGATTATTTGCGTTATACAGACAGGACACAGAACTAATGGTTTTAAATCTTGCACTGTCAGTTACATCATGCCTTAAGGGTGATATGCACTTCTTACATGAATGTCCATTCCAACCTTTTGAACTCAATATCAAGAGCAAGTCATGTAACCGATAAAGAACTCACAACTTCATATGTATTTCTCCAAGTATCTATCTCATAATCATTCAAAACTTAGTATTGTTTGTCATTTCTGCAACATCATCGTCAGCATTATGTTATAAATATATACCTGAGCTGCATACCATCAGTCTGTCTGACCTTCTAGCTTCACCCTCAACACTTATTATTATGCCAATCGGTTGATCTGTCGCTTTGATCGACTGACTTCTAAAGAGCACAAAGTAAGCGACAAAGAAATAGAAATACAAACAAAAAAAAAAGTATTTTCTTCGTATCTCAAAGGGGAGTGCCCATGTTCAATGCTGCGGTATGCTGTATCTCTAGGTGAATTTATTAATGGAAATCGATTGATTCGTAACAAGTCATCGAGAAAGAAACATGGCATGCGGTATACATATGTATATCCATCAGCCACCACATCATACACAAATCAACTTTTTTTTTTCTTTTTGGGTTCCTTTTTGCATATGCGATGTTAAGAATGGTGTAGGCATAGAAGCCGCCGCAAGCTATTAAGGCGGATATACACGCACACATACTTGTACGAATAAAATTCGTATCTTAAAAGAAAATCCACCTACCTAATAACATCTGTGATTAATACTCGCATGCTTGGCACACCACAACGAACCGCACTCATAAAAGATACTTCAACCGTAAACCATGTTAAATATTTACAAATTCATGCGGAGCATATCTAAAGGTACCTTGCTCTTTTATATCCACTTTTTTTCTTTTTCACCGCACGTATATCTATCAAATTCACTTTAAATCGATCCGAAGAGTCATAGATACATTTTGAATTAATGTAATGTGTGCGCGGGTGAGTGCAAAGGGGGCAGCACCCCAACAACGATTGTTAAGATTGCTTATTAATTTATTTTTGATAGTTCATCGATTATGGTCTAAGCGGTACGGAATCATGGATTGGAATACGTTTTGCCAATTGTGGATGGGCTGAATGAATTAAATTGTATGAGACTGTTAGAGAACCCAAATTTACGGTTTGTTGTGTGAGAAAATACCGCACCTTCGAGGGGAACAAATGATTGATGGATAACAAGCATGATTCTCTCAAAATTATTGCGTGCTACTTCAATGCAAATGCGGAATGACTCATTAAAATTGTATGAAAAGTATCTCGAAGAAAATCCTTTTGCTTGTGAAAAGATTTAAAAGACCAGGTAATAAAGATACGTACAACTTTTCACATATTAATTAAAAAGATTTACAAAAATTGAATTTCGTAATTGAAAAGGGATCCGAATAAATAAACACAAAGTAAAAAGTATCTCAATGTAATTTTTGAATCCCACATTCGATGGCACATCTCTCTGGTGTGCAAATGTGTATTTCGGCATCCACATTTCATCACTCAAAGGGGATGTATCCACAATGAATTATATGCGAATTAATTTGCATTAAATATGAATGGGAAACAGTCTGTTGGTGAAAGATGTTTGAGAATGAACTGTTGTTTGAGTCTGAGAATGTGTTCTTGAACCATCTGCCGATGATGTCTTTCAAAATCTGAACTGTTGTACTTTTCAGATACCTATCCAGCTCAACTGCTTAACTTTGTAACTCAACTTAACTTAGACAATTTATATTGAGACGGCATATCTTACTTATGTCCTATTTCCCCTTGTCGGTCTAAGGGGCTTCACGACGTCTTTGGGCACTCGCGTTTGTTTTCTGGAAACACATATGTTGTAGCTCTGCCCAATTTCAGCCTAGCTGCCGTGAGTCTTCTTCGACTGTCCTTTGTTATGTAAATATGTCCCAATCGGCCCGCCCTTCTTCCGCCCTAGGGTAGCGAATTCCATTGCATCGCTTAGCCAAGCAATGGAGGTGTCAGTTTTTCAAAAATTATGTCCGATCTACTACCACTTCCGTCTTTGAATTGTGTTGTGTATGGTATCCTGACCCGTCCTCCCACAGTGTCCCACGTTGACTCAAGAAGGTTTGCAGTTTTCTTGTGATAGTGGTGGACATTTTCCATACAGTAGCATGGATTCAACATTCGATCAGAACAGCTTCAGCTTGGTCTTTAAGCCGATAGCATTGCCTCTCCATATTTTCGACAACTTTCCAAACGCAGCTTTAGACTAAACATTTTTTTAACTCTCGAATTGCTGTCCAAATGGTACTCCAAGCACAGTCTTCAATCCCATGTTCATGTTCAACACTCTGCATGACTTTGTGAATATTTGACATAAGTTCTCACCAGCAAAGCTTAGATATTTAAGAAAAGTTGGGTAACTTCTTTGCATTTCACTAGTTAGACTAGACTCAGAAAACTTTCGAAAAGTCCTTGTTTCATGTTCACCACCATCTGTATCTTAGAACCACCTAAGTTCTTTTCTCAGTAGACTTTTTAACATAGGTCTCCCAGTTCGTACAAGAAGCGATAATGGTTGAATAAAACGAGACACTTACAGAGCAGATACAGAGACAGTCTACTTGGTGCTTCTTCAACTTCTGCAGTTAACGTTCAAACGCGATTGGATTTGTCACGCCTCACACTCCGCTGTTCTTCTTTCCCCTTCATACGGGACCTGGATTCCAGCTCATTCTTTTCTACTGATGAGACAGCTGTGTCTTGAATGAGATACGTTTTTCAATCCGTTTTTAGATTTCTGCCGATAGCCATGTACTGTGGTGTTTCTAGCTATTCAAACCGTTCTGCACTACGGAAATCTTCCTTTTCCTTTCCATAACATCCTGGGTGGGTGAGCACCACTGGATGATGATTATTTTCCTCACTTTGCTTTGAAGTCTGGCTGTCAATATCCTATCGCAAGGATGTCTCCATAAAACAGGCTTTTCCAACATCACTGGAATTAGGAGCAGTCTCAAGACGAAGTCGTTAGCTCTTCCAGCTGTTTTTGCAGAGTAAAGTACATACTTTACTTTCATCAGAGAGTTCTAGAATCGTAGTCCTTGTTCGATACTCAAAAGTCGTCAATAAAATATTCCTCCGTATCCGAGGCAGTGTACTACGCTTCGGAGCAATATATGATTGCGGCTGTCCAGCTCGCAGAGTTCAGAAATAAAGTGAAAATAAATCAATTTCGCTACGAACTGTAGGTAGGTAGATAGGTAGAAGTGGCGGTTCAACATGAACCCAAGAAGCACAAAGTGTCCCTTTTTGTTACCACGACTCGTGTGACCTGGTTGGTAATGTGTGTTGTTGAGGATGTGAGACAGCCTGTGGATTATATCGCGTATCCCTTTACCCGAGATGTCGTTAAAGTCGTCGAAGAATGGTTGGTTTAATACACGCAGTCTGGCTCTTGCTAGTGCTGGACATTTGCAGAGGAAATAGGAGAGAGTTTCCTTCTACAAACTGTAGACAGGACTTAAGAGAGATTAGTGCGTTCGGTTACAGAAAATTGTTCACGCGGTATGATCGCATTCATTTGACGACCCCATCAACTTTCTTCTTAGACATACTGTATATTGTATCTGAAAATTTGCAAAAATTACATATGTATCACAGTATCACACACCCAAAAGGATACTCAAACGATGTTAAATGAAATTTTCCTCATATCGTGTGTTTCGAATCCATTTAATGATTCTTTCCTTTTTCCCGAAACATAAAAGCGCCACAACCTCCTCATAAGTATGCTTACGCTTAAAACATAATTTACGATCCATTAAATTAAAGACTTTTAATATGAAATTCACTTGAAAGTTTTTCTTTTGAATTTCTGATTAATTTTCCATGTGCGTTGCGTGTATCTGTACCTATGTACATATCTACCTCTGTTCGTCGGGGATAGAACAATTATAGTACTTGCATGGAATGAGTAATTTTTGTCAAACTGTGGTTCTGGGAAAGTTTTATTCTGATTTCGATTTGAATTTTTGAATTTTATGACGATTGTTGATTTGGAAGTTTTAACTTGATTTCGAGAGCACGTTTTAGATACTTGAAATGCATGACAAACAAGATTATCTTTCGTGAACGATTTTTTTTTATGGCACTTCAGTTTATTGGCTGTTGATGTGCTTCATCTCAAGTTTTGACATACATTCAATAAATTATGTCGAAACCAATAACATTTAGAAACAATGTTTCAAACTACCTCTTCGTTTTGGTGTCATCGTTTGTTGGAATTTCCTGTAATATATCTCGCAACACTGGAGCAATAAATTTTCTTTTGATATCCAGTTAATTGTTAAAAAAAAAGAACACACACAACAAAACTGTAACTAAATGTCTTTTTAACAAAAAAACAAAAATTTTATCGAATAAATTATTGTAACCCACTGAGATAGGAAAACAAAAAAAAAAAAATAAATTCACTATTACTATGCCACCCATGAGGTGGTAGATGATAAAACACTTCACACTTTGTCTGTCATTTGATACGATTTCTGAAACGATGTCCCGCTGTAAGACAAACTAGAAAGACTTGGTTGAGGTGTGAAACTTCTCAAATATCGTTTTCTTATCATGACCACAGCATCTTTGATACCAAACTGGAAGACTAATTTTTTCCACTCGCACTCGTTTCTTGTGTTTTCAAAGCATTTTCCAACGAATAATCCACCACGGATTGACCGTTCGAATGAAATGGTATCGGTTTCTGGGGAAACGTTCTCAGTTGTCGGAATGAAATTTATGAAAAAAGAAAATTACACGAACATTATGTGGAGAGAATTAATGGGGGTATCTGGGTGGAATGCTTTTTCGACACTTCATTAAATGATTACGATCTTGGAGATCTCAACGGGGATATGGAATTTCTGCTGGCGTTTTAATAATTACAGTTTTCATTACATACGACTACGAGAAAGTTGCTTTTTTTTTCAGAATTTGGAATTTGTGATACTTTGGAAGGGAATTACGAAAATTACAGTGATTCTAAGGGAAATATGGAGACTGGAGGATTTTTTTTGCTACATTCCCTTTGACAGACTGAAGATTTCTGGGCTGTGGCAGCGATTTAAGGAATCCAAGGTTCCTTTACCAAACTTCTTTGTATCAAACTGTGACAAACTCATTCAGTTTAAGAAAAGCCACGTAAGGATCTACCTTCCAACACCCAGTTTTGGACACCACAATTGATGAAATAAACTGGGTCTGTTTCAGATCAGCATTCCACTTTTCATTGCAACTTCAGACTTCAGAGGCAGGTGCAGCTTTTCTTTTTATTTTTTAACTACTTAAGTGAGCATTTACTATGGTATCTTCACGTAGAACTGCGTCTAGCCCAACGTCAAGCGGAACACGGCCACTTGCAATGCGACAATGAAGCTCAAGTTAAGATTAAACCAGAGACTGTCGTACATATCGCAGACATTTCTCATTATGTAGCACGTATTCCACGTCTCGAATATCGGTGTCTTCTCCGCCCACTTGGCCCAGATATCTGGTTGATCACTGCTTTATGAACGTCCATTAGCTCGATGTCCGGGATGTCCGGGAAATCAATGATTGTGGTTCCGAGATCACCTGCGTCAATTTTGCGGCATTTCCTGTCGTCTTCTCCCAGACCGTTGCTCACTTTTTGCTCCGCCAGTATGTTGGCTAGTCCTTCTGATTTTGTTGAAGCCTCAGCTTTTGCTCTAAGGAGGTTGCACTTTTTCATGGCATTATGGTTTCAAACTAGGCAACCGTACCCAATGCGAAGGAAGACGTTGTTCTACGTCAAATAACAGAAATACCACTTGTGGATTGAGTTGGACTGTTTAAGCCTTCAACAAGTTTATCGAATTTAACGATATAAATGTACTTTACTTAACTTTAACGTGCTTCGAACCTTTGAAGAGTCTTTTTCTGAGATACCACAGCTTTCCATTCCCTCCGATCCAAGCCACATTGCTGCAACTTTATTAAAAGCTGTTTTGTTTGTTTTTAATGCATTTTTATTTTTTAAATTCAGTATTCTTAATTGCTACGAAAAAAACGCTTAAAACTAGCTTAATTAACTTAACTATGTTATACTAACTTACTGGCCCTACACGGGCACTCTAAGCTAAACTTAATTCTTAATCTATGTCTTTCGACCTAACCTAACTTAATATACTTAAACAATCTAAGGACTAAACTATTGAAAAACTAAGAAAATGTTTTGGAAAAAACTTAGTTACAGGACTTTTTTTTATATACTTTATTAAAAGCATTCTAGCCTTCGTTCAGTTTAAATTAGCTTGCTCGCAGTTGGGCTGTTACCGTGATTATTACTAAGTACCGACCGCAGTATCTCATTTAAATACCAATCACTGTTTTAGATCTTACAGTGCTGGATACAAGGACTTCGATGGTATCCTATCTGTAGAATATCTGTCAATAACTCCGATATGTTGATAAACGTCCAACAGGGAGAGGGAAACAGTCGTGATTTCAGCCTAAAAAGCTGAAACTCAAGCCTTTTCCGTTGGACAGGAGATCACTGACGCTAAGTTGACGATGATGCATCAATAGGATCGTGACATATTCCAATGATGTGCTCCTTCCATTTCCATTATCATCATTCTGTTGATGAAAAACTTTACCACCTTGGTCTTGGTGACGATTTTGAGTTTGTTGCACTGATGGATATGTCTTCGTGCTTCTAAACTTTTGTGTTTCTTTTTTGGAGGAGACCCTGGCTTTCAAAGACCTACACTGATCCACTGTTTCTTCGAAATAAACTCCAGAAAATGTTCATAAAGGAAATATATCAATTTTGTGGACTTGTGGAACGATTCCAAGCTTGGCTGTGACAACTAAAGCCTGGTTCTAAAATATTTACGCGTCCATGGTATAAAGATTTTCATAGTCCACAGTCTTGTTGATAAAAACATGTAGAGGGCAGCGTTCAGCTGTCAAGGTGGTCAAAACTGTTACAGAAGATGGTCGTTGTTTTCCGACTCAAACTTGTTGTTGCAGAAAAACCAAAGAACGCAGCTTAGTTCCCTAAAGTGTTACTTAACAGTGAAAAGTTGATGATTTATCAAGCCTCAAGCCATTACAAGCACTTCAGTGTCAGTCCTCTTCTCATTCTTTTCCTTTCGTGTGCCTTAAACCTCCAATGCAGTCTAGTTTAGAGGTCTAGTCAAGTTTCGGTTGCTCGACTTTGAATTCTGTTCAAGTCCGACCTACTGCTACCTTATCCACTGTCTACATTCCCTATATCGTGCTTCCGATACTGTTAATGAAATTTCACAGATTAATGCTATGATGCAACAGGTTTACTTAAGGGGAAGGATATCACAATGCCATTCTTCCGATGACGTGTAGACAATACTATGAACTGACGTTTAAGTAAAAACGAACACACGACCAGGGATGTCCACAATTGGCTCCTTTCGCGGGTATACCGCACTTCACAATTCCCAAAGAAGATCATCTCCAAGTAAATCATTGAAATCTCTCTCACCACGCTTACACGATATATCAATTAATTTTTTTTTGTATCTTCTTTGGAAATCCGCGAATTTCTTTCTTTTCCACCAAACCACTATCCGATAAACTGCCTCCTCCTATGGTACGAATCCATTTTAACCGCGAAATCCAATAAAACTGTCACCATTCGCTGAAGATTTAATATTTATGTTCGTCACTTCCTTAACGTTGACATTATTGGCAAAGATGCTGAGAAGAAGGCGTCTTACATGCTGTGAACATGCGATATTTTCGGAATTCGAATTCCTTTGGCAAAAAGTCATCATCGATCGGTTTGGGGCCGCCTTCATTCAAAGGAAATCCAATGTCGTTGTCAATTTAAACCATCACACCACATGTAGCATTTCAAAAAAAAAAAAAACAAATTCCATCTCTCCGTATCTAGAGCATGGAAATTTAAAAGAATCCAAAATGTATATAGATGACAGTTTCAGTTATCCGAGATGATGGCAACGGGACAGCTGCAGGGAAAATGGAAACCCAAAAAAAAAATGTACACCACACAAAGAGCCCTGTGTAAACAGATCTCTCCAGAACGATCTAAAGGAATCAAATAGACAAAACAATAATTAATGAGCACAGAGAGTTATCGAGAGAAGATATCCAAAGACACATGCTGCGTCCGAATCCGAAATGCATGATCTCTCTCTCCTCTGTGTCGCCGCGGTCATAGTGTAGTGCCTCCTGTCCCGATCATTCATATGTGTTTGGTTGGATGTACATCTCGACTCTGGGTTCTCGTAGGGAATTGATTGTGCGCAACCTGCTGTGGTATTGTCTTCATTCGGGAAGATTGAGATGGATTGGTTGAGGATAGATCTGGGGTTCTCCTACTTGGAAATGGGTGATTGAGTGTTGTTTTCTCTAATCTGTGGGTATTGTACGGTTTGTTCTAGCGATTGTTGTTCTTGTTTTATCATATTTCAGTTATGTTTACACATACACATAACTGTTGTGTTGGATAGAAGTTTGTTTTATATAGATACGCTGACCGTTAGGTTTTTTGTTACTAACATGAAAACGCTGCTGCTTTTGACATGATAAATCATTTTGATGAGGGAAGGGGTGATTGTTTTTTGGAGGGTTGTGGGAAACTGTTAAGCGATCGAATTCAGGGTTAAGGTACAGTCTGTTGCAGAGCGCAATCGTTGAAACATGCACCATTCAATTATTCAAGTGGAGTCCAAATTTTGATCTTGAAGGCAGATAATTACTTAACTGGCAACAAACTCGGATTCAATCTGAATCCAGTGCTCCTGCTTTCTAGAATCCGCTAAACTGACGGTAATATTGGGCATATTCCGGGAGATTATATTAATTTACAGACGAAGACGCTTGTACAGTGCCATTGAGGGAAATAAGCTCCGGACAACTATGCTGCAGAAGAGTATTCCTCAGCTTGACCTGAGCTTGGACTTTCTTCTCAAAGTACCTCCGGAACTCTGGTGTTGATTGTCTATTCTGTCAAATCCTTGTATGAAGTCAGCTACTTTCTTAAGACCAGACCCAGTTGCTTAATGCTGTCCTCCATTCATTTTCGTTAGCTTCAAGTGGACAAGTTGAGAAGCTGCAGGATTAGAAGTCTAGCCATCAAGTCCCTTCCTTTCACTAATTGCTACCAGTTGAATCGGTAACCCCCATGAAAATAGCATAATCCAGTCAAGAAGATGAAAGAAATGTTTACTTCAGCTCTGTCTGTCCCGTTGAAAAACATCAAAAGACTTATGATTTCATCGGAAAGATATTTTTAAAATTCAATTTCGAATTCCATCTAAAGCCGATCATTTTACGCAGTATTATACCATCGGGTAGTGTGTTCCTTTTTTTTTTTGTTAATACCACCCATTTACGCTTATGCATGTGCACATCCTGTCACGAAGCGTGACATTTTTTCACGCTTCCTTTTCCTTTTTATTTTCACACTTCTCCGAGACTGATTTTACCGACACCCAGACTGACTGGCATACATAATCCCGTCCATGCACACACACATGTCGTTAGAATACCACATAATCCCCATGATCAATCGAAATTAATTTGAAAAAAAAAATATATTTTATACAATACACCCTTAGAATCTCCGCGTGTGGACAGTTTTTTGTGAGCACACCCTAAATCAATTAAAGTAAACCTTCAAAGATACATCACGCGAGTACCTATCCATGTCAAAGGAAGGAATTTTCCCAAAATGCACATCGACACCACAACTGACAAGGGTAGACAGACACAAACAAAAACTATAAAAAAAAAAATACCTTAATATCCCAATTGGACGCAACGCAGTCCTAGTCCTAATAGGTCGCATACGCCCCTCGAGAATTTAACTGTAATAAAAAAATATCCAAAATTATAATTACAATAACTTTCTCTCGTACAAGGGCAGCTATAGCTCACAGGGGCAAGCTAGCTTAGCTCACAGGGGACGGGCTTTCAAAAAAAAAAAATATACAAAACAAATTCCAACAAAAAAGTGATTTTCATTTTATGCCTGTCTGGGTCGGGGTCAAAGGGGAAAAAATAAAGGAAAAGAAGGATTTTCATGGTTTTCCTGTCTGCTGTTATGTCGCTTCATATACTCGTATGCAGTTCCATCACGTCGTCGCACCCCATTAATTTTCTAGTTGCAGTACAAACACACTCACAGCAATAGAACCAGACGCTCATTCTGTGGGCTAACCTCTATTACACAATTGGGAGAATGTAATCCATTAGATGGAAAAGGACATGGACATGCATTAAATATGACATGTCCCTTATTTAAGTGTCGTTTGCTTTACGTCTTTTCACTACTATCCTAGAAGTGTGAAGAGATTGTGGAGAGTTTGGAATTTTATTTCATCGTTTATGGATTTCTTTTTTTTTTAATTGAAATTTATTATTTTGCTGTTTTGAATTTTAATTGTGAAAATATTTAAGTTTTTAATTTTCTTACTGAGGTAAATTTAAATGATAAAATTCAATCGATTTAGTCCTCTTGGGCACGGCACTTTCCCCCTAGAAGAGTACCTTCAATAACTTCTCCCACATCTGTCCAATTCGAAAGCCTTAGAGTGAGTATACCTCTTGGCTGATATGCATTTGTTTTGAAGTCTATGCAGGAGAGTGGTCGTCGTGGTTAGTGCAGTGGACTGCTTATTGGACAATCCTTATTGTCATGAAAAAGCTTCTCAATCCGCCGTGTAGAGTCGGCAAAAAAAAAAACACTGTAGGTCCCTTCCATTCGTACGAAAAATGTAACATGCACTACATGAATTATTGTTTCTCTTGTTTCTCTACGAGCTATAGTGCCAAAGAGTTTCTTTGAAGCAACCTCAGTAAATCAGATATAAACCTCATTTCAGTTTGCCATGCCCTTTACCACAGTTGTACCTTAAGGCTAGTTTTAAAATTGTCAGACAATTGATCCTGCGGACTTGAAGGCATTAAAGTAAAGATAAGCTAGCGAAGTTAACAACCGCCTAGGGCTTACGAATCATCTGTTTAAAAGCTAAAGTTCATTTATTTCCTATGTATTCAAGCAAAAAAAAAAAACGGGTTCAATATAGCGGTTCTATAATTGAAGAAATGTGACGCAAAGCTTTTAATAATCATCTTTATTGGTCACTGTTAGCTCAAGTGTTTTTTTTATTTTTTTTGCGTTGGGAGGTGGGAATCTTTTGAAAACGTTTAAAAACGAAACTGGGCCCGTAGCCAGTAACAGCGTGGAATTTCTACCCACTTAACCCATCTCCCTTTCTTTGCCCTCTCTCCCCACGGTACCGCCGTCTTTGCATTTCATCGTGGGGGGGGGGCGAAGAACACCACGTGCTCACAATCTTGTTGGGGCTTCTTTACTTTATCGCCTTTCTCGTTCGAGGTGTCTTAGCTGTGTCAAAATCTGTTTTGCACACTTACTTACAACGATCCATTTCTCCTGTGATTGGGTCCATATCCATACATCGTACTAAGTTTTCGGGGGTTAGTATTTCTCCAAGTTCATTCCTCAATGTTTGTCTCTCGGTTTCAAATCGTTGTCATGCTTAAATCTGTATAGATACGAACAGAAGCATCCATGTCTACTTAGTAGCTGCGTTACGTAGAAGTCCACTTCGCTATGCTTGCGGCTTCTCCATGTCTCAATAAGTGGTATAAGTCGGTAGGTCCATCGGCCTCCTTTGCTCGATACGTTCCATCGCTGCTGCCATTTCGCCATACTGTTTGCTCTCTCTGATGAGTGTACATCGATGCCGGTTGACCCCGGTTCCTGGTTTCTCATTTCATAGAGTTGTTAAGCCTCCTCGGCCAGTAAATCAATTGGGAGTGATCCTGTAATTACACAGACTGCATCTTCTGATATCGTGCGAAATGCACTGCATACTCTAATTGCGCAGAGTCGGTTTGTTGATTCAATTTTGCGCTTATACGCCTTAATTTCCAGGGCCTCAGCCCATATTGGTGACCCGTAGAGCACCACAGATGTGACCACCCTGGCCAGGAGTCTCCTTCGACTGTATTTCGCTCAAGTGTCAAACTGAAAAGATCTGTCGAATCTATCAGACTCAAATGTACGTAGTTCGCTTCAGACTTAACTATTTTGGAAGGGGCTTCACATATGCACACAAAATACGCCACTAAGCTTCATGCTAGTTGAAAACTCATCATGTTATAGGTTTCCATTAGTGAATGGCACCCTTTAATGGACTTGAAATACGTCTCTATCTCTGGTGAGTTTTTTTTTTTTTTTTTATGAGAACGGCTATGAGTTTAGTCAACACTTACAGTCGTTCGTGAATTTGCCGTGAAGACCCTTACACAATGCTGACACAATCTCAGAAAGGGCAAGTGACAGAGCCAAAGATACCTTCTACCTTCTAGGTTTTAGCTGCTTAACTGACTATACTGTCGCCTGTGAAGAGCTAAGTCTTGAACTGTCAAAGGGAAGGCATGGGTTGACTTGGAACGTATTAAGAGTGAAAGTGGTATCTCGTAAATATTTGAAAACCCTTTTCAGTTTGAAGTCCGCCAAATATGACTTGTGTAAAAAGGAGTTGTCACCCTCACAGGTTTCATGTACAGCTTCAAGATTTTGCTTGAAGGATGCTTTTCGATCACAAGTTTTTTAAGTGTCATCGTAGACCCGTATTCTGTTTGTTAAATTCTGTTGTTGAATCTTGATCTGCAGCTGTATAAATGCCCTTTAGGCAAGCTTGCTTATTTTTCCCTCTTTTTGAATGGGCCACCTTTCACAGATTTCAAAACAACCCACTCAACTACTCTAAATTGATTGCAAAATGAATTGACGCCACGACTCATGTCGAGCATCTTATCTATTTGTAACCACCTTAACCTATCTCACATCTACTTCGACTTTAAAGTCAGCCCCTAACAACTTTTGTGCGAAATGAAAACACAAGTTTCGTGATTAATAGCGGAACGAACATGATTGAAATTTTGAACCATTAAAACCGAGACACAACACTATGTCACACGATTAAGTGAAGATGCACGACAGGAGGAACGTACAAAAGAAAGACCCACCAACCTACTACTACTACAACATCATCTAAGTTACGAGTACGAGTATTTTGTTTGTGAGTTAACCTCCTGACACACCTTAGTCGAGATATTAACTTTTTTTTTTATCCTAGAGGACAATGGAGTCGCAATGAACATGGCAGACTTACAACATGGCACCTACTTAGAATAGGGTTTATTAACTTTTTTTTTCTTGTTTGCCTTGTGTTATAGAAGATACAAAAGTATCTACAGACACGAGAAACGAGTTCATAAGCTATAGCTCTTCTTGTTCTTCATTATTTTCCAGTAGGCAGTCTGGGCGGTGGTGTAGTGAGTGTAACAAAAGGGTTATCGCGCACTGTCGGTGGTATAGATATAAAGATATTTTTTGTTTTTTTTTTCGAAAAGAGATGAGTATCACTTTGGGGTGAATAGCTACTTGGTACATAAATGTTGGTTCCAGTATAATGGATGCGCATAATCAATGAATGATATTTGACTCTCATGGCTTCTCTTTTCAAAAGAAATTGAATATATATATAAAAAAAAAACTTTTTGAGGATTTCTTTTAGTCAACAAAAGAAATTGTTACATGAATTCTACAACAAAAACAAGAAAAAATTCGGAAGCCCATTATGCGCGCAGGCAAATTGAATAAATTTTATTGAAGTGATTTTTTTTTCTCTTTTTTGAAAAAGTTTACTTTTCTTCAACAACTTGTTGGGATAAGTGACCTTTCTTTTGTTGAAGCCTTTAAAGTGTCTAAAGCTTGTATGGATTTTTTTTTTTGATATCTTTATTAGTTTCACCGCTGGAAGGCAATTAAAGGGAACAACGGGCTTTAAGTTTGAGAATATGTCTTCTTTGAATGGCTATCAGATTTTTGCTACTTGAAAATCCATGCCTATTCACTTGGCTTCGGGTACTTTGAATGGCAATGTGCGTCAAGCCTTATAACGACACTTATGTATGTAGGTTGTACTTTAAACATCATTTCGTTGCCTCGAAAAACCGAGGACAATGGCAGGATTCCTTTTCTAAGTCTTTCATTATTCTGCACAACACGGGTATTAAGGACAATTTTCATTTCGATTCCTATGCAGATAAAGGTGGACATATCCACTACCCGTTAAAAAATGGTCCACCTCTCTCAAGTGTCTGTTGATCCATGCGTCGAGTTGCGATATAACATGGTCTGTCTCATGCGTTTCAAAGATATTGTCATACTTTTACTGAATTCCTTTAGACCTACCTTCTACATTCTTCACCAACTTCTTAGATAGATCGTCTATAGGTTGTTGAAATAGGATTCGCCTCGGAAGTAGGCTGTGCTCCCTCCTGCATCTGAAGTCTCTGCATAGGCCATCTGTGCTTAAACGCATTCTTCAGGGGTGGGCTGGCAACAGTTTGTGGCCTGTGATAATCCCTATGGAGAGCGTTCAGTGCAAGAATTTGTCTTGCTTTTATTTTGTCGTCAGTTTATCGTAAGAAGTCTAGTGCCAAATGCTGCATTCAACAAGTGCTTGGGGGGCAGAACTGACTGTCTTTGGCAATGCCAATGACTTTCCTAGAAATTAGTTTCATGGATAATTCTCTTGCCGCATCAGCGGTTGTTAGGACTGCCGTGGTTCAGAAGTAATCTTGATCGGCCACTTACGGGTTCCAGCGAGTAGATCCCGGAGCCTACTTCTCCTTCAGTTTTGAACTCGTCTATGAAAATCAAAATTTCATTTTGACTGCTTTGCCATTGGCACAGTCGTGTCTTGAGCTTAGGCTTAAATCAGGAGATGGTGTGAGATAGTCCGTGTCTGTTTCTTGTTTTATCCAACTTGCAATAAGGCGATGGTGTAATATATCACCCGCATCCTTGTACCATGCATCGTGAACAAAATGACGAGACTTCGTTTGATGGCTGATTGAGGCCTTTAGGCCTTTGCCTATTCCATTGTTCCTGCTAAGTTTATACGCCTAGCTTGCTAACGTTCTTATATATGGACGATTATAGGCCCACTCTGGCTATCCTGATTTGTAATCTTTTTAATGGGATGAAAAGCTGTGATATCTCCACAAAGACTCTCCATGTGATCGGGAACTTATGAAGTTCGTCAGGCTTTCAAGAGGAACTTATTACTTAACTGGATTGAATGCTTCTAAAACGGGTTATCCGGGCTTTAACATTCGCATTAACAGATATTATGTATCACTGCCCCAAGGAGGCTAGCATTTAACAACCCTCTGTCAGTATCGATGCTTTGGTAAGAGAAACTCAGCATTTATCTATGGAAGAATCCCAACAGTCCATCTTTTCAGGCACTTGCGAGGATTCAGTTGAAGTCGTGGACTATTTATTTGGGGTTTGGGACTTTGGATTGCGGTTTGAGGCTTTGGAGGATACTGATCTCTGTTTTTGTGTCAGCCTTCGCTAGAAAACACATGTTTCGGTTCAGTTTGGCAAGATCAGAGCAGGGAAATGGTTTAAAGTCTTAGTAAAGTTAAGACCTAGCCCACTTTCACTTCATTCTTTGTGTGTGTGTTAAATCATTATCCGGTAGAGAAGATTGTTGAAATATCCAGAGATTAAGACACCGGGTACCTCACTGGTAGTCATTTCAAACATCAAGACCATGCATTCTTAAAAGTTGTTTGTAACTTACTATTGGAATTCGTGTTTGGCTGATGCCACTTCCGTCTAAATCATCAATAAGGACTCACAGACGCATGTACACACATTCATCGTTATTATCTGCGATAGAAATGCGTACAACAAAAACCAACGCTTTTTATCGCATCGTTACGAAACCATTCATCTTTTTTTGCTGTATCATCATCGTAACCAGCCCGTTTGTCTACTCTTTTCGTGAAACATTTAGTGATTACTCATTTTGTTGACCTGTTTCGACTACCCCAATCCAATCATATACACTCAAACAGACACATCTAAAATATATTCATCCATTCGGTGCCCAATGTCTCGCTGTCCAAACAACATCGACCAATTATTTGAGCTCCAATTCATTTTGTCCATTTCATCTGTGACACACACTCCTTGTTTTATCCAAATCCATAAACAAAAAACACATTACATTTCGTTTGGTCCACTTCCATTTCCGCTTCGACTCCCACTTCACCCAGATATCCGACCGACCGATGTTGTTTTTCTCTCGATTTTCTCGCCTACGCAACCGAACTCAAACTCCCAACCAACCCCAACCCCAACCGCCTTGTCATTGCAAATTAACCTTTAAATGAGAAAATAAGTCCCATCACATTCTGTCCATCGCCATTCGGACGATAATCGAATGTGACTTTTAATTTGTTTCGCAGAGGGCGGGCCAGTCCCAAAAAAACAACTGAAATTGTAAATTTTATAGAAAAAAAACAAAACACGAAACACACACCCAAACACAGAGTCCTCCGCATCAGACAGAGGGTTTGTCTATAAAATCCAATAACACGAAATGTCCTCGCAACATTCCTCTGAATCTTGACATAAAACAGGAAAAACAGAAAAACAATCACGGTCTGGATGGGAATCCATCCCATCCCTATGTTGGTGACCAGGATTCTCGTGCAGGACAGCCACCAGGCAGATTACAATAATTGAAAATAAGTCCAACTCTTGGAATCTTGGATTTATCCGGTCCAGTAGTGGGGAGAAAGTTGAAACCAAAGGAACACAAATGGGATCTAAGACCAAGGTCTAGGCTTGTCGTCGACAACGGTAACATGTAATAAAACCATGCGAAGTACACAGTGTACGGACAGTCCTATAACACAAGGAATAAACCTTTTTATGGTCAGCTCCCCGGTACACTGCATTCCAACACACAGTCAGAGTGAAAGAGTACGATAGAGGGGAAACTTATTTCGACACTGGGAGGGGGAAGGGAATGTTTCATTGCATAGAACTTTAGTCCGCCTACGAATTTGGACTTAAAGTCATCCCATTGTTTTCCCATGTGTATGTGTGTGTGTGTGTGTTATTTTTACTGACCACAAAATTTAATGAATATTATCCTGATTCTTCCTTAACCTGAACTCACACATGCACATCCAGGATATGCAATGGGTAATCGAGAAATCCTTCGGATTTTATATGCCAGCACTTTGCAGAGCCTTTATCCGCCCGGAAGGGGCCAAAATATATCACCACCCTCGTCTTTTAATGGCTTTTACCTGACATACAATACGCCTATGAAAGTGTAATTTTCTAACAAAAAAAAAAATCGCATTACAGAAGGGAAGAGGGATAATAATAGATGAAGTCTACCGTTGAATGCCTGCATTTCTGCCACCACCAATCGTCTAACCCATCTATTTGGATAAATAGAAATCACAATCAACGTGGAATAAGTACTCCCATGTGCGTAAGAGGGTTATGTGTTGCTCCGCGTACATACCTACAGTGGATGACGAAAATTTTCGTCCGCTTTGGTAGGCTTTGAAAATTAATTAGATCTTCATCCTTCGGAAATCTCCTGAAACTGAACGATTTTCTAGCAATTCGCGGGCAGGTTAAAAACTAAGCCTTCAGATTTTCAGCTGTCAAAAGTCCGAAAAGTCAATACAAGTCTAGACAGACCTGCAGAAGAGCAATCACACTCCAATTTTGAGTCCATTAACGTTAGGAAGTACTCAAAGCGGTGATAAGCCAGGCCTACGACTTGATCTACATCTGGTTTCAGAAACAATTGTCACATTGTCATTGAAGGTAAGACTACAAGCTTTATTTCGCAAAACGGTGACAATAGCCTTAGAAGTCCTAAGATTTAGCGTCTTAAGACAAACTTTCGACAGGCCACCTGGTCTACGCCAATGAACAGATGACTATTGACGATCTTAACGATAGCATTACCGTGCCATTAGTCAAATAGAGCCACTGTTAGTCATGTTAGAGACCCTTTTAGCACTGAAAGAGTTCGACAGCAGTTTCTTTCTCTCTCTCCCTTTATCGTACTTTGCTTTAAGCCTAAGTTTTTCGCATTTTGTCATCGATTTCCTCAACCAAATACCTACGACAGGTTGGAACATTCACACAAAGCTTGCTCGGCAATCTCTTGATCTTCTTGACAAAGTTGGTACTTGTCTGAAGAACTTAGACCTAACTCGTCAAGGTTGCTTTGGTTTTTTTTTTCTTACTTACAACAGTCTGGGATGTATCTGGGTCTTAGCTAGCAACCCTTTTAGGTCAGTTGACTAAAATTGCACACACCAAGTCGGCTATTTGGTTCAACACTTTCCTATATTAATCCATCCTTCAGGAAGGAATTCGAAGACTCATCAGGATACAAAGCTAATGTCCATCTGCTCGACATCTCTTGCCCAACCATCGTTGTATTCTGTCTCCTTTGACTCGATTGAAGACTCTAAACGACATATTCCGCCCGGAGATCCTACGAAAATTGTTTCACCGAAAGAGCCAATGGTGCTCTCAAGCTTTCTACGTCATTGAATGAAACTAGTGTACCAAAAGGCTTTCAAAAAGTCGAATAAGTTGTTCAGAAGCTGCCTTCTTTGTCAAGTTGATGATTTTATGTGCTGGGGTCATTCTCAGTGCTCATAGCGGAGCCTAGCGTAAACAAAATTTCCAACTTGTACGTCAAAGTTGGAGTATGGTGGCGTTCCGATTTTTGTTATTCTAACTCGTTTTCATTTTTGCCTCACAATACTTAAGAAGGTCCTTCTAACAGCAGACTTTTTGGCTTTTATCAATGTCATCGGCGTATGGAGGTCTAGACACTTTTGGAAGATTGTGGCTCTTTCAAGAACTCGCATCGCCTTGTTTGAATCACTTGTCGTCAAAGTCTCAGAGAAGTTGAAGTCCTTTAAAAAATGTTCAAAGAATTTAATTGCGTTTGTTACTTCCCTAAGGACTTCTTCCAGTTTTATGTCAACGATTCCTAATTTTCATCTACATTTTCGGTCTTCTTTGGGACGTTAACTTCCAATGCGACCTATTCAGTCTAGGCTATTAAAAACCATCTCAAAACTTGTATCGCTTGTCTCTGTCAAATACTGTCTTCAAACTTTTCCCTACCACTGTCTTACATACTTTACGCACATCTTTCTATGATGAATGTGTCCTTCCCACTTGAAACTGAACTTAAAGTAGAACGAAGAACACCCGTTTTTTTTTCTTTTTTCTCCTTCGTCTTGAACAAAAGAAGAAGAAGGAAAAAAAATAATATTTATATTTAAGAGGGTGACTGTAAGACCTCAGGGGGAGCTTAACGGGGTTGGGGAGGCGAAAGAAATAATAATGGAAGTGTCAACCCCATAATCTGAAATCACACAAAATAAAAATTTCTCTTAAAATCCTTACAGGCATTCGTTTCTTTCATTCATTCATTCATTCGCTCGTTCGTTTCTCTCCCCCTCCCGGCCAAACACTGGCTGAACATACCAATCCAATATTTACTTCACTCCCCGGAGGGTTATTTGCAATTCAACTTAAGAAGATGAAATCATGCAAACGGAAAATGAGGGTGGTATAGTAGGTAGGATAGGCACACATCCCAATCCGATCCCCCCCTGCTGGGTGGGTTGTATGCACATTTTTTTCTCATCTCTCTCTCTTGACATTTAGAGCACACGAAGAAGGAAATCCCAAGGAAAATGCGTAACCAAATCAATTTGCAATTTGCAATAGAGGTGGAGATCCTTTTAAGCCTTATCGGGGGGTTTCATGAATTCAAAAATTTAATAAACCGTTCATTTGAAGCTCGTAACCATCACAGTCACCATCACCGTCACCGTTACTGACAACCCCTGTACATTAAGCGACCAAAGGAAGTTACCCCCAACTGTGTTCTACGTTTTGTTTATGTACATTTCCTAATTTCGTTCTTGTGGATTATCCTTAATCTAATCTGTGGAATGAAATATATTTTTTTTTTGTTTCCCCTCCATTCTGGACTAGTCTCAAGAACAATATGGGCATTGTCCTGAAGAAGGGATACCAAAACGGTTGACATATGCTTCAATTCGGAGGCAGTTCATGTTGAAAAATTATTTTTAATGAAATCTCCTCTCTCTCTCAACCCCTGGGGCAGCTGGTGTTATGGTTGCGGCTGCTTATCCGGTTTTGGTTTTAGTTTTCTATTTTTTGGTTATAGGATACACCATCCTTATATTTCCGATAATCACTGCTGTTATCTCTAATTTCATCGTGTGTTGGTTTTGAAAAAGGGGATGAAATTCTAATTATTACAACTCTGAAGAGATACTAGATAGATAGATCCCTCTTCTTCAGTTTTTTTTTTGTGGGATTATTGTGTCTGTCATACGGGTAATTCGGGTGCATTTACACCGAACAAATAATAACAATAAACGATGGAAGATGAATCAAAATGGGAATGTGGGTCCCTTTTTGCGAAAATCTTTCCATGGGATGATCTATGAATTTAATTTTATGAAAGTAAATAGGGGCACAGAGAAAACCGTAGCCATTAAAGTTGACTAATTCCTCTATGACATATTTATCACCATGTATTGCGGTTTCATCTTTTAAAAAGAAAAATCTCAAAAACTGGATGAAGAAACATTTAGCTATAAATAAAATATGACATTTATAGTTGTCATTGAAGAAAGCCATCGTTAAAGGTGATTATCTTTGGGTTTCTTTTTTATGTTTTGCAATAGATGGCGCCGCCAATGCAGGTTAAAACACTTTTTAATTGCATACTAAATGTCAAATGAAGAGGTCAACAAGATTTATGACCCTTAAGAGCGCAAAATAGACGAAGTTGCTTTGCTTTTGAAATAATTGACAATTTGCTTGCTTTCTTAAAAAGAAATCGATTAAATCAAGGATCTATGTTTGACTTAGGCTTTAATACAGCCGCTGGGCAACCAGTTGGAGGCAATTTAATCCTAAAACTGCCTTGATGGTGTAGCTGTCCATTGTGATGGTAAGTCTGTTTCGTCGATTTTGGGTGTACTCGTATCTTTTTGTTTACAGGGAGGACTTGGTTTTGCTCTCGTTCACCGCTAAACCCATTTTGGACACTGAATTCTGAGCTGAGTTCTGCCGATGATGTGGGTTTTGCCTAATCCTGTCAAATATAATGTTAAGGAAGTCATATGTTAGCGCGTTATCTTGTCTAAATCCTTTTTTCTTTTTTACATCAAATGTCTTGGTGAGGACGCTACCGCTCCATCAAGCAGCGAACATTCTCCATCGTCATTCTGAGCAGAGGCATGAATTTGGTAGTGATCCCAAAACTAAATATGGCTCTACAGAGCTGGTCTCTATAAATACTGACACAGGCAGCCTCAAAATCGAAAAAGAGATGGGAGATATGGGATAGGAGATAGGGAACAATCAGGTTAGTGACAAAATGCTTCAGGCATTCAAACAATGTGACAAATAAGTTGGCTAGGGGATGCCCTCTCTGGTAGATCACAGGCTCGCAGGACAGCCTTATTCAAAAAAAAAAAGTGTTTTTCTTTTAAATACCTGACTTGATGCATGCCCTCTATGAAAACACTGCCTCCATGTTTGAAAAACACTAAACCGGGCTTCTTCATCGATTTAAGTTGAGTTCTATTCTTGCCGCCAACACTTTTCCTACATGTTGTACATTAAGCTAGACGTCTTTGGTTTGAATACATCAATTTTTCGAAAAGTATAAGTGAGCCTGAGTCTAGGCTTAAAGTGAACCTTACTTACTTACTTAAGGTGGCGCTACAGTCCGGGGTAGACCTGGGCCACAACCAACAAGCGTCTCCAACCAACTCGATCTTTAGCTAGCTGCCTCCAGTTTTGCACACTAAGTTGGTTGAGGTCCCCTTCAACTTGCGTGCGCCACCTGAGTCGCGGTCTTCTTCTACTGTGCTGTCCCTCGAGAGCGCATTCGAAGATTTTACGGACCGGAGCATTGGTGTCCATCCGCTCTACATGACCCAGCCACCTCAGTCCTGACTTTTTCCTAAAATCTCCGCTTTTTGAGAAGTAAAGCCAAGCTCATATTCGAAGGTTTGTGCCTCGGGAAATGCCGAATCCGCCTTGACACTTACAATCAACTTCAGTAGGAGTGTTGAATATCCATTTAAAGGTTAAATTGATGGTTTAGGTCACAATCTTTTGGATTGAATTCCAGAAGATTTGTCCAAATAATTGTCGTCGTTTACAGCGTTCGCTACCTAATTGATGATGGTGATGATGAGCAATATAAATTTAGACACAATGAATCAAAGCTAAACACAAAGACCCACCAGAGCTCTAATTCGTGACTCTACTCCTTTGTTGATGCCTCACAGTTGGGGGGCGCCACCTAAGAAAAATGACGAATGATCCAAATCAAAATTCCTTACACCAAATGACTACCAATTTGTCACCATCAAACCATGTAGCTGCTGAAATCTGCCACAGTAAAAACTCACTCCATCAATTTCAATTTATGCGGATTTAAATTAATTTTAATAAATAACACTATTATCCGCCAAATAGTCGTGTCCACATTTAAAACAAAAAAAAAACTGCACAACTTGTTCAGATTGTGTCATCATTCTGTCAGATTAAAATGATTTAGTACGCTTGCAAAATAAATCAAAATAATTTGTTCCCCATAAAAGGTGGGAAAAAACAAAAACTTTAAAGTAATCCAGGACCAACAGACAGAAACGGACGGGGCCTTTATTTTAAAAGAAAAAAAACATTTGCAAAGTAATTAAATGCACCTACGGGGCCAGCAAAGAACCGTGGCGAACTCAAAAAATGTATTTGCAATTGACACACGTACGGCCTTAAAGTAATTAATCCAATAACTTTATTTTCTCATACAATAAGCCCGGCAAACATAAAAAACCGTAATTCTCGATTATCTGTATACATACCCACACACGTTTTCGGTAAATAAAAAAATAATCAACGTAGTACCTACCTCCGTTAAAAAATTGAACCAAAATGTCGGATTTTTTTTTTTTTTGTATCTTTTATCCAACTTTCGAATTAATGTATGCGTAGGCAATCCCGTAATGAACGGGAATTCACAACCAAAGAAAGAACTTGTATCTGGAGCACGAAATAATAATATTTTCTGATATATCCTTGGGATATATTTCACAAAGAAGAATTGTTGCTACCTGAAATACAAAACCATCATTATCATTGCGGAACTTTTGAGATACTCTTGTATGAGTATTAATTAAATACATTAATTGAATGCAATCTCGATTTTTGTTTTACCTTAGGGTAGCTACAAATTTTCCAATCGGATGGGTCCATTATTGTATCTGATAGACCTCAACATACCGATATGTCCAGAGTATCGACCGGCGCGACGATGGTAAAGGGCGTTTTGACGTTTGCTTAATGAGGTGAAGTAGGACAGCCCTGACGATGAGGTCAATGAAAATATTTCATATATCCAAAGTGTATGTACAATTTCTCGTTTTAATTGCACTCATCAACTGTTGCAAATTGTCCCGACCAAGTGGGCGATGCCATAATTAATGAATTATTATTGCTAAATAATACAAAAAATAATAATAATTTATTGTAAATGAGGTATTTATGCGGCAACATGAATAATATTTTTTTTTTTGTTGCTTTTGATGGTAAATTTGAGGTGAATTGTATTTTTTTTTTTTTTGAAAAATAATTCATTTAGGGTTAATTTGGTTGGTAATGTCGTTTCATTTTGTTTTGTAATGTACTGTCACAGCAATTAATACGATTTTTTTTTATAAATGTTGAATTTTAATTTTTTTTTTTATTGATTTGGAGTGATACTTATACACATAATGTGGGCTTTAATTTATAGACGAGATTAATTGAATTGACAAGTGGTTTTATACTAGAGTAACTAGTATGTTGTTATTAAATGTGAAAGAGTCATTCACAAATGTATAAATTTATTTCTGATACTTCAAAACGATTAAAAATAAAAAAAATGTATTTGGTACGAGCAAATTTATGACAAACTACTTGATATGTATTGTGTCGACCCTAGTAGTTGATTGAGTTTAATGAGACACTGACATTCTGCAAAGGGCCCGACTTAACACAGTTGGATTGGCCACATCCTCAAATCATGCGTTTTCAAAAGCGTTGGCCGTGAAACCTCTTAGGAACCAAACAGAGCGGCCCTGCATAGAAGGACCCGAGCTGTTTGGGAGAAAAGCAGAAGAGAACGGACGGCATCTCAGAAGGAAAACATAGGAGCATGAGAGGCGCGTGATCGAGGAAAAATGGTGATGCTAATGCAAAGGGTAGAACCAACATGTCAAGACTACAAAATCCAAACAGAAGTGGGCAAAAACGAACATTGCAGTAGAAACACAATCAACGCTGAGGATATGGAGGAACTATTTCTGCAGATTGGCAAAATGAACCATTCAATATGAATAATGAGACCCAACAATTTCATTCACTCGATCAGGACGAAATAAATACTAACCCGAAGTCCAATAAAGCTGTTGAGGTTGACAGGCTGGCTGTCAGGCTACTTAAAGCAGCAGTAGAAAACTTAGTTACGATCATGCACTGACTCATAACATAAATGGAGCCTTAGCATTGTTTACCCGATTCTCAAAAAAGGAGACTCCCTCATCTACGCCAACGAAAGGAGCAACAGACTCTTCAATATCACTTACAAGAGCCTATCAGGTGTATTGTGTCAAAACCTAAAGCCTTTTTCAACAACATAATTCATTTATATCAGTATTTAGGCCAGGAAAGTGCACCACCGATTAAATATTGACACTACAGCAGATTTCAAATCGTTACCTTTTTATCAATTCTAAGACGCTCGTCGTTAAACCTCTCCGAGACGAGACAAGAAGAACCAGTGTCATGCGATTCATTTAACATCGCTTTCGAAAGGATTGTGCAGAAGGGACACAATCTTTCAAGAGTCCGTGCAATTATTCACATACGCTGACGATATTGACATAATCGGGAGAACGCAGTGTGATGTCAGTACATGCTCTTAACAAAAAAGGACACTCAACACCGACGTCTCGGATAGAACGACTTATAGACTTATACAATGCTACAGTTTGGGGTTAATCAGGGCCTAAACTCATAGGCCTCCCTGCTGTTAGCCGAAAGTCTTCAGTTTCGTGTCTTTCCAGTTGCGCATTCCATGGAAGATGGGGTTGTCCTCTTCTGTGTAGTTCATCAGAGGTGGAGTTGCTCATTCGCTAGCTCTATATGACCTTATGACCTAGTCACCTAAGACATTGAATACATATGTTTGAAGTGAAACCTCTTCTGCCAGGGTAGGGTGATTTCGCGTGTTAAGAAATTGGAACGCAACGAAAAGTGAAACATTCATTTTTTGTCACATATCCGTAGGTGTCAACTAAATTCTGATGGAATTAACTGTAGCATGCACATTATAATGATTATGCATGACGGTGTTCAGTAGTGATGTGTAATTGTGTATTCTGATTGTGTGGAGAACTTTACGACCCTGTCAAGGCATTTGACATTTCAAGGCCGAAAGGAAAAAGCGATACAATGGAAGCGGATAAGGTCTTAACTAACTACACACTTCTCTCTCTTAAGGTTAAAGATACAGCAATTGGCCCGTATTAGTCTACGTTCGATCTAAGCAAAGCCTAAACCGACAAAATCCACTCCCTATCTCGAACTTATAGTTGTCCATTGTGATGTTTTACCCAAGACGTCGTTGTTATGTCTCGATTTTGGTTAACAGCATGTGGATACGTTCTTCGTTTTTATCCCAGTTCCCAAAGACTCCGAGTTATTTCTCGCTCGAGAAGGATATCAATGTCATCTGCGTAACCCAATAGTTGCAATGACTTACATTTGATATGTTAATCCATAAGTTCTCCTACTGTTTCTATGAAAATCTAAGTTTTTCTTCTCGAAGATTGGAATACTTAAAAGCTGAACCAATCAGATATACATATATTTTCCCATGAACTCTACTCTGTGTGGACGGTGGAAAACCCTCAAATATGCTGTAAAAATTCCTTTGGGTTAGTCCCAAACATGTATTTATAATCAAAATCAGTAGGCAAACCAGTAGCCTGTTACTAGCTTCATATCGGATCAATCTCTAAGAACAATTCAAGTTCGGCCTCAAAACGATTTCAACAATTTTTACCATCCTCGATGAACTATTCCCTCCTCATTTCTAGGTTAAACATCAGACATTAGAACAACTTTCCCAAGATGAATGTAGCAAAACTTACAATTCATTCGAAAGTGCGACCAAAGACTGCTTTTGACAAGTCAACCCACGTGTAAAACGCATCCCATTAGCGTGGTCATAAATTAGATGATAACTCGTTTATTAGGGATTTCCTTTTGGCCTACGCAAAACAAAAATCTGACAGATTATCTGTCAATTTCTCTTCAAAATCTATGCAACAAGCGCATGTTTTTTTTACATTCTCCTCGCTTTCAACAGCAAATTGCCTGCCAATTTATCGTTTTATATCCCCTAGTCGATTGATTTATGTTATGTCCCATTTCGTTTACTTTTTTTTGTACGAGTACAAACTGACAACAATCTTAATTCGTTCCTTCTCCCATGTCAATCAAAAGTGATTTCCTTTTGTTTTCCTGTTTCAACTTTTTACACATTTTGTACACACACACTTTTCGCGCGCGGCTTAACAAAGCAAACAAACGAAGATAGGAAAACGACAAAAACAAAAGTGCAATGTAAGCCTTAAAAAAGAAAACAAGTTTTTTTTCTTTTTTTTTTGACAGTTGGCCTTTCGCACTCCTGATTGAGATTAGTTCCCCTGAAGCTGTCAAAAATACACAAAAAAAAAAAACATTTAATACCCACGACAGCTCTTGCATTTGGCAAAAATCCAAAACACGTTCGCAATAAAAGTAAATAAAATTATCTATCAGATACATCGACACACACACGCACAACAGTGTTTTTTGTCCAAATATGGTTCAAATCAATACGGTACTCGTGTGTATGTATGTTTGAACGTTTGGGCAATAAAATTGTCCCCATTGTCGACAAAAAAAAAAAAAAAAGTGAAAAAATTAACAACCCTGGAGTCAACATTGAGCATCCCACCCACCCGTCATTGGCACTCACACTCCCACTCCCACAAGAAATGCGGCAGCAATTGAAATTGTCACTTGAGAAAGCGGCGATAATGTGTTACCGAGTAATAACCGTAACAGTTGTGAGTCCCCAGTATCCGCCACCTCGGGGGGTGTGAGTTTCTTTTATTTCCTCGAACGTCAAGTGAAGTGTTTTTTCTTTGCCTTGCGACACGGTTGGTTTGATTCGAACCGGTTTCTTGATCCTAATATTTTTTTTTTTTACCAGGAACGTTGTCTCTATGTGTGTCGGGGGAGGAGGGGAGCTTTTGTCACCCTTATTGTTATTTTTTGGTTAACAAATAATAATTTCGAATAAAAATTTCAACTCTAGGCAATCGATCAAAGGACACCCCACGAGTCAAGTCAACTGACGACACCCCTCTCAATCAATTGATATCTTCATAGCCAAGCTCGTATATATGTAGAACTCCTTGTGTGTGCATATCTCGCACATCTGTGTGTACACTAGTGCACTGGATTGATAGATACACTAACCGATACCCACACTTGCTGTGTGTGTGTGTGTTTGTATGCAAAGTAATCAAGTGGAATAAGCAGCTTAGTATGTATGGTTAAGTGTGAGAGAGTTCAATGTGTGGAAAAGTGTCCTTTTTTTAGCGTGATACGGATTGATATCGTTCTAGTCGTGAACATGAACGAAGGCAAGTGCATTAGGAGTGAGGGTATGATCATATGAGTAGGTGTTGGAGGTTGAATGGAGGGTTAGCAGAAAGGGTCATTGACAATTTTATATTGGTTTGTCGCTCTATGGGTCAAGAGGTGACTAATAGGCCAAAGTTGTTACCTTCTTGAGTGGGTGTTGTGTCTATTTTCAATAATTATAGTGGCACTTGTGTAAGCAAACTTAATAATGATTTTATTTTTATTTTTGTTTGTGTCTTTTCAGGTAAACTTATTGGAGGAGTTTCTTATTTCTATCGTGATGTAATTAAGTTGTGAGTATTTAATCTCGATTAATCGAGCATTTAAATTGTGTGAAACAGGTTCCTTAATGGCATGGACAACTGGGCGGCGATAGATCAAAAGGTCAAAGCCATTTGTTTGTTAGATCGATATCGTTTATAAGAACAAGTACTTAGTTGTCACAGCTACTGCAATGTTAAGTGTTATGTATTGTAAATCGAAGAAAAAGTCTTTTCTCGTGACTGGAATAGATATAAGCGTTTGCAGATATGTACATCGGGAGAAGTTTGTCTTGAATTTGTTGAGATTTTAGATGGTTATGGTCTTTTATTTGAAACTGTTGAGAACTTGGATTGTATTTTAAGACACAACTTTCTCTAACGATGGTCTTAAAACCCTTGAAGTAGATTTAAAAGCCGTGATATTTTTGTATAAGCAGTCCAGGTTAGGGAGTTAAAACACCAACGCATTGAGACCAGTATTACGGCCATCGCGCTTCAAATTAAGTTTACAAGTAGCTATAGATACTTCTAGGTCATCTTTATCAGGAAGAATTTAGTATTGTAGTCTCGAGCTTAGCAAGTTCATCACCCTTATAGTTCCCTGGAATGTCCCTGTGTCCTGGTACTCAGAAAAGGAGTATGTTGAAGTTGAATTACTCTTGCCATTTCCACGAACGACGAGCGGCGATGAAGAACTGTTTTTGATGTTACTAGTGGCCTGACTTTGAAAATGCTAGTATCCTCAGTAGATACTACATTCCACCCTTGCCAAGACAAGGCTTTTTTATCTCTACAATGCTATGGAAGGCGAAAAGTGTGACCGAGGTTTAAATCATCGGAAATATCACCTCCGCCTTCACCATCTCTGGTTTTGGAACTGCAGACAGTCCAATTATGACCTAAATTCTTGTTACGTTTCTAGAGACCTATGCGTCATTTCGTCACTTTAGGGTCTAGAGCCTATCTCTTTTCAGCTCACACCCACAGACCTTGATTTTTGCCCTGCGTTGTCTTAGAAGGACTGCATGACAAAGTCTGTCTTCCGTCATAAGGGATGACAGATCCATTACTACTTTCTCCTTCCTATGGTAGTGTCTGTTGGTTTCTGACCTGTTTTCCGATAAAACTGTTCTTTTAGGATACGATGTTGGCAAATAATCCTTAACGCAGCTTGCGAGCGACTGGATACCATCAACGTCTATCACTCATTTTTCTTGAGGAATCTGATCATGGTTTCTATCACTGAGTTGCTGGGAGATGTGAACGTAGACCTTGTTATTTTGAAACCCGTAACACCTTCATCAGCATCCTTTAAGCTGTTCCTCTAACTTCACTGGAGCTCCGACCACATTTAAGCTGTTAATTGATGCTATAAACAGTCCTACTACTTGCGGGTAATATGATTTCATTTGTCATGTCTTAAACTAAACTACACTTCCTTATTTTTCATGAGATACTAGGCTTTAAGATCGAGTTTTCTTGAGATTCCTGTTGGATCGTTGGTTCAATCCATGCCGTTCTAGATAAGACGCATTTATTGACCGTTCTCCTCCTAAGGTTGGCTACCGATAGGATGGCGATCAACTCCAAAGGAGTGCTGATTTTCTCCGCGGAAACTGCTTGGCAAGTGCGTCACAGCTTGCTTTTTTTTTCACGAACGTCACTCTTATGCGGAACCATGAAAATTTCTATAAAACCTCAACCAGCAGCATACAAAACAGGCTTCCATTAGCCAACACACATTTTATATAACAAATTAAACAACTCCCTCTCACTTATTCGGCGTTGGGGGAACTAACATGTCTTACCACCCCCAAGTGATGACAAAACCTCTCAAAAGAAGATACAAAGATGTTTTTCCCATTTCAGAACACATTGCCAATGAGTGATCTTCTCTCCAAAATAATTCCAACCAAAGCCTACATCCAAACATCTTCCTCCAATGAATACCCACTCTCACACATGTCTATTATTAGATCCACGGATAAAAATACAATCTCCACCCTCACTTCGTCAATGTGACACAATTCCATACACCGCTGACAGAAAAAAAAACGTCAACAACAACAACAAAATCCGACATGAAACATACATTTCGATTTATCATCACCATCAACGTCATCCCGGCTAATTGTCATCTTCGGGAACGTACTCAACTCATTTATGTCCTCATTCTCCAGCACTTTGGACTCAAACCTGCTTAAGTGACATTCCATGCTCGATGCTTGGATAGAAAGAGCGAGTTCACTTGCATACTCAAGCTGAGCATCATCGTGCGATTAATATCCACACATTTTGTTCTGCGACTTTAATTCGATTCAAAAATTGTTCGATTTATCTATTAGAGAATCGATGTATCTGTCAGCGTTTATAGTTGCTTAAGCATGCCAACCATCAACCTACTGATAGATACAACTTGTGTTAGTGTGTGTTTCAAATTGTGGCGATGTAATTGAACGATTTGTGCTGTCATGGGACTCGCATCCACATCCAATTCAAGAGCAAAACTGACGGATGGACCCGACTAATCGCTGACAAAGTATCAATTTACCATATATGCGGGGACGCACAACATGGCTGGAACTGCCACCACACATCACTTGGGATGGAATTATTTTTGGGTTACATCCACATGTAGGTCTTGGATTGGATGAAATATGATGCTGGAGAACGTTGTCGTTTGTGTTTAAAACTTTAGGGTCGAAACAAAAAAGAAAAACACTTTTTTTTTTACGTTAATTAGCATGACGGACCTGAGGCAAGTGTCAAAAGAAGCGAAAATCACATTGATGTTGGTTGCTGTCAGTTGGGAAAACAAAGAATAAAGTATGTGTGTGCGTTCACCATGGTAGTGAGCTTGGTCCAAAGTGGAATTCATTGAATTTTTGGATATTTCGCCATGGAAATGGTATTTGATTACCGTACCGTAGTTTGAATTTGAGTTTCTAACGAAAATCTGGTCCTAAGGAAGTTTTTGTCTAGACATGAGTTTTCTTCTATCGTTTTTGGTGATCCAAGGGTTTCTATCCTTCACAGTATGACTCCCGACAAAGAGTCGAGAACCTGCAAATGAGATAAATCCGCAAGAAGGCTGGTAAATGTCAAGCTTTATCCAGAGTAACCCCCAAGTTTTTAAAACAGTGAAAGCCTTAATTTGCCGGTATTAGTCGTCAACTGATAGTAAATAGTTCCATGCTTCGGCCAGGATTGGATAGCAGAATCAGTGTTTTACTCCCTTGGAAATAGTTGGGTCGTACAGCATTCTTCACGTCAAGATCAAAAGAAACAAGAATCAAACGTGGAAATAAATCGTCAAACTTTATGAGTATTGCATGAGGGTATTGCACTGCGACCTCATGGTCTTCTGTGCCCCCTGCTAGTACTCTGGAGTGGTTTGTACCATCGTTAGAGTTCTACTCGCTTTATAACTCCCATGGAGTTATACTTGAGAGCCATACACTCTTTCTTAGCCTGGGCCAGAATATTGCACCCTTAAGCACCTTCTTAAGGCGAGTTTCCCTAAGGAATATGAGGATGAGAAGTGGATCTGTGGTTGGTATATCATATCTAACATTTGGAACTTGCCAAAATATTTCATTATTTTGTAGATCAATGCCCCACAAGCCTCCTGGAGGTGTTCTGGGGTCTTACTGGTTTCATCGCAGAATCTGCAGAGGTCTTCTTTCCTTATTCTTAGTTTCCTCGTGTGTCTTTTGACTCTAAAGTGTCCCGTTAGGAACCCTGTTAGGATTGTTCCCATTTAGGTTGATGCATGCTTTGAATCTTTTTCGGTTGTAATTCCCTAGGAGTTTTTTATTTTCCCTCAGTCCTTGGAGATTATTTCAGGCTTTGGTTCTAATTTCTTTCTCCGTTTTTTTGAACTCTTCCTTTAGGGTGTCATCTCCTATTCTGCAGAATAGTTCAATTCCAATGAATAGTTCAGCTGCCCCTAGTCTAGCTAGACTGTTTGCTACTCATTACCATCAATTCCTATGTGTCCGGGTATCCAGTAGAGGGTTACTCTGTTATTCCTGGCCAATTCGTTGAGTCTATGTAGACATTTCCATTCAAGAAGTACCCTTTTCTTTACGTTAGCTTTGATTGATGCTCCTTCTGTCAAAAAAAAACTTCAAAAACGTTCGATTTTTGAACGAACTTCCCCAAGTTTTCCTTTCAATTTCTTTGCAAATTCACGATCGTTATTCAACCGCATAATGGGATTCCATCCACATCTTGGATTGTACATTTCAATCTTCCATCCAATTTGCTTTAATTAGATGTATCTTTCCGTCTGTTTTCTGCCAGTACTTAACGGCGAAACAAAAGCACAAAACAAAAACAAACACAAAAAAAACTGAAGGAAAAAGCAAATGAAAATCCTTAAGAATGATGTGTCAAATGCATTTATTTCCGCATTAACATTCCAAGTGAGCATTTGAAGCTTTGCCAAAAAATTAAATCTCACTTCAGAGGAAACAAAAAGCAAAAGACTTCGTCATCATCATCATCATTATCCTGTGTCTCTTGGTCCTATCTAAACTGTAGAAGCAAGACAAAATGCATGCTATACACACGATGCCATTATAAAAATCAAATAACATCTACTTATCCCATTACGTAATGCTACGTGGTATTATTATTATCTTCATCCTTAGTCTCACCAAGAGAGATAGATAGAAACAAAAGGACGTGCAAACACTTGTCCCCAGCTGCAATCCTTTGCACCATTCCACTACAAAAAAAAAAAATTGTCACAAGGAGACAAAAGACATGAAATAACCATGCCAAATGGTTTCATGGCACATCTTCCTCGTTCCGCACCATCTCAAAATAGCCAGAATGGAAAAATCATATAAAAGATACAATAAAATCGGAAAAAAAAGATACGAAATGGAGATTGGAGATTCTTTTTCTTCGCTTCGTTTCTCGAGCGGTATGCAGCAACGTGAGGGTTATAAGTATCTTTGCAACAAATTTTTTGAAATGTACACGTATGAATAGTTGAACAGCCGGTTGGCCGGCTCATCGTCGACGTCGTCGTCGGTTAGATACAAAGATACAAAGGTCCACAGATGCAAAAATCTCAGTCCCTCTCACTGTGTTGATACATTTAGCAGCGAGTATCTGCATGATACATTTGTGCAAAAATAATGTGAAACGTGTTGCTAATTAAGTAAATGTACTTCTCCTGGTCATCATCGTCATCGTCGTCGTCGTCTTTGCCATGAACGCAAAGGAATCTCTACAGTAGCGACACAGAACACCGGCATGCATGGTATGGCGTCAAATTCCAATCCTCCGTCTGTCGTTGTTTTATTTTTTTTTTTGCATCACACAACAATGAATGCGTAACCGAACCAAGATCCACGAGTGATGTTCATAAATTCTCAATCGACTACCGCCAGGACCAGGAGTGTTTTTTTGTATCTCAAAAGTGAAAGACATATGGACCGACCAGCAAGCGTGAAATTTATGGGCTCAATCAACTGCAAATGTTTATTTTATCAAGAGATGATGATGATGATCGTGCATACTCATAGTCTTGGCAATGGCAGTGGCTATGGCTCCTCTCAGTTCGTTTGTTAATTTAATTCCATCTAAAGTGCATATTATCCCCGCAAACTACCGCAAGGATGCTGCACATCTTCTATATGTCCGTCTAGGCTACGCCTGGCTGTGATAACTTCATGTTATGTTACGACTACCAGCTAGCAGGGGTAGAAGTTTTAATTTGTCCGCGCTCGTGATAATTGAATGATTAAGAGCACATTTGCAACACGTTAAAGACTCTCTCCATGGCTGTGAGAAGAAGCTTCGCCAGACAGCATGACACATAGTTATACCTACACACTCTAACCACAATGGGAATCGAAAGTAAATATTTGTCCATTAAACAGAGCGAAAGAGGTATAGCTACTACCTACCTCCCTCTGTGACAAAGGAGTGTCTCTGTATATTTGCTCACCAAAGAGGGGGTTGGGTGTTCAAAAATAAGTTCAATACACTTAAATCCCATTATCGACTTTCGATTGTTATTTTGGTTGTTGTTGTTGTTGTCATGATTCCTCTGTTTAAACACCGTCGTGTGCGGTATACACTAGCAAAAGTTATGATTAATAGCGCCATCTCATTGCTTATCAACTTGAGTGTTGAAAAAATAAATAAATTATCATTGAAGTGAAGCGCTTATCACCTGAATTGTGTACAATAGAATGGGGATGAACGGATATGAATGAATGAGATTGATTCAGTTAAAAGTTGAAGAAGATCTCAAGTACATTGAAGTGGTATTCAATCATTTAAGTGTGTGTGCCAGATTTTTGACACTTTTCGTTCAAAAAAATATGAAAACAAAAATAATTTATGTACGTAGGAATGTTGTAACTCAATTTGGGTAAAAAAAAAAAAAAAATCTGGGCCAGGATGACAGTACAGATAGATACAGATAGTTGTGATTTATTATTCAAGCGCCACCTGGTCTGTCAATAACACAGCTCACAATCTATAACAAACAAGGTTTATGATTTGTGGACAAAGTTTGTGAATTGAGACCAGATAAGGTCTTTTGTGTTACCTCATGGATCTGTACTTCACCCGAAATACTACCCGCAGAACTGGCTGGAGCTTGCTATGAAGTGTTGGAGGCTGCCTATGCTGATGTTTTAAGAAGTAAGCTCCTAAGTATGCTCTTCTTCGAGCTGAGAGGGCCATAGGTACATTTAACAAAGAAGGTGGAGAATTGTTTCCTCCTCCCCTTCGTCCATGCAGCTTCTACAAAAGTCATTGTAGAGAAGGCCTAGCCTATTGACGTGTTTGCCTATAGTACAGTGTCCCGTTATGACACCTACTAAGATGCTGATGAGCAGTCTTCTTTTTTCTGATGACACAGTGAGAACGTTTAAGATCCAAATCTGCTTGGTGATAAGACAGGTGTTACCCTCTGCCCATCTGGATTGCCGATGTCGATCGCGTTTCTTTTAAGTAGCAATTTGCAAATGACGAGAGGCATGCTTTTCGGAAGAATTGGTAGAGTTGTGCCCTCTCTGGCAAGGTCATCAGCCATGCAGTTGTCTGGAATGTCCCTTTTGAATTGTTCAGCCATCTTGTTAAGAAATAAGCGACAACTTAGGACTGTGTCTGAGTTAGAGGCGACAGATTTCAGGAAATTTATCGCGGCCTGACTGTACTACGAGGCGTTGCATCTTTATTAATTTTCTTTCTTAATAATCCTTTGCTTGTTTAACTATTAATTTTTGAGTTATTCCACATTCGGTTTTCCCCTCAAGAGAAGAGTGGGCTAGCGGGAAGGCTATTAAACCGACGAAAATTGCGATTTTCATTCAGTTCTGTCCCTCCTAGCTCTCATCAAATCTAATATTGCACTAGAATTTCATAGACAAGCTGATGAGAGATGAAGCGCACTCTCATCATGCCGCATTTCCAGGAAACTCTGGACAAATATCAACAAGATAAAAACGAGGCATATTCTTGCGCTAAACAGATCAAACTTAGCTCTCTTCATAAGGATCATCACAGGCCACAACCTACTGGCGGCCCACTGTAGAAGAATGCGTTTAAGTACAGACGAATTATGCAGTGGTTTCGGTAATACAGACGCGGAAGAGAATACAACCCACTTCCTATGCGAATGTCCCAGCCTATATAGAACAAGGAAGACGACCCACTTCAACGTCCTGGGCGAGCTGTTCCACATTCCAAGCAATAACATGGTAGGTGAACTTGCTAGACAGGGTTCATCTCTTTCTACTGGAAAAGGGGAATCTAAATATGCCTCTTGCCACTTGCAGGTTGCTACTCAAAAGGAACGCAATCGATATCACCAACCGCAGGTGGACGGATGACTCCTGATTTGACTTATCAATTTGGTTGCAATTCCTTTCCTTTCTCTGGGAAGTCCTTTCCAGATGAACGCAACCATTCTCTGGATGTATGCAATGTTTTCGTTGTTCTGTATCTTGTTCCAGCACCATCTTATGAAGTTTCACTTCATTTCATGATCCTCAGTTCTGTCTTGCTTACCTACATACATAACAGACCAGCAACCCTTGGAGGGTGAGAGCCTGAACTCATGCCGCTTTTCATTCTTCACGGTCCCGGGTACACTGCTTCCAGTTTACTAGACCAAAGTTTCTAGCTTCCGGGATTGCCTGATCTTTACACCGGAGGTTCGGTCTCCCTTCTCTTCGTGAACCAAATTGCTGGGTTCTATATGTTTCTCGAGGATTACATCGATCTACATAGAGAATCTTGACAAAATTGATTTAATGGTTCCCACGTGATGGAGTAATAAACATACATATGTGCAATCAAAAATCGTTTTAAAATTTCACATAAACGACCGACTTATGTAAATAACTCCGGCTGTTGCTCTCTAAACATAAATAAAATTCAAGTCCTTAAATTTTACGTATCCCATCCCCAGCACATACAAAAAAAAAGGAAAGAAAAACCTTACGTCATGTTTATTCGCCTGGAATTTAACATTCCTCTCAAAAGCCCGCCGACAATTTATCACAAATGTTCGTGGCCATAAAAAAAAGCCTGCTGTTGTTGCACATAACATTTTGTATCTCTAATTCCGCTTCAGTTGGAAATTCCTGACACAGTTTTGCATGCATCAGCGAAAATGTTGCCATAAAAATCAAAACCAATTCCAGAACGAGATCCTTCTCCAAAAAAAAAAATGTACACATCTCCCAACCCAGACTGAATGATGAGCAATTGCCAAAGAGCCTGTTTTGTTTCAGTACAATTTGTCGCAACAAAAAACAAAAAAAAAAATAGATATCCTTTCGGCGCCGGATGCATTCCCTGACTCTAACCAAGGTGGGCATGGGATACTTTTTCAAGTGAGTATTGAAATTCCTGTATCTCAGTGCAATGACCAGAATCAGAATCGATATGTATGTGGGATATCTATTGAATTGAATGAGAGATTATCCCGTTCGGAGAAAACCACACACAACACCGAAAGTTTATCGCAACTTGCAGTCCATGAAATAAATTGAAATCGAATCCGAAAGTCGAACTATTTGTTGAGAGGCAGAGAGAGAAAATGGCTATAAATACCCACAAACACCCTGTGGACATGGACACTGAGGCTCAGTTTTAGTTTTAGTTGTCGCCAGACTATGTCTGCGGGTCATTTCTACACCGGAGAACTACACAGGTGGTAAGCCGGCAATTTGCTGCAAATGAATTGCTATCCGGCACTCGCCACAGATGTAGTGAGATCTCGAACGAGAAGGCCAGAGCTCTAATCAGTGTCGATTCAGGTTGCCACGGAAGGGGATTTATTGTCTAGTCTCACTGGTATGCCCTTGAACTGGGCAACCTGAGGGTAATTGTGGTGTGGTTTTTCATTGTCAGTTGCAAAGTGGAAGATGGAATTTAGATGAATGTGGTCAGTGGGAATGACATTTGTGCAAAGTGGAGAATCGTATACATCCCAAGAGAAATTTAGACAATGAAAGTAAGGTTAGGTATACACCTGTAGTCATACCTTAGATTTCTACTCGTATCTTTTCCATTTATACGAGAGGACACACCTTTCAATTTATCTCCAGCAATTCATCCCACAATGCCGCACACAATTAATCAACTATTATGCCATGCACATACCCTCCGAATCATCAAATGAAACCTCGTCTTTCCTTTCGTAATCCCAAATATTTATCTTAATTCCCCACACCCACATGCAACTGAACAAACACTATAAACCGAAATGTTCTCCAAGTTTTTCTTCTTCGAATACCCTGTTGGGATGCATATGCCTATGCCTACCTCCCTTTAAACTGTGAAAACCCACAACAAAGCCAGGCAATGTTCTGATAAAACTCTCTAGGTGTGGAATCAAACTTCATGCGGCTGGTGACTGGTGCGACTCATAGAAATAACATCCGATATCCATTTGACTAGATCCAACAACAAAACGAATTAACATGCTGCAAGCGGTCGCCTTCCTAATGAATTCATCATCTGCTGCTGTCTTTTCAAGGCGGTCTGCGGATCGTTTGATCGTTTGCAAGCGACATAAAAAGAAAATCGAAAGAAAAAAAAAACAAATGTCGCCACCGATCGACGTGCCGGAAGGTGGCCATGGCCACACCAATAGTGAAACAGCATGCAATATGCATTAAGGTAGCGTACGCGGCACGTTGTCTGACAACCTAATCCAATCGAAATGCATGTTTGCATCTTTTTAAGAGTCATCACCGAGATCACACACACAGACACACATCTTAGCACAGAAATAGCGTCGAAAGATGATCCGTGATGCGCTAACATAACTCCAGCTAAATGAGGATGTTTGCCAGTCACACGAAGATACGACGACGATGCACAAGACACCTTTTCTTTCGTCGTTTTTGTCACACACTTCCGGTTGTGTGCGTCACATATATATGTTATGTTTTCTCATGGCATATTATGGTCACAGATTCAAAAAGTCCTTTGATAGAAGGCTCTACACAGCTGGTAGTAAGGTGAAAGTTGGAACTAAAACAAAAATATTTGCTGTATCTACAAAAGTATCTACACATGCCATTTCTCATTTTCCC